>OX465587.1:0-618623 GCA_950022655.1 Alentia gelatinosa
TCTGAACCCTAACGTCTGAACCCTAACGTCTGAACCCTAACGTCTGAACCCTAACGTCTGAACCCTAACGTCTGAACCCTAACGTCTGAACCCTAACGTCTGAACCCTAACGTCTGAACCCTAACGTCTGAACCCTAACGTCTGAACCCTAACGTCTGAACCCTAACGTCTGAACCCTAACGTCTGAACCCTAACGTCTGAACCCTAACGTCTGAACCCTAACGTCTGAACCCTAACGTCTGAACCCTAACGTCTGAACCCTAACGTCTGAACCCTAACGTCTGAACCCTAACGTCTGAACCCTAACGTCTATATCCTAACGTCTATATCCTAACGTGTATATCCTAACGTGTATATCCTGTGTCTTAACCATGTCTTAACCATGTCTTAACCATATTTAAACCATGTCTAAACCATATATGTCTGAACCATGTGTCTAAACCATATATGTCTGAACCATGTGTCTAAACCAGGTGTCTAAGCCATGTCTAACCAACCCATCAGTCTAAACCATAAGTCAGTCCGTCAACATAGTCATTTCATGAATGTCAGTTCATGAAAACGTCGAGTGAAATACAATTCCTGAAGAGGAGTCCTTAAATAAGACAAAATTAAATAATGGAATGTGCGAAAACAATCGATAACAAGAAGTCAGATCGCATCATGTTATGCTGACTGGCATATACTGAGCCACTCGGGATCCTCGTTCAATGGAATGGTCAATAATTGAAGTGTGAAAGTCAATCTCCACATCAGAATATGCTATTCGTTGTGAGTGAGTCTTTAAAAGTATATGCGTGGAGAGCAGCCGGCCTAGCATGCTCCAGCATGCTACAAGAAAGTTTTGGGAATAATAAACTGAAACAATGCAGTTACACAGAGAATCGAGACTGAGTTTTGTGTCAATTGATTTCGCAAAATTACATAGGAGACGCAAAATGGAAACTGGTTGTTATCGATTGATTTCACATATTTTAACTATTTTAGCTGTATTTAGTAAAAGTCCACTGCCATTCACTACAGCCCTGTACCGGAAAACACCTGCAACTCTGTAACTGACCACTGCAGGAATATGTTGACAATGCATTGTGTATCGGTCGGCAACAGGATTTGTGATTATTGGTCCGTCTTGCATATCTAAGCTTTTGGTAGAAATTACTTGAATGCCTCATGATATATCTCGTTATAATCTTATTAATTATGGTAAGTTTATAAAGCATCTGCAAATTCAATGAGCTTTATCCAGTCTCATTGCCAACATCATGCTGTCGTTAATTAGCAAGTCACTGGCGCCATACAATTCAGAGATCACATTACGTCGACTGTTGTGGGTGCTCTCAGCTAGCAGGCCAGAGTGAATAGCAGTGCCTTTGAACGGGAACTGTGGTTAAATCCGCAGGCCAAGAAAGTAAATGATTTGCAGTTTAGACATGTTGGAGGTGTATGGTAATAAGAGAATGTGAAAATGATCAATAAAAGTATAAATTTGAAACCCTTTTCTTATATTCAATTTCACCATATTTTTGAGAGATACATTACCATTATATATTTAAAGTGTTTTGAAAATGTAATAATTATCCTTCGGTAATTTTATATGGTTTCCCGTTCAAAGCGTCGGCGATACACATGATATTCATGATGAATGTTCAGCACTGAAACATATGACATTTATTCTGAGTACACATATATTATTACCTGTGATATAACAATCTAAATGGCGCTATCAAAACCATGCCGTATTTATATCCGTATAACACCAAAGTGTCATACGCATGCATGGTCACGTGATCGGCGGATGTGAAATTGTGAATTTTATTGGTCGGTAAAGTGAAGGTGCCAGGAGCGTGAATTACAAAATAGTTTGCGACATCACAACAACGTTAGCCTGAGCCAATAGCGTGTGATATCAATATTTAGCCTAAATGTCATATAAACATTTCAGTTGAGGTTGAAAAGCATATACTTTAATAATAAATATTATCAAAGAACCAGAACCCCTGGAAAACCCACTCACAGCCATTCAACGTTGTGCCTATGAGTCAAACTCATATTCAAGATGCAGGGAAGGTGGGCTTCATGTTACCCATTTCACGCCAACCTTCGCACGCCATCTGGTGAATGGTGGCCACACTACAGGCCAGGAAGTAGCCACTCTCCGCTAGCGTCGCGAATGATCTGCTGGGAGAGTTGAGCGATTGTTTTGATACGCTCCAGGAACCGGCGCATGTGTACTACTAGCTGACAGCGCTGCACGTCAAGTGGGCTTTCCAAATATGGGCTTTAAATGTGGTACTCACGCTCGATAGAAGTGTCGGACTCGCTTCTTTACCAGGAGTGGACCTACGAAAAATAAACAAAGGCAATCAATAACTAAAAACAGAGTAATACAGACAAAAGACACTGTAAATATGAAATGTATTAATTAATTGATAATAATGTTTTGTATCTACAGGTAAGATATAAATAAAAAAATATGCTTCATTTCTTGAACTATGAACACAGTGTGAATGTCATTCATTAAAAATCTGGATGCCAGACCATAAACACAGATAAAATTTATGTTTACCAATCTTTTCTTACTGGTACGAACTTGCCGTCTTTGGCATCTACAACATATGACAAACGCACACAAACAAAATCCTTCCTCCAGTGTTCACCAGGCGGAGCAGCAGAGCAGGGACCCTCTCTCGCCAGACACGCCATCTGGCGGCTCATGGAACTGAGGTTCACATACTGACAGCAGGGACCGGCACAACCTCTCTATAGGTCTCTCTCGTCAGACACGCCATTTGCCAGCTCATGAAACTGAGGTTCACATACTGACAGCAGGACCGCCACAACCTCTCTCTATGTCTCTCTCGCCAGACACGCCATCTGCCGGCACGTAGAACTGAGGTTCACATACTGACAGCAGGGACCGGCACAACCTCTCTCTCTATGTCTCTCTCGTCAGACACGCCATCTAGCGACCAGTGTGGCATAGGTCCAAAGTTACGCCGGGAGAGGCCGCCACTAACAGTAATTTACTTCACAAAAAATAAACGGGACACTGCCACCTAGTGTTTTACAGGGGAACAATAAGTCCAAGACTTATCTTTTAAGTGTTGGTTTTGAGAGCCGAAATATTTACCAAGAAATATTAACAGCTTACCTAATAAATGGAGAAGTCTACCTATATCATGATTATATTCCAGAGATACCCAAAAGAAAATATGAACAATGAATAAATGGCTTCTAGAGTGAGGATCGACACATTCTGCAACCCTATGTCTAGGTCACGTACATGATATGCAAGGAGAGTGACAAAAAGTTATAGCTAACTGGTTACGGATTAAACCCGACCAACCAAAGCTAACGTATTGTAGCTCTGGTGGTCAATGTAAGCCTACAGCCAGAGACTGAGATGCGACAGTTCCGAGTGCTGTGTGTATTTTACAGCCAGAGACTGAGATGCGACAGTTCCGAGTGCTACGGGTATTTTATAGCCAGAGACTGGGATGCGACAGTTCCGAGTGCTACGGGTATTTTACAGCCATAGACTGAGATGCGACAGTTCCGAGTGCTACGGGTATTTCTCAGTTGTGATGAACGCTAGGATCACAAGTGAAATGATCTCCCAAACAGTCACAACCTGAGACCAGTTGATACTTGTCAGAACTTATTTTCTCAGGTACTAAAATTTATTAAAATTAGGAAATATTTAGAGGGAAGGGAACTAATAATCCGACCTACCTATATCCCGAATTTAATATTTTTCTTTTGGTTATTAAGACTGTGATAACGATGTGTGTGTAAATCTGAAAAATGCAGGGACTGCCCCACTCAACCGGCTGGTGTATACCTAATGTGATGCTCGATTTAATTTGAGCAGCGTGAGGTCAAGGTAACTCCGTATTTCTAAATAACAGCACTACCCATTCACAAAGAAAAACATGTCTGACTAAAGATATTCAATGAAATTTTGAAATAATTTCTGACTGCAGTATCATGAAACTAGCAGAAATGTTCTCTAGGGATCTCAGCTGAAACAGTCACAACCTGAGATTCCCCTGAGATCCGCTGTGGTGCACTGAGACCACGTCTGAAAAACACCTACAGCCAATGATCTCCAAAACGGTCTCAGGATCAGTCACGGATCTCAGCGGACCTCAGCTGGAGATCGTCACACCCCCAGATGTCTCCAACGAATATCACAATATCAAAGTGTTGACCCGTAGTCCGCCAGGGTCTACACTCATCTTTACTCTGGGAATCTGTCCACATTCTACATAAATCTACGTATCAATTAGTTTATAAATATAATTATTATATTATATAGTCATTTATTAACATTAACACAACCAGAAGAGTGGTAGTTTAGGGGTGGCAGGGCGTACTTATTGTCTGTATTTCCATGCAGGGCCAACATTTTAGGTGAGGGCTAACTCTCTGGGGGGCCAAAAATCAATATCTGTGGAGTGGTAGGACTTTATTTTGAGGTTTGATAGCATACTTTAGAGTGTCAAGCTAGAGATGTATTAAAAATATCATGTCCATGGTCTACTTACTCCCACGACTACCAGGATCCACCGCACTCTAGGATTAACTTCAATGACGATGCTCTGACGACGTCGGGGAAACCATCTGGAAATCATTGCAGAATTCGCTCAGGGTAGTCGCTATCTGAAAGGTAACAATGAACAAATTAACGCATTGTCTCAATAAAATGTGATTTCAAACTTTAAGTCCCATGAGGACTTCCAGCTTCTCATTAATGAGTAGTTCCCATGTTGTGAGTGTCGTGAGTCTCTGATACCATTCCATGCTGGTCGCACGCATCCCAACTACGAGACCCTGCTGTGTGCGCTGTGCCGCACGTGAACTGAGTAACTTAGTAGGAGGCAACTTGCCTCTTACTACCAGACCCTGCTGTGTGCGCTGTGTCTACCAGACCCTGCCGTGTGCGCTGTGTCTACCAGACCCTGCTGTGTGCGCTGTGCCGCACGTGAACTGAGTATTTTGCCTCTTACTACCAGACCCTGCTGTGGGCGCTGTGTCTACCAGACCCTGCCGTGGGCGCTGTGCCGCACGTGAACTGAGTAACTTAGTAGGAGGCAACTTGCCTCTTACTACCAGACCCTGCCGTGGGCGCTGTGTCTACCAGACCCTGCTGTGTGCGCTGTGCCGCACGTGAACTGAGTAACTTAGTAGGAGGCAACTTGCCTCTTACTACGAGACCCTGCCGTGGGCGCTGTGTCTACCAGACCCTGCTGTGTGCGCTGTGTCTACCAGACCCTGCTGTGTGCGCTGTGTCTACCAGACCCTGCCGTGTGCGCTGTGTCTATCAGACCCTGCTGTGTGCGCTGTGTCTACCAGACCCTGCTGTGTGCGCTGTGTGCAGGACGTGAACTGAGTACCTTAGTAGGAGGCAACTTGCCTTTTCCTTGACATCCTGCAGAACGTGGCTCGGATTCAAGAGACTCTCCGAGTTGTCTACTTCTATTAGGCTCAACTAGAACTACACCTAGTGATTAAATCAGATCAATCTCACAGTATTTCTCAGTTGCTATGGCATACATGACATACTTGTGGAAGTGGTAGAGTAATACGTATATGGAGGTAGAATGTAGAAGAAATCCCTATAGTTCAGACTCGGATCATCGTTCTACATAGCGCACAGATGACAGAGACGTCTGGGGTAACGTAGCTATTATTATATACCTGTGGTAGTATATCCTCCACATACGGCCCACTCCTACCCATGTCGTATTTATATCCGTACGACACCTAGGTGACGTACGGGGTATTATTATATACCTGTGGTAGTATACCCTACACATACGGCCCGCTCCTACCCATGTCGTATTCATACCCGTACGACACCTAGGTGACGTACGGGGTATGTATGTAGCGTACGGGGCATGTACGGCGGCAAAATCCAAATATTCCAGCAGTAGCAAAGTTAAAAATTCGATATTTTAAGGTATATAATTATAGAGAAACAGGCTGACTGTCTCCGTACGGATAAAATACTTGGTAAAATGGGCGATCAGATGATCCTCTGCCTCCTGCAACGGTTCATCTGATCGCCCATTTTACCGCGTATTTTATCCGTATGGGGACAGTAAGCCTGTTTCTCTATAGTACGCTACCGGATTGAGGTATTTATTTGAAGAAAGAAGATTTAGGTATTATCTTTTGGATTATTATTAAATCAATGGAATTAATGATTATTTGCAAATGAGTATCAGAGTGTCCCGGTTCTGAGTGTATTTATTATAATATAAAATAGCGTTGTTTGGCTGCTGTATAACAGTTTGACTATGTACTATAGGTATATCATGTGTAGAGTTTATGGTAAAGCTTGGGGACATACAGAAGTGGGTGTACGGTACTCATGCCGGTGTATGACGTCACCGCGGCGCCGCCGCTTCCCCCTGCCGGGATTTGTTGGTTCTAAGGTCTGGAGTGATGCGTAGGTGTTTGTGAGTCACAGGGAAGCCTCTCTCTGGTCCCTCTGAGCAAATGAATGAATTTACATAAATTAAGAAAGTTCTTGAGTTTCCCAAATAAGCCTCCCGCGCATCCCTGAGCTGGATCCGCGCACTGTGGGGATTCAGTCTCCTTTACCATCACCTACTGTCAACACCTGTAGCAGATTTCTCTCCGAGTAGAGAGTGATACATACAGTAGTGAAATTCGTTCTATAGGCTTCATCTATAGCAATAACGCCTATTGGGAGTTGGTGTATTAGTGAGCTTGGTTTTGAGACTCAAACTGAGCTTACTTTAACCACACACGGCTGACTTGGGTACTCTCCAGATATCATTGGAACTTTCATTGGATCACATCTCACCTTGACCTCTCATCTTGAGAGTAGAGTGATCTTCGGACCCGAGATTGATATCATCACGATTGGTTAAGGACTTGACTTGCATGTCAGCCCTCAGAGTTTCAGTCACCTAGGATTTCTCATTAATTGGTGACTTATACCATTCACATTTGAATTATGCCATTGCTGAATGTTGATACATGTTCATACTGTGAGATACACTGTGAGTTCTATCATTGACTATCCATGATTTGGACTTACTTGTAAAACGTTTTGATATCTGTCTTGAGACACCTTATGAACTGATCTGCTGACAATAGACAATAGACACCCAGTCATATCAGACCCAGTGTCTTATGAACTGACTGGGCTGTCAATACCTTGAAGTGTGTCTCTTGATGCCCATATTCATATGGGATTCACAGAAGTGTGTTATAATATTTGAACTATTTGTGAGGACCAATGAATAATTACTCAAGATTACTCCTGGATGCATTGAAGACTGTGAAGCTGTTAAGGAACTGATGATTAAAGATTTGAATTATATTTCACTCTCTGACCTTCTTACTCTTAGAAAGACACGTTGAAACGAAATAGAATTATTATATAAATGAAATAACTTCATAGAAACGAAATAGAATTATAATATAAACGAAATGAATTAATATCAAAGGCCTAGATCATTATTACTTGACTTGGAACTTTAGGAAATGAATTATGATACGATTAGAATAGAATTAGATTCATATCAGATTAAATAATTAAGAATTGATTGAGATTTTATAATTCCCAAAGTCTACCTCGTTGTGGATCAGATTTAAATAGATTCTGTTAGCCGATATCAGACACAGCCTAGAGTAATTATACCTTCCCCGTATTTATAATTTGCTATAAGATTTAATTAACATATTATAATTAGCCCAGGTTCATAATCATGATTCCTATGAAACGCCTCGTGTAATGAATTGAAGATCTACATAAGTTTGTAATTTTTTTTTATATAATATCAGATTCATCAAGGTTGAATATGCTTAATTGTAATAGACGAGCATGGGAGATGGCAGATTCCCCACGTATTTAAAATAAGATCATAATGAAATCGATTAATAGGATGTCATTAAGATTCATGATTAATTAACAAGGTTGGAATGGTTTCTGTCCCGTATTTATATATTAATATCATCCTGAAGGGTTCCAGAATTACCCGCTAGGTGTCGACACTGTCTTAATTAGATTATAATTAATCAAAAGTTCTATTGGTTCTAACCAACGCAGCCGCGCACGTTGCGGTATATCAGAAGGGCGGGTTAGTTCATAAACTCTCCACAGGGCGTCTCTGCTGTCTGGCCCGACCTGTGGTACACCCGTATTCCGATAGATGTCTCCACAATTCCGTACTAGGGCATTTCTTATTCTATAGTCTACAGTTCTATTCATATAACCAAGGTAATGGTCACGTAATACAGGTAGAATTGTAGACTATAGAATAAGAAACGCCTTAGTACGGAATTCTGGAGACATCTAGCGGAACACAGGTGAACAATAGGTCGGGCCAGACGGCAGAGACGCCCTGTGGACAGAATATGAACTAACCCGCCCTTCTGATATACAGCAACGTGCGCGGCGGCGTTGGTTAGAACCAATAGAACTTTTGATCAAGAATATTATAATTAAGACAGTGTCGAAACCTAGCGTGTATTTCTGGAACCGTTCAGTAGGATATAAATATCTATATACGTTAGAGAAATTATTCTAACCTTGTTAATTATTCAAGAACTTCAATATTATTCTATGAACCTATATCATTACGATCTTATTCTAAATACGTGGGGATTATCCTATCTCCCATGCTAGTCTATTACTATTAAGCACATTCAACGAAAATTTCCAATTCATAACGTGAGGCGTTTTATAGGAATCATGAATATGAACCTGAACCAATTATGATATGTTAATTAGATCTTTTCATTAATTATAAATACTGGGAAGGTAGAATTACTCTAGGCAGTGTGTGATATCGGCTACCAGAATCTATTTAACTACGATCCACAACAAGGTACACTTTGGGAATATAAATATCTTTATTAATTGTTAATTAATTAATCGGATATGAATCGAATTCCATTATAATTGTAACATTATTTGTTTTCTATAGTTATAAGTCAAATAATAATGGTCTAGACCGTAAATATTAATCTATTTCGTTTCTATAACTATTTAATTTCGTTTCTATTTATTTTTTCCTTTAAACTGACTCAGTGGTTCTTTCAATGCTCACTTGTTTGTTTGTTGGTGTAGTTTTACCTCCGTTTTAAACTGACTCAGTGGTTGTTTCAATGCTCACGGGTGGAATGACGCCAGACTCAGACAAACCGGTCTAAGTATAGAGTGAGCCTCCACTCTACACCTTCACCTTGTTACTGAACACTCAAGTTGTTTACAAGAGAACGTCATTGAACCTGGTTATTGAACACTCAAGCTGTTTACAAGAGGACGTCATTGAACCTTGTTATTAAAGACTCAAGCTGTTTACAAGAGGACGTCATTGAACCTTGTTATTGAACTATCAAGCTGTTTACAAGTACTTGACAGACGACACTTGAGTGAGGCGCCAATCACTTCTGGCGCCAAGCGCGGTTGTACTCAGTCTGAGAGAAGTCAGAGTTGTCAGACGACAATCACTAATTATTTACACGAGCTATTAGAATGTCAAATACACCTTCACACAACAAAGACAGTGGCAGCAACATTAGAAGTAACACTCACCCCCACAGCCGCCGGCGACCCGCTCCCGTCATGTGGTATTTGGTGATAAATTCTCCGCCGTCTGAAGATTTCATTTTACTTCTACAGCTTCTACTTCTCTGCTTGGAGAGCGACACCGGGACGTGATCTCCAAGCACAGACTCTTCCTGCCGCTGTAGTTCCAGAAATCGACAAGTCCACATTCGTCAGCCTAAAATAGCACAATAACAGAGGCGGCATTTTAGTTCTTGTATTAATATTTACTTTGGCATTTCATTACATCACAACGATGTGCGGTACTCGATGGTAAACCTTTACTTGCAAACAAATAAATGTAAGTTTAAATGTAAAGACTTACGTGCTCACAGATGAAGACAGACTCTGAACTTTACAGATTATTATTTTATTACGACAAACCAGTATTTAGTTTTAAACTTGAAAGGTGTGATCACCAATGATTGGATATGTAAATAAAACATACATGTCAGATTTTGTACTAGTTCACTAGCGACTTCGTCGAATCGTATTTGGCTAACCCAACCCCAAGCCCCTGCCATTGTGCCCTCTAGCGGTTAAACGGAAAACCATCGTAAAAAAAACATGCACGACGCCATCTAGTGAAAATCGGCCGCCTTTAACTACAGGGACCCGTTTCAATAGTCTGTAGGACGTCCGTTATTGGGTTTAGTGACACAATAGCGGTACTTCGCGTTGCAGTAGTTAAGGGACGACCGTTTGTGGGACAGTGGGTAGCAGACAGGCGCAAATAGTGGATTGTACCATTTCAGAAGTGGGTGTCCAGTCACTAAAAGGGTCACGGTAGTGTCTTAAATAGCGAGAGGGTATACCCTCTCGTTTTTTATGTCACAAACACATAACTTTACTTACCAAAGGAATAAAGCTATGAAACTTTAACCTCAGTCAGGGACACATACAACTTATAAACATGCCAAATATGAAGGATATCGGCCCATTAAATCCAACGATATTCACATTCAAATTTCGTCATAGCAAATGTTGCTCTGATGGACAGTGTAGAATTATTCAAGCGCTGTCTCAAATTTATGCAGTGACCGTACCTTGACAGCACTTGTTCCCGGTAGCACTAACACCATCCATTGTCAGGCCCAGGCAGTAATGTCACAATGTCGCCAATAGTGAACGGACACACCACCCCAATAATGACATGCCTTTTGCAACGAGAATTAAATTTTGTCACTATTCCTGTCACTATTGCTGTCACTAGTCATGTCACTAAGTGGCTTAGTGACCCATTCTATTGAAACGGGCCCCAGGTCCTTACAGCTCCTATTATTTCGATGACACAGGTATTTTGCCAGCAACCAGCGCAATAATCTCACAGATTGATCTCAGGCCAATGAGATTGCAAAACTACAGTTTTAAATTATGTTTTCAGTATGGCAAAAAACAAATCATAAGAATAGAAGTACATCTGTGGAGAGGAAAACAAAAAAAATAGCAGGATTCAGTTGGGCATTGTACGAGAATCTCACTCTCGTGGGTCTTCAGTCTCCAAGCCTAAGTTTGGTTCACTTTGTCTCTATGTGCGGGAGCATCTCCAAGCGGATGTTATCGGAATTTACACGTTTTATAATAGGTAGGTAAATAGCTGGGCTATTGACAAATACTCGATTGTAACAAATGAGGACCCAGGAAAATACTGTAAGGGTAGCTCATACCGGCCCACGTGGGTGACTGCCTTTACAGTTTAAATAAAGAAATAAAAAAAAATTAAAATAAATGCAAACCGGTCTCCAGACAAAGATATCACTGCGCACACTACGCTGTACACCAGAGCAGCCTTCTGAAGGGAGAAAGCTCGACTCTCAGAACACACAGGCGGCAATAGAGAACGCTGGTTCCCGGGCAGTACAATAGTTAGCAAGTATTGTAAAAGTCTTGCAGGACAGCGGGCCTCTGGGCCTGTGTGTGCACCAGCACTGACTACACTTCACTGACCTGGGGCCCTTCGTGGCCTATGAGGAATGTCTTGAGGTGCGGACAGGTCTGATCTCGGGGGTGGCCGCGGTGATTGTGAGGCCTGGATCCGCCGCCCGATCTCCCACGTTAACTCGGATCCCCGCCAGAGGGCCTCGTGGGTGCCAATCCATTATGAGCTCCCTCTGGTGTGTAACACCTTAACCCTTTCCCTCCCGCACCTAGCGTAGTGCGTAGTGCGTTAACGACCGCGCACCCTGCGGTGAACGTTCCCACCACTACCGCACGTCGCACGTCGTAAAGACTTAACCCTTTCCCTCCCGCACCTAGCGTAGTGCGTAGTGCGTTAACGACCGCGCACCCTGCGGTGAACGTTCCCACCACTACCGCACGTCGCACGTCGTAAAGACTTAACCCTTTCCCTCCCGCACCTAGCGTAGTGCGCAGTGCGTTAACGACCGCGCACCCTGCGGTGAACGTTCCCACCACTACCGCACGTCGCACGTCGTAAAGACTTAACCCTTTCCCTCCCGCACCTAGCGTAGTGCGCAGTGCGTTAACGACCGCGCACCCTGCGGTGAACGTTCCCACCACTACCGCACGTCGCACGTCGTAAAGACTTAACCCTTTCCCTCCCGCACCTAGCGTAGTGCGCAGTGCGTTAACGACCGCGCACCCTGCGGTGAACGTTCCCACCACTACCGCACGTCGCACGTCGTAAAGACTTAACCCTTTCCCTCCCGCACCTAGCGTAGTGCGCAGTGCGTTAACGACCGCGCACCCTGCGGTGAACGTTCCCACCACTACCGCACGTCGCACGTCGTAAAGACTTAACCCTTTCCTTACCGCACCTAGCGTAGTGCGCAGTGCGTTAACGACCGCGCCCTCCGTAACGAACGTTCCCACCACTACCGCACGTCGCACGTCGTAAAGACTTAACCCTTTCCTTACCGCACCTAGCGTAGTGCGCAGTGCGTTAACGACCGCGCCCTCCGTAACGAACGTTCCCACCACTACCGCACGTCGCACGTCGTAAAGACTTAACCCTTTCCCTACCGCACCTAGCGTAGTGCGCAGTGCGTTAACGACCGCGCCCTCCGTAACGAACGTTCCCACCACTACCGCACGTCGCACGTCGTAAAGACTTAACCCTTTCCCTACCGCACCTAGCGTAGTGCGCAGTGCGTTAACGACCGCGCCCTCCGTAACGAACGTTCCCACCACTACCGCACGTCGCACGTCGTAAAGACTTAACCCTTTCCTTACCGCACCTAGCGTAGCGCGCAGTGCGTTAACGACCGCGCCCTCCGTAACGAACGTTCCCACCACTACCAC
This sequence comes from Alentia gelatinosa, assembly GCA_950022655.1. Taxonomy (NCBI): domain Eukaryota; kingdom Metazoa; phylum Annelida; class Polychaeta; order Phyllodocida; family Polynoidae; genus Alentia; species Alentia gelatinosa. Next base: position 12,851 of record OX465587.1, read on the forward strand.
ACGTCGCACATCGTAAAGACTTAACCCTTTCCCTCCCGCACCTAGCGTAGTGCGCAGTGCGTTAACGACCGCGCCCTCTGCGGTGAACGTTCCCACCACTACCGCACGTCGCACGTCATACAGGCGTCTAAATACCGGCCTATTCTGCAGGTGTCAGAAAGTGGCGCAAACTGCAGAGGGGTGCGTCACTATTTGGCAAATTTAAATGACTTAGAAAAATAATTAGATAATTTGAATGATACCGAAAAAAAGAAGAGACTTCAGGCTTTATTTTCATACCGATCATTATGAAATAGATCGATATTTAATAATTATATTAATATTTCCAATTGCAGGAAGAATTTTAGATTTTTTTTTTCTCCATTGACACAAGCCTGCACATAGGCCCAATATAGCACTGCACATACAAAGGGGTGTAATTTTTTTTCCATCGCGATGACATTATGTTTTTTTTAAGTAAATAATAATAAAAAGATGTGGGGAACACATCTTTGAAGTTCTTTTTTATGTAGAATTAATATATTATGAAAAAATCATGAAAATGCGATGTGCCTGATAGGTGGCGCCCACAGCGCTCAGTGTTATAGTAGACGTAAGGCTTTCTTTTCTCAACTCGCAACTATTTATAGCAGGCTATATACATCACCATGGCAACTATTCTTCAGAAATTCTGGTAAATACGATATATAACATGTTTTTCTTTATCAAGTGAAAAAAAATTTCAAATCGATACATTATTTTCGGAAATATAAAGTCTTACATGTTCTTGTATCAAAATGCTGCATTTATGCAGCAGCGGTATTCCTATGGTGCTGCATATATGCAGCAGCGGTCGTGAAAGGGTTAACTTATTTCAAGTTCCCTACGCTGGTTCCCGGGTCATCCGCTAGGGGGCTCGGCGGAATAGGCCTTTTTCCACAGGCCGGTGACGCAATTTATCTGCCCGGTTACGCAATGCGTGCGGTCAAAGCAACACCTACTGACGTATTCTTTAGCATTGGAAGACTGAGTGTATAGGCGTTAAATATTTGTATAAAACATTTATATTAACTTTAGGGACAATACATTGATTGTATCGTGTTCTTTAGTATTCCAGCTATAATTTGGTGAGTTTAGCATATATATTGTCTCAATAATAATGAAGTTATTGTTTAGATAAGCTCCTTTATAGAAGAAATACAATCACCCTTGCATATGAAATTCTACCAATATATACCTCTGATCACATCGGGAATGTCATATATGTAATGTACATGTATGTTTATACATAAATATACAATACCTATGTATATGTAGTGTGTGTATTTATGTATATATGTGTATAAATACAAATATATACATATATATACACATATATATCTATATGAATATATGTATTCAGTAGATATAGGAAAAATGGCTCTGTACTATGCCTTAAATTAAAATGATCAGAAATATGTGTAATATATATATATATATAAGAGCAATACAGCAATAATAGAAATGGCTAAAATGTGCACATATAATCTTTAGGGAAATCTTTTTTTTTCATTTACAATAAGATCATTATATATATATATATATATATATATATATATATATATATATATATATATATAGTGTGGCGGAGGGTGGCGGAGGCGCCCTCCGCGGGCTTCGCGGAGGTGGCGGAGGTGGCGGAGGCCGCGGGCGAACCGCTAGAGGGCCTCACGGTCACCGGAAATGACGTCAGCAAGACGCCCGCGGCTTACTATATAAACCTCTGCGGGTGCCTCCGCAGACAGTTGGATCTTAGACTCTGACCAGGCCGGACCTCCGCGGACCCTCCGCGAGACCTCCGCGACCCTCCGTGGGCCTCCGTGAACCTCCGTGGGCCTCCGTGAGCCTCCGTGAGACTCCGCAGGCCTCCGTGAGCCTCCGCAGGCCTCCGCCGCCATCCGAGAGGCTTCTCGAGACTCCGTGTGAGCCACCGGGGAGCCCTGCTGAGCCCTGGGGAGCCGCGAGCCGCGTGTGCATATGCGCAAGGACCAGCCACCCCTGTGAGGCACCGAGCCTCCCCGGGAGTCAACGCGACTCCGGGTGACTCCCGCCGAGCTCCTGAGAGGCGCGGGCAGCAGTGTTACCTGTTAGGATAGCGAATGCAAGGACTCTATTGGTGACCTTGAGTGTCATGTCTAGCGAGTTGTGAGCCGCACTAGTAACGGCACCTGTTAATACTGTGTTGGAGAGTTGTGAGCCGTATCAATAAAAGCTCCTGTTTACACCATATTCCTGGCGTTCTCGTGTTTACTACAATATATATATATATATATATATATATATATATATATATATATATATATATATATATATATATATATTCATGCCTATAAAGCAGTGTTTCCGACCTCCTACAGCCCTAATCCATGGTCAACATTGAGGTGTCATAATGTATGATATTGTGCAAGCTCTGTTTGAAAACTAACTATGTCTAAATCTGAGACATTAATGAATTCTTAAGTGTGGACAACCTGTCTTTGTTTTGAGAGTGTCCTCACTTGTTCTAACACCCCTATCTGGAAGAGTACAACACCTGTGTACTCATACCCGCCACTCACACCCTATGTGTGAATGCATAGGCGGGCACTCGGACAGCGCAATGTTTGGCCGAACGGCCCCGTTGCCATGCAACATGACCGCGTGGCGGCGCTGAACGAAAAAACGACTATTAGACCGCAGGGACAGATCGATGCGATATAGACTCTAGTACAGCCCGTTGTCGCCAGGGCCCGGGCGCACAGGCTCTCATACTGGGACTGTTTTGCGCTGCCATTTTAAGGCAGGAATTCCTACCTTCGCTGGTACTAACCTGTCCTGATTGATTTTCCAGTAACCAGTATTCACCACTTTCACATAAGCGTGGCGCGTCGGTCGCGGTGATAACGGGTTGCGCTGTTCTTATATAACCGCGCACCACTTGCCGAAAACCAGCGTCACTGTTCGTAATCGAAAACGAGGCGTGCGACCTAGTGTGGCTTCACAGTGCAGTGGGTGACTATGTATAGAGGCTTCAAATCACAGACATAGACTGTTGTTTTTAACAGTTTACATTTATATCACACCTCCTGATTCATAACACCTCAGTGGAGAGTCTTAACATCTGGGACAAGGTGTGAAAACAGTGCACTCTGCCACATTATAGCTGCTAGAACCATTCAAGGTAATCTTTGAATATTAACATGTATCCCTTCAAATAGGTTCTTTGGGACATATTCTAATACATTGTGTACTAGATGAATAACTTTTTTTTTTTCAATTTGCATGTACAATAGGCCTACATACATTTGCTGATTTATATAGGTGATATATTGGGAAATATGGTTTTCTTCAATTATGTTTTAATTAACCGCAATGTATGTGTTCTACAACACTTGAAGAACATATGTATATATTTCTTCATAATCGAAATTCAGGAAATTGACATGGGTTTTGATTTTCAAGGTAAAATGTCCGCTATGCCTTTAAGCTGTCATGTATAGGTATTAACAGGGTTCATACAGAGCTTTTGACTTTATTACCTGACTGCCTATAATTTCTCAGTGAGTTAGATTAAATAGTTCCAAATATTCTTTAGTTGACAGTATAAAGCAAATTGTTAATAATGCAGCATAGATTTGATTATTAGTCTTCAGATTTAAAAGTGGCAAAATATAATGTTGAAGATATCTATCCCAAACCACTGAAATTCCAAAGGTAATTTAAACTAAATTTGGTGATGAATCAGACATGGTTTTAAAAGCAGCCACCATATGTGATATGCACCCTTCACAAAGCAAACAATAAGATATCATTCACTAACAAGATGGTATTGATTCACATGATTATGTTCCCAGAGAAAAATACTATAGTCTGGAAGGAAAAAGCCTGGAATTTTATTGGGCTGTCTATGTATGAACCCTCTATTAAGCACCCATGGCACAATAAACCCGCTACCGCACAGTGCACGCCTCGTTTTGGCGTGACCTACTTTCCGCCATTACAAGATGGCGCGAGTGTGAAGAGGGTCTATGTTACTCTTCAAGCAGAGGTTCTAGAGTAGCTTTTACTGGGCATGTACCAAATAAATCAGCTTGGAGAGTTATAAGGCAGGGAGTTTTTCAGTCTGCCTTTCAGTTTATCAGGGAGTTTTTCAGTCTGCCTTTATAATGCAGAGATACTTGATACAAAACATTCATCATCAAACATATTGATAATGATTATTTCATTCAAAGATACACAAAAGAAAATAGTAGCATTGAAGTGTGGTGTACCCTGGTGACCAACGGGAAATACTACAGTCTAGGGTACCTGCTTGTCAAACCGATGCTATAAGTAGAACAGCCAACTACGAAATTCCTCTGACTAAAGGTGGCAGGCCAGTCAGAGTCATACTCTGTTAGACCTTCACGTACCGTAACCCGGAGGCGGCGCGGTGCGTGAACGGACTAGATGCGATATACCATATTTTAGTAACCTCGGCGATCGCATGCGCGGCCTAAGGAATGAGAACAAACAAGATGGCATATGTGACTGATGCCTCGGCGAACGTTAATCCCTATCACACTCTTGACAAAGAGAAAGATGCAGTAAGGAATACATCGTCATTGAATGATGCTATACAACACTGCCTTTACTTTGTGGTGTATTTGAGGTACTGACATTGAATTCTTTGATCATATGCACTGACTTATCAAGTGAGGGGAGTGGAAGCCACCATATTCAAAACAAACAACATGGCGAGTGTGGTGCAAGTTTGAGTAGGCACCACAAGTAATGGAAATTATGCACTGTCACTTAATACATTATTACCTACCACATATAAAACGTGTAATTTTCTGTGATATCCGCTTGGAGACTCTCCCGCACATAGAGACATAGTGAACCAAACTAAGGCTTGGAGACTGAATAGCCACGAGAGTGAGATTCTCGTGCAGTTCGAAACTGTAAGCTGCTACTCTTTTTTGAATTTCTATATGCAGACATACATTTTCTGGTATGATTCATTTTGAGCCATGACGAAATCAAAGTTTAGTACTGTAGTTTTCTGATGTACTTTTCTCGTGAGAAACCAATGAGATCTCAACTTTCGCTGGTACCCCTTTCGAAACTCTGATCCCCACCTCCCCCCCCCCCCCCCACCCACCACCATAGACCTCTAAAGCACTCTAAGTATTTGGCACTGCTCAAGCGTCTGGCCGTGTGGAGCAGTTAGTAGAGCATCTGATTTTTCTATAATATTTTCCCCCTCTGACTCGACGAAGTCGCTAGTAACAAATATAACAGGGAAATGGAGTTTTATAACCCTCCCTTTGCCTTTGAATGTCCTGCACAAACTGACAGTCGATTTTTAACCCTTTAGGGGCAGATGATGCCTTAAGGCATCATTCGGCAGGGGGCGGATAATGCCTTGAGGCATCAACCAGCCAGGGGCGGATGATGCCTTAAGGCATCATTTGCTGGATATTTATATAATTGTTTTTCAAAAGGAAATATTTTAACAATTATCTTGAATTTTTCTCAGAATGTAGGTGTAACATCATATTTTTTAATTCTAAATAATAGAAATAAACATATTAATAATAGCATATCATATCATGTGATAAACCTTTCGAATTAAGAGTTCAGAGGACAATGCCCCCGTCCCCTAGAACTATACATAGCCACTAGTAGCCGTCCCCAAGTGTGGAGTTCTGCCATAGGCGGCCGTCATTAAAGGGTTAAGCAATATGCACTTCCATAGTTCATTGTTAAGCGTTTTCGGCCCCTATTATCGCTGAAGCACCTGTCAAAGCCATCAAAGTTCGTTTTTGAACAATTTTTCAGCTAGGGCATTGTATCATAAGTCATATTAACTTAATCTCAATGAAATTGTATCAGATTTGTAACCCATTAGCGTTTATTGCTCATGAAAAACACATCGTCGCAAGTGCGATGTCAGTTAGCTTTTGAAAATTGAGCTGGTTTGGGGTCTGTCGGTCAGTTCTCATGGTAGACTCCAAAACCAGCATTCAACCTCTGCCAGGGCAGCAACCACCGTTCACTACCTGCCTGTTATCGTTGATACAGGCGGGTACCAGCCAACAAGTTCCCTGGACGTGAAAGGATCTCTGCTCGGAGTTTGTAAACACACCTACAGCCAGAGACTGAGATGCGACAGTTACGAGTGCTGTGTGTATTTTACAGCCATAGACAGAGATGAGACAGTTCCGCGTGCTATGGGTATTTTACAGCCAGAGACTGAGATGCGACAGTTCCGAGTGCTACGGGTATTTTACAGCCAGAGACTGAGATGCGACAGTTCCGAGTGCTGTGAGTATTTTACAGCCAGAGACTGAGATGCGACAGTTCCGCGTGCTGTGTGTATTTTCCAGCCAGAGACTGAGATGCGACAGTTCCGAGTGCTACGGGTATTTTACAGCCAGAGACTGAGATGCGACAGTTCCGAGTGCTACGGGTATTTTACAGCCAGAGACTGAGATGCGACAGTTCCGCGTGCTGTGAGTATTTTACAGCCAGAGACTGAGATGCGACAGTTCCGCGTGCTGTGTGTATTTTCCAGCCAGAGACTGAGATGCGACAGTTCCGAGTGCTACGGGTATTTTACAGCCAGAGACTGAGATGCGACAGTTACGAGTACTACGGGTATTTTACAGCCAGAGACTGAGATGCGACAGTTCCGAGTGCTGTCGGTATTTTACAGCCAGAGACTGAGATGCGACAGTTCCGAGTGCTGTGTGTATTTTACAGCCAGAGACTGAGATGCGACAGTTCCGAGTGCTGTCGGTATTTTACAGCCAGAGACTGAGATGCGACAGTTCCGAGTGCTGTCGGTATTTCTCAGTTGTGATAAACACTAGGATCACAATTAAAATGATCTCCCAAACGGTCACAACATGAGACCAGTTGATACTTGTCAGAACTTATTTGCTCAGGTACTAAAATTTATTAAAATTGAAAAATATTTAGAGGTAAGGGAACTAATAATCCGGCATACCTATATCCCAAATTTAATATTTTTCTTTTTGTTATTTCGACTGTGATAACGATTTGTGTGTAAATCTGAAAAATGCAGGGACTGCCCCACTCAACCGGCTGGTGTATACCTACTGTGATGCTCGATTTAATTTGAGCAGCGTGAGGTCAAGGTAACTCCGTATTTGTAAATAAGAACCCTACCCATTCACAAGGAAAAACATGTCTGACTAAAGATATTCAATGAAATTTTGAAATCTTACGATTCAATTGGATGAACATTGACAAACTATCCACTGTACATATGGTTGAATTTAAATGAGTATAAGTGTCTCAAATAATAATTTCTGACTGCAGTATCGTGAACCTGGCAGAAATGTTCTCTAGGGATCTCAGCTAAAACGGTCACAACCTGAGATTCCCCCTGAGATCCGCTGTGGTGCACTGAGACCACGTCTGAAAAACACCTGCAGCCATTGATCTCCAAAACGGTCTCAGGATCAGTCACAGATCTCAGCGGACCTCAGCTGGAGATCGTCACACCCCCAGATGTCTCCAACGAATATCACAATATCAAAGTGTTGACCCGTAGTCCGCCAGGGTCTACACTCATCTTTACTCTGGGAATCTGTCCACATTCTACATAAATCTACGTATCAATTAGTTTATAAATATAATTATTATATTATATAGTCATTTATTAACATTAACACAACAAGAACTGTGGTAGTTTAGGGGGTGGCATGGCGTACTTATTGTCAGGATTTCCATGGAAGGCCAACATTTTAGGTGAGGGCCTAAATTCAATTTCTGTGGAGTGGTGGGACTTTATTTTGAGGTTTTATAGCATACTTTAGAGTGTAAAGCTAGAGATGTATTAAAAATATCATTTCCCTGGTCTACTTACTCCCACTACTACCAGGATCCACCGCACTCTAGGATTAACTTCAATGACGATGCTCTGACGTCATCGGGAAAACCATCTGGAAATCCTCGCTCGGGGTAGTCGCTATCTGAAAGGTAGAAATGAACCAATTAACGCATTGTCTCAGTCACATGTGATTTCAATCTTTAACTCATGTGAGCCTCTTGCAGCTTCTCAGTAGGGAGTAGTTCCCCTGGAGTGAGTGTCGCAAGTCTCTGATACCACTCCGTGCTGGTCGCACGCCTCCCATCTACCAGACCCTGCCGTGTGCAAGGTTGTGGTTGGAACTAGGCCAAGACGGTTATTGATGATGTAAAACTAGCCATGATGCCATGATGAACATACAACTACTGATGTTGAATCTGGTATTACTCATGTAACGATTTGAAGTAACATAATGAAGATTGACAAACTGTTCTATTACATAGAGATACGTAGAATAGAATATAGTTTGTATTCAGTAACTCTAAGATCTTAATTGTCTACTGATTTACATAATCTACAATCAAAAAGACGTAACTCTTTTTTGGTGAGGATTTTATAGAGTCCGGTACCCTGCAAATACTCAGCTTAGAGTCGACTCAACCTCCCCACCTTCCTATTATTTAAAATTAAGACCAATCACATGATTCTTCATATTTAATAATTTATCTATGATTCCTACATATAAGTTCATGTAAGTAAATGATACCTTTCAGTCAATGCAACGTTGACTATATGAATTATGATTAACTAATACAGATAGAGCTATTAGTAGTAATTTTCAAGCGTAAGAGATTGCTTTATCATTAATATATCAATACATATACAATGTACGTTCTTCTGGTAGTTTACTAGTTATTTTTGGTAAGACATGACCTAATTGCGGAAGTGATACACATGTACGTATATGGAGGTAGAATGTAGAAGAAATCCCTCGAGTTCAGACTCGTGGAGAGGAATACGGATTATCGTTCTACACACCACACAGATGACAGAGACGTCTGGTGGACAGTGGGAGAACTAAACAACCGTTCTGTTATACTACAGAGTGCGGTGGACAAGATTTACACTATTTAAACACTAATTAACAGTGTTTGATTCAGACGGTGTCGACACCTAGCAGGTATTTCTTAAACTTTTCAAAGGGTAAACAGTAGGGAGGCGTCCCTCAGTACATCAATTAATTCATAAATATATGAATCTCTTATAAAACAGATGTACACGTATTCGTTTTGACCAACTGTTTTACCTGGTTTTCTAATAACCACTTTTTGTCGTAGATGGTACAGACCTCTGCTGCTCCTTGACTTCCTCCATGAGTCTGTGTGTGTCCGAGCTCTCCAACCTCTGAAGGTCGTCGGTAGAAGTTTCCAGTCAGCCATGGCGCCCGCCGTGCCCGACTTCACACGCTGTACCAGCCGCTGAAGTACCTGAAGGAGCTGCAATACACATTGGTACGTTTTGTTATCAGGGATGGCAGTGGGGATCAGAATAAACATTGACGTATTTCCCATTGTGGGATTTACACATTACATACACACTACAGTAGGGAATCAAAGGATCAAGTTTTTACAGGGGTTAGCGCGGAGGTTCAGTCAGGGATCCTGGGTTGTGACTGAATTGGGTAATTTAATAGTTTGTATGTCAATATCACACAAGGAAAATTAATCATTTGTCCTGAATATAAAAAATAAGAATTTCTATGGGAAAATTGAAAACTTGCATCCTTGATTGTAAATATGATAGGAATATATGATGTTAATTAGATTTTATCATTAAGTACTTAACGTGGGGAGGTAAAGCTAATGTGGGCTGTGTGTTGTATAGGCTACCAGAATGTCTATTAATGCCAACAAACAAAGAGGTGAAACTTTGGGCAAATTAATTCATTAATTATATGTTAATTATGGTGTTATATATTTCGACTAATATTCTATTCTGTGTTTGCGTGTCTTGCTCATAAGAAGGAGGTCAGAGTGTGAAATATAGTTCATAAAACTTGAATGAATAACATCCATATCCTAACCCTAACCCTAACGTTCTGTGCTTAAATCGGGTGAAAAGTGACTTTATTAAAATAACAACTCTATGATGCCTCAAGGCATCATGCTGCGGTTTGCACGGGAATGCCTGGAGGCATCATGCTGCATTTGGCACGGGAATGCCTAAAGGCATCATGCTGCGGTTCGCACGGGAATGCCTGGAGGCATCATGCGCCTAAAGGGTTAATGTGTTCTGAGAATTTCTTGATTTTCCTTCAGTTATTTAATATGGTTTCCTGTTCACACCGATACACATGATATTCAGGATTGATGTTTAGCACTGAAAAATTTCATTTATTCTGAGTACACATATTATGGGAGAACTATGTTATTATACTTGTACGGAATGATTACCGACTTTCAGATCGGTCAAAATACCCACCGACGTCGGAGACGGAGGTAATCATGGAGTACAAGTATAATCACGTTGTTCTCCTATTATTATATGCCTTTAATTGTTCGTAAATAGTCTATTTTTACCGTAATTGGCCGTTAATCGCACTCCCACTTTGTCAAGTTTACCACGAAATGCACCCTGTACAAGAAATTATCAACCGGATGGTCATAAACTCGCCTAGCACATTCTTTACATACCCAGCATATTTTTAATAACGTGAAGACTATGGGAATATGTGCGTGGAGAGTGAATGTCAAGATGTGAGTTATAACGACCATTCTGCTAAGTATGCTCTTGGTGGTGTAGTGGTTAGGGCACTCACTTTTATGTGCCAAGGTCTGGGGGTTCGATCCCCGTGTCGGGATTACATTTTTATGTTTTTCTTTTTAAATAAAAAAGGAAAAACGCCAGTGTAGAGACATTCAATACATTCAATATATAAACAAATTTAAAATCTATTCTGAATTATTTTAGTTTTATGTGTAAACAATGTATACTTGTTTACATTTTTACGCTTTGTTCACATTTTGCAGACTTGCTCCCAGTCCCACTGCTGTGACTGCGTAGGGTAGTAAAGGCACTGACTTTGAGTGTCCATATGATCAGTTATCTAGTTTTTTATGATGATTCTTTTTGTATTTCAGAGTAATTCCATAATTCATGTGTGGATTCTGTATTTCAATGTCTTACATGCCGTAGTTCACGATATCTGGCCACTAAATATTGCTGCAATCGAAGCGATGAAATCCGACCGCCATGTTTAAATTACCCGCTGTCCCGTTTCTGTCAGGCTCTTGTCCAATCAGATTGCGTTATTTCACGTTGAAAGCACTCCGTATGACCTATCCAAAGGTGAGTCGTACAAGAAATTATGGAGTACCTCAGTCGTATGATAAATATATTACACCCATAGCAGCAGTTCGTATTCGTAATGAGTTTGAGCATAGGTATATAATAAATTATATTTATAAATTATTATATACCTGTGATATAACAATCTACACGGCCCTTTCCTAACCATGCCATATTTACATCCGTATAACACCAAGGTGTCGTACGGATCCGTGGTCACGTGATCAGCGGATGAGACATGGTGGATTTAATTGGTCAGTACAGTGAAGGTGCCACGAGCGTGAATGACAAAATGGCCACCAACGTCACTACAACGTTAGCATAAGCCAATAGCGTGTGATATTTATATTTAGCCTAAATACAATATATACATTGCAGTTGAAGTCGAAAACCATATACTCAAATAATAAATATTAGTAAAGAACCAGAACCCCTGGAAAGCACACTCACAGCCATTCAACGTTGTGGCTATAACACAAAACTCGTATTCAAGATACAGAGAAGGTGGGCTTCCTGTTATACATTTCAAACTGACCTTATCACGCCATCTGGTGAATGCTGGCCGCACTACAGGCTAGGAAGTAGCCACTCTCCACTAGCGCTGTGAATGATCTGCTGGGAGGGTGGGCCGATGGTTTTGATACGTTCCAAGAACCAGTGCATGTGCACTACTAGTTGACAGCGCTGCACGTCAAGTGGCCTTTCCAGATGTGGGCTTTAAATGTGGTAATCACACTCGGTAGAAGTGTCGAGCTCGCTTCATCAGAAGTGAACGTACAAAAGATAAACGAAGGAAATCAATAACTAAATATATGAGTAATACAGACAAAAGACAACGTAAATATAAAATCTATCAATTAATTTTTTATGTTTTGTATCTAACGGTAAAATATATTAAAAAAAAGCTTTATTTATGGAATTCTAAAAAGTGAGAATCTCATTAGTTACAAATTTTAACGCCCGACCAGAAACACACTTAAACATTGAGTTCACCAAAGTTTGCTTACTGGTACACTCTTGGGGTATTTGGCATTGACAACGTTTGAGAAACACTTGAAAAATACACAGAAAGGGAATCATTCCTTCAGTGTTTAGCTGGCAGAGCAGCAGTGCAGGGAGCCAGGGTGAGGAGAAATGTCTCAGCTTCATGAGACCTAGCCCCAACAAAATATTATACAGACCTTTCTGAAACACTTTGAATTGTTCGTTCGTCTATCTTTATGCTAAGTATCCAAGAGAAACGGGCTTGTGACGTATAGGGACCAAGTCAGCGGAAGGTGAGGCCTGCCGCTGAGTGAGCGGTGTGGCTGGATAAAACCCGGGTGCGCCGGTGTGTCGCCAGTCTAGCAGACCGGAAGCAGCGCCAAAGCTCACTCTATGTCGTTCACCGGGCATAACACAGAGAGTCTGCATACATTCATCTGATAGGGAAAAGCTACACGATTCTTTCTGGGAACGGGTATACTGTCAACCCTATCGGAGAACATGTAACTAAAAGATTATTTGTTAAAAGAAATTATATATGTCTGTGAGCCAAATTGTAAGTGGTAACTGTCTCCTTATTCAAACCATCTAGATGTAGTTGATTGGAGGCAGTCTAAACAACGAAAAGAAATAAATAAATAAATAAATAAATAAATAAATGAATAAATAAATAATCCAAGTTACTGTAGACGGCGGCCGAATTGTCTGAGCAGACGAGTTTATAAACACACTTGACAATGACACGCACTTTTATACGAGACACTCACACATACAGTCAACAAGTGAGACAGTTCACAACAAGTTCACTGTTTGTGTGAAATCTAAACACGGCCAGAAAGAGAAACATCCCAAGTTACTGTAGACGGCGGGAGAAATGTGTGAGCAGACGAATGTACGACCATTCGCAGTAAAAGCCCATTCGCACTGCTACTCGGATGATTCGCAATGAAAATCCAACTTAGTGTTACCACCCCTTGATAATGATAAAATAGTACAACACTTTGCGAGTCTTTCACCAGCAGACTATTTGTACTCACAGTTACTTGGAATTACCTAAATTATTGTCAGTTCTTACACATTGGCGATTAGAATCGGAGTGATGCCTTGCGCAAGATGTCAACAAGCTGCTTCAAACAAACTTTGGTTTCACACTCTGTACTTCTAACCTAAAATAACCGTGAATACTTAACGTAGAGACTCCAGATAAAGGCCATTATCTAAATAGATAGCTGAAGGCGTGCAGAAGTTTTTACTTTGATTTTCGAAAGGAAACATTCCAGAATTTGCCAATATCCATTACACTCTTTGCTGCGAGCGCGAAAACGGCGAGACTTTCGCGCTGGGTTTAGGACTTTCTGACGTCTAAACTTGGCATACTCCTGAGTCTTGGTTTTTACAAGTTTTATTTGATACCATCTATATTCTTTGTCGTGGGCGACCCTAACAGTACGTTCCCGTACCTAATACAGCGTATAGGGTCGGACTCGTCTGACTACTATATTCTATGTCAAAATAAATGCATTATTCACGGGTGATTAGAGCTGGTGAGCCTTTTCCGCCGTGACCCAGAGTCACCATGACCCTACTTCCTGGTCGTGGTGACCCAGTGTCCTGGTCGTGGTGACCCTGTGTCCTGGTCGTGGTGACCCAGGACTGGTCATGGTGACCCTTCTTCATTTTACAGGGAAATTGGCCAAATACTTTTGTGGAAATGGGGAAATTTCGAAAATACTTTTAGGGAAATGTGCTATTACTTTAGGGGAAATTGGGAAATCGGACCCCCCCCCCCCCTGTGGGACCCTCTTTAATATTAGCTATTCAATAGATATTATGAGTATTTTTGGGTATTTTGTTAATTCTGATAGTTAATTCCGAAGGCAAATTTTGATAAATAGATCTATCATGAGTAATTTTTTATTTTTGGGGGTTTATTTCCCAATTTGTTGGTCATTGATGCAACAGACAAGTAAACAACCATCAACACCTGATTCCCGTATGCACTGTTTTTTTCATTTTTTTAAACAGATCAATATCATATCACAAATATGTCATCAGTAATAAATACATTAAATTAATACAGATCAATACCATAAGCTAAATGGTGATACATTTTACTAACTCTCCTAGATCCGCTGTCACTTGACAAGCGTTCCTACCCCTACCCGCCCCACCACTGAGTGGAGTGCACGGTGCGATGTCAATATCTTTAATTCATTTACTATTACTTCCACACGTTTGAACCTGACAATATATATACTGGAATAAACCTTAGGGTCTCGGCTTTGCTCCCACCTACCTCCCTGATTGTTTATCTAACGTTAAAAGCCTGTACGAATTAATTTAGAAAGAGATGACAGTAGATCAAAGGGTCACGGCGACTAGCACCTCGGGTCATGACGACCACAATTTTGCGCTAAAAAACGGGTCACGGCGGAAAAGGGTCAGGACGATCATTAACCATTCACGGATGTACAGGTAATTTGCGTCAGCAAAATATGTGGGAGCAGCGAAGTGCGAAACACGTCATGCTTTGTTATTGTTTTGATTTACAGTGCGAATGGGCTTGTTTACAGTGCGAAATGGCTTGTTTACAGTGCGAATGGGCTGTCAGTGCGAAACGTCTGATACCCGAGCAGACGACATCCAGTTACACAGGTTACAGTGACAAGGTGTTTTACACGACTCAGAACGTTATTATATCTACTACAAACACCACAATGACGGTCTGAGAAACAACTCACACTCACCCCAGCACGCCGGCCACACACTCACCTTCTATGGAGTCTTGTCTGGCTGAATATTCACTTAGAACACGAGTTATAACTCGAGTTCTCTTCTCTCTTCTCTCTGCGATGTGCCGCGAACACTGCCTGGCGCTGAACGCTGGTAACCGCCCTGCATCACGTCAATTAGAGAATCCGTAAAGAACCAGCTAAAACGTCACTCTCCACGCAGAGACACGCGGCTCTGTTAGTCAACGCTATTACCGCCAAGATGTGCTTGGAGAGCGCTTCCGGGTAGTATGGCGCATAAGTCCCTAACTCACACCGGGTTTATATTAAAGAACACAAAGCGGGAGACTTTGTGGTAATTCTTTTACTTCTACTTGGTGATGATTCATGACTTATTGCCCGGGAATAGCTTCTTTATGTCCATATTATTAGTTTCAGAAACACTGGTGTAGGGACAAAGCGAAGCGGTTTTCACTTACTCAGATCAGTACGCACACTACACTGGACACCAGAGCAAGGTTGATTTCACTCGGTGCACACACAGGCGACTTTATAGTCCGCACACTACACTGGACACCAGAGCAGGCTTAATGTTACTCGGTGCACACACAGGCGACTTTATAGTCCGCCGACAACATACGCTGGTTCCCCGGTAATCCGCTAGGAGGCTGAGAGCGCATGTCTGAATGATTTGTAGAAGCAGGGCAGGACTACGATCATACTTGATCATTTAGAGTGACAAGTGCAGAGGTGCTTCCTCAAAATTAGGGATATCTCGGCCGTTTTTCAATAGATCTTTATTAAATTTGGAACGAAGCACATCAAGGCTAGTAACTACATTTTTGGGTGGTTATCTAGTTTTGTCATTTTATAATTTTTGTGGTATTGAGCTTTGCACTATTGTCTTCAGGGTTCCCTCTGTAGCCAGAAGGCGGCGCTACAGTCGCCGACGTGTTGCCGTTTTTTAACACCAGTCGGCGCCACGTTCGCGCGCGCGGTAATAGGTGTCAGTGGCATTTAGCACTCACACTGACACCTCCGCTACCTGCGATCAGTGGTGGGAGTGGGTTCAAAGACTAACACCCTTACTGAGGGGATACCAAAACTCTGCCATTAGTCTGAAAACTCCCAGAAGGGCTAGGAATGTAATTCTAACTGTTCTGATTAGGTATCATACTGGGGAAGACAGCTAAATAATTCAGAAAGGCCTCATTGAGTGGGAACATTATTAAAACTTTCACTTTTCACCTGTGAACCACTCAAAATCATTGAGCAGGCTAAATGCGCTAGATTTGTAAAAAGTGACGGCACATTTTGGGTCAGTTTGGGTTGGGTCGGCAGTGAAAATTCCCTAATTTTCAAGGGAAAAATACATAAAATTCAAATTCTGAAATTTTTCCGATGCCCCTTGTCCTTAACCCTTTAAGGACGGCCACCTATGGCAGAACTACACACATGGGGACGGCAACTAGTGACCATGTACAGTTCTAGGGGACGGGGGCATTTTTCTCTGAACTCAAAATTTGACGGTTTATCACGTGATAAAATTTGCTATCCTTAATATTTCTATTTCCATTATTTAGAATTCTAAAATATGAAGTTACACCTACATTCTGTGCAAATTTCAAGTTAATTTATAAAATATTTCCTTTTCAAAAGCAAAAATACATAATTTCATAAATACAAAGCAAATGATGCCTTGAGGCATCATCCGCCCCCGGCCGGGTGATGCCTTAAGGCATCATCCGCCCTTAAAGGGTTAATCAAGAAAATTCAAATTCTGAAAATATCCACATGCCATTTCCATGCCCCTAGGCCTTAATGAAGTATTTGTTGGTGGATTCAAGATATATATATATATATATATATATATATATATATATATATATATATATATATATATATATATATATATATATATATATATATATATACATGGGACTGTTGGAATTAGGGTCCTAAGTGCTTTAAGTTACAGCACATTTTGTCCTAGAATAGTTGGGGCGGGCGGCCAAATTTCCCTGATTTTCAGGCAGTCAGTATCGGGAAAAATGCTGTATTCGTTGGTCAATTCCAAGAATATACCTACATGGGACAATTGGAATTAGGGTTATAAGTACACTACTTTTTTTTAAAGTTTGGGTTGGAACTGCAGTGAAAATTACTAGATTTTTTTTTTTAACTATGCCCATAGATTTGGATATTGATAAGCTCTTTCACTGTCAAGCCTACTGAACATAGGATTGCAAATAATAATTATGTGGATCTGTTAAAAACTAGTCTCAAATACGGCACCATGTCAAGATACCACAGAGTGCATGATTGATATAGTATGATGTACATACATCTAGACAATATAATATATCTCGCCCATTTATTGATAGATATTGCCAAAATTTGGAATGAAGGAAACTAAGATAAGGAGCTACTTACCTATTGCTGTATTTCTTGAGTTTCATCAATTTCTATTTTCTGTAGAAGCGAGGTTAGAATTTTTTACCTACCAGTTAAAAAACTAACATCAGGATCTATCTCTCATACATTCTATTAAAGAATATACTGGTTAGGAAGGCCAACATGCACTGCGAGTTGGCACCATGCCCTTTGATATCCAGGAGGTGTTTAAAATAGAACATGGTAAATCTATATTGCCAGGCCTAACACTGCTGTCTGTTAGAGGTTAATCAGTGAAAAGCATTTATTGATATTTTATCTATTAAAGGCAGATTAAGAAAATATCTACTATTATCATTAACTAAACTTCATACTCTTTGGTAGAGAGGGAAAAAGAAAATGATTTCATAAATATTGAAAAACTTTAATCTAAGATTTATGGAAATTATAAGATTTTTCTCCTTTTATTTATTGAGAATATTTTTCAGTACCAGTGCATAAGCGTCCTCTGACATCTCGCCTACTTTTTTTCAATCCAATTCCTTGTAACAAGGGCTGTACTTCTGTATCATCATTTGACTGAACTTCCTTGTACCGAGGGCAGTACGTCTAGATCATCATTTGACTGAACGTCCTTGTACCGAGGGCAGTACGTCTGGATCATCATTTGACTGAACTTCCTTGTACCGAGGGCAGTACGTCTGGATCATCATTTGACTGAACTTCCTTGTACCGAGGGCAGTACGTCTGGATCATCATTTGACTGAACTTCCTTTGGATCATCATTTGACTGAACTTCCTTGTACCGATGGCGGTACTTATGGATCATCATTTGACTAAAAACAAACCTGTTTTCTGTAAGGGGGGGAACCATTGTTTCATGGTATTTCCAAGCAGGACCAACATCATTTAGGGGAGAGAATGGGAATACATTCTTTTCCCCCTTTATACATCTTTCTGTGCAACTTTTAAAAATATCTTAATGTGATGAAAAAAAAAAGAATTATAAAATTACATGAAAAATGGCATTCTAGAATGTTATATACAATCAGTTCTATTTGGTTTTGAAAGGAATTAAACTGTTGTCAATGTCTGTAGCTTTAAGGCATAAGTTGTCATTATTTTATAACATTTCTTTATTTATTTTATAAAATAATTAAAATAATTATATTGTAAAGATAGTGTATCAGGAATGAGAATACCACTAAGAATTAAAGTTAACATGTTCAACACGTTATATTGTAACAATAAACAGTTACATTCAACAGTTATGAACAGGCAATAGTCCAAGCTGGTCTACATTACAACAGGTAGAGAGTGCTCAGTGCTCAAAGTGGAGACCTCGCCTCGAGGACTGCTACACCAAGTCTGCCAATCGCGAGAAGACTGTCCGTATTTATAGTGGTCCGTGGGACATCATGTCCGTATTTATAGTGGTCCGTGGGACATCATGTCCGTATTTATAGTGGTCCGTGGGACAGCATGTCATTATTTATAGTGGTCCGTGGGACATCATGTCCGTATTTAGAGTGGTCCGTGGGACATCATGTCCGTATTTATAGTGGTCCGTGGGACATCATGCCTGGTGGTCTCATCCTCTCCCGGATAAATTAGTGACACCTCCCTAAATTGACATGAGGGATGTCAGTTGGAGACAGGGTGAAGGAAGGAAATATTTTACCGGTGGAATTTTCCGCCTTACCTAGCATTTACATGGGACAACTAAATACGTGGGGACTGTAGATTGTCAGCCAATAGTCACCAGTTGGGGGGAATGTCCGCAGAAGTTGTCGAGCTCTGATTGTAATGGAGCGTTTACACTGATGACTTTCAATAGAAAGGAACCTCGGTGATCAATGGAGTTAACCTTGGTGATTGTATAAGCGTGTACCTATGTATATCTCCATTCATCCGGGGTATACCGAGGGGGGGGGGGGGGGCACAGGGGACATATCCCCCACTCTCAAGATTTTAAAGTGTATTTTTGTGTATGTATATATGGACATACACTATAAAACGGTTTTTACCCCACCATGATACAATAAAAACATCCCCACCCCCAAACATAAGCAACTGAATGAAATTTGCCTTACCCGCCACAAATATTTTTCCTTCAAAAAGTGACCAAGCCTTCAATTAAATTAATATTAGGACCACCATGGAAAAATAGAATTAGCCCCATCCCCCCAATGATAATAGATGAAAGTCCCCTGCCCAAATGAAAATAGAAAAAATATCACACACACCCTCCACAGATGGCCCTGAAATATTGCCCACACACAGTTTTTTTTAAAGCACCTTCCCCCTGGTAATTTCAAATTCAAATTGGAAAAAATATGTGCGAAAAAAAAAGTTAGAAATTGTGTAAAAGCTAGGATAATGCCGATAAATGACAAAACAGTCACATCAGCTGGGATACACTCAACACAATTGCTGGTTCCCCAGACATATTTCATGAATTCATTCAATATTCATTGCACTGTATTTCATGGGTGAAGCTAACAAGAATTTGATGAAAAGTATGCAAAAGACTAACATGGAGGATTGCTCTGTACAATGAAAGCAGCGCCAGAACTGAGCGGAGAGAAGACCTTCACATCCAGGGAAGGGGCAACACCTGGGTCCTGTTTTTTAGGTGGTGACCGTGTGTGTGATAGAAGACCTTCACATCCAGGGAAGGGGCTACACCTGGGTCCGTTTTTTTTAGGTGGTGACCGTGTGTGTGATAGAAGACCTTCACTTCCAGGGAAGGGGCAACATCTGGGTCCTGTTTTTTAGGTGGTGACCGTGTGTGTGATAGAAGACCTTCACATCCAGGGAAGGGGCTACACCTGGGTCCTGTTTTTTAGGTGGTGATCGTGTGTGTGATAGAAGACCTTCACATCCAGGGAAGGGGCTACACCTGGGTCCGGTTTTTTAGGTGGTGACCGTGTGTGTGATAGAAGACCTTCACATCCAGGGAAGGGGCTACACCTGGGTCCGGTTTTTTAGGTGGTGACCGTGTGTGTGATAGAAGACCTTCACATCCAGGGAATGGGCAACACCTGGGTCCTGTTTTTTAGGTGGTGACCATTTGTGATACTGACAAGTTAGTGACCGTTTCCAGACCAATAGGTTCCAGAGACAAATGGTCGTAATGATAGCGACCATTTTGATGTGTAAAGGTCTTTGTCTTGTTTTCGGTATCACAATCATGACCATTTTGTGACCATTTACTTGAAAATAGTAACAGGGTCAGATATGTCATACATGTATGATATTTATACCAAAACCTATAAAAATTAAAAAAATTATTTACAGAGGAAGATCCTATTCTTAATTATATAATTTTGCAATGATCATTCTATTTACAAGAATTGTTTCATCAAAGCTAGTGAGAACTGCTGACACTGCTCTGCTTGACTGCCTTGTTTACATCCTACTGCAGTACTCGACCCTAAGTTGGTGTAATTGTCTGATACTCTAGATTGGCATATTTCATTTGACTGCATCGAAGGAAACAACATTTACTGTGATGATTTATCCAGGTCTATTATAACAACATTTACTGTGATGATTTATCCATGTCTGCTATATCAACATTTACTGTGATGATTTATCCATGTCTGCTATATACATTTCACAAATCTCATAAATTTCTGTTGACCAATATACTAGTGAGACTTCGTATTTTTTTGAATGGGCCTTGGACAATTAGTGATAATGACAGTGACCAGGTCGGAGGAACTCTTTTCGGTCAGGATCAGTTTTGGTCTGCCAAAAAGTCACCCTTTTGTGATCACAAAAAAAATAAAGACGTCACTGTCTGAATAAATACTTCCCTGGACAGTATTCGTATTAAATGGAACCCTGCCACGCAGACACCCCACGTTAAGGGACACTCCGCGTTAACGGACATCCCGCATTAACATTAACCACGCGTTAAGGGACACCCCGCGGTAACAGACACCCCGTGGTAACAGACACCCCGCGGTAACAAACACCCCATTCAGAACGGATCCCTCTATCAGATGTTTATTCTAACCCCGTGTAAACGGACAATTTCACTTGGAACGGAGGGTGTCCGCTTAGGCAGGGTTCTATTGTAAATGCCAATCTATTCTTTCTGAAGATATTTAATAACCAGGAAGTTACAACAAGAGCTCCAGAGAGAAGAGCCCTGTCAGAACAACAGATTAAGCTAAATTGGCAGAGAACTAGTTTTTTTAAGAGGAACTCACTTTATAAAAGTATGGTTGATTAGAATAGGATTAACATAGACATTGAGAATGGTCAAGAAAAATATTAAGACACAGAACCGTACATAGACTCATGAGTCAATAAGTGTAGGAGTGGCCACTAAATGTATCGTCACATCTCATCAATCCTATCACGAACACCAACACTATTAAAAAAACATGATCAGTGTAAATAAAGCTGCAACATGTTACTGATATACTGGTCAGCCGCACCACCATGGCATATGAACAATAATCAATTTATTTAATTATTGCTGAATATATGAAAAAAAACATCTCTCATAGATAGAGACTTCTGACAAGTCCATATTGTGTCGTTTATGGTTTGTGTTTCGTCTTCTTTATCTGCACGTAGGACTGTGGCCAGTGAGCGGGTTTCGTCTTCTTTATCTGCACGTAGGACTGTGGCCAGTGAGCGGGTTTCGTCTTCTTTATCTGCACGTAGGACTGTGGCCAGTGAGCGGGTTTCGTCTTCTTTATCTGCACGTAGGACTGTGGCCAGTGAGCGGGTTTCGTCTTCTTTATCTGCACGTAGGACTGTGGCCAGTGAGCGGGTTTCGTCTTCTTTATCTGCACGTAGGACTGTGGCCAGTGTGCGGGTTTCGTCTTCTTTATCTAGGCGTAGGACTGTCACACCTAGGAATGAAATACACACTAAATATTATGCTGTCCATAAAGTTTATTCTGATAACGTTCACTAGACAGTGGGGCTCCTCAGGGAAGAAAGATTCGGGTTTAAACTGACAACTCTGTTGGACTTTCATACCAGTAAGGGACCACAGGAAAGCGATGCATGCTTCCTCCCAGCTTCATATGTAGGACCACACTACTATATGTGGGCCAAAGTGACATCCACTAATAAAGCATGTCTATACGCGTGTGGTACACTGTACTAGGTAAGCTTTTAATTGAGTTGAACCTCACCTGTATCAGTCTAACCGGCTGCTGTGGTGTGAAGGGAGGTGGCATGCAGTAGGCGCTACCTCCGTACGCCTCATACGGCCTCAGCCAAGGCCTTCTCGGGTGGTTTACAAATGCACTTGTTACTCGGCGAAACTGTAGAAGATAAAAAAGAAATAGGATACTGATGAACAAGTCTAAAATATATAGAATGCACACTTCTAAAGTTGTACATTGCACATGTAAATATTAAGGTAATTTCAATGAACTTATGATTCTCTGTACTTTATTAACTTTCAGTTATACCACTTCATCAGTCACTTATCATAATGATATATATCATAAATAATGCACTGTCAAAGTAAAAAAATAAGCTACTTCTTTTATACTATATCACCAAAATTATTTGTCTTTCCAAAGTTTTATCTCATTATTTACGATACAGAATCGAGAATATTTAACTGCAAAAAAATTAACGGTATGCGTCTTTACCAGGGGAGGTAGGTGTCTTTACCAGGGGAGGTAGGCGTCTTTACCATGGGAGGTAGGTGTCTTTACCAGGGGAGGTAGGCGTCTTTACATGGGGGAGGTAGGTGTCTTTACCAGGGGAGGTAGGTGTCTTTACATGGGGGAGGTAGGCGTCTTTACCATGGGAGGTAGGCGTCTTTACCAGGGGAGGTAGGTGTCTTTACATGGGGGAGGTAGGCGTCTTTACCGGGGGAGGTAGGCGTCTTTAGCGGGGGAGGTAGGGGACTTTACCGGGGGAGGTAGGCGTCTTTACCGGGGGAGGTACGTGACTTTACCAGGGGAGGTAGGCATCTTTACCGGGGCAGGTAGGTGTCTTTACATGGGGCAGGTAGGTGTCTTTACCGGGGGAGGTAGGTGTCTTTATCGGGGGAGGTAGGCATCTTTACCAGGGGAGGTAGGTGTCTTTACCGGGGGAGGTAGGTGACTTTACCGGGGGAGGTAGGCATCTTTACCGGGGGAGGTAGGTGTCTTTACCGGGGGAGGTAGGTGACTTTACCGGGGGAGGTAGGTGTCTTTACCGGGGGAGGTAGGCGTCTTTACCGGGGGAGGTAGGCGTCTTTACCGGGGGAGGTAGGGGACTTTACCGGGGGAGGTAGGGGACTTTACCGGGGGAGGTAGGTGTCTTTACCGGGGCATGTAGGCGTCTTTACATGGGGGAGGTAGGTGTCTTTACCGGGGGAGGTAGGTGTCTTTACCGGGGGAGGTAGGCGTCTTTACCGGGGGAGGTACGTGACTTTACCGGGGCAGGTAGGCATCTTTACCGGGGCAGGTAGGTGTCTTTACATGGGGCAGGTAGGTGACTTTACCGGGGAAGGTAGGCATCTTTACCGGGGGAGGTAGGTGTCTTTACCGGGGGAGGTAGGTGACTTTACCGGGGGAGGTAGGTGTCTTTACCGGGGGAGGTAGGCGTCTTTACCGGGGGAGGTAGGCGTCTTTACCGGGGGAGGTAGGGGACTTTACCGGGGGAGGTAGGTGTCTTTACCGGGGCATGTAGGCGTCTTTACATGGGGGAGGTAGGTGTCTTTACCGGGGGAGGTAGGTGTCTTTACCGGGGGAGGTAGGCGTCTTTACCGGGGGAGGTACGTGACTTTACCGGGGCAGGTAGGCATCTTTACCGGGGCAGGTAGGTGTCTTTACATGGGGCAGGTAGGTGTCTTTACCGGGGAAGGTAGGTGACTTTACCTGGGGGAGGTAGGTGTCTTTACCGGGGGAGGTAGGTGTCTTTACATGGGGGAGGTAGGTGTCTTTACCAGGGCAGGTAGGTGTCTTTACCAGGGGAGGTAGGTGTCTTTACCGGGGGAGGTAGGCATCTTTACCAGGGGAGGTAGGTGTCTTTAACGGGGGAGGTAGGTGTCTTTACCGGGGGAGGTAGGCGTCTTTACCGGGGGAGGTAGGCGTCTTTACCGGGGGAGGTAGGTGTCTTTACCATGGGAGGTAGGGGACTTTACCGGGGGAGGTAGGCACCTTTACCGGGGGAGGAACACGTCTTTACCAGGGGAGGAACGCGTCTTTGCCAGGGGAGGTAGGCATCTTTACCAGTACTGCCAGTTTGCGGCAATCGTGTCTTGTACAGCACATCACTCTAGAGCACCAGACTGCTGGCACTGCAGCTAGGGAGCAGGGAACCTTTGGCAGAGGTTAAAAGACCTAGGTTCTGATGCTCAGCAAGGCAGGCTGGAGCAGGAAACTTTCGTGAACGACAGACAGTTGTTCAATATAGGATGGAAGAAGAATCCCAGCTGGTACAGGACCCTGATGCTGTCCGTCTTGAACCACAAGAAGATGTCTCGAGAGTTAAGGAACAAGCGGTCACATAGCCAGGAACCAACTAAGCGTTCTGCAAAGGTACAACGGCAGGTCAAACAGTTGTTGTCATCCTTGTCCAGCGAGGATGATGCTTCTCGGAAATCCACCCCAGGACCTAAAGAAAAGTCGGCCCCTCGTAGGCACACCATCGCTGACGTGGTGGAAGCTGCCTACCAGGCAATGCCGAGTTCGGCTGCAAGGTCCGCTCCAACAGCAGCAAAGAGTGCGGGAAACACTCCACCTGCTTCCAAAGCAGAAGGACCTGTGGAGAAAATGGCTGGGACTCATTCTGGTCAAAGCCTCCCGGGAGTAACCCCACTCAGGAAAAAGAAGGGTGCTACCTAGGCGTCTGGGAAACTTTGGAGTGAAGAGGCGTTTCCCGCTCTCCCAGCCCCAGCTAACCAGTCAAGGTTTGTCTGGGTGGAAGCCCAGACCCATCGTCAAGTTGAACGGTGTCTTCGGCATTTAGGTATGTCATTCTACAACATCGGGATGACCCGCAATCCCTTGAGAGACGGGCTTCTGCATTCAATCTCAGTTGAGTGTGGTGGACCGTCACCTTGTTCCTCATGTATTAACTAACTCAGTTCTTACATGGGGAACACCCACATTGGGAATATATTTTTCCAATGGGGAGGGTATATGGAGGCCTTCTGGCTGGAAGCCTGCTTTTTCTCAGCACCCCCACGGGTCGCTGGGAGGGGTAGAGGGACAGCCAGAAGTCTGCCTAGAGAAGCGATCCTGAGTTAGGGCTGAGGAAAGTTGGAAACGACTTTCCAGAGGCACAACTCTGGTTTCAGGTGGCTGAAGGTTCTTCCGGTGGTCAAGCCAGTAATAGGCTCCCATCACAACAACCTTCAGCCTGTGGCACGGACCCTATCCATGGCTTAACGTGGCGCCAGGTAAGGAAGGCCATATGTTCCAGGTATAGATCGGACTTTCCAGGTTTTTGGTCAGAACTGAGTTCGTCGACTCGACAGTGAGATAGTAGGCTTCACCCCTGTTCTGTTGGATGGAGCCGACTATTTCTACCTTGGGTCGGTGATCGTAAGTTCTGAATCTGGCTAAAGTTGGGGCCTTCATTAGTACTCGATTCTAGGCCAAGGAATATATGCCAGTATAGCTGGAGCCGAAATAAGAACACTGATATCACACACACTTTTTACAAAGTGGATGGAAAATTGCCTTTTTGGCCATTATTCCATTTTCAGAAAACCTTTAAAGGTGCTAAGCAAGACTAGCCCTTCTTTCCTCATAGAAGTCTTCAAATGGGAACAGTGGGAAGCCCAGCACCCACCAGGTATCGGGCTGAACGAAGTAGGTCCGCAACACCAGTGGGCCCACTGGGTTCAAAACTCAAGACATAGAGGAAAAACAACACTCCACCCACCAGGAGCTCTCCAGGGCAGCACCCGGAACAGCTGGAGGCGGGGTGCATGGCAGTGCGTGCTGACCACCTGTTGAGTTTTACCCGCCCAACGCTCAAGACATCGCTCCCCAGCTCAAGAAGGGTAAATAAAAAGGGCCCGTCACTATCTTTCATCATATATAAGAAACACAGGGGACCAGGAGGTCACCCAGTGGCTCGGCCCATCACTATCTTCATCTTATTTCCGTTCATCTCACGATCAATACTTTAAACAATACTTGAACAATCAATACTGAAAGCAAAAAACAAACAAACTCGTCATCAATATGAAGTTTACTGTCATTATCCTTTACTCTTTACCCTTGGCCATTCTGAATATTGTCACTAATGGGTCTACTATATTTTTTTCATTTGTCATATATTTATTGTGTGTTGCAGAAACTACCCACATGACTTTTGATAAATGAGTTAATAAGCAGTACATACGCATAGCTCCTGCCTAGGACGTAGACCCATGGGCTGTCCGTACACTGGTCCCACAGGGGGACGTAGACCCATGGGCTGTCCGTAGACTGGTCCCACAGGCACAGTCACTTTCATGAAGCTTGGTCTCAGGCCCATTCGTGCCACGTCTTTGTGAAGGGCAGTCTTGGGCCGGGAGTGCCCAAAATAACCCTGCCTCAACAGGTGGCGGGTGAGCCTGTTCTCACGCGTCTTCATGCCGCAGAAGATGAGAATTAGCAGTAGGAGCAGCGTGGTGGCGCCCAGCCCCGCGCTGACGGAGGCCACGAGCACGGCCTGGGCAGGTGTGGGGCCAGGTGTCACACTCGAGTGTGAGACTGTGACGGCCAAGCTGGCCGTGAAAACGTCTGTAGCAGGTGTGAACACAGGGTTCACGGACTCTGTAGGAAAAATAGAAACAAGGCTATCTTTAAATCTGACCTTTTTCACTACATTAGAAGAGGGACGCTCAATGTAGCATTTTTTGGGTCAGACCCAGCAAAGAAATAAATATACCTTCCCATCATAAAGACTCATGGAGTATATTTAATACCAAAATACAAAATTTACAAAAACACAAAGATATATTGTAGGTATATTTGAGAAATACCAAATGTTTAAAGTTTGTGAAACATTTAGAGTTTACACATGAAATGTAGTGTGGTGGTCACCGCCTGTCTAGCAGGTTGGATGACCCCAATCCGGAACGCTAGTTCCAGGCAGGATCCCACCCTACATACTCCACGTAGGTTGGTTCGGTTTTCGGTAGGTTTGCACAGACCTAGTCACACACACACAACACATGCCTTTAATAAACAGGAATGTTTATTAACAACTACTTCCCGGAAAGATCTGGAAGATCGTTCCCACAAGTACAGTACCCTAGCACAGATGTGCCAGGTAACGCTGGAGAGGCTAATCTAAAGGACTCGCCTAACCACCAGGAAGGTTACGAGAACCCGCCTCCAAAGTGAGGGCCCAAGGGTCACCTAGCATTCCGGATTGGGGTCATCCAACCTGCTAGACAGGCGGCAACCACCACATTGGTGCCGTGACCAGGGCCCTGTTTTTCAGTTGAGACAATCGGTGGTACGGAATGGGATGATTGGTGGAGGTAGCCTCTTACTACTGTGATCTACTGGTAACACTGAATCCTAGATCCACTTTTCTAAAGAAGATCCAGGGACGGGAGGAAACAACTCGCGCCTATGGGCTGGCTCTGCAACAAATGTTAGTGGAAGTCTACCCGGGAACGAGGTTAGATTCTCCCGCGCTGCATGAAGATATGCAAACTCAGTTTGTAAAAGGGCTTCGGGATGATGACGTGCAAACGGAAGTCATCTCAAAGTGGGAGCCTGGTATGAACTTCATGCAGGTGCTGCGGATAGTAGATGCCTATGAACAACGGTGTGTACTATTCGGGAAATATGCTAATCCAGGAAAAACTTCCCGGGTTAACGTGGTAGGCTCTGCTTGGCAACAAGTAGAGGAGGAAGAAGACACCTACGAGTGCCAGGAAGCAGAAATAGAGGACATACTCTCTAATGTTCGCTCCATGGTACTTGGAAGGGGAGGTTTCCATAAACGGGGACGCGGACGCGGTCGAACCCCTACCTTTGGAAGGAACAGCGATGTACTTTCTGCAGCAGACGCAAAACCCATACCTGCGGAACGGGAGGAGAACTCTTCCGACGTAATGAAGTTGTTGGCTAAAATCAACGAAAGACTGAGCCAGGTGGAGAAAAACCAGCTGGACGTCCCACGTTGTTGGCGGTGCAACAAAACGGGACATATCTCACCAGATTGTCCAGAGACCCGGAACGTGACTACAGTGGAAACACCTGCGTTACCGGTTGCTTCCAGAAGTGATCCGGAAAACGAGGGAGGGCTGTAGCGAGTGGCAACACTGCGGTCCGGGAAGGTGTGTGCCAAGGGACACAAACCTGTGAGATCAATAGGAAGGGATCTATCCCGACCTTGCCAGAAAAGGGGAGGATACGAAATACAGTCGCCACGATCTGTACTAAGTATCTCTCGCCCAGGCACCCCTGTAATGGCTATGTCAACACGGATGGGACCTCGGAACTTTGGATGGGATCTCGCGGTTTATACCTTAGGTGGGCGACGCTGGTATGTGCCGGCTAGAATTCAGGGAAGAAAGATAGATATGTTACTAGATACTGGCGCAAGTCGCTCTGTGTTGAACAATGGACTCTATCAGTCTCTCGGGTTCGCACAAGAATGTCATGTTCATGTAGCCTCGGCAAAGGCTGCTAATGGCGCTCAGATGAGATGCTATGGCAGTGTGATTATTCCGGTCTCGATAGGTAACACTGAATTCGTATGGGGTCCCATACTCAGTGATATTGAAGAGAGTGGAATATTAGGTGTAGATTTTCTCACCATCTATGAAGGCTCTGTGGATCTACAGGATGGCACTCTCCAACTCAAATACCCTTAATGGAGATGGAATGTAGTTGTCGACGGATTTCTTCTGTGATTTCTGTCCGACAAGACGTGGGCATCCCACCTCAGCAGATGGTTAACGTCCCGATAGCTGGGGAAGGTGATTTACCACGTGGCAATGCGCTATTCGAGCCAAACCCCGAATTGTTTTCCCTAAAAGGAATACAAGCCTGGGATATTTTGATCGGTAGTGCTAGAGATGGATCAATTCCTATAAGTAATCATACCTCCGGGTTGATTAAATTGAAGAAAGGTGACACATTGGGCTGGGCAACCCTAGCTCATGTAGATGGCCTAGTGGACTCCGGTCCACAGGGAATCACACCTGTTCCAGTTTCCGAAATAAGCGGGGAAGATAAAACATCCAAACCGGAAACACTGGACTTCAAGGGAATTGATTATGAAGAACTTCGAGTGAGTGCTATTGATTCAGGAACGGGATACATTCCAGTATGATCCGAGTAGGAGACCCGGTTGTATGGTACCACACTCCGTTGGTAAATGTTAAACTCGCTCCTAAATGGGATGGACCATTCAGAATTGTTCAGGTATTGTCAGAAATGACAGTAGTGATAGAGGATGAATGGTCACGAAGGCGTTACAAATCCCATGTAGCTCGTTTACGACTATGGGAGGGGAAGCGTGAACGTTTCGGCTTTGAAGTTTCACACCCTGCTACTACGCGGGATGTGTCACTGACCGCGGGTCCGACTGGTATACCAGGGAGGTCCCAGGTTCAAACACCCCTGTCAACACAGCGGAGGCAGACCCGGACGGGGAAGTCCCGGTCAAGGGCTACCGGGTTTCCGAGTAATGGGTGCCCATCAACACGACGCAAACCAGGACATCCGCGGAAGGTGATTCCTGCTTACGCTAACCTCAAAGGAAAGGTGTGGGTAGATGAAAAGCCTGACACGGATAAGTCCGCATGGGCTAAGGATCGAGCAGTGTATGATAAGCATGGTTCGAGATGTAGAAAGAAGCCTAAATCAGGCTTAAAACCCCGCCGCAGCTCTCGGCTAAAATCAAAGGCTGTGGTTAACTACAAAGAGTAGTGGTACCGGGGTTGTCGAAAAACACAATGAAAAGCAATGGTACGGCGTGTAGATCATTAGGAATCCGTGCCATGTCAATTATACGTGAATGTTGATCGAAAAGTTACCTTAGAATCAGTCGTTGAGTGCCGCAGCCCAGACATTGCTCTAAGGGACCCCGTTGAGGGCCCTCTAGAGGCTGCAGAATTGCCGAACGCTCTGTTAGGTATGATCCATTTATATGAAATTGTACACAGCCTCCCACACTTCTAATGAGATACACGACGGCGAAAGAAACCCCTACGCTGTGGAAAACTCGGGACGGAGCCCAAAAAGGGCTTCCCCAGGTTTCGGAACCTGCGCTGGGCGATTGAGATGTGAGAGCGAATCAGGTCAAGGGTAACGCTGACCCCTGGTTTTCTTGTGCATGCCGTGTTGAGATGCTCAAGATGAGCCAGTCTCGACGCGGTTGATTGGTTCGCGGGAGATTGGGGGTCAACTGGGAGTATATAAGGCCCTGTTTTTTCTGTGGTCTTCACTGTGTTCGGATGCAATAATGATCGATGCTAGAGGGTCCGAATTGGAGCGCGAGGCGCCGAGGCGTGGCCGAGCCCGCCCGCGTTGTCGCACTCTGGGGAAGACCCCTGAGCAGTCGGAGTCCGGGCCTGAGGTTTCAACCCAGAGCCTGGAAGAAATGTTGGCTGGGATCCCAGATCCCAAGAGGCGAGCCATGGTACAGTCAATGTACCAGCATTGGACTCCTCCTAAGTGGAAGCCGGGGGAAACAGGGACCTTTTGGGCCCCGGGTCCGGTGTCCCAACCTCGGAAAGCCGAAGCTGGGACAGAGACGGCTATGGATACTGATTCGTCAGTTGGGGGCGACTCTGTGTCAACGGAGCAGTCCAGCAAAGGTGAGAAACTGGTGTCACAGCCGGCTAAACTTGAGCCAGGGAAGTCCGGAAGTAATACTGAGGTGTCAAAACCTAAGGATGCTTCCGGCACTAAACCACAGCTGTAGAAACAGCAAAGGAAGCGACTCCGTCGTTCCGCCCAGGAACGGGCAGAGTCAGAGTTAGCAGCAAAGAAAGGCCAGCTAGACTCGCGTGACTCGGGCAAGGGGAAAACTAAACCCGAGAAGCAAGAGAAGTCGTCGGAGGGGGCCGGGTCGCAAGGCTCCGACAAACCCGCGGCGCAAGCTCGGCCGAATAAGCCTGACGCCACACTAGTACCTCCACGAGTGCCGCGGGTGGCGAAGGAGTTAAGTGTTGGGGAACCGAGATGGATAAGGCTCAACCCTAAATCCGACCCTGATAGCGATGGCGGTGATTTCTAGCCTGGCGTAAAGCGGGCTGGGAAGAGAACGGTGGCTCGCCAGCTGCCCGCCTCTTTGCTGGGCAAGACTTACACTTGCTTGGAAGATCTCCGCCATGGGAACCGGCATTACATCCCAAATGGTGTCAGTTTAGATGGGACCTCGGACGACGAGGAATGGTTGGTTGACGAAGGCTCTCCCAACACCTGGTACATCGACTGGGTGCAAGGGGTGTCAGCCTCCCTAAGTAAGATGATCCGGTCAAAGACCGGATCGCATTCACATGGCACAAGTTCGGAAACGCCGATCATTGTGTCTTTGTGAGTTGCCATGGGAGGGATAAGAAATTGTCACCGACCTACGCGACTGCAGGTCGTTACGCTAGGCATCTCGTCGAGGTCCACCTAGTCGAGCAGCCATGGCTACAGTGGTTCTTGCCAGACTGGGTGTGCCAGCTCGCAGCGATCGTGTCTTGTTCGGCACATCACCCGGGAGCACCGGACTGCTGGAGCGGGTTATAAACCTTTGGCAGAGGTTTGATGACCTGGCTTCCAATGCTCAGAAAGGCAGGCTGGAGCCCGAAACTTGCGTGAAAGACAGTTGATTGTTCAAGATCGGATGGAAGAAGAATTTCGACTGGTACGGGAGGAACAAACAGTCCCATAGCCGGGAACCGTCAAAGGGTTCCTCAAAGGTTAGACGGCGGGTGAAGCAGTTGCCATCGTCCTTGTCCAGCGAGGATGATGGATAAACCTGCCAGAAAACCCAGAGAAAAGTCGGCCCCTCATAGGCCTCATAGGCACACCATCGCTGACGTGGTGGAAGCTGCCTACCAGGCTACGCCAAGTCTGGCTGAAGGACTAAAACTACTGTCAGCGAAAGGTGACGGACCCAGGGAGAAACCAGCTGGGACTCGTCCGAGCACAGGCCTCCCGGGAGTGACTCCGCTCACCAAGCAAAAGGGTGCTACCCAAGCGCCCAGGAAAGATCGGAGTGAAGAGGCCTTTCCGGCACTCCCACCTCCAGCCATCCCGGTCCCTGAGGTGAAGGAGAAACCAACGACAAAGCCTCCCGCTGCGTCGAAGGTAACTTCCTCTCCCTGTGCGATCTATGTTGAATACATCCAGCTAGCGGATCAACTTCGAGTCACACATAGTCAGCACATTGGAAGGCTGCATCCGAAAGGGCGCTCAGTCTCTCCATGAGAGCCTCGTTAAGGAGCTGGTAAACCTGGCGCGGTACGAGGTGAGGGAAGCCACGAAAGGCCTGGCTACGCGGTACGCGTCGGAATTAGAGGAAGAGCGTATTGCGAAAACCACGGCCCAGTCGAGGTTTACCCGGGCGGAAGCCCAGGCCCATCACCAAGTTGAACGTTATCTTCGGCATTTCGGCATGTCACTCTACGACATTAGAGACGACCCGCAAGCCCTTGAAGAAGGGTGGTTGACCCGACAACAGAGCCGGGGAAGATTCCTGCAGTTCACCACGGAAGGACCAGACCCGACACGCCGGCAACTAGCCGACATGTTAGGGTGGTCAGCCGTGGAGGAAACTTCCCAGAAGGACACTACATCCACAGCGGCCGAGCCCATGGATGTCAGTGTAGACACTCTGCTATCGGGACAAGGTCAGATCCAACAGGATCAGACTGAACCCCTGCAGCCAAGGCTGCCTCCAGCCGTGACGCGGGCTGAGACATCGGCGAGGCCTTCCCAGGCTAAGCAGATTAATCAACCCGGGGAACAAGGTGGAGCCATGGGGATGGATGCCAACATCATCCCGTTGGAGTCCGGAATCTCTTTAGATACCTGACCGACCGCTCTGCAGCATTTGATGTCTCAGGTACAACCGGCAACGGTCCTAAGTCCGCTGCGACCAGAGCGGAGTGCCCCAGTAATGTTGGTTCCTCAGACTACTACCACGCACGGTCAGTCAAAAGTTGTCGACCCCAAAATGTCCTCCGACGAGGATATTTAGGGTGGATGATGGCTGACTCGACAGGCGCCTGGTAGGCCGGGAATGCGCCGTCTGAACTCGGAACCAGTAGAGCCAACAACTCTCCTGGAACCGAGGTCAGATGGGTTTCGGGAAGAATCCAGATGGGGGAAATTTTTTTTCCCCTACCTAGCCGCTTCCATGATGATCTTCCGAAGTCAATAACTTGATTCCGCCGGATCGTCGTTTCACTCCTCATGTATTAACTACAACATGAGGAACACCCACACGGGGTAACTCGTTTTCCAGTGGCAGGGGTGTTTAGGGGCCTTCTGAATGGAAGCCTACTTTTGCTCAGCAACCGCGAGGATCGCTGGGAGGGGTGGATGGAAAGTTGGGAGTCGCCTAAGAGAAACGATCCCGGGTTGGGGCTGAGGAAAGTCGGCAACGACTTCCCAGAGGCACAACCTTGGTTTCAGGCGGCTGAAGGTTCTCCTGATGGCCTAGCCCGTAATAGGCTCCCATCATGAAAACCTCCGGCCTGCGGTGTGGACTCTGTCCATACCTGTTTCTGGTACCGGGTAAGGAAGGCTATATCTCCCAGGTATAGATCTGACTTACCGGGTCTGTGTCGGAACCGAGTTCGTCGACTCGACAGTGAGATAGTAGACGTCATCCCTGTTTCGTTGGATGACGCCGACTATTTCTACCTTCGCTGAAATTGGGGCCTTAACTGGTACTCGATTTCAAGCTGAGGTAAATAGGCCAGTATAGCTGGAGCCGAATAAAAGAACACTGATACCACACACTTTTACAAGGTGGATGGAGAATTGTTTTTGCCTTTTGGCCGTTACTTCAGTATTCGGAAACACACATCCAAGAAGGTGTCCAGCGAGGCTGACTCTTCTTCCACATATGGACATCAACTGGAAACAGTGGGAAGCCCAGCACCCGCCAGCATTGGGCTGAATGCAGTAGGTCTGCAACGCCGCTGGGCCCGCTGGGCTCGATACTCCAAGATACAGAGGAGAACGACAGATCACCCGCCGGGAGCCCTCCAGGACTTCAACAAGATCCGGAACAGCTGGAGGCGGGGTGCTCGACAGGCCGGGCTGACCACCTGTAGGTCCGCGACTGTCGAGTCTTCCCTGCCCAACGCTCAAGAACCCGCTCCCCGGCACAAGATGGGTGAATATCATAGTTTTAGGTGCTAGCGAGGCTAGTCCTTTCTCTTCAACATACGTTGTTTCTTCTTTCCTGAATGTCGTATCTTTCATATTTTTATTTATTCTCCATCTTACAATTCCACCTTTCACTTATACATCAGTATCAGTGAATTCTTATGAACGCCAGGAAGCTAGAGAGTAGACCAAGAACTGCTGGATTTGTGTTGTAATTTTTAAACGGGTTGTCCTCTAGCAGCATAATGAGGTATTAGACGTAGCATGTAGCCGTTATGGGTGTGCGACCACGAGTGTTCTCCTGCTTTGATTTTCCCTCCAAAGCTCACCTCCGACTGAGGTGGGAACCAGGGCCCTGTTTTTTAGTCACGACATTTGTAACTTACGACACATATTTGCTGTCAGTGTGCTATAGAGCTACGATCTTAGGCTGGCTGCGACACTTGCTGTAGATACGACACTTAGGGAGCTAAAAGGTGTGCTATAGTCACGACACCCGGTGGCCAATGGAGCGGAAAGTGTCGCCATAAGTGTCGTATGTCTAAGACCACTCTGGACATGTCGTACCAATGCGCAACTTCACTTCCCGTAGGAATCAAGCGATGAAATTTTAACACAAGTAACGCATACATATAACCTATTATCGTACCAAATTTGAAGAAAATCGGTCGCAGCGTTCCGAAGATATCGCCGTTTCAATTTCGCCATAGCAATGTCTGCTCTGGTGGCCAGTGTAGCTCTACTGTCACGTGATCTAATTTATGCAGTGACCTCGACATTCACTGGCACGGGAGGTGGGAGGGTGGAATGGCCACCAGAGAATCATTTGCTATGACAAAATTTCAAACGCCGATGTCTTGGGAACGGTGCAGTCGATTCTCTTGACATTCGGTACATTTATAGGATATATGTATACCTTACTTGTGTTAAAATTTCATTGCTCAATTCCCATGGGAAGTACAGGAAATCAAAAGTGACGTTTTATAGAACCTAAGACAGTTCTATACTTATCTTAACTCTGCTAAGATTGTTTGATTCAACCTACGACACTGTCTATAGCACACCGGCCATCTTTTGTCTTAGAAATATGTCGTAGATCGGCTGTGCGATCTTAGGCTTGCGACACTTACAAAGGTCGTGACTAAAAAACAGGGCCCTGTTCTCATTGGCTGTGGACTTGGCTGTTCCTATCGTTGCTTGGTTCAGCCTATGTCTTGCCACGGTAGTGTACCAGTCGCTATGTCTACCATACAACAACAGGCGTGCGCCTGCGCTCTCCCTCTACTGTGGGGGAGGGTGTATAGGTGGGTGAGGGTTTACAGGGCAGCTACGTGTCCCAGTCACAGTCAGGTGCGTTTGTGAATCTTTCACTGCATGGGGCCTGTCTCATAGTTAAATATGAGAGGTGTACTGCGCCTGTCAGTCGGCCTAAAAAGTAACAGGTGGTGTCATAGAAGACTCGTGGTTTCGAAACATTTACTAGTTTCTCATCAGGCATGTGGCTACTTTGTCTTGTACTTACGAGAGTGTATTATTTGTTGTATATTTTTTATCTAACTGATAAAAAAATCTGTGTGCTTTGGGTTTTTTGGGAGAATCAAAGTGTGAGCAGGAGAACATGGTAGGCCGGGATACCGAGATATCGTAATGAAAATTGTTCATAAAAAACTTTTTTTCAGAAATCGGTTTCCCGATTTCATCCAGAACATTTTTTTGACGTGGCTTTGTGGATACTCGCTATCCATACCATTGTGTTCAGTCCCCATGGGGATTGACTCTTAAGGCGGTGGATCCAGTTGAACTCTATCTTGTTCCTCAGGGTCCCCGCCCTTTCGCTCTTTGGGTGACGATAGATGAAGTCCAACACATGGAATTCAACATCTTCCACCCCATTGTGGTCACTTTGGTTAAAGTGAATGGGCACCTCATTAAGGGTTGCATTTTAGGACAGTACCTGCAGTTTTTCCTATTGCACGTATTCCTGTTCAGGACTTTGTTTTTGTCCTGTTTTTTATCGCCCTTTTCAGGGTGATATTCCAGCTTTGCTGTGACAAGGTGATCTTTGAGATTTTTCGGTCTCCGATATCCCTTGATTAGTCTACTGCTGTAGATCTTTTTTGTGGTCATGGACCTCCCCAGGAGGTCCCAGTTTTTTTATACCACTTCTCCCAGTTTGTTGTTCCCTGTGCAATAGGTTGATATCAGGTAGGTGCGATCTTCACCACCCCCTGCTGTTCTGGTTTTCTTACCAGCAAGCAGGTCATCCCTGGGTGTGTCGTCGACCTTTTGTTTACTCTCTAGGAGTATTTTTTGTGGATAACCTTTGTCTTGGAACTCAGACATCTTGGTTTCCGCATGTCTTTCGTAGTCCTCACTTCTCCCGCAGATTCTCTTTATTCTGAGGAGTTGTGAATACGGTAGGCTACGTTTTGTTGCAGGTGGGTGCGCAGAGTCGTACCTTAGGTACGTATTCGGGTCGGTGGGTTTGCTGAACAGGTCTGTGTACAGCTTCCCTTGGTCTACTTTCACCTTGGTGTCGAGGAAGGATACTTCTTCCCTCGAGTATTCGTTGGTGAATTTTATCGAGTGATGTGCCGTGTTCATATGGTGTACCCACTTTTTGAGTTCATCCTCACCGTGGTCCCATATGTAGAAGATGTCATCTATGTATCTCCACCCAACCCAACTCTAGCAGCATAATGGCTGCCTTGGTCCCCACTTAGTAAAAACTGGGAGGGGTAATGTAGTGGGGTGGGAATCCAGCAGTGTTTGTGTGTTCTACGGAAGGTGGCACGACGTGCCGATCCTTACTGTGTAGTGATTCCGGGCAACGACGCACACAAGAGTGGCACGGCGGGGACCGGGATTACTTAACGCTGGATATATATACTCAGCGTTCACAGTAGGTCGACAGGCTGTCCTCGCGCGTCTTTTCTACGTGGGAAAGATCTTCCAGATCCTTCCGGGAAGTAGTTGTTAATAAACATTCCTGTTTATTAAAGGCGTGTGTTGTGTTGTGTGTGACGAGGTCTGTGCAAACTAACCGAAAACCGAACCAAACCTACGTGGAGTGCGTAGGGTGGGATCCTGCCTCGAACTAGCGTTCCGGATTGGGGTCATCCAACCTGCTAGACAGGCGGCGACCACCACAATCTTACTGATGAAGTCGTTTGTGTCCTTGACAGGAGCCTATCAGCGGAGGATTGAATGATATGTTGTACTCCCTCGTCCAACAACTTATTATCGAATGAAGGCCCTGACACGGCCGAGCTGCACGCGTTGTTTGACCGGGACGTGGCAGTGTTGAGGGACTCAGTGACCGCCGAGGGCTGGTTCTCTCATAGTCGATTGTCGACTGTCACTGAAATCCAGCTTGAATGTTGTTATCGACATCGGACAAGTCCTCATCCAGAACTTAGTGGAGATGGAAGAAGCCTGTAACACCTGTGTCTGGGCCATAGAAAGTAAGGACGCACACAGTTACATGATTGTGGTGGTCGCCACCTGACTAGCAGGTTGGAAGACCCCTTTCGGGAACACTAGTTCCCAGCGGGATTCCTCCTAAGAACAATTACGTAGGTCGGTCTGGTTTTCGGTAGGTTTGCACAAACTTAGTAACACAAAACACAACTCACACGTTTAATAAACAGGAATGTTTATTAACAATTACTTCACGGAAAGATCTGGAAGATCTTTCCCACAAGTACTAGAGAGGCTAATCTGAAAGACTCGCCTAACCATCAGGAAGGTTACGAGAACCCGCCTCCAAAGTGAGTGTCCAAGAGTCCGCTCTCAGGGAGAGACGCGTGAGGACAGCCTGTTGACCTACTGCGAACGCTGAGTATATATACCCAGCGTTACGTAATCCCGGCCTCTGCCGCGCCACTCTTGTGTGCGGCGTTGCCCGGAACTACTACACAGTAAGGATTGACTCTCCGTGCCACCTTCCGTTGAACGTATGAAACACTGCTGGATTCCTGCCCCACTACATGATAAACTACCATTTCACCGACAGATATCCAACTCTTTTTTCCATGACATTATGTGTTTTTCATTAGAACTGAGTAGAGTGAAATACTACCTGTGAACTGGGCGGTGATGAACCTCACACCTCCATTAGAACTGAGTAGAGTGAAATACCACCTGTGAACTGCGCGGTGATGAAGCTCACACCTCCATTAGAACTGAGTAGAGTGAAATACTACCTGTGAACTGTGCGGTGATGAACCTCACACCTCCGTGGATCACGCTGTAAAAGGCGGGTTGGAGAAGGGCAGGCGCGTTGACGGGAGCCAGGATGGAGACGAGGAGGCGGAAGTCGACGACGATACTGCCATTACTGAACGTCACGTTAGCGATGCCCACCACAGTGTTGTTCAGAGTGACGTTAGACACAAGTAGAATCTACGAATCAACAGAGAAAAAACATATATTTACCCCTAAGCTCTATAATACGAGTGTCCCACATTAGATGCCTCAGTATGTAGTGATAACTCACTTTCACAGGTTACGGGGAGTTTATAAAACGTAGCAGAACATACAAAGGCATGCAATTTGTATCTCAAAGCACTCAATATCTCGTTCAAAGCATGCAATATTCCAATGGTGATGCGCAATAAGTTCAACAGAGTGCCTTGTATGTGTTGTGGTCACGGCTTGTCTAGCAGAATGGAAGACCCCTTTCCGGAACGCTAGTCCCAGGCAGGCAGGATCCCACCCTACGTGCTATTACGTATGTCGGTTCGGTTTTCGGCAGGTTTGCACGAACGTAGTCACACACAACACAACTCACGAGTTTAATAAACAGGAATGTTTATTAACGATTACTTCCCGGAAAGATCTGGAAGATCTTTCCCACAAGTACAGTACCCCAGCACAGTGTGCTGGGTATCGCTGGAGAGGCTAATCTGAAAGACTCGCCTAACCACCAGGAAGGTTACGAGAACCCGCCTCCAAAGTGAGGGCCCAAGGGTCCGCTCTCAGGGAGAGACACACAGGGACAGCCTGTCGACCTACTGTGAACGATGAGTATATGAACCGAGCGCTACGTAATCCTGGTCTCTGCCATTCGGTTTCTGAAAAACTCGCTTTTGTGATATATACCTTTTGACTAATGATAAAAGCAGTGAGACAATGATAAATACAATGAGATAAGATTAACATGATAGTAAATGTAATTTTACAATGAAGTAAAATATACATGATACGTGAAAACTGGCTGTTGTGGAGGTAAAAGAGAGGTGAGGGGGAATGGTGACATAACATCTTAGGTGACTAAGTTGTGCAGCATCAGAATTATCATCAGTTTAACAATGAACCTACAATTCTATATGATGCGTCAGTAAATGAGGACGTACCTGCGGAACCACTTTCTTTTTCTCGTTCATGTAGGCCGCTGACGACTGATCCTCAAGATCTTCAGTGTAGTTTCCGGCATATCGAACCGTTCCATCAACCGCTCTTGTTTCTGTCCAGGAGAGAAGAAACAGTATTTTATCAAGTTTAAGATACAAAATCATTGTACACTGAAAAAACATATACAGTAAGGGATCCTCAAGATATGATGCAATGCATAATAATTAGAGATCAAAAGAAACCAGTTGTGAGCTCTACACATGCAGACTTAGCCCTTGACACCCTCCTGACACACACACCCGGGATACCTAGATAGTTGGTTGTTACGCTGGTTATAGCAGCAGGGGGACACATGTGGATTTATCCTCTGTGATGTCAAACACTGACAGTCAAATAGGTCGCGGATGCGGAATTTCCTACTTCCCGTAGAAATTAAGCCATCAAACTTTAGCACGAGTTTGGAACATATATAACCAATAATCTATCCATATATGAAGACGACCGGCCGCACCGATCCGCCGATATTAGTGTTACTTGTATCTGCCAACACTTTTCGCGCCCATCTCCCATGCCGCCCTACGACACTGTCCCAAAAACTTTGACTTTCTTTCACTGGTACTTGGTTTCCCTCTATTCCTATATAGTCCAAGAAAGCATGCCCGCGCTTTGATACTCACCACAAACCCTAATCAACTTCAGTAATTGATAACAAAGTCTAACTTCATGGTCTCTTAATCAAAATGCACTAAAATAAAAAGATAATATGGACAAGGGCTACGAGAGAACTACAGTCTCCAAACACGACAAAGTAAGGAGGTATTTCATGTTGCACATTAATGTAGCATTAGAGTTTGACTAATCGGCGTGATTTCAAATCCTGCCGAATGTAAACGTCGCTGTGACGTTGTCGCATAGCAACCTGCAGAGTGGGTAGGAAAGCGGCGGGAAAGCGGGGTGACAAAACCATGACAGATGCAGCCACTCGTTATCAAAGGGCGGGCTTAGACTATCACAGGTCAGGAAATAGCCACTTTTATCGATATTTGAAGGTACATAGGACTAGAGGCAAACCAAGTACCAGTGAATAAAAGTCAAAGTTATTCGGTAAGGCTTGAAAAAATTACTGCCCGCGGCAAAGGCCTTGGGCAGTAATTTTTCGAGCCTTACCTCGTAACTTTGACTTTCTTTCACCGGAACCTAGTTTGCCTCTAGTCCTATATACATGTGGCAGTATATCCTACTGCCCACTCCTACCCAGGTCTAGCACGTCGGCCGACCACATCACTGCCGGCCGCTCTCCTTGCGTATCTTCTGTTTCACGCACGCTTACCAAATACTACTAAGACTCCGATTAGGAGTGTTTGTTTGTTTGATTTAACGTCCAGTTAACCATGGCAGGTTCTCACCAGACTTTCTCAAGATTATTTTACACTACAAGGGTGGTGATCGAATCTATGTGATGAATTCAGGTAGAAATCTCACCCCTACACAATAACCAAGGTGAGAGTTCTTTTACTACCCACACCACAAATACATGGTATGAGAAAGACTGGCCTTTGATATTGTAGTAAGTCTACCACTGCTGGGGATGAAGGAGAAAGGTGGCTGTACACCACACCACATAGACATGGTATGAGAAGGACTGGTCTTTGATATAGCAGTAAATCTACCACTGCCGGGGGTGAAGGAGAAAGGTGGCTGTACACCACACCACATAGACATGGTGTGAGAAGGACTGGTCTTTGATATAGCAGTAAATCTACCACTGCCGGGGGTGAAGGAGAAAGGTGGCTGTACACCACACCACATAGACATGGTATGAGAAGGACTGGTCTTTGATATAGCAGTAAATCTACCACTGCTGGGGATGAAGGAGAAAGGTGGCTGTACACCACACCACATAGACATGGTATGAGAAGGACTGATCTTTGATATAGCAGTTAATCTACCACTGCTGGGGATGAAGGAGAAAGGTGGTTGTACACCACACCACACAGACATGGTATGAGAAGGACTGGTCTTTGATATAGCAGTAAATCTACCAC
Organism: Alentia gelatinosa; assembly: GCA_950022655.1. Lineage (NCBI taxonomy): Eukaryota > Metazoa > Annelida > Polychaeta > Phyllodocida > Polynoidae > Alentia > Alentia gelatinosa. The sequence continues at coordinate 54,798 of OX465587.1, forward strand.
TGCTGGGGTGAAGGAGAAAGGTGGCTGTACACCACACCATATAGACATGGTATGAGAAGGACTAGTCTTTGATATAGCAGTAAATCTACCACTGCTGGGGATGAAGGAGAAAGGTGGCTGTACACCACACCACATAGACATGGTATGAGAAGGACTGGTCTTTGATATAGCAGTAAATCTACCACTGCTGGGGTGAAGGAGAAAGGTAGCTGTACACCATACCACATAGACATGCTATGAGAAGGACTGGTCTTTGATATAGCAGTAAATCTACCACTGCTGGGGATGAAGGAGAAAGGTGGCTGTACACCACACCACATAGACATGGTGTGAGAAGGACTGGTCTTTGATATAGCATTAAATCTACCACTGCTGGGGTGAAGGAGAAAGGTGGCTGTACACCACACCACATAGACATGGTATGAGAAGGACTGGTCTTTGATATAGCAGTAAATCTACCACTGCTGGGGATGAAGGAGAAAGGTGGCTGTACACCACACCACATAGACATGGTATGAGAAGGACTGGTCTTTGATATAGCAGTAAATCTACCACTGCTGGGGTGAAGGAGAAAGGTGGTTGTACACCACACCACACAGACATGGTATGAGAAGGACTGGTCTTTGATATAGCAGTAAATCTACCACTGCTGGGGATGAAGGAGAAAGGTGGCTGTACACCACACCACATAGACATGGTATGAGAAGGACTGGTCTTTGATATAGCAGTAAATCTACCACTGCTGGGGTGAAGGAGAAAGGTGGCTGTACACCACACCACATAGACATGCTATGAGAAGGACTGGTCTTTGATATAGCAGTAAATCTACCACTGCTGGGGTGAAGGAGAAAGGTGGCTGTACACCACACCACATAGACATGCTATGAGAAGGACTGGTCTTTGATATAGCAGTAAATCTACCACTGCTGGGGTGAAGGAGAAAGGTGGCTGTACACCACACCACACAGACATGGTATGAGAAGGACTGGTCTTTGATATAGCAGTAAATCTACCACTGCTAGGGGTGAAGGAGAAAGGTGGCTGTACACCACACCACATAGACATGGTGTTTAAAGGACTGGCCTCTGATAAGACAAGAAACATACATACAGGCAAGTACAATACATACAGGCAAGCACCATACATACAGGCAAGAACCATTAATACAGGCAAGTACCATACATACTAGCAAGTTCCATACATACCGGCAAGAACAATACATACTATGGAGAAACCAAACAAGAGTTAGTCTGCTGCTGTTGTTTATCGCGCAGTAATGCGCGATCTTGCCGGAGTTAATAGGGAGATATGACAGGCAGTTAATATTGTGCAGCCTATTGTCAAATGAAATCATCCGCTGCTATTGAAACAATATATTCAAAAGAATTGGGGCAAGGCATATTCCCAAGAAATAATCAATTATATTTCCTAATTTTAGAAACAGCTGGGTATATTTTCTGCAATATACCAAGATATAGATAAATAGATATTTACATATATACTACCAATGATATGATAATTGTATTGGTTATCCAGAAAAGAAGAAAAAGTCTATAGTGGCCCAAACTAGTATATCTCTGCTACCCATTGTCTCTTCATTATCTCAAGTATTATTGAAGAGATATACACGTTCAAACTACCAAATTGAAGCTGAAATACTATCGTAAAACTAGATGAGTTTCAATCTTGGCCACTGTATGCCACGTCTGGAGTTTGGCATAGTGATTCCACGAGGCGAAGCCGAGTGAAGTCCGGAGCCAAAACTCAAGGAGTTGAATGCGGTAGCCAAGATAAAAACGAATCAGGTTTTGATTTTATCCTACCCCGTCTCCTCGATTTTGGAATATTACGTGATAACATTTCTGTATGCCACTAGTGGCATATAAAACTCCATATGCCAGTCAGCGTGGCATACGGAAAAAAATTGTTCAGCCTATGGGATTTTATATTAGGGGTAGGATAATAAAGAGTATGACAGAACCGCTTCTAGTTCTCTAGAAATAATCTAAACCGGTATTATAAACGTATGACGCTCGTATTATCAGTCACCCAATGGTAAAGAATATGTTGCCAAGTGTTTGCTTGGCTACATGCATGGCGTAACCAAGTAGATAAGACATGCTACCGGCCTGCGGAAAAAGGCCTATGGTAACCATATTAAAAGCCCACTAGCGGCCACACGGCAATTAACGCTACGCAAATGAAACGCAGTCAAGCGCAGCCGAGGTGAACAGATCACAAAACAAACATGGCGCTCGTTTCCCGTCAGTAGATATAGCCGAGATGAACAGATCACAAAACAAACATGGCGCTCGTTTCCCGTCAGTAGATATAACCAAGTGTACAGATCACAAAACAAACATGGCGCTCGTTTCCCGTCAGTAGATATAGCCGAGGTGAACAGATCACAAAACAAACATGGCGCTCGTTTCCTGTCAGTAGATATAGCCAAGTGTACAGATCACAAAACAAACATGGCGCTCGTTTCCTGTCAGTAGATATAGCCGAGGTGAACAGATCACAAAACAAACATGGCGCTCGTTTCCCGTCAGTAGATATAGCCAAGTGTACAGATCACAAAACAAACATGGCGCTCGTTTCCTGTCAGTAGATATAGCCAAGTGTACAGATCACAAAACAAACATGGCGCTCGTTTCCCGTCAGTAGATATAACCAAGTGTACAGATCACAAAACAAACATGGCGCACGTTTCCCGTCAGTAGATATAACCAAGTGTACAGATCACAAAACAAACATGGCGCTCGTTTCCCGTCAGTAGATATAGCCGAGGTGAACAGATCACAAAACAAACATGGCGCTCGTTTCCCGTCAGTAGATATAGCCGAGATGAACAGATCACAAAACAAACATGGCGCTCGTTTCCTGTCAGTAGATATAGCCGAGATAAACAGATCACAAAACAAACATGGCGCTCGTTTCCCGTCAGTAGATATAGCCAAGTGTACAGATCACAAAACAAACATGGCGCTCGTTTCCCGTCAGTAGATATAGCCGAGGTGAACAGATCACAAAACAAACATGGCGCTCGTTTCCTGTCAGTAGATATAGCCGAGATAAACAGATCACAAAACAAACATGGCGCTCGTTTCCCGTCAGTAGATATAACCAAGTGTACAGATCACAAAACAAACATGGCGCTCGTTTCCCGTCAGTAGATATAGCCGAGATGAACAGATCACAAAACAAACATGGCGCTCGTTTCCCGTCAGTAGATATAGCCGAGATGAACAGATCACAAAACAAACATGGCGCTCGTTTCCTGTCAGTAGATATAGCCGAGATAAACAGATCACAAAACAAACATGGCGCTCGTTTCCCGTCAGTAGATATAGCCGAGGTGAACAGATCACAAAACAAACATGGCGCTCGTTTCCCGTCAGTAGATATAGCCGAGATGAACAGATCACAAAACAAACATGGCGCTCGTTTCCCGTCAGTAGATATAACCAAGTGTACAGATCACAAAACAAACATGGCGCTCGTTTCCCGTCAGTAGATATAGCCAAGTGTACAGATCACAAAACAAACATGGCGCTCGTTTCCTGTCAGTAGATATAGCCGAGATGAACAGATCACAAAACAAACATGGCGCTCGTTTCCTGTCAGTAGATATAGCCGAGATAAACAGATCACAAAACAAACATGGCGCTCGTTTCCCGTCAGTAGATATAGCCAAGTGTACAGATCACAAAACAAACATGGCGCTCGTTTCCCGTCAGTAGATATAGCCGAGATGAACAGATCACAAAACAAACATGGCGCACGTTTCCCGTCAGTAGATATAGCCAAGTGTACAGATCACAAAACAAACATGGCGCTCGTTTCCCGTCAGTAGATATAGCCAAGTGTACAGATCACAAAACAAACATGGCGCTCGTTTCCCGTCAGTAGATATAGCCAAGTGTACAGATCACAAAACAAACATGGCGCTCGTTTCCCGTCAGTAGATATAGCCAAGTGTACAGATCACAAAACAAACATGGCGCTCGTTTCCCGTCAGTAGATATAGCCGAGATGAACAGATCACAAAACAAACATGGCGCTCGTTTCCCGTCAGTAGATATAGCCGAGATAAACAGATCACAAAACAAACATGGCGCTCGTTTCCCGTCAGTAGATATAGCCAAGTGTACAGATCACAAAACAAACATGGCGCTCGTTTCCCGTCAGTAGATATAGCCGAGGTGAACAGATCACTAAACAAACATGGCGCTCGTTTCCCGTCAGTAGATATAGCCAAGTGTACAGATCACAAAACAAACATGGCGCTCGTTTCCCGTCAGTAGATATAGCCGAGGTGGACAGATCACAAAACAAACATGGCGCTCGTTTCCCGTCAGTAGATATAGCCAAGTGTACAGATCACAAAACAAACATGGCGCTCGTTTCCCGTCAGTAGATATAGCCAAGTGGACAGATCACAAAACAAACATGGCGCACGTTTCCCGTCAGTAGATATAGCCAAGTGTACAGATCACAAAACAAACATGGCGCTCGTTTCCCGTCAGTAGATATAGCCAAGTGTACAGATCACAAAACAAACATGGCGCTCGTTTCCCGTCAGTAGATATAGCCAAGTGTACAGATCACTAAACAAACATGGCGCTCGTTTCCCGTCAGTAGATATAACCAAGTGTACAGATCACAAAACAAACATGGCGCTCGTTTCCCGTCAGTAGATATAGCCGAGATAAACAGATCACAAAACAAACATGGCGCTCGTTTCCCGTCAGTAGATATAGCCGAGATAAACAGATCACAAAACAAACATGGCGCTCGTTTCCCGTCAGTAGATATAACCAAGTGTACAGATCACAAAACAAACATGGCGCTCGTTTCCCGTCAGTAGATATAGCCGAGATAAACAGATCACAAAACAAACATGGCGCTCGTTTCCCGTCAGTAGATATAGCCGAGATAAACAGATCACAAAACAAACATGGCGCTCGTTTCCCGTCAGTAGATATAACCAAGTGTACAGATCACAAAACAAACATGGCGCTCGTTTCCCGTCAGTAGATATAACCAAGTGTACAGATCACAAAACAAACATGGCGCACGTTTCCCGTCAGTAGATATAGCCGAGGTGAACAGATCACAAAACAAACATGGCGCTCGTTTCCCGTCAGTAGATATAGCCGAGATGAACAGATCACAAAACAAACATGGCGCTCGTTTCCCGTCAGTAGATATAGCCAAGTGTACAGATCACAAAACAAACATGGCGCTCGTTTCCCGTCAGTAGATATAACCAAGTGTACAGATCACAAAACAAACATGGCGCTCGTTTCCCGTCAGTAGATATAGCCGAGGTGAACAGATCACAAAACAAACATGGCGCTCGTTTCCCGTCAGTAGATATAACCAAGTGTACAGATCACAAAACAAACATGGCGCACGTTTCCCGTCAGTAGATATAGCCAAGTGTACAGATCACAAAACAAACATGGCGCTCGTTTCCCGTCAGTAGATATAGCCGAGATGAACAGATCACAAAACAAACATGGCGCTCGTTTCCCGTCAGTAGATATAGCCAAGTGTACAGATCACAAAACAAACATGGCGCTCGTTTCCCGTCAGTAGATATAACCAAGTGTACAGATCACAAAACAAACATGGCGCTCGTTTCCCGTCAGTAGATATAGCCGAGATGAACAGATCACAAAACAAACATGGCGCTCGTTTCCCGTCAGTAGATATAGCCAAGTGTACAGATCACAAAACAAACATGGCGCTCGTTTCCCGTCAGTAGATATAGCCGAGGTGAACAGATCACAAAACAAACATGGCGCTCGTTTCCCGTCAGTAGATATAACCAAGTGTACAGATCACAAAACAAACATGGCGCACGTTTCCCGTCAGTAGATATAGCCAAGTGTACAGATCACAAAACAAACATGGCGCTCGTTTCCCGTCAGTAGATATAGCCGAGGTGAACAGATCACAAAACAAACATGGCGCTCGTTTCCTGTCAGTAGATATAGCCGAGATGAACAGATCACAAAACAAACATGGCGCTCGTTTCCCGTCAGTAGATATAGCCAAGTGTACAGATCACAAAACAAACATGGCGCTCGTTTCCCGTCAGTAGATATAGCCGAGGTGAACAGATCACTAAACAAACATGGCGCTCGTTTCCCGTCAGTAGATATAACCAAGTGTACAGATCACAAAACAAACATGGCGCACGTTTCCCGTCAGTAGATATAGCCAAGTGTACAGATCACAAAACAAACATGGCGCTCGTTTCCCGTCAGTAGATATAGCCGAGGTGAACAGATCACAAAACAAACATGGCGCTCGTTTCCCGTCAGTAGATATAGCCGAGTGTACAGATCACAAAACAAACATGGCGCACGTTTCCTGTCAGTAGATATAGCCGAGATGAACAGATCACAAAACAAACATGGCGCTCGTTTCCCGTCAGTAGATATAGCCGAGGTGGACAGATCACAAAACAAACATGGCGCTCGTTTCCCGTCAGTAGATATAGCCGAGTGTACAGATCACAAAACAAACATGGCGCACGTTTCCCGTCAGTAGATATAGCAGAGGTGAACAGATCACAAAACAAACTTGGCGCTCGTTTCCTGTCAGTAGATATAGCCGAGATGAACAGATCACAAAACAAACATGGCGCTCGTTTCCCGTCAGTAGATATAACCAAGTGTACAGATCACTAAACAAACATGGCGCTCGTTTCCCGTCAGTAGATATAACCAAGTGTACAGATCACAAAACAAACATGGCGCTCGTTTCCCGTCAGTAGATATAGCCAAGTGTACAGATCACAAAACAAACATGGCGCTCGTTTCCCGTCAGTAGATATAGCCGAGGTGAACAGATCACAAAACAAACATGGCGCTCGTTTCCTGTCAGTAGATATAGCCGAGATGAACAGATCACAAAACAAACATGGCGCTCGTTTCCCGTCAGTAGATATAGCCAAGTGTACAGATCACAAAACAAACATGGCGCTCGTTTCCCGTCAGTAGATATAGCCAAGTGTACAGATCACAAAACAAACATGGCGCTCGTTTCCCGTCAGTAGATATAGCCGAGGTGAACAGATCACAAAACAAACATGGCGCTCGTTTCCTGTCAGTAGATATAGCCGAGATGAACAGATCACAAAACAAACATGGCGCTCGTTTCCCGTCAGTAGATATAACCAAGTGTACAGATCACAAAACAAACATGGCGCTCGTTTCCCGTCAGTAGATATAGCCGAGGTGAACAGATCACAAAACAAACATGGCGCTCGTTTCCTGTCAGTAGATATAGCCGAGATGAACAGATCACAAAACAAACATGGCGCTCGTTTCCCGTCAGTAGATATAGCCGAGATAAACAGATCACAAAACAAACATGGCGCTCGTTTCCCGTCAGTAGATATAGCCGAGATAAACAGATCACAAAACAAACATGGCGCTCGTTTCCTGTCAGTAGATATAGCCGAGATGAACAGATCATAAAACAAACATGGCGCTCGTTTCCCGTCAGTAGATATAGCCGAGGTGAACAGATCACAAAACAAACATGGCGGTCGTTTCCCGTCAGTAGATATAGCCGAGGTGAACAGATCACAAAACAAACATGGCGCTCGTTTCCCGTCAGTAGATATAGCCGAGATGAACAGATCACAAAACAAACATGGCGCTCGTTTCCCGTCAGTAGATATAGCCGAGATGAACAGATCACAAAACAAACATGGCGCTCGTTTCCCGTCAGTAGATATAGCCGAGATGAACAGATCACAAAACAAACATGGCGCTCGTTTCCCGTCAGTAGATATAACCAAGTGTACAGATCACAAAACAAACATGGCGCTCGTTTCCCGTCAGTAGATATAGCCGAGGTGAACAGATCACAAAACAAACATGGCGCTCGTTTCCCGTCAGTAGATATAACCAAGTGTACAGATCACAAAACAAACATGGCGCTCGTTTCCCGTCAGTAGATATAGCCAAGTGTACAGATCACAAAACAAACATGGCGCTCGTTTCCCGTCAGTAGATATAGCCAAGTGTACAGATCACAAAACAAACATGGCGCTCGTTTCCCGTCAGTAGATATAGCCAAGTGTACAGATCACAAAACAAACATGGCGCACGTTTCCCGTCAGTAGATATAGCCGAGGTGAACAGATCACAAAACAAACATGGCGCTCGTTTCCCGTCAGTAGATATAACCAAGTGTACAGATCACAAAACAAACATGGCGCTCGTTTCCCGTCAGTAGATATAGCCGAGGTGAACAGATCACAAAACAAACATGGCGCTCGTTTCCCGTCAGTAGATATAGCCAAGTGTACAGATCACAAAACAAACATGGCGCTCGTTTCCCGTCAGTAGATATAGCCGAGGTGAACAGATCACAAAACAAACATGGCGCTCGTTTCCCGTCAGTAGATATAGCCAAGTGTACAGATCACAAAACAAACATGGCGCTCGTTTCCCGTCAGTAGATATAGCCGAGGTGAACAGATCACAAAACAAACATGGCGCTCGTTTCCCGTCAGTAGATATAGCCGAGATGAACAGATCACAAAACAAACATGGCGCTCGTTTCCCGTCAGTAGATATAGCCGAGGTGGACAGATCACAAAACAAACATGGCGCACGTTTCCCGTCAGTAGATATAGCCGAGGTGAACAGATCACAAAACAAACATGGCGCTCGTTTCCCGTCAGTAGATATAGCCAAGTGTACAGATCACAAAACAAACATGGCGCTCGTTTCCCGTCAGTAGATATAGCCGAGATGAACAGATCACAAAACAAACATGGCGCTCGTTTCCCGTCAGTAGATATAGCCAAGTGTACAGATCACAAAACAAACATGGCGCTCGTTTCCCGTCAGTAGATATAGCCGAGATGAACAGATCACAAAACAAACATGGCGCTCGTTTCCCGTCAGTAGATATAGCCGAGGTGGACAGATCACAAAACAAACATGGCGCTCGTTTCCCGTCAGTAGATATAGCAGAGGTGAACAGATCACAAAACAAACATGGCGCTCGTTTCCCGTCAGTAGATATAGCCAAGTGTACAGATCACAAAACAAACATGGCGCTCGTTTCCCGTCAGTAGATATAACCAAGTGTACAGATCACAAAACAAACATGGCGCTCGTTTCCCGTCAGTAGATATAGCCGAGATGAACAGATCACAAAACAAACATGGCGCTCGTTTCCCGTCAGTAGATATAGCCAAGTGTACAGATCACAAAACAAACATGGCGCTCGTTTCCCGTCAGTAGATATAGCCAAGTGTACAGATCACAAAACAAACATGGCGCTCGTTTCCCGTCAGTAGATATAACCAAGTGTACAGATCACAAAACAAACATGGCGCTCGTTTCCCGTCAGTAGATATAGCCGAGATGAACAGATCACAAAACAAACATGGCGCTCGTTTCCCGTCAGTAGATATAGCCGAGATAAACAGATCACAAAACAAACATGGCGCTCGTTTCCCGTCAGTAGATATAGACGAGGTGAACAGATCACAAAACAAACATGGTGCTCGTTTCCCGTCAGTAGATATAGCCGAGGTGGACAGATCACAAAACAAACATGGCGCACGTTTCTCGTCAGTAGATATAGCCGAGGTGGACAGATCACAAAACAAACTTGACTAAACAGAAAATAAATTTATGTCTAACATTTATGGGAAGTTCAGCTGGAAATTTTGTAATATTCTGTGTATAATCAAGTAGTGTCTGTTGGTTGTGGTGTAAAAAATACCTGTCATTTAGAACTCGTGTCCTTTTCTAAGAGTCATTGTAACACTTTTTGTTTCATATTTATTCCAAATGATGTAGAGCCACATATCAGAAACATTGAATATGCTTACCTGAAGACATCCCTGTTGTTGTTGTTGGTGGTGTTGTTGGTGTTGTTGCTGGTGTTGTTGCTGGTGTTGCTGGTGTTATTGTTGCTGGTGTTGTTGTTATTGTTGTTGCTGGTGTTATTGTTGTTGCTGGTGTTGTTGTTGTTGTTGTTGGTGGTGTTGTTGTTATTGCTGTTGCTGGTGTTGTTGTTGTTGGTGGTGTTGTTGTTGTTGTTGTTGGTGGTGTTGTTGTTGTTGCTGGTGTTATTGTTGTTGATGGTGTTGTTGGTGTTGTTGGTGGTATTGTTCCAGTTTGAGTACCTGAATTTGAAAGTGGGTAATGAGAAGTTTAGTAAATTAATTTCTGATCTTGAACATAGATCAGAGCACAGACATGCATGTTATGAGTTTTTCACAGATAGTCATCAGAATGTTAAGTTCTGGGCCCTGTTTTTCAGTAACAACATCGCCGGCCAACGATACCGTACGATCGTCCAGCGATTCCACGACATTCTGGAAGACACAAAATGGTCGCTGTTCTATAGACACGATCGTAGTGCGCCACTCACGATCGCCGCTAAAACTGTCGGCCATCACGACAAGTATAGAACTGTCTTAGGTTCTATAACACATCACTGTGCGTATATAGAGGATCTTTCCACTTCCCGACGGAATTAAGCAATGAAATTATAACACTAGTGAGGGATACATATGAACTATAATCGTTTCAAATATGAAGAAGATCGGACGTAGCGTTCCGAAGTTATTGGCGTTTGAATTTTGTCATAGCAATCGTCTGCTCTGGTGGCCTAACACCCTCCCACCTCCCGTGTACAGTGAATGTCGAGGTCACTGCATAGATTAGAGTCACGTGAGCGTAGGGCTACACTGGCCACCAGAGCAGTATTTGCTATGACAAAATTCAAACGACGATATCTTCAAAACGGTGTGTCCGATTTTCTCCATATTTGGTACGATTAACGATTATATGGAGACCTTACTCGTGTTAAAATTTCATCGCTTAATTCCAAGGGGAAGTGACGTTGCGCATTCTGTACGACATGTCCATAGCTGTCATGAACCAACGACAATTTAGGCGACATTTTCAATCACGTGACCCCATGATTGTCGTGACTGAAAAACACGTGTGGATCCCCTACGCCTCTTAGACTCACGACATATCGCCTATTCACTAAAGTGTCGTGTCTATCGAACACTGACGGCAAAAACACGTCGCCATTAACGATTGTCGTGACTGAAAAACAGGGCCCAGGTCTATACATTCCTATCGTGGCCATGGAATAGAGGGAAACTATGTTCCGGTGAAAGGAAGTCAAAGTTACGAGGTAAGGCTTGGAAAAATTACTGCCCAAGGCCCTGGCCGCGGGCAGTAATTTTTCCAAGCCTTACTGAGTAATTTTGACTTCCTTTCACTGGTACTTGGTTTCCCTATTCCTATATACCTTCAAATGTGGTTTAATAAGAGACAATCTGATTGGTCTAAATGTCAACCTTGGGTAGTATACGGCAACCTTGGGTAGTATACCAACCTTGGGTAGTATCAGATAGTTACTCCACCCCCCAGAGCGTGGTGTAAGCATAGAGTGTACAGCCATAGGTATATAGGAATATTGGTTTCTATGAGAAGAAAGTAATTATCTAAATTACCCCTAATTACTGAGGAACAAATTGACTGAATTGAACCAGTCGCCATTTTGGTTAGTAACCTCCCTGATGTTTACAGTATGGCTGCTGTGCTTTGAAAGGCATATAATACCCCTATTATCGCTCAGCTGTAGTTCCCAGTCTGCCCACATGAGGGCAGGTTGCTCTTCCTATGACACTTTGAGTTGTTCAGTGTCATGAGCGGCCTCCTGACATGTGCGACAGACCGGAATGGGCGCTCAACCGGAACAGATTTGGTCTTCCCCTATTGGCTGTTGGTACAACAGCCAATGAGAACGCTGAGCTCACAGATGCCAAGCCTGTCATGTCAACCCCTGCTAAGGGTATAAAACCCAAGACCTATTCCTGTCAATAAACAGTTAGAGTTAGTTAGTCTCAGGTTCTGACTCAGAGTAATACCTAGTACTTCTGTATTGAGTTCTGACTTTCTCTCTTAAGGTCTACTCCTTACACAAGTAGGGTCCAAGACTTTACAAGAAGATATCAATTACTTGAGTCTTACTTTAGGTGCACTGATGATGTGTCTTTACACAACTTATTGATCTGTACCCTATTCTGAACTGTCAGGTCGCAGAATGTTCTTCTTGGGTGACACTTGGCCTTCTCCGTCTGCAGAAACAGGAGTGTAGAGTTGTGGGACCCTCAGTGGTTCCTGTAGATGTTCACTATAATTACCATCTTTTATCATGCCTGTCACTGGCTGATATATTCATAGATTATCTCTGGAACCCAAAGGTCTCCAAACGGTCACTAACTGGTCACTATAGGATATGGTCACGACTAAAAAACAGGCCCCTGGTTGAATATTACATTTGTAGGGGTCAGGGTAGTCGAGCAGTATTGTTTCACATTACGCTAGATGGCGCGAGTGCCGATCCCTGCTGTGCGGTAAAAGCCGGCGGACCCATGTATGCAAATACTACGGGGTCACCCGCATTACGTAACTCAGTCAGCAGCGGGTTGACAGGACTTCTCGCGGTGTCTCCCAGTAGAGTAAATGCCTGGAGCCTCACAAGTTGGTAAGGTTGCTTCGGAACCTTTCAACGGCGAAGAGACCCGAATCTCTTCCCGCGCTAGTTGGTGCCCAGTAGCACCAACATTCTGTATCCGCGATATATCTAATAAAAGCTGGTATATTGAAATAGTCCGGAGTCTGGTTTTGTGTCCACCGGTAGCGACAGGTTGTAGATCCCGCCTCTCCCTGCCCTTTCCAGTGGGTCAATCTGAACCCACCCGTACTGGCGCGGTAAGTATGGAGTAGCGACTACAGTCTTGGGCCATTGGTCGACTACCGATCACGGAAAGTGGTTAAACACTTTCAGCGACAAGTGGTACGCTACACATTCAACAGCTTATATTTCCTTCAAAATAATCCAAGGTAACATCACGGACTTATACCTGTGGATATGAAACGCAGGTTGTTGACCAGGTCTCGGCGAGGCTAAGCCGCACTCACCTCCGGGAAGGTCGGGAGAGACGGGATCTGCATCAACTCCATCGTGGAGCAAGCAAGGATTTTGTGCTAAATCCATCAGAAAAAGTTTTGCCCGTGAAAATTAAAGGAGAGGTGAAAATAGATCTCCACAGATGTAATTGATGAACTCAGATTCACAGAGCTGCGGAAAAGCTCTTCTTCTAAAGATGGAAGGATACATTTGAGAAAAGCACTGTGAAGTGTACGGCCTTCTGTCCGTACTGCTAGATGTCAGCTTGTCAGAGAAATGGCCGGGTAGAGATATATAGATATCAGAACGTCGATATGCATAGTCACAGAGTAAAGAATACTATGTAATGTAATTTGCTGTTCTTCGTTTTTTTTCTTATTCTATATCTTCATGTTTCCTAACTCTATATCTTTTCCCTCTTGCAAAGTACTTCATATTTTTGTTCCAAGATGCTATAAGAAAGGTCTAAAACAAAGAGGGAAGCCCTTCATGAAGACGGAGTATATTAGATATCAAGAAGGTCAAAACCTTACGAAAAATGAACCCAGTGTTATATTATAATACATTGCCACTTCGATGTAATATTTTCCAAATGTGATTATGCTTCAAATAATTTTAAAAAAAACTGCGGGAGTGGGAACATAATAACTTGCTTACTTGCATCACTGTATGTTGTTATGGCTTCTTGTGTACCTTGAACAAGAACATATGATTTATGAGTTAAGATTTTGTGATGGGAATTTCAGAGTATCCTTTTGGAATCTTCTAGTACTTTTTTTTAAGTTACCTTGTAATATTCACGATCATTTGATTATAGAATTCTAGTATATTTAATGCTTAAATTTCAAATGATTGTTTAAGTTAGAAAACTAAAGTTGTGTCTAATGTTAATGAAATATATAAAGCAGATATAACACGCTCACCCCCACGCGGCCCTGCTGTGGCTGTTGTTGATGGCAGAGAACCTGAATTTGGAAACAAGATCCGAGAAGTTTAGATATTCCAATCAGTACAAGGCACCTCCTTAGTTAGTTCTCACATGTTATTTACAGGGAGGTTTTAGAGCGTCATGCCTGAATCAGTGCTGGTTTTTGGAGGATTTTTCGTTATAATCCAGCTCAGAATTGTCTCCATTGCTCAATTTGCTGGTGTCAGCATTGCCGTGTTCGTGCGCTTACAGGGTGGGTGGGATTGTTTGATTTAACGTCCAGTTAACCATTGCAGGTTCTCACCAGACTTTCTCAAGGTTCTTTTACACCACAAGGGTGGTGATCGAATCTATGTGATGAATTTAGGAAGAAATCCCACCCCTACACATTTACCGAGGTGAGAGTTCTTTTACTTCCCACACCACATAGACATGGTATGAGAAGGATTGCCTTTGCTATAGCAGTAAATCTACCACTGCTGGGGATGAAGGAGAAAGGTGGCTGTACACCACACCACATAGACATGGTATAAGAAGGACTGGCCTTTGATATAGCTGTAAATCCACCACTGCTGGGGGAGGAAGGAGAAAGGTGACTGTAGTGGGACCCGAATCAACAAAGTCCAGTGCTCTTTACCACTGAGCTAACTCCCCACCCACCCCGGTCGCTTTAGTTATGCTTGTGTGCAAGCATATCCGGTCTGCACCACGAGGAGGTGTTTCATCAAGTTTGACTCCAAGGTAATTATAGTTTTCACAAACATACATGATCTGGCCAAGTCAATGTTCACAAGTTCAGTTAAACAAGTCTCTTGCCCCAGGCACACTGGAGTAAAAACGGCGTTTTCCTGTGTACGCACGTCTACGTTCTTCTACGCATTTTGAAATCTACAAATATGCCGCAAAACGCCACAAAACGTAAAAGATACATAAAGGAAAGTCAGAATACGCTGACAATCGCCACAATACTTACAGAAGCGTAAATAAGCGTTGATGAACGTTGAGAAGCGTACTAAAACGCTAAAGCAAGGCAAACAAAACCGTTCCAAATCCGTAGCTAATAAGTGTCCATTTTTTAACTTTTAACTGTAGATTCCTAAACTGATGTAGGAACATCATTTTCCATGTTTTTTTACATCAAGATTACTCATCAAAGCGTCGTAAAATTTGGCGTTTCTTCTGCGAATTTGAATTGGTGGGGTCACTTATTAGCCAGGCTAATTAGCTACGGATTTGGAACGGATCTGTTTGCTTTTCTTTAACCTTTTAGTACGCTTCTCAACATTCATCAACGCTTATTTACACTTCTGTACATATTGTGGCATCTTTCTGCGCATTCTGACTTACGTTTACATATCTCCGGCATTATCTGGGGCATTACGCCAGTGTGACTGGGGCATTACAGGTAATTTGCAAAGCAAAGCATAAAAGACCATAGTCAGCGTACGGCGTTAGAGCTCCTACCATAAAAGACCATAGTCAGCGTACGGCGTTAGAGCTCCTACCATAAAAGACCATAGTCAGCGTACGGCGTTAGAGCTCCTACCATAAAAGACCATAGTCAGCGTACGACGTTAGAGCTCCTACCATAAAAGACCAGTCAGCGTACAGCGTTAGAGCTCCGACAATAAAAGACCATAGTCAGCGTACGGCATTAGAGCTCCTACCATAAAAGACCATAGTCAGCGTACGGCGTTAGAGCTCCGACAATAAAAGACCATAGTCAGCGTACGGTGTTAGAGCTCCTACCATAAAAGACCATAGTCAGCGTACAGCGTTAGAGCTCCTACCATAAAAGACCATAGTCAGCGTACGGTGTTAGAGCTCCTACCATAAAAGACCAGTCAGCGTACAGCATTAGAGCTCCTACCATAAAAGACCATAGTCAGCGTACGGCGTTAGAGCTCCTACCATAAAAGACCAGTCAGCGTACGGTGTTAGAGCTCCTACCATAAAAGACCATAGTCAGCGTACGGCGTTAGAGCTCCTACCATAAAAGACCATAGTCAGCGTACAGCGTTAGAGCTCCTACCATAAAAGACCATAGTCAGTGTACGGTGTTAGAGCTCCTACCATAAAAGACCATAGTCAGCGTACGGCGTTAGAGCTCCTACCATAAAAGACCAGTCAGCGTACAGCGTTAGAGCTCCTACCATAAAAGACCATAGTCAGCGTTCGGCATCAGAGTGAATTTCGCAATACAGAGAGATGTTCTTTGATTAACCAAAGATCTTGCTGAGAATGTGGTCAAGATGTTTGTTAAATGACAAGGATTGTTCAAGTACAAGGGTGGGTTAGGCTGTGTAGATATAAGGCATACATTCTGATTCCTCTAACTGTGAAAGATGCTTTTAAATACAGGAACCTGCTTACTTGCTGCACTATATGTTGTTGACGGTGTCGCTGTGCCTTAAACAAGAAAAGTTGTGTATGAGTTGTAGGCTACAATTCATAAGTGAAGAGTGTAGAGATACCTTGTACTCTAAGCTTTACGCAGTAAGACTCCTCAAGATGCAATTCTAGCAGGAATAACGCGAAGACTCGAAATGTTTGTTTGAGGAGCAAATCAAGTTGGTTCCAATGTTTATGTGGTGGTCGCCGCCTGTCTAGCAGGTTGGATGACCCCAATCCGGAACGCTAGTTCCAGGCAGGATCCCACCCTACACGTAGGTTGGTTCAGTTTTCGGTTAGTTTGCACAGACCTAGTCACACACAACACAACACACGCCTTTAATAAACAGGAATGTTTATTAACAACTACTTCCGGAAAGATCGGGAGGATTGTTCCCACAAGTACAGTACCCCAGCACAGATGTGCCAGGTAATGCTGGAGAGGCTAATCTAAAAGACTCGCCTAACCACCAGGAAGGTTACGAGAACCTGCCTGCAAAGTGAGGGCCCAAGGGTCTGTTCCATAGAAGAGACGCGCGAGAACAGCCTGTCGACCTACTGTGAACGCTGAGTATATATACCCAGCGTTACGTAATCCCGGTCTCCACCGCGCCACTCTCGTGTGCGGCGTTGCCCGGAATCACTACACAGTAAGGATCGGCACGTCGCGCCACCTTCCGTAGAACACACAAACACTGCTGGATTTCCACTCCACTACATTTACAAGAAGTCTGTATTCAATCCATCATTGTTCCTGGTAAAGTGCTGGATGTCTGTTGGCTGTGGTCTGTAAATCTGCCATGCAGAAATATGTCCTTTTCTAAAGAGTGAATGAAACAATTAAGGTGGTTTTATATTTATTCCAAATGATGTAGAGCCACATATCAGAAACATTTAATATGCTTACCTGAAGACATCCCTGTTGTTGTTGTTGGTGGTGTTGTTGTTGGTGTTGTTGTTGTTGTTGGTGCTGGTGTTGTTGTTGTTGTTGGTGTTGATGGTGGTGGTGTTGTTGTTGGTGCTGGTGTTGCTTGTGTTGTTGGTGCTGGTGTTGTTGTTGTTGTTGTTGTTGATGGTGTTGGTGTTGGTGTTGCTGGTGTTGTTGGTGTTGTTGGTGCTGGTGTTGTTGTTGTTGTTGGTGTTGTTGTTGTTGTTGGTGGTGTTGTTCCAGTTTGAGTACCTGAATTTGAAATTGAGTTATTTGAAGTTTAGAAAATTTAATTATGATGTTAAGAATAGATCAGAAAGAAGAGATGCATTGTATGAGAGTACCTTACAAAAAGAGTCATCAAAAGAACAGGGATGAAAGTCGGGACTGATGAAAAAGTCGGAAACAAAAACACACAAAAAACTCGGGGGTATTGGGGGGGGGGACCCCCCCCCCCCCCCCCCCCCGTTCCGTCAAACAAAATTTCGGCCCTTGACGGAACTTTGACGGCAGTGTCAACGGCCCTTGGCGCGTTTCACTGCCGCCAAACTACTGACTGGAGGTTTCCCGGCGTGTGCGTCAATGCTAACGGCCTATGGAGGTTTATACGCCGTTGGTGAGAACCTGCTGCCAGGATTATCTGTCATTTCTTGGAATTTAGTTTCATTTAATGATTTTAATACTTTTATTTCATGATTTTCATACATATTTCAATCATATTTCAAGATGCAGAAATTTCTGATTTCCGTCAATTGTCGGCGAACTTGCATCCCTGAAATAGTTATCAACACCTATGGTACTTATAGGAGTCGTTATAAAAAATAGTAGCTGCAGCAATCATTCAGAATAGTACGGATGGTGTTACAAGTCAGCATGAAAGAACCTTTCAGATGTCCAAGAGGCAAAATTTCATCCTCTACATCCCTGTTAAAAATCAACATCTGTTTGAGTAGAGGCCACCGTGTACCAGGAATGGATATCAAGATACAATGTACATGTACAGTGACATTCACAGCCGCAACTCCAGGAGTCTCACTTGGTGGCCCATACGCCACCGTGTACCAGGAATGGATATCAAGATACAATGTACATGTACAGTGACATTCACAGCCGCAACTCCAGGAGTCTCACTTGGTGGCCCATACGCCACCGTGTACCAGGAATGGATATCAAGATACAATGTACATGTACAGTGACATTCACAGCCGCAACTCCAGGAGTCTCACTTGGTGGCCCATACGCCACCGTGTACAAGGAATGGATATCAAGATACAATGTACATGTAGTGACATTCACAGCCGCAACTCCAGGAGTCTCACTTGGTGGCCCATACGCCACCGTGTACCAGGAATGGATATCAAGATACAATGTACATGTACAGTGACATTCACAGCCGCAACTCCAGGAGTCTCACTTGGTGGCCCATACGCCACCGTGTACAAGGAATGGATATCAAGATACAATGTACATGTAGTGACATTCACAGCCGCAACTCCAGGAGTCTCACTTGGTGGCCCATACGCCACCGTGTACCAGGAATGGATATCAAGATACAATGTACATGTATGTGACATTCACAGCCGCAACTCCAGGAGTCTCACTTGGTGACCCATACGCCACCGTGTACCAGGAATGGATATCAAGATACAATGTACATGTAGTGACATTCAAAGCCGCAACTCCAGGAGTCTCACTTGGTGACCCATACGCCACCGTGTACCAGGAATGGATATCAAGATACAATGTACATGTAGTGACATTCACAGCCGCAACTCCAGGAGTCTCACTTGGTGGCCCATACTGAAGCAAATCAGCTTTTGACTTTGTCCTACCATGTTTTGACCATAATTACAAGAACAACTATGGAAAATCAGCTTTGACATACCCAAGAAATAATATTTCTCTTAAGGCTTACCAGTTGAAGTTTGCGTTGTTGTGGAAGGTATCAGTGTGAAAGAAGCCCTAAAACCTCGGGCAGTCACAGACCCATCTGTGGTGAATCTCACGAGCAGGACGTTACTTGTAGACCGAACAATCAAGTTAGAAGAATTCCCACAGGTCTCCATCAGTTTGGTGCCTGTTTCCGATACACTGTCGTAAACCGTAAGTCTATCAAAAGTGCAGCCGCTGTTATACTCAATGTCGATGTATTCAAACTCCAGCTCTATGATCTTGAAAAACAGACAATAAATACAAGTATTAAGATAAAATGTATATACCTTACTGGTACATACTCACATACCGCGTTTCTTTCGATAAAAATATTCCACGAGCTCGCAGAGTGAGTGGAATATTTTTATCAAAAGAAACAAGGTATGTGAGTATGTACCAGTAAGGTAATACATTTTTATTTTATTATATACCTTCAAATATAAGTATTTGATGAATTACATAAGGAAATATGACAACATCTGAGCTGGATTCGATCAAAGTGTGCTGGTATATCTCTTGACATCTTAGTGAAATCGCAATTTGATCAAACACATAGATGTTATGAGAATTGTTTTGAAAGTAGCAGCGAATAAAAACTCCATATCATCGTCGATTTCCTTGAGACTGACCTCATTGACAGGGACTGTAATCAACCACGTGCAATAAGCATTGTGGGCGTAGAGAGAATCAGCTCCACTCGTGAAGTGTCCCGAGGTCCCGGACAGCTGCTGCAGACCACTGCAAGTTCCCATTCCTGCACGAACATATACATTTAGTGTGCGCTAATTCATGACAAGGAGAAATAGGCGAAATGAAAATGAATTCAATGAAGTCACATTATCAAATAATGATGGATTTGGGAGGTTCTGAGTCATGTGGAGTCGTGAACTATTTATTAATACTATTTTACGTTAGTTATAAAAGAGACATATATGCTTCCTTTTCTCAATGAAGCAGCTTTTATTAGGAGTCAGGGTAGCCGAGTCATGGTTGGGTTGCTTTACGCTAGATGGCGTGAGTGCCGATCCCTGCTGTGCGGTAAAGCGACCTGTGTATGCAAACACTACGGGGTGAGTATATAGGCCGCAGTGGGTCGACAGGTTACTTGTACGTTCCTCTGCGGCAAGTGAGCTACTTGGTAGACTGGTTCCCTGCCCTAATGAAATAAGGGACAGGTAACGGGTTCCTATGTCCTTCAACTAGACTGTAGTATGTCCCGTTGTCGCTAGGGCCAGGGCACTAGTGGACTAGTGGTTTCGATGGGTTCCGCATATATCTCCGCCGAGCCCCCTAGTAGATACCCCGGGAACTAGTGTATCTGGTGGTCTGCCTAGTTTCTTTCACGACCACTCGAGGCGCACAGGGCACGCTGTCCTGCGCGCCTCCAAGTGTCTGTGAAAGAGACTAGTGGTCTGCCAAGGTGGCGCAATCCCACAATGCAACAGAAACATGGAGGTGTTACCAATAATGCACCACGAAACAGGAAGCCGTTATCAGGGGTCCGTTTCAATAGAAAGGCTGTCACTATCCGGTTAGTGACATGGTTAGTGACCCCAATAGTGACAGGAATAGCGAAAAGATTTAAGTCTTGTTTCATAAGCCATGTCACTATTGGAGTGGTGTGTCAGTTCACTGTTGGCGACATGGTGATATTGCTCCCTGGCCCTGACAATGGATGGCGTTAGTGCTATCGGGAACAAGTGCTGTCAAGTCGAAGGTCACTGCATAAATTAGCGACTGCGATTGAGTAATTCTACACTAGCCACCAGAGCAGCATTTGCTATGACAAAATTCAAATGTGAATATCATTGGTTTGAATGGGCCGATCTTCATATTTGGCATGTTTATAAGTTAAATATGTCCCTAACTGGGGCTAGCTTAATTCCTAAAGGAAGTAAAGCTACGCGTTTGTGACTATAGAAGCGAGAGGGTAAACCCTCTCGCTATTTAGGACACACTAGTGACCACTACATTGACCGGACAGCCACTTCTGAAATGGTACATGCCGCTATTTGCGACTGTCTGTTATCCTATGTCGCAGAATGGGTTGTCACTAAACTACTGAAACGCGAAGTGCCGCTATTGTGTCACTAGACCGAATAACGGACGTCCTACAGACTATTGAAACGGGTCCCTGGCCAGGCTTCCAGGCTAGCTACTCGGAGTCTCATAGACTGGGACGCCTTCTCCAGATGCCTTTCAGCGGTTGAGGGAACAGATCCCCTCATCTTACCCTACCTAGCACAGCCCGTGCTAGGTGTCTCTACTTGCTAGATATTGAATAAAGATTTTTATAAAAATTCTGCTCATACGCTTATTTGCATTTTCATCATTTCCCCCTGAAATTTAAATTTTTTCTTCCCTGAAAACAGATAGACAAGCTGGTTTCCACGAGTAATGGCTCCAAACATTACGTGCAACGGCTCAAACGTGATAAATTGCAAGAAACAATATGTTGGCCAGATTAAACAAAACTCAATCTACTTATATCGGACGCCCCCTGACCTGGCAAGGCGTAACGAGGGACAATAAGTAAGTCCCCACCAGTAGGGACGTCACCCGCAACTAGAGTCCAGCCTCCCACCAGGAACTACGTCACCCGCAACTAGAGTCCAGCCTCCCACCAGGAGGGACGTCACCCGCAACTAGAGTCCAGCCTCCCACCAGGAACTACGTCACCCGCAACTAGAGTCCAGCCTCCCACCAAGAGGGACGTCAGCCGCAACTAGAGTCCAGCCTCCCACCAGGAACTACGTCACCCGCAACTAGAGTCCAGCCTCCCACCAGGAGGGACGTCACCCGCAACTAGAGTCCAGCCTCACACCAGGAACTACGTCACCCACAACTAGAGTCCAGCCTCACACCAGGAGGGACGTCACCCGCAACTAGAGTCCAGCCTCCCACCAGGAGGGACGTCACCCACAACTAGAGTCCAGCCTCACACCAGGAGGGACGTCACCCGCAACTAGAGTCCAGCCTCCCACCAGGAGGGACGTCACCCGCAACTAGAGTCCAGCCTCCCACCAGGAGGGACGTCACCCGCAACTAGAGTCCAGCCTCCCACCAGGAGGGACGTCACCCGCAACTAGAGTCCAGCCTCCCACCAGGAACTACGTCACCCGCAACTAGAGTCCAGCCTCCCATCAGGAGGGACGTCACCCGCAACTAGAGTCCAGCCTCCCACCAGGAGGGACGTCACCCGCAACTAGAGTCCAGCCTCCCACCAGGAACTACGTCACCCGCAACTAGAGTCCAGCCTCCCACCAGGAGGGACGTCACCCGCAACTAGAGTCCAACCTCCCCACCAGGAGGGACGTCACCCGCAACTAGAGTCCAGCCTCCCACCAGGAGGGACGTCACCCGCAACTAGAGTCCAGCCTCCCACCAGGAGGGACGTCACCCGCAACTAGAGTCCAGCCTCCCACCAGGAACTACGTCACCCGCAACTAGAGTCCAGCCTCCCACCAGGAGGGACGTCACCCGCAACTAGAGTCCAGCCTCACACCAGGAGGGACGTCACCCCGCAACTAGAGTCCAGCCTCCCCACCAGGAGGGACGTCACCCGCAACTAGAGTCCAGCCTCCCACCAGGAACTACGTCACCCACAACTAGAGTCCAGCCTCCCACCCGCAACTAGAGTCCAGCCTCCCACCAGGAACTACGTCACCCGCAACTAGAGTCCAGCCTCCCACCAGGAGGGACGTCACCCGCAACTAGAGTCCAGCCTCCCACCAGGAGGGACGTCACCCGCAACTAGAGTCCAGCCTCCCACCAAGAACTACGTCACCCGCAACTAGAGTACAGCCTCCCACCAGGAGGGACGTCACCCGCAACTAGAGTCCAGCCTCCCACCAGGAGGGACGTCACCCGCAACTAGAGTCCAGCCTCCCACCAGGAACTACGTCACCCGCAACTAGAGTCCAGCCTCCCACCAGGAGGGACGTCAGCCGCAACTAGAGTCCAGCCTCACACCAGGAGGGACGTCACCCCGCAACTAGAGTCCAGCCTCCCCACCAGGAGGGACGTCACCCGCAACTAGAGTCCAGCCTCCCACCAGGAACTACATCACCCGCAACTAGAGTCCAGCCTCCCACCAGGAACTACGTCACCCACAACTAGAGTCAAGCCTCCCACCCGCAACTAGAGTCCAGCCTCCCACCAGGAACTACATCACCCGCAACTAGAGTCCAGCCTCCCACCAGGAACTACGTCACCCGCAACTAGAGTCCAGCCTCCCACCAGGAGGGACGTCAGCCACAACTAGAGTCCAGCCTCCCACCAGGAGGGACGTCACCCGCAACTAGAGTCCAGCCTCCCACCAGGAGGGACGTCACCCGCAACTAGAGTCCAGCCTCCCCACCAGGAACTATGTCGGCCGCAACTAGAGTCCAGCCTCCCACCAGGAACTACGTCACCCGCAACTAGAGTCCAGCCTCCCACCAGGAGGGACGTCACCCCGCAACTAGAGTCCAGCCTCCCACCAGGAGGGACGTCACCCGCAACTAGAGTCCAGCCTCCCACCAGGAGGGACGTCACCCGCAACTAGAGTCCAGCCTCCCACCAGGAACTACGTCACCCGCAACTAGAGTCCAGCCTCCCACCAGGAACTACGTCACCCGCAACTAGAGTCCAGCCTCCCACCAGGAGGGACGTCACCCGCAACTAGAGTCCAGCCTCAGACCAGGAGGGACGTCACCCGCAACTAGAGTCCAGCCTCCCACCAGGAGGGACGTCACCCGCAACTAGAGTCCAGCCTCCCACCAGGAGGGACGTCACCCGCAACTAGAGTCCAGCCTCCCACCAAGAACTACGTCACCCGCAACTAGAGTACAGCCTCCCACCAGGAGGGACGTCACCCGCAACTAGAGTCCAGCCTCCCACCAGGAACTACGTCACCCGCAACTAGAGTCCAGCCTCCCACCAGGAGGGACGTCACCCGCAACTAGAGTCCAGCCTCCCACCAGGAGGGATGTCAGCCACAACTAGAGTCCAGCCTCCCACCAGGAGGGACGTCACCCGCAACTAGAGTCCAGCCTCCCACCAGGAGGGACGTCACCCCACAACTAGAGTCCAGCCTCCCACCAGGAACTACGACACCCGCAACTAGAGTCCAGCCTCCCACCAGGAGGGACGTCACCCGCAACTAGAGTCCAGCCTCCCACCAGGAGGGACGTCACCCGCAACTAGAGTCCAGCCTCCCACCAGGAACTACGTCACCCGCAACTAGAGTCCAGCCTCACACCAGGAGGGACGAAAATCAGCTTTGACATACCCAAGAAATAATATTTTTCTTAAGGCTTACCAGTTGAAGTTTGCGTTTTTGTGGAAGGTATCAGTGTGAAAGAAGCCCTAAAACCTCGGGCAGTCACAGACCCATCTGTGGTGAATCTCACGAGCAGGACGTTACTTGTAGACCGAACAATCAAGTTAGAAGAATTCCCACAGGTCTCCATCAGTTTGGTGCCTGTTTCCGATACACTGTCGTAAACCGTAAGTCTATCAAAAGTGCAGCCGCTGTTATACTCAATGTCGATGTATTCAAACTCCAGCTCTATGATCTTGAAAAAAAGACAATAAATACAAGTATTGTTAGCATCGCAATTTGATCAAACACATAAATGTTATGAGAATTGTTTTGAAAGTAGCAGCGAATAAAAACTCCATATCATCGTCGATTTCCTTGAGACTGACCTCATTCACAGGGACTGTAATCAACCACGTGCAATAAGCATTGTGGGCGTAGAGAGAATCAGCTCCACTCGTGAAGTGTCCCGAGGTCCCGGACAGCTGCTGCAGACCGCTGCAAGTTCCCATTCCTGCACGAACACATACATTTAGTGTGCGCTAATTCATGACAAGGAGAAATAGGCGAAATGAAAATGAATTCAATGAAGTCACATTATCAAATAATGATGGATTTGGGAGGTTCTGAGTCATGTGGAGTCGTGAACTATTTATTAATACTATTTTACGTTAGTTATAAAAGAGACATATATGCTTCCTTTTCTCAATGAAGCAGCTTTTATTAGGAGTCAGGGTAGCCGAGTCATGGTTGGGTTGCTTTACGCTAGATGGCGTGAGTGCCGATCCCTGCTGTGCGGTAAAGCGACCTGTGTATGCAAACACTACGGGGTGAGTATATAGGCCGCAGTGGGTCGACAGGTTACTTGTACGTTCCTCTGCGGCAAGTGAGCTACTTGGTAGACTGGTTCCCTGCCCTAATGAAATAAGGGACAGGTAACGGGTTCCTACGTCCTTCAACTAGACTGTAGTATGTCCCGTTGTCGCTAGGGCCAGGGCACTAGTGGACTAGTGGTTTCGATGGGTTCCGCATATATCTCCGCCGAGCCCCCTAGTAGATACCCCGGGAACTAGTGTATCTGGTGGTCTGCCTAGTTTCTTTCACGACCACTCGAGGCGCACAGGGCACGCTGTCCTGCGCGCCTCCAAGTGTCTGTGAAAGAGACTAGTGGTCTGCCAAGGTGGCGCAATCCCACAATGCAACAGAAACATGGAGGTGTTACCAATAATGCACCACGAAACAGGAAGCCGTTATCAGGGGTCCGTTTCAATAGAAAGGCTGTCACTATCCGGTTAGTGACATGGTTAGTGACCCCAATAGTGACAGGAATAGCGAAAAGATTTAAGTCTTGTTTCATAAGCCATGTCACTATTGGAGTGGTGTGTCAGTTCACTGTTGGCGACATGGTGATATTGCTCCCTGGCCCTGACAATGGATGGCGTTAGTGCTATCGGGAACAAGTGCTGTCAAGTCGAAGGTCACTGCATAAATTAGCGACTGCGATTGAGTAATTCTACACTAGCCACCAGAGCAGCATTTGCTATGACAAAATTCAAATGTGAATATCATTGGTTTGAATGGGCCGATCTTCATATTTGGCATGTTTATAAGTTAAATATGTCCCTAACTGGGGCTAGCTTAATTCCTAAAGGAAGTAAAGCTACGCGTTTGTGACTATAGAAGCGAGAGGGTAAACCCTCTCGCTATTTAGGACACACTAGTGACCACTACATTGACCGGACAGCCACTTCTGAAATGGTACATGCCGCTATTTGCGACTGTCTGTTATCCTATGTCGCAGAATGGGTTGTCACTAAACTACTGAAACGCGAAGTGCCGCTATTGTGTCACTAGACCGAATAACGGACGTCCTACAGACTATTGAAACGGGTCCCTGGCCAGGCTTCCAGGCTAGCTACTCGGAGTCTCATAGACTGGGACGCCTTCTCCAGATGCCTTTCAGCGGTTGAGGGAACAGATCCCCTCATCTTACCCTACCTAGCACAGCCCGTGCTAGGTGTCTCTACTTGCTAGATATTGAATAAAGATTTTTATAAAAATTCTGCTCATACGCTTATTTGCATTTTCATCATTTCCCCCTGAAATTTAAATTTTTTCTTCCCTGAAAACAGATAGACAAGCTGGTTTCCACGAGTAATGGCTCCAAACATTACGTGCAACGGCTCAAACGTGATAAATTGCAAGAAACAATATGTTGGCCAGATTAAACAAAACTCAATCTACTTATATCGGACGCCCCCTGGCCTGGCAAGGCGTAACGAGGGACAATAAGTAAGTCCCCACCAGTAGGGACGTCACCAGCAACTAGAGTCCAGCCTCCCACCAGGAACTACGTCACCCGCAACTAGAGTCCAGCCTCCCACCAGGAGGGACGTCACCCGCAACTAGAGTCCAGCCTCCCACCAGGAACTACGTCACCCCACAACTAGAGTCCAGCCTCCCACCAGGAGGGACGTCACCCGCAACTAGAGTCCAGCCTCCCACCAGGAACTACGTCACCCGCAACTAGAGTCCAGCCTCCCCACCAGGAGGGACGTCACCCGCAACTAGAGTCCAGCCTCCCACCAGGAGGGACGTCACCCCACAAGTAGAGTCCAGCCTCCCCACCAGGAGGGACGTCACCCGCAACTAGAGTCCAGCCTCCCACCAGGAGGGACGTCACCCGCAACTAGAGTCCAGCCTCCCACCAGGAGGGACGTCACCCGCAACTAGAGTCCAGCCTCACACCAGGAGGGACGTCACCCGCAACTAGAGTCCAGCCTCCCACCAGGAGGGACGTCACCCGCAACTAGAGTCCAGCCTCACACCAGGAGGGACGTCACCCGCAACTAGAGTCCAGCCTCACACCAGGAGGGACGTCACCCCGCAACTAGAGTCCAGCCTCCCCACCAGGAGGGAAGTCACCCGCAACTAGAGTCCAGCCTCCCACCAGGAACTACATCACCCGCAACTAGAGTCCAGCCTCCCACCAGGAACTATGTCACCCACAACTAGAGTCCAGCCTCCCACCCGCAACTAGAGTCCAGCCTCCCACCAGGAGCTACGTCACCCGCAACTAGAGTCCAGCCTCCCACCAGGAACTACGTCACCCGCAACTAGAGTCCAGCCTCCCACCAGGAGGGACGTCACCCGCAACTAGAGTCCAGCCTCCCACCAGGAACTACGTCACCCGCAACTAGAGTCCAGCCTCCCACCAGGAGGGACGTCACCCGCAACTAGAGTCCAGCCTCCCACCAGGAACTACGTCACCCGCAACTAGAGTCCAGCCTCCCCACCAGGAGGGACGTCACCCGCAACTAGAGTCCAGCCTCCCACCAGGAACTACGTCACCCGCAACTAGAGTCCAGCCTCCCCACCAGGAGGGACGTCACCCGCAACTAGAGTCCAGCCTCCCACCAGGAGGGACGTCACCCGCAACTAGAGTCCAGCCTCCCACCAGGAACTACGTCACCCGCAACTAGAGTCCAGCCTCCCCACCAGGAGGGACGTCACCCGCAACTAGAGTCCAGCCTCCCACCAGGAGGGACGTCACCCGCAACTAGAGTCCAGCCTCCCACCAGGAGGGACGTCACCCGCAACTAGAGTCCAGCCTCACACCAGGAGGGACGTCACCCGCAACTAGAGTCCAGCCTCCCACCAGGAGGGACGTCACCCGCAACTAGAGTCCAGCCTCCCACCAGGAACTATGTCACCCCGCAACTAGAGTCCAGCCTCCCACCAGGAGGGACGTCACCCGCAACTAGAGTCCAGCCTCCCACCAGGAGGGACGTCACCAACAACTAGAGTCCAGCCTCCCACCAGGAACTACGTCACCCGCAACTAGAGTCCAGCCTCACACCAGGAGGGACGTCACCCGCAACTAGAGTCCAGCCTCACACCAGGAGGGACGTCACCCCGCAACTAGAGTCCAGCCTCCCCACCAGGAGGGAAGTCACCCGCAACTAGAGTCCAGCCTCCCACCAGGAACTACATCACCCGCAACTAGAGTCCAGCCTCCCACCAGGAACTACGTCACCCACAACTAGAGTCCAGCCTCCCACCCGCAACTAGAGTCCAGCCTCCCACCAGGAACTACGTCACCCGCAACTAGAGTCCAGCCTCCCACCAGTCCAGCCTCCCACCCGCAACTAGAGTCCAGCCTCCCACCAGGAACTACGTCACCCGCAACTAGAGTCCAGCCTCACACCAGGAGGGACGTCACCCCGCAACTAGAGTCCAGCCTCCACACCAGGAGGGATGCACCCGCAACTAGAGTCCAGCCTCCCACCAGGAGGGACGTCAACCGCAACTAGAGTCCAGCCTCCCACCAGGAACTATGTCACCCGCAACTAGAGTCCAGCCTCCCACCAGGAACTACGTCACCCGCAACTAGAGTCCAGCCTCCCACCAGGAACTACGTCACCCGCAACTAGAGTCCAGCCTCCCACCAGGAGGGACGTCACCCCGCAACTAGAGTCCAGCCTCCCACCAGGAACTACGTCACCCCGCAACTAGAGTCCAGCCTCCCACCAGGAACTACGTCACCCGCAACTAGAGTCCAGCCTCCCACCAGGAACTACGTCACCCGCAACTAGAGTCCAGCCTCCCACCAGGAGGGACGTCACCCGCAACTAGAGTCCAGCCTCCCACCAGGAACTACGTCACCCCGCAACTAGAGTCCAGCCTCCCACCAGGAGGGACGTCACCCGCAACTAGAGTCCAGCCTCCCACCAGGAACTACGTCACCCGCAACTAGAGTCCAGCCTCCCCACCAGGAGGGACGTCACCCGCAACTAGAGTCCAGCCTCCCACCAGGAACTACGTCACCCGCAACTAGAGTCCAGCCTCCCCACCAGGAGGGACGTCACCCGCAACTAGAGTCCAGCCTCCCACCAGGAGGGACGTCACCCCGCAACTAGAGTCCAGCCTCCCACCAGGAACTACGTCACCCCGCAACTAGAGTCCAGCCTCCCACCAGGAACTACGTCACCCGCAACTAGAGTCCAGCCTCCCACCAGGAGGGACGTCACCCGCAACTAGAGTCCAGCCTCCCACCAGGAGGGACGTCACCCCGCAACTAGAGTCCAGCCTCCCACCAGGAACTACGTCACCCGCAACTAGAGTCCAGCCTCCCACCAGGAACTACGTCACCCGCAACTAGAGTCCAGCCTCCCACCAGGAGGGACGTCACCCGCAACTAGAGTCCAGCCTCCCACCAGGAACTACGTCACCCGCAACTAGAG
This sequence comes from Alentia gelatinosa, assembly GCA_950022655.1. NCBI lineage: Eukaryota > Metazoa > Annelida > Polychaeta > Phyllodocida > Polynoidae > Alentia > Alentia gelatinosa. The sequence continues at coordinate 84,506 of OX465587.1, forward strand.
TCCAGCCTCCCACCAGGAGGGACGTCACCCGCAACTAGAGTCCAGCCTCCCACCAGGAACTACGTCACCCGCAACTAGAGTCCAGCCTCCCACCAGGAGGGACGTCACCAGCAACTAGAGTCCAGCCTCCCACCAGGAGGGACGTCACCCGCAACTAGAGTCCAGCCTCCCACCAGGAACTACATCACCCGCAACTAGAGTCCAGCCTCCCACCAGGAGGGACGTCACCCGCAACTAGAGTCCAGCCTCCCACCAGGAACTACGTCACCCGCAACTAGAGTCCAGCCTCCCACCAGGAACTATGTCACCCGCAACTAGAGTCCAGCCTCCCACCAGGAACTACGTCACCCACAACTAGAGTCCAGCCTCCCACCAGGAGGGACGTCACCCGCAACTAGAGTCCAGCCTCACACCAGGAACTACGTCACCCGCAACTAGAGTCCAGCCTCCCACCAGGAGGGACGTCACCCGCAACTAGAGTCCAGCCTCCCACCAGGAGGGACGTCACCCGCAACTAGAGTCCAGCCTCCCCACCAGGAGGGACGTCACCCGCAACTAGAGTCCAGCCTCCCACCAGGAACTACGTCACCCCACAACTAGAGTCCAGCCTCCCACCAGGAGGGACGTCACCCGCAACTAGAGTCCAGCCTCCCACCAGGAGGGACGTCACCCGCAACTAGAGTCCAGCCTCCCCACCAGGAGGGACGTCACCCGCAACTAGAGTCCAGCCTCCCACCAGGAGGGACGTCACCCGCAACTAGAGTCCAGCCTCCCACCAGGAACTACGTCACCCGCAACTAGAGTCCAGCCTCCCCACCAGGAGGGACGTCACCCGCAACTAGAGTCCAGCCTCCCACCAGGAACTACGTCACCCACAACTAGAGTCCAGCCTCACACCAGGAACTACGTCACCCTTAACTAGAGTCCAGCCTCCCACCAGGAACTACGTCACCCGCAACTAGAGTCCAGCCTCCCACCAGGAGGGACGTCACCCGCAACTAGAGTCCAGCCTCCCACCAGGAGGGACGTCACCCGCAACTAGAGTCCAGCCTCCCACCAGGAACTACGTCACCCGCAACTAGAGTCCAGCCTCCCACCAGGAGGGACGTCACCCGCAACTAGAGTCCAGCCTCCCACCAGGAACTACGTCACCCGCAACTAGAGTCCAGCCTCACACCAGGAACTACGTCACCCCGCAACTAGAGTCCAGCCTCCCACCAGGAGGGACGTCACCCGCAACTAGAGTCCAGCCTCCCACCAGGAGGGACGTCACCCGCAACTAGAGTCCAGCCTCCCACCAGGAGGGACGTCACCCGCAACTAGAGTCCAGCCTCCCACCAGGAGGGACGTCACCCGCAACTAGAGTCCAGCCTCCCACCAGGAGGGACGTCACCCGCAACTAGAGTCCAGCCTCCCACCAGGAGGGACGTCACCCGCAACTAGAGTCCAGCCTCCCACCAGGAGGGACGTCACCCGCAACTAGAGTCCAGCCTCCCACCAGGAGGGACGTCACCCGCAACTAGAGTCCAGCCTCCCCACCAGGAACTATGTCACCCGCAACTAGAGTCCAGCCTCCCACCAGGAGGGATGTCACCCGCAACTAGAGTCCAGCCTCCCACCAGGAACTATGTCACCCTCAACTAGAGTCCAGCCTCCCACCAGGAACTACGTCACCCGCAACTAGAGTCCAGCCTCCCACCAGGAACTACGTCACCCGCAACTAGAGTCCAGCCTCACACCAGGAACTACGTCACCCCGCAACTAGAGTCCAGCCTCCCACCAGGAGGGACGTCACCCGCAACTAGAGTCCAGCCTCCCACCAGGAACTACATCACCCGCAACTAGAGTCCAGCCTCCCACCAGGAACTACGTCACCCGCAACTAGAGTCCAGCCTCCCACCAGGAGGGACGTCACCCGCAACTAGAGTCCAGCCTCCCACCAGGAGGGACGTCACCCGCAACTAGAGTCCAGCCTCCCACCAGGAGGGACGTCACCCGCAACTAGAGTCCAGCCTCCCACCAGGAGGGACGTCACCCGCAACTAGAGTCCAGCCTCCCACCAGGAACTACGTCACCCGCAACTAGAGTCCAGCCTCCCACCAGGAGGGACGTCACCCGCAACTAGAGTCCAGCCTCCCACCAGGAACTATGTCACCCGCAACTAGAGTCCAGCCTCCCACCAGGAACTACGTCACCCGCAACTAGAGTCCAGCCTCCCACCAGGAACTACGTCACCCGCAACTAGAGTCCAGCCTCCCACCAGGAGGGACGTCACCCCGCAACTAGAGTCCAGCCTCCCACCAGGAACTACGTCACCCCGCAACTAGAGTCCAGCCTCCCACCAGGAACTACGTCACCCGCAACTAGAGTCCAGCCTCCCACCAGGAGGGACGTCACCCGCAACTAGAGTCCAGCCTCCCACCAGGAGGGACGTCACCCGCAACTAGAGTCCAGCCTCCCACCAGGAGGGACGTCACCCGCAACTAGAGTCCAGCCTCCCACCAGGAGGGACGTCACCCGCAACTAGAGTCCAGCCTCCCACCAGGAGGGACGTCACCCGCAACTAGAGTCCAGCCTCCCACCAGGAGGGACGTCACCCGCAACTAGAGTCCAGCCTCCCACCAGGAACTACGTCACCCGCAACTGGAGTCCAGCCTCCCACCAGGAGGGACGTCACCCGCAACTAGAGTCCAGCCTCCCACCAGGAACTATGTCACCCGCAACTAGAGTCCAGCCTCCCACCAGGAACTACGTCACCCGCAACTAGAGTCCAGCCTCCCACCAGGAACCACGTCACCCGCAACTAGAGTCCAGCCTCCCACCAGGAACTACGTCACCCCGCAACTAGAGTCCAGCCTCCCACCAGGAACTACGTCACCCCGCAACTAGAGTCCAGCCTCCCACCAGGAACTACGTCACCCGCAACTAGAGTCCAGCCTCCCACCAGGAGGGACGTCACCCGCAACTAGAGTCCAGCCTCCCACCAGGAACTACGTCACCCGCAACTAGAGTCCAGCCTCACACCAGGAGGGACGTCACCCGCAACTAGAGTCCAGCCTCCCACCAGGAACTACGTCACCCGCAACTAGAGTCCAGCCTCCCACCAGGAGGGACGTCACCCGCAACTAGAGTCCAGCCTCCCACCAGGAACTACGTCACCCGCAACTAGAGTCCAGCCTCCCACCAGGAACTACGTCACCCGCAACTAGAGTCCAGCCTCCCACCAGGAGGGACGTCACCCGCAACTAGAGTCCAGCCTCCCACCAGGAGGGACGTCACCCGCAACTAGAGTCCAGCCTCCCACCAGGAGGGACGTCACCCGCAACTAGAGTCCAGCCTCCCACCAAGAGGGACGTCACCCGCAACTAGAGTCCAGCCTCCCACCAGGAACTACGTCACCCGCAACTAGAGTCCAGCCTCCCACCAGGAGGGACGTCACCCGCAACTAGAGTCCAGCCTCCCACCAGGAGGGACGTCACCCGCAACTAGAGTCCAGCCTCCGGAGACGCAAAACGTATACATGTATATAGATGAAAATTCTTTCCTGTTAGAGTTATCTCGGCCCGTTGGTGGAAGGACTTTTTGTTGAAATGCTATCCAGCGAATAATTTATTATTATTATAACTGGATCCATAGACTGAAAAGTCAGCCCCCCACGGGAATGAATGCTATGGATAGCAAATATAGATGGGACCACCGATATATATAGATGGGACCACCGATATATATAGATGGGACCACCGATATATATATATAGATGGGACCATCAAAAACATTTTACACTGGAAAACATTTCCACAGAAAACTGAAGCTAGTATCAGCGGGATAAGGAGCCCCAGCTTGAAGGTTGCTTCTCAAGTACATGCATGGCAGTTGTTATCTTTACGAAAATGGATAATATGTAACATGTCTTCATGTCTCCAAATTTAATTCCAGTGTATATGTTTACGGTCATTCAAAAATCCCTTTTGTATTTATGTTTTCAAACATTTTCAAGTTTTAGCTAATATAGGTGGTTTCAAAATGGCCCGATTGACAGTGTTGTTCTTTTAATGATATAAACAAAGATGTATAAGATGGCATAAGGCATGATTTATTATTGAGAAGCTGTTTAAGAAACAATTTACAATACTATCATGACTCGTTTGATATCTATGGTAATTTACGGAGCTTTGCCGAGGTTGCTAAATGCTGGGAATACAACACACTCATTTTGCATTGCCCTGATACTATTATGAGTCAGAATCTTTAGGTTTCTGGGCCTTGCCAAGCATTAGCTAAGTCACTGACCACCAGGAGTGTGGAAGAGACGCTCCAGGACAGCCTGTCGACCTACTGTGAACGCTGAGTATATATACCCAGCATTACGTAATCCCGGTCTCCGCCGCGCCACTCTTGTGTGCGGCGTTGCCCGGAATCATTACACAGTAAGGATCGGCACGTCGCACCACCTTCCATAGAACACACGAACACCGCTGGATTCCCACCCCACTACATTACCCCTCCCAGTTTTTACTAAGGGGGAACTAAGGCAGCCATTTTGCTGCTTGGGGACAACCCGTTTAAAAATTACAATACAAATCCAGCAGTTCTTGGTCTACTCTCTAGCTTCCTGGCATTCACAAGAATTCACTGATACCAATGTATAAGTGAAAGGTGGAATTGTAAGATGGAGAATAAATAAAATTATGGAAGATACGACATTCAGGAAAGAAGAAACAACGTATGTTGAAGAGAAAGGACTAGCCTCGCTAGCACCTAAAACTGTGATATTCACCCATCTTGTGCCGGGGAGCGGGTTCTTGAGCGTTGGGCAGGGAAGACTCGACAGTCGCGGACCTACAGGTGGTCAGCCCGGCCTGTCGAGCACCCCGCCTCCAGCTGTTCCGGATCTTGTTGAAGTCCTGGAGGGCTCCCGGCGGGTGATGCGTCGTTTTCCTTTTCGTCTTTGAGTATCGAGCCCAGCGGGCCCACTGGTGTTGCAGACCTACTACCTTCAGCCCGATGCCGGCGGGTGCTGGGCTTCCCACTGTTCTTCAGTTGGAAGACGTCCATATGTGGAAGAAGGGTCAGCCTCGCTTGACACCTTCTCGGATGTGTGTTTCCGAATACGAAATTAACGGCCAAAAGGCAAAAACATTTCTCCATCCACCTTGTAAAAGTGTGTGGTATCAGTGTTCTTTTATTCGGCTCCAGCTATACTGGCGTATTTACCTCGACTTGAAATCGAGCACCAACTAAGGCCCCAATTTCATCCGGATTCAGAACTTACGATCACCGACCCAAGGTAGAAATAGTCGGCGTCATCCAACGAAACAGGGATGACGTCTACTATCTCACTGTCGAGTCGACGAACTCGGTTCCGACGCAGACCTGGTAAGTCAGATCTATACCTGGGAGATATAGCCTTTCTTACCTGGTACCAGAAACAGGTATGGAATGAGTCCATACCGCAGGCCGGAGGTTTTCATGATGGGAGCCTATTACGGGCTTGACCATCGGAAGAACCTTCACCCCCCTGAAACCAAGGTTGTGCCTCTGGGAAGTCGTTGCCGACTTTCCTCAGCCCCAACCCGGGATCGCTTCTTTTAGGCGACTCCCAACTTTTCCTCTACCCCTCCCAGCAATCCTCGCGGTTGCTGAGAAAAAGTAGTCCTCCAGTCAGAAGGCCCCTAAACACCCCTGCCACTGAAAAACAAGTTTCCCAGTGTGGGTGTTCCTCATGTAAGAACTGTTATAGTTAATACATGAGGAGTCAAGCGACGATCCTCCAAAATCAAGTTATTAACCTCGGAAGATCATCATGGAAGCGGCTAGGTAGGGAAAAAAAAATTTCCCCACCAGGGTACTTCCCAAACCCATCTGACCTCAGTCCCGGGAGAGTTGTTGGCTCTACTGGTTCCAAGTTCAGACGGCGCATTCCCGGCCTACCAGGTGCCAGTCGAGTCGGCCGTCATCCACCCTAAATATCCTCATCGGAGGACATTTTTGGGTCAACAACTTTCGACTGACCAGGCGTGGTAGTAGTCGGAGGAACCGACATTACCGGGGCATTCCGCTCTGGTCGCAGCGGACTCTAGAAAGATTCCGGACTCCAACGAGATAATGTTGGCATTCATCCCCTCAGCTCCACCCTGTTCCCCCGGTTGACTGACTGACTGAAGGCCTCGCCGATGTCTCAGCCCGCGTCACGGCTGGAGGCGGCCTCGGCTGCAGGGGTTCAGTCTGATCCTGGTGGATCTGACCTTGTCCAGACAGCAGAGTGTCTACACTGACATCCATGGGCTCGGCCGCTTTGGATGTAGTGTCCGTCTGGGAAGTTGCCGGCGTGTCGGGTCTGGTCCTTCCGTGGTAAACTGTAGGAATCTTCCCAGGCTCCGTTGTCGGGCCAACCACGCATCCTCAAGGGTTTGCAGGTCGTCTACGATGTCGTAGAGCGACATGCCCAAATGCCGAGGACGACGTTCATCTTGGCGATGGGCCTGGGTTTCCGCCCGGGCAAACCTCCACTGGGCCGTGGTTTTCGCAATATGCGCGTCCTCTAAGTCTGACGCATACTGAGTAGCCAGGCCTTTTGTGGCTTCCCTTACCTCGTACTGGACCAGGTTTACCAGCTCCTTAATGAGGCTCTCATGGAGGGACTGTGCGGCATCTTTCGGAGACCTACCCCGGGTTTGACTTTGCTACAGACAGAACAGCTAGATATCCACCTTCGGATATCTGCACCCATTCCAGGCCAGTAGTAACAACGCCTTATTCTGGCAACCATCCTTTTCCGTCCTAGATGAGCTGCACTCCTATGTTTGTGACATAGGGTCATTAGCCCGGAACGTAGTTCTCGAGGGACCACTAATTGCAGAGCACGTTTAAGTGATTGCAACGTGGTTCTCCATCGATATAACACTCCATCCCGAACCTCTAGTTCTTTCCACTGACCACACAGATTCCGAAATTCTCGGTTTTCAGGCGAGATCTCGGGCCCTGTAGGTCTATGGAGCCCATTTGCTACCAGTTTCACTAACCGGGACAGATCTGGGTCAGCCTGTTGACTTACCTTAATCTGTTCCAGAGTCCACTGATAGTTCTGGGGCGTTTTCACTTTCTGGGAGGGTAGGGCAGCTATCACCGCTCTTTGCTCGTCACAATCCCGGCAATCTGGACGTCCACATTTCCGCACTGGTCTCCGTGAGAGACAATCCGCATTGATGTGTGACTTTCGAGCCCGGTGTTCAATCTGGCAATTAGTCAATCCGAACTCGGAAAGAGCAGCCAGCCATCTTCCAATCATCCCCTTGGCGTCTTTGAAGTTAAAGAGCCATTTGAGAGAAGAATGGTCGGTGCGTAAGATCTCCACCCACGAGGAAGTGTCGATATTTTCTTACATACACCACAACAGCTAAAAGTTCCCTCTTAGTGGTACAGTAGTTCCGCTGACTTTTGCTTAAGCTATTGCTGGCAAAAGCTATTGGAACCTCCACACCATCCTGAATCTGAGACAAAGCTGCTCCAATACTCTCATTACTAGCTTCAGTATCAAGATTGAACCGACCCTGGGGCAGAGGGTACTTGAATACGGGAGTCTCCTTAAATTTCCTTTTAAGTCCCAGAAAAGCATGCTCAGCTTCCGCAGTCCATCGGATCTCTTTCGGCTTCCCTGGCTTATCTAGTACTACATACGGTAATACGAACAAAATCCTAGGAAAGACCTTATGTCTTTTATATTCTGGGGGCGTGGCCAGTTAGCCACAACCTCCAACTTGGAAGGATCTGCCCGGATTCCTTCTCTGGAAACTATCCGTCCCAAGTATTCCACAGATCTGCGAAACAGCTTGCATTTCTGAGGTTTGAGCTTCAACCCATAGGATTTAATCCGCTCGAATACCTCTCTCAGGTTCTCTAGACATTCGACATAATTCTTTCCGAAGATGATTATGTCATCCAGATAAACCAAACACTTCGTCCACTGTAGGCCATGCAACATCTGGTCCATCATGGATTCAAATGTCGCTGGAGCGTTAAAGAGGCCAAATGGCATTACTGTGAATTTGTAAAGCCCTTGATGAGTGGTGAACGCCGTTTTAGGTTGATCGCCACTGTTCATCTTTACCTGCCAATATCCGGACTGGAGATCCAGAGTACAAAACCACTGGTTCCCTCCTAGAGAGTCGAGACTTTCATCGATCCGAGGTATTGGATAGGCATTCTTCCGGGTGATACCATTCAGTTTCTGTAGTCAATACAGAACCGGCAGGTACCATCCTTCTTTGTAACCATTACCACAGGACTGGGCCAAGGGCTCGCGCTGGGAACAATTACTTTCTGGCTCACCATTTTTTCTACTTCCTCTTCTAAAGCTTCCCGTTATACCGGTGGCATTCGTCGATAAGGAAGTCAGAAAGGTCGGTGTCCCTCCGTGTCAATCGTATGTTCCACCCGATCAGTTCTTCCCAGAGGATCTCCTGGTCGAGCAAAGATTGACTCCTTTTTCTTAAGAAGTACTCTCAGTTCATGTCGTTCCCCACTGTTTGGTGTGTCTGCAGACTGAACTAAGGCTTCCAGAGTTTCATGCAGCTGACTCGGAACTGGAATGTATCCCGTTCCTGAATCAATAGCACTCACTCGAACTTTTTCATGATCAATTCCCTCGAAGTCCAGTATTCCCCGTTCAGATGTTCTATATTCCCCATTTATATCGGAAACTGGAACAGGTGTGATTCCCTGTGGACCGGAGTCCACTAGGCCATCTACATGAGCTAGGGTTGCCCAGCCCAATGTGTCACCTTTCTTCAATTTAATCAACCCGGAGGTATGATTACTTATAGTAATGGATCCCTAGCACTACCGATCAAAGTATCCCAGGCTTGTATTCCTTTTTGGGAAAACAATTCGGGGTTTGGCTCGAATAACGCATCGCCACGTGGTAAATCACCTTCCCCAGCTATCAGGACATTAACCATCTGCTGAGGTGGGATGCCCACGTCTTGTCGGACAGAAATCACTGAAGAAATCCGTCGACAACTACATTCCATCTCCATTAACTCAGGGTATTTGAGTCGGAGAGTGCCATCCTGTAGATCCACAGAGCCTCCATAGAGGGTGAGAAAATCTATGCCAAATATTCCGCTCTCTTCAATATCACTGAGTATTTGACCCCATACGAATTCAGTGTTACCTATCGAGACCGAAATAATCACACTGCCATAGCTTCTCATTTGAGCGCCATTAGCAGCTTTTGACGAGGCTCCACGAACATGACATTCCTGGGCGAACCCGAGAGACTGATAGAGTCCATTGTTCAACACAGAGCGACTTGTGCCAGTATCTAGTAATAGATCTAGATGAATTCTAGCCGGCACATACCAGCATCGCCCACCTAAGGGAGACAGCTGTCGTATAAACCACGAGATCCCATCCAAGGTTCCGAGGTCCCATCCGTGTTGACATAGCCATTGCAGACAGGGGTGCCCGGGTGAGAGATACTTAGTGCAAATCGTGGCGACTTTATTTCATATCTTCCCCTTTTCTGGCAAGGTTGGGATAAATCCCTTCCTATTGATCCCACAGGTTTGTGTCCCTTGGCACACACCTTCCCGGACCGCAGTGTTGCCACTTGCTACAGCCCTCCCTCGTTTTCCGGATCACTTCTGGAAGCAACCGGTAACGCAGGCAGACTACGAGGTGTTTCCACTGTAGTCACGTTCCGGGTCTCTGGACAATCTGGTGAGATATGTCCCGTTTTGTTGCACCGCCAACAACGTCGGACGTCCAGCTGGTTTTTCTCCACCTGGCTCAGTCTTTCGTTGATTTTAGCCAACAACTTCATTACCTTGGAAGAGTTCTCCTCCGGTTCTGCAGTTCTAGGTTTTGCCTCTGCTGCAGAAGATACATCGCTGTTCCTTCCAAAGGTAGGGGTTCGACCGCGTCCGCGTCCCCGTCTATGGAAACCTCCCCTTCCAAGTACCACGGAGCGAACATTAGAGAGTATGTCCTCTATTTCTGCTTCCTGGCACTCGTAGGTGTCTTCCTCCTCTACTTGTTGCCAAGCAGAGCCTACCATGTTAACCCGGAAAGTTTTTCCTGGATTAGCATATTTCCCGAATAGTACACACCGTTGTTCATAGGCATCTACTATCCGCAGCACCTGCATGAAGTTCATACCAGGCTCCCACTTTGAGATGACTTCCGTTTGCACGTCATCATCCCGAAGCCCTTTTACAAACTGACTTTGCAGATCTTCATGCAGCGCGGGAGAATCTAACCTTGTCCCTGGGTAGACTTCCATCAACATTTGTTGCAGAGCCAGCCCATAGGCGCGAGTTGTTTCCTCCCGTCCCTGGATCCTCTTTAAAAAAGTGGATCTAGGATTCAGGTTACCAGCTGACCACAGTAGTATGAGGCTACCTCCACCAACTCATCCCATTCCGAACCACCGGAACGGCGAAAAGCGCAAAGTGCAGCTTCCCCGGGTCCATCTCGTAGCACTCGTTTGAGGTATGGCAATGCATCAACCTTGTTCTAGCCGCTACACTGTATATCCTCACAAAATCCCGCGAACCAGTGTTCCAACTCCATTCCTTTTCCGTAAGGTTTCGGAATGACAGCGTTCCTTCTGGCTGCGTTCTCTGGACGCATAATTGGAACCTTGTCGGCTCGTGCCATTGACAAGTTGAAGATCTGATCTTGCTCCCTTACTTGGTCGACAGAGCTTAACCCTAGCTCGGCTATAGCTTTGCTAGTATGTTCCAGACTCTGATAACCCGATCTTGACTGGGAAGGCAGCCGGAAGCTTAACAAGGGAGTCCGTGCACCCCTTGTTCCAGATGTGAATCTGGGTGGGGTCCTTTCAGGGTCTTCTGTCCTCCCGGGAGGGGAATAGAAATGAACCCTGACATTGCTCCAGCCATCTTGCAACATAGGCATCCTTCCGGATGATTCTGTCTCCACTCGTCAAGCTTGATCCTTCATGTAATGTACGTGTTGGCCCAGTTATTCGATCCTTGCCAGAGCCTCAGTCTCGCGAACCGAAAGTCCTCCTAAGGCATGGTGCCGTTTAGCTACCTCCTCAGCGATCTCTCGATTGCAAGCCTCCAATTCCTGACACATGTCTCGAGCCTCTCTTCTCCGATCTAACTCGGCCAAGAGTTCCGGCCCAAGAATGCCTTCAGGATTTTCATCTGAGTTTACCTGGAAGGTATCCTCCGTTCCATCCTGGGGAGTGCTTGACTCTCCAGGACTATCTGTCTGAGACCCAATTTTGCTGAGTCCCTCCAGATCCCTTGTGGGGCCATGTCGGCTGTCGGCTGCCGGACTGAAATTCTTCAGGACCGTCGAACTCAGATTCTGAGCGGCGGTTCTCTTCCGAGATTTCCCCTTGCCGGACATCTGGGTGTTACCCCCTCCCTCCGGGTTTGGTGGCTATTTGCCATTCCGGGCCTGGAGAGCTGGTTGAGAAGTTACCTCCCCATCCTCACTCTCCTCTACAGCTTGGGACCTGGTTTTTACACTAGCCCCGTGGATATACCGAGAATCCCGGGTTGTGCAAGCAACCTAGGATCCTGGGCACGGCACCAATGTGGTGGTCGCCGCTTGTCTAGCAGGTTGGATGACCCCAATCCGGAATGCTAGTTCCAGGCAGGATCCCACCCTACGCGCTCTACGTAGGTTGGTTCGGTTTTCGGTAGGTTTGCACAGACCTAGTCACACACACACAACACATGCCTTTAATAAACAGGAATGTTTATTAACAACTACTTCCCGGAAAGATCTGGAAGATCTTTCCCACAAGTACAGTACCCTAGCACAGATGTGCCAGGTAACGCTGGAGAGGCTAATCTAAAAGACTCGCCTAACCACCAGGAAGGTTACGAAACCCGCCTGCAAAGTGAGGGCCCAAGGGTCTGTTCTGTGGAAGAGACGCGCGAGGACAGCCTGTCGACCTACGCTGAACGCTGAGTATATATAACCAGCGTTACGTAATCCCGGTCTCCGCCGCGCCACTCTCGTGTGCAGCGTTGCCCGGAATCACTACACAGTAAGGATCGGTAGTCGCGCCACCTTCCGTAGAACACACGAACACTGCTGGATTCCCACCCCACTACACAAGTATTCTGAAGCCTATTTTCTGAAGTTTCAAAAGCTATCTTTGACCCAGCAAAAAATAAAAAATAAATAAAAGCGCCCTCGTCATATTATTCATGGCTTGGTGATGAGAAACAAGGTATTTTTGGAGTAGTCTAAAATGGTGTTTAATCTACAATGCATAGGAAGTCGAAACATGTGCTAGGAGAGTGTGACATGCTTACCTGAGGGAATCTGTGTCGTTGGTGACTGATTAACTGAAATTAAAAACAATCTCTTAGATGTGCATACATCAACATCTGTTTTCTAACACTGATAGAACACAAACATTGTATAATAGAGTCATTCAGAGATATTTGTGTAGCGGTTACCCTCTAGTCACTGAAAGTGTATTACCACTCTCCGCGATCGTCAGTCGACCAGAGGTTCCGAGACTAGTCGCTACCCTGTACTTACCGTGCCAATACAGGTGGGTTTGGCTTTACCCACTGGAAAAGGGAGGGAGATACAAGATCTACCAACTACCGCTTAACCATGAATAGAAAACCAGACTCCGGACTGTTTCAGTTCACCGTTCTTTATTTATGGAAAGTATACACAATCCGTTGGTGCTGCGGGGCACCAACTAGCGCGGGAAGAGATACTGGTCTCTTCAACGTTGAAAGGTGTTTCAACACAACCTAACCAACTCTGAGGCTTCAGACGTTCACTCCGTAAAGAGGCACCATGAGAAGTCCTGTCAACCTGCTGTGGACTCGACCTTATATAGTGGCCGAGTTATGTAATGCAGGTGAACCCGTAGCATTTGCATACTGCGGGTCCGCCGGCCATACCGCACAGCAGGGATCGGCACTCGCGCCACCTAGTTCTAGAGTAAAACAACGCTGCTTGACTGCCCTGACCCCTACATTACCCCTCCCAGCTTTTACGAGGGGGGACCGACAACCATTGTGTTGCTAAGAGGATATCCCGAAAAAGTTTAATAACTAAGTCGAGCAGTTCTGAATACGTGTCTAACCATTCAAGAATCTTTTTACTGATACCGATGTATAATAAAGTTGAGATGGGAAAGTAAAAATTACACATTTCAAATGCTGAAAAAGGAAGACATAAGGGTGATACGGTATATAAAACGGAGTAGCCTCGCTACCACCTTGGTAATAAATATAAACGTAACAATATCACCCGTCTCGCCGATGTTGTTGGCTTCTCCCTGGCTTCCTTGAGTATCGGGCGGAGAGGACTCGCCGGTTCGGACCTACAAGGGGTCAGCCCTCACCAGTGAGCACTCCGCCTCCCACTGTTCCGGAGTTGTAAGCCAGGGATAATGTAGTATTAGTGTCGAGCCTGGCAGACCCGTCAGCGTGGGGACCTACTCGATCCAGCCCCCTGCTTCCGGGCACCAGGCTTCCGACTGTCTTCCTAGCACAGCTCCGGTGATTCACACTTCCCTCACTGGCAAAAGACCAAGTGAGTCCAGCGTGAATTACCCCACAGGGAACCGAAACCACTTGCCGAAGCCGGGTCTCAGCCCCCATATCTTTTCTTCGCTTTCCGTGAGTCTAACACACGAAAAGCACCACAGACCGGAGTGTTACGCAATGGGGCCCTACAACGGGGCTAGCATCGAGAGACCCTTCAGCCTTCTGAAACTCAAGTTGTGCAGCGAAAATTCACCACAGGGGTGATTCTCCACAGCCCAACCCGAGATCGCTTTTCTATTTTGATCCACCTGTACTACCCCTCCCAGCGACCACGGGGGCCGCTGATCGAAGCACCACTTATATGGGGGACCAAACCAGTCACCCTCTCCACCCGAAACTGAATTCAGGTGTCGGTGATCCCCAGGTAAGAACTGCTAGAGTTAATATCTGAGGAGCCGGCGGACGGACAGACACAGACAACTAAGGTTGAATATGTCGATCCATCCTCAGTGGCAGGAGCTGTCCTGCCTCTCTCCATCCTACAGTGATACCGGGGAACCTCCGTGGGTTCTCTAGATTCAGCGTAGGATGGACCGATGCTGCCTAACTACAGGCCCTTCAGCCAGCTGGCCTCTCACCGGAACAACCGGGTTGTTCCTCGGCGGGGTCTTCAGCTGGAGGGGCAACTGTAGTCGACGGGGTAGCGGGCCTCGTCTCGGCAGCCTGCTGACCAACATTTGGTGGGGGACTAAGAGGGTCTGTGACCCGGAACCTAGCCATCACCGCATTCAGGTCAGCCGTACTGATGTCGTCAGTGATCCCGGGAGAATCCCACATTACCGATGAGGTAAAAGGCAAGGGGGGGAACACAGTTCCAATTTCTCCCAGCTCCTGGCCAAACGGGACTTGCTGCTGCCGGGGAGGCACGCTAGCTGGTCTCGTCATGACCTGGGTCACTGGCGGCGGCTGCCTCAGAGAAACCTGTGGAGATTCCGAGGAACTTCCACCGGTACTCTGAGACCCGTTGCAGGGCCATGGCCGAAGCCTGGGACGACTGTCCATCTAGGCCGTAATCCCTCTCCGGACCCCAATCCAACAATGCGCCAGCTTGCTGCATTGTCAGGTTTGGAGTAGACACGAAGTCGAGATACCGCCCCCTTCAACATTGATGTAACAACCAGGCTGCTTCCGCAGCTGCGATGTTAGACGGTTCAACGTCGAACATGCTCACCCCCATTACAGTGCGACACTTGTAGTCGTACTCCTGCAGGGCGAGCTCTGAACGCGCCAACCGCGCCTCAACTGCCGCTAGCTTTGCAGCCATGTTTTCCAATGGCACTTGCAAGAGGCTAGACATGCGCTGATGAGCGATGACGCACTCGTACTCCGCCACCCGCATCTGTGCTATCCTAAACTTGTTAGAGTTGATGATCGACTGATCATCTACGCGTTGCAAGTAGGTCTGCATATGATACGGGCGCCAATCTGTCTTGGCTACAGTAGCCAGTGTCAGACGTTGATCGCCGAAATACACATCAATCTCTTCCCCGTGTTTACCAGGCCTAATCTCTTCCGCGGGCGGAGGTTTAGGCTGGGTCACTACCTTTGGGGCAGGGTGCTGTGGTGGGGGCAGAGAAGGGTACTCCTCTTCCTCACCACCAACCGCGCCACTTTCCTCGCTAGGTTGGGGGACTTTCGTCTTTTCCTTTGGCCGAGCACCAGCAGTGCTAGTCGACGCCGAAGCGTCAGAACCCTTAGAGGATTTCTCCTCTTTGGGTGCACTTGACCCTTTCCGGCCAGGCTTTTCCTTTGCTGGGCCCGTCTTTGAGGAATTCAGAACATCCCCCAAAGTTACAGAGCTCGACGTCTGGCTTCGCGCTGACCGGCTCGACCTCGAGTCGTCGTCTGAGTCACTACTGGACTTAGACGAGCTCTTAGTCTTCTTCGCAGCAGGCTTACGGTTCGAGGAGTCTACACTTCGGTCCCGTTTCGCGCTCATGCCACGCGCGGTGTCACGCAAGTGCTTCATCCGGTCCATATCTGCTGAGCTTATCCGCAGAGTCGTGCCGAAGCTACGATTCTGTTTCCAAGACACGGTGTATTTCCCGTCAATAGCCTTGCGCTTAGGTTCGACACCCTTAGCTCGGGCTTCGGAAACTAACCCTACGAACTTATTGAAAAGCTGCATGGTTCTTTCCCTACCCCGAACAGCACTGATCCCGTGTTCATCCAACATGTGATGAATCATCCATGATCGGCGCGACGAACCCGAGTCAGCTGAGCACCTGCCCGCGTTGCAACGGTACATGGGAAACTCAGCCAAGTGCATCTCTACGAGATGTCGCACGTACAATCTTTTCGTGGCGTAGGCAGGCGATGTTTTTCACATCCCTGCCCTGGCAACACAAAAAGACACAGTGCCCTCCGACAGTAAACTGTCGCAACGCAAAGTTCAACTTTTCCTTCTGGAGGATGTTGTACTTGTGGTTGGAGGCACTCTTGACTCCTTCCACACGGGTGATATACCACATGTTCGCGGAGCCCTCGTCCTGAAGCCACTCCTCGTCGTCAGACACGTCATCTTCCCCTACTGGTTCCGGTAGCCAATGGCGGTCTTTGACGCGGAGGTCCTCTAGACACTTTGCTTTACGCCCAACCAGACAGCTAGGTAGCTTGCGGGCTACCTTGCGCTTCTGGGCGCGCTTAGCACCGGGAACGAAATCACTGGCTTCACTATCTGCGTCGGAAACACGGGCAAGACGCTTTGCATTGTCAAGATCCATGATCTCGCCCCAGTCTCCGGCCCGACCACAGTTGTTCATCACAGCGGAATCAGATGGTTCATCTGAATCTTGTGATGCACTCTCTTGCGGCTGTCCAGCTGACGCAGACGCGGGTTTCTCCGAGCCCGAAGACCCGGCCCCCTTCGCCCCCTTGCTACCGCTAGGTTTAGGATCTGAAGACCCCTTGCCTTTAGCAACAAGCTTACCAGCAGTGGACTTACCCACTCCTTTACCTTTTCCTCCCTTGCGGGAGGAGCTGGAGTGAGAACGCTCATCGTGGGCCGCTTTGTCCGCTGCAGCTTTTGCCGCAGCGGCTTCCCTGGCCACGCGAGTTTTGCGTCTCCCCCTGCGAGTAGAGGAGCTACTTTCAGGCTTTTCAGCCTATTTATCCTCCACGGAGGTAGGTTTCGCCGACTTTTCAGCCGGTTTCTCCTTCTCCGTGGCACACCCTTCAGCGGCCTCTGCTGCTTCTGAGGAAGTAGCCGGCTCCACTGACCCCGTGGAGGTACCAGGGGGTTTGTCAACCTCCATAGCACTCTCCGAAGCAGCGGACATATCGCGGCTAGTAGCCGGGGCTGGAGGTGCAACCACCGGGGCTTCAACCCTCGAGGGGGAGACCACCGGCGCAACACTCTCCGGGCCCTGACTAGCAACCCATCGATCCACTAATTCTTTCATAGCCATAGCGCGTATGTCCGGATTAGTGATGTTCTTCAATTCCCGGGTCCACCGGTCCCACGGACTGGTTGGACTACTCCCGGGAGCAGGGGGATCCGGCTTGTTGATTGGCCTCCCGCGGCCACGGCCAACGGGAGTCAACATAGCTCGCAGAGCATCTCCTTTCTTACCCGTTGCTTTTGCCGGTGTAAACATTGGTTTAGGCCAACGGGAAGCCTTGGGCTTAGCAGGAACAGTCGAAACTGGCTTCTGCCCGTACCCAGAGCTCTTCACATGGGAAAGGTCTAGTTTCCCGCCTTTCACGGAAGCAACTCGCCCAGAGCTTTCAGCCGAAACTGATGCCGACCCTGAAGTGGAAGGGTCGGACTCTCCGCGCTGTGTAGACTGGGTGTCGTCTGGACCGGAATCCAGAGCACCCGAGTCACCACTGTGGCAATCCCCGAGGGAATCACCACTGCCCAGGCCGACAGACGCACTGTCTCCCGAGCTCGCAAGCCCCTCGGCCGCAGCCGAGTCCTGCGGGACCACCTCTTCCTCCGCGGGAAGGGCGGCCTCCTCTCCGCGTTGTTCAGCCAGGCTGAACCGGCGACACACTCCAGGGGCGTCACGGGGACGCCACTTGGCCAGAGTGATCTGATCTCCGAGAACAAGGCCTTATATACGGCCAGTTGACCCCAATTAAAAGAGATCATGTCCTCGACCAATGAGAGGTGTTGAGACGTTCAACATCCGAGCGACTCCACTCCCCCTCGACCGCAAAGTGATCAAAGACGCCGTTATGCGTCATTTGATTCGTTCCTTCACACTCTCCCAGCGGGTACAGACACGCCACGCTTCACTGCGCCAAGCCGAGTCTATGCCCGTGGGGGTTTCCATTTCTATCTGACCACCCTTACGTGACTCAAGAAGGTATAAGTTGATGATCGAGAGATTAAAAACCATCAAATTAGAACGTTATGGCGAATAACACACCCTCTGGAGGGCCCTCTACGGGGAATCCCTTCGAGCAACGCGGGACTGCTGCCATAAGTCCGTCTTTTATCAGGTTTAAACCGTCATCGCATTCAATCAACCAACCCTAAGTCTCGCAGGTTTGGTCAGCGTTTTCTTCTCGTTGTTTTATTTCGACAACAATTCCGCACCACTACTCTTTGTAGTTGACCGCAGCTTTGCCTCGTATTCGGGCGCTGCGGCAGGTGGTTGAATTGTTTTCCAATCTTTTCATTTTTACTGATCTTCCATGTTTCGTGTACATAGAACGATCAGTAGGGCCTTTGTAGTCCTCCGCTTCGGGCTTCAAATCATCCCAGTCTTCCTCTCTCGAGTCAGACGGGGGTATCTTCACCTTACGCGGACGACCCGGCTTCCGCCGTGTTGGCGGAGGGCCCTTGCAACTCTTACCGGCTTTGACCTGGGACTTCCCTGCCCTGCGAGCGGGCTTCGCTGAAAGCGGTACCTGCTGGGGCGGGGACTCCGTGTTATCAGAGCCAGCTCTATTGCGCGTACAGTGCCATGCTCTCAATCGAGCAACATGCGACTTATAGCGCTTCCGTGTCCATTCGTCTTCGATGACTACTGTCATTCCTGACAGCACTTCAACTATAGCAAATGGACCATCCCAGTTTGGGGCGAGTTTTACGTTCACCAAGGGTGTGTGATACTCGGTCTCCAACCTGGAACTTTCTCGGCTTTAGTCGGACATCATGTCCCGACCTCTGCCACTCCGCGGCTTTCTCTAGGCCTCGCCTTGCTCGGTAGTAAGCCTCCACAAAGCGTTCCCGAAGTTTTTCCACGAAACCTATAGGGCAGGGTATCTCAGTGGATACTCCGGGCACCCCATAGACAATGTCTGCGGGCATCACAATCTCTTCTCCGAAGACAAGCAGATTAGGTGAACCCCCCGTACTAGAATGAATAGTGCCATTGTAAGCGTGCGCTATAAATGGTGCTAGCTCATCCCACTTACTGCAGCTCTCATTGACCATAGTGCGCAAGCACTGTATCAACGTTCTGTTGAACCGCTCTACCATCCCATCTGATTGAGGACGGTACGGATTGGTGCGTGTTTTCTTTATCTCCAGTATTCTACACATTTCCTGCCAGATTTGAATTCAAATTCTCTCCCCTGGTCGGAATGTAAAATACTCGGAGCTCCGAAACATAGCACCCAATTCTTCACAAGTGCTTCCGCGCAGGTAGCAGCTTTGTGATCTTTCATGGGATAGATCTGCACATATTTTGTGTAGTAATCCATCACCACCATCATGCACATGTTGCCGTCATCGGACTCATCGATACCAGAGATGATATCGACAGCAATGCGGGCAAACCGGACTCCAAATAGCTCTTGTTGTAAGGGCATCTTCCCTATGCCTTCGCCGGGCTTAACCCTACAACAGATTGAGCATTCTAGAATCCATCGCTCTATGTCGGCGTTCATTCCGGGCCAGTAGTAATGTCGCTTTATTTCAGCGGCAGTCCTCTTTTTCCCGAAATGTGCCGAACTTCTATGCTCATGGCACAACGTCAAAAGTCCAGGACGCAGTGCTATGGGTACAACCAACTGTAAGTGTCTCCTTACTGGACACACCGTGGTTCTCATCCTATATAACACTTTATCCCTCACAGTTAACACCGCCCACAGACTAGAGAGTATCTGAAACACCCGGTTTTCAATCGAGAGTCCTTTTCCCCGTGGTCTATGGAGGCCATTCTTTACCAGTTTAATCAACCGGGACATTTCCGGATCACTCTATTGAGATTCTCGGATCTGTTCCAGTGTCCACTGATAAAACGCAGGATCAGGATTACCCATCTGGTGCAATGCAGCCAAGATAGCATCATGTTCCCCACAGTCTGCACAGTCGGGTCGTCCACACTTACGCAACGGTCTCCTGGAGAGACTATCCGCGTTGATGTGTGATTTACCGGGTCTGTGCTCTATCTGGCAGTTCTTGAGTCCGAATTCGGATAGAGCCGCCAGCCATCTTACGGTCATTCCTTCGGCATCTTTAAAGTTAAAGAGCCATTTCAACGAGGAATGATCCGTACGTAAGGTGAAATCTCCACCTCCGAGGAAGTGTCCATATTTCCTTACGTATACTACTACAGCGAGGAGTTCTCTCTTTGTAGTACAGTAGTTCCGCTGTGCCTTATTCAAGCTATTGCTTGCAAAAGCGATGGGAACCTTTACTCCGTTCTGTATCTGCGACAGTGCCGCTCCAATACTGTCATTGCTCGCGTCAGTATCAAGGATGAACCGACCCTGAGGCAATGGATAATGGAGGACCGGAGTCTCTTCAAACTTTCTTTTTAGTCCCGAAAAAGCTTCCTCAGCCGCGGAATTCCATAGAATATCCTTAGACTTTCCGGCTTTATCTTGGACTACATACTGTTGCAAAGCATGGGCAGTTTCGGAAAAACCCAGGATAAAGTCACGATAATATGAACTGAATCCAAGGAAAGATCTTCCTTCTTTTGTATTCCGGGGTCGAGGCCATTTGGCCACTACATCCAACTTAGATGGGTCAGCGCGGATACCATCACCCGCAACTATCCTACCCAAGTACTCCACTGAGCGTTTGAACAGTTTACACTTCTGAGGTTTGAGTTTCAAGCCGTAAGACTCTATACGTTCAAAGACCTCCGCTAGGTTATTTAGACATTGTTCCACGGTTTTCCCGAAAACAATTATGTCGTCTAAATAAACCAAACATTTCTTCCACTGCAATCCTTTCAGCATCTGATCCATCATGGATTCAAACGTTGCTGTGGCATTGCAGAGGCCAAAGGGCATTACTGTAAATTCATACAGCCCTTCGTGGGTAGTGAAGGCAGTTTTCGGCTGATCCTCACTAGCCATCTTTACCTGCCAATATCCGGACTGGAGATCCAAGGTACAAAACCATTGGTTCCCTCCCAGAGAGTCGAGACTCTCATCGATCCGTGGTATTGGATAGGCATTCTTTCGGGTGATACCGTTCAGTTTTCTGTAGTCAATACAGAACCGGCAAGTACCATCCTTCTTAGTAACCATCACTACAGGGCTAGCCCAAGGGCTTTCACTGGGTATGATCACTTCTTGAGAAAGCATTTTTCCGTAACTCCTATTCCAAAGCTTCTCGCTTTATGGGCGGTAGTCTCCGGTAGGGTAGTCTAAATGGAACGTTTCCCTCTGTATCAATGTGGTGCTCTGCACGATCAGTTCTACCCAATGGGTCTCCTGGCCGCGCAAAGATCTTATTCCACCTTCCTAGCATACCCCTTAATTCCCGTTGCTCCGCACCTGTTAGGGCGTCTGCAGCAGTAATCAGAGTTTCTAGGGTCTCGTGCAGAACTGCAAACCCGGGATCTTTTTCCGAGTTTGTGTTCACGCACCCAATCTTCACCTCCCTCGGGTCGTTGTCGATAGGCAAAATACCTAGAGGACGGACCTCCACTGTATCTACGGAGTTAGCCAATATTACTCGGCCAACAACGTCGCCTTTCTTCAACACTATCCTCCCCGTGGTATGATTACTCACGGGTATGGATCCGATCCGAGCTCCACCCATAAGGGTGTCCCAAGCCTGTAATCCTTTGTCTGGGAACAACATCGGATCAGGCTCAAACATAGCATCTGCCAACGGCAAGTCACCTTCCCCAGCTATTAGCACATTTACCATCTGCTGAGGGGCGATGCTTACATCCTGCCTGACAGAGACCACTGAAGAAATCCGTCTACAGGAACATTCTACTTCCAGCTGTTCTGGGTGTTTAATCTGAAGCAGGCCTTGCTGAAGGTCCAATGACACTCCATACAATGCTTGGAAGTCTATTCCTATTATTCCATTCTCTTCGATATCACTGAGTATGGGACTCCATACTAATTCAGTGTTACCTACTGAGATCGGGCTAATCACTTTGCCGTAGCACTTCAACGGAGTACCATTAGCAGCCCTTGCACTTGCTTCCGAAACTTTACATTCCGGATCAAATTCAAAAGTCTTATATAGACTGTGGTTCAACACAGAGCGGCTTGCTCCAGTATCAACCGACAAATCTACTTTCAACCCCTGAATTCTCACAGGTACATACCATCGTCTCCCTCCTAGAGGAGAAGGCTGCTGAATGAACCGGGAAATACCATCGAGGGTGCCGAGGTCCCATCCACGCTGGCGTAACCATTGTAAAAAACAGGGATGCTTCGGAGATAGATAGTGAGAACAAATTGTAGCAATCTGACTCGAAATCTCTTCCTCTCTGGTCCGAGCAAGATTCACTCTACTCGCTGGTTCTCCAGTTTGTGTACTCAGGCGTACAGTTGCTGGGGCTACTGTTTCGCCACTTACCGTAGCCCTTTCTAGTTTACCGGATCCTCATGAGGGGAAGGCAAAGCTAGGGGACTGTCTGTGGTTTCTACAGCAGCCAACTTCTGGGGACATTCCGGAGAAATGTGCCCAGTCTTTCCGCACTGCCAACAACGTCGAGTATCTAATTGGTTTTTCTCCAATTGCGATAACCTTTCGTTGATCTGCAGCAACAACTCCGTTACAGTAGGTGATTCCTTGGAATCCTTACCCACGGCCTGTTCTGTCATCTGAGGATTCCCATTCCTGGGTCTCCCTGGATTCAACCGGCCACGGCCCCTACCGCGGAAACCACGGCGTCCGAGTACCATTGACCGCACTGCGGAGAGTACATCCTCCATTTCGGGGTCGCTGGTTTCTTCGGCCGTCAACTCATCCTGTTCCCAGGATGGCGTTAGCATGGCAACCCGGGTTTTACTCGCAGGTTTTCCATACTGTCCGAACAGGGCACACCTTTGTTCATAGGCGTCTACTATTCTCAACACCTGTATGAGGGTCATACCAGGCTCCCATTTCGAGACCACCTCTGTACGGATGTCCTCGTCTCTGAGACCCTTGACAAACTGAGTTTTGTAGATCCTCATGCAGTGCCAGCGAGTCCAGTCGAGTACCGGGGTAAACCTCCATCAGCAGTTGCTGTAAGGCTAACCCGTAAGCACGGGTGGACTCATCCTTACCTTGTATCCGACTTAAAAAAGTCGAAAGAGGGTTCAGCGTTACTAGCTGCCCACAGTAATAAGACGCCACTACCACAAGGGCATCCCATCCATGCGTAGCTGAACGCCGGCAGGCGCGTAAAGCAGCCTCTCCGGGTCCATCGCGCAACGCTCTCATGAGGTACGGCAGTGCATCGGTAGTACTCCACCCATTGCACTGGACATCCTCACAGAACCCGGCAAACCAGTGCTCCCACACCATTCCTTTACCAAAAGGCTTCGGAACGATGGCGTTGCGTCTGGCCGTTTCTGCAGGTCTCACAATCGGGACATCTCTAGCTTGTGCCAGAGATCGATTGAACACCCGATCTGCGTTACTCCCCGCAAGCACAGGGTTTAGTCCTAATTCTGCTATCGCGGAATTAGACGGTACTCCCCTATCACTAGCGTGCGTAGAGTTCCTCAGAGAATCCGTTGGGGAAGCAAAGTTCACCATTGGAGGTCTCCGATCTATCCGTGGCGGCGTATAGATCTGAGGACCCGTTGCATTCCCTTGTGGGGAGTATACGTGATCCTTAGTCACACTCTGCCAGCCTGGCGGAGGAGTCCTATACTTTAAAGCATAGTCTGCCTCTGCGCGCTGTGTGCGCGCCAATACCGCCCTTTCTTGATCCTCGACCAACGACAAGCTGTTCTTTCTGCACTCGCAGTGACTCAGCGGCGTGTTTGGCCCGAGAATACACATCTTGCAACATCAACTTAGCGACCTCTTGCTCTTCGAGTAGATGCTGCTTCGCTTGACGTTGCTCAGCTTCATGATCGATCCGAGAATCGATCTTAGGCCGGGTTACTGGGGTTTCCCCACGCTCAGGACCCTCCTCGGAGTCTCCTATTCGGCTTACCCCGTCCAGGTCCCTGTCTTCCATGGAGTCTGCTCTGGGCGTCCCCATGTGGAGTACGGTTGAGCTTAGTTGCTCAGCCACATTCCTTGCAGCCTTCTTCCGCGACTGGCTAGAAGCTTCCAGCGGAGTACGGACATCTTGTGTCTTCTCCGGGCCGGCTGCGCCTTCTGCGGCAGGACTCTGCACGGCGATCTTCGACCGGGTTTTTACACCCAGCTTATCCGCCATTCCTCTCCTCCAGTGATCTTCGGCTGTGCAAGCAGCCAAAGATCCTGGTCACGGCACCAATGTAGCGGTTACCCTCTAGTCGATGAAAGTGTATTACCACTCTCCGCGATCGTCAGTCGACCAGAGGTTCCGAGACTAGTCGCTACCCTGTACTTACCGTGCCAATACAGGTGGGTTCGGCTTTACCCACTGGAAAAGGGAGGGAGATACAAGATCTACCAACTACCGCTTAACTGCGAATAGAAAACCAGACTCCGGACTGTTTCAGTTCACCGTTCTTTATTTATGGAAAGTATACACAATCCGTTGGTGCTGCGGGGCACCAACTAGCACGGGAAGAGATACTGGTCTCTTCAATGTTGAAAGGTGTTTCAACACAACCTAACCAACTCGTGAGGCTTCAGACGTTCACTCCGTAAAGAGGCACCATGAGAAGTCCTGTCAACCTGCTGTGGACTCGACCTTATATAGTGGCCGAGTTACGTAATCATGTGAACCCGTAGCATTTGCATACTGCATACTGCCATACCGCACAGCAGGGATCGGCACTCGCGCCACCTAGTTCTAGAGTGAAACAATGCTGCTCGACTGCCCTGACCCTACAATTGTAAAGAGGATGAATTTGAACTTTATTTTCATCTTTTCTTTTTATTCTAATGATAATGTCAGCTGTCTTGAGATAATTTGCTAATCCCTAAATAAATACAATCAGAGATTTGGCATAAGGCTCTTCTCAGATACCTCGAAGCTTCTTTTGTAGGTATGATTAAAGATAAGTGTGAGACTTTAGAATATCGAATAAACATCTAAAATCGTTAACTGAATCATAGGAGAGAAAATTTCTGCGACAGACATGAAATGTCTGACTTGCCCCATGTGAGTAGCACAGTTATAGATATTTCCTATATACCTATGAGCGAACAACCTATGATTACTTAACGCTGCTGGGGGTGGAATAACTTTTGTTTACTGCCCAGGTTGAAGTTACTGCCCAGGTTGACGTTTACTGCCCAGGTTGACGTTCAGAGACATTCTGTTTTTATCGATATTAGCCGACAATTGAAGGTATATAGGAATAGGGAAACCATGTACCAGTGGAAATAAGTCAAAGTTACTCGGTAAGGCTTGGAAAAATTACTACCCAGTAATTTTTCCAAGCCTTACCTCGTAACTTTGACTTATTCCCACCGGAACATAGTTTCCCTCTAATATTTCACATGATGCAGGTTCTAATGACAACATCAACATTGTGCAGGTTCCTTTAACAACATCAACATTATGCAGGTTCCTATAACAACATCAACATTATGCAGGTTCCTATAACAACATCAACATTATGCAGGTTCCTATAACATCAACATTGTGCAGGTTCTCATGACAACATCAACATTGTGCAGGTTATTATGACAACATCAACATTATGCAGGTTCCTATAACATCAACATTGTGCAGGTTCTCATGACAACATCAACATTGTGCAGGTTATTATGACAACATC
Organism: Alentia gelatinosa; assembly: GCA_950022655.1. Lineage (NCBI taxonomy): Eukaryota > Metazoa > Annelida > Polychaeta > Phyllodocida > Polynoidae > Alentia > Alentia gelatinosa. The sequence goes on from OX465587.1 coordinate 110,101, forward strand.
AACATTATGCAGGTTCTCATGACAACATCAACATTATGCAGGTTCTTATAACATCAACATTATGCAGGTTCTTATGACAACATCAACATTGTGCAGGTTATTATGACAACATCAACATTGTGCAGGTTCTCATGACAACATCAACATTATGCAGGTTCTTATGACAACATCAACATTGTGCAGGTTCTTATGACAACATCAACATTATGCAGGTTCTTATGACAACATCAACATTGTGCAGGTTCTTATGACAACATCAACATTATGCAGGTTCATGATGTTCTGTGAACAAGAAGACATTGTTTCACAACATCTGAAGACATTGTGATGGGAATTTATCGTTCACTTTAAAAATGAATTGTGAGTAGTGTGCCCCGTTTTAAGTTATTTTCAAATATGTCTCTAGAATGATTTGTGAGGATTATTTAAACGTGGCTGAAACACTTCTGCTGCAAGCCGATGCTACCTTGATAAAAAAAGAAATTAAAAAAAAAAAATGAATTTGATTTGTGGGCAAGCTCAACCTTTCAATCAGGTCTTTTTTTCTCAGAGAAAACATCTATTTTGACAGGTTTTTTTAGTGGTGTATGCAAATAGATTTTACTCAACCTGGCAACACTCCACCACTGATGACCTCTCTGTGAAACAAGTTTTTTTTATCCACCTAATACAAAGTGTCCGTAGAAAAGACCTGGGGAATTTGTATGGACATAACCGGAGGATACGAATATGTTGTATGCTCCGGTTGGCGCATAAGGAAAAATAGTGAGTAAGGAATAGTGCATAACTAAAATGAACTGATATCGACATGCCACTTGTCCAGAAAAGGTGGATAATAAATACAATATAGACTGGTTTAAGATAAAAGCGGTTGTACGCTCCTCGGAGTTGACTGCGCAATATCCTCTCATACGCTCGTATATTACTACGCGTCAATTCCTCGGAGCATACGGCGGCTTGTATCTGAAACCAGTCAATATTAGACTGTGTGTTGTTTAGTAGTTTCACCCCTCTACTCTCATGACGTCGTCCATGGCAGGCCGTGTCCGTGTCCGGATTGGTTCTAGGGTTTCGCTGATGTTTCACAGGGCGAAAGTCTTAATATAATAATACACGGAAACGGGGTTCCTGATAAATATGTGGTCAAATTGACGATCAGATGAATCGATACCAAAGGCAGAGGTTCATCTGAATTTACAGCAAAAGTTACCTGAGCCCAAGTGGCGACACCTACCGTGCAACGAACATGAAACACAGACATGACTGATGTGAGCTTAGGGAACAGCACACTTAGAGCTTAGGGAACAGCACACTTAGAGCTTAGGGAACAGCACACTTAGAGCTTAGGGAACAGCACACTTAGAGCTTAGGGAACAGCACACTTAGAGCTTAGGGAACAGTACACTTAGAGCTTAGGGAACAGTACCCTTAGAGCTTAGGGAACAGCACACTTAGAGCTTAGGGAACAGCACATTTAGAGCTTAGGTGATGATGCCATATAACACTGATTTAGCTTTTATGGTATTTATGGTTAATTTGTCTTTTGTGCACCATTTTCTGGGGGAAGTTTAGATCATGTTGTAAATTTGCTACTAGAGCATCACGGTCTGGGCCCGAACCAAAGAGCACTGTGTGATCCGCGTAGAGCAAGCGAGATGTCCTCAGGTCAGCACACAGGGTAGAGCACAGTCCAGCACACTTAGAGCTTAGGGTAGAGCACAGTCCAGCACACTTAGAGCTTAGACAACAGTTCAGCACACTTAGAGTTTAGGGTAGAGCACACTTAGAGTTTAGGGAACAGCACATTTAGAGTTTAGAGTAGAGCACAGCACAGCGGGAACTCACCAGAACATAGTCCTTCCTGGCAATGACTGTGGCTCTGCGGACAAGAAGTACATCGTGGTCCGGATTGGTAAGGCCGCTCCCCAGCCGTGTTCCCCCTACGAGAAAAACAGGCAGAAGAGTCATAACAGCAGTTCTTCACCGATGTAACATGTTTACATGAAAAACAGGCAGAACAGTCATAACAGCAGTTCTTCACCGATGTAACATGTTTACATGAAAAACCGGCAGAACAGTCATAACAGCAGTTCTTCACCGATGTAACATGTTTACATGAAAAACAGGCAGAAGAGTCATAACAGCAGTTCTTCACCGATGTAACATGTTTACATGAAAAACCGGCAGAACAGTCATAACAGCAGTTCTTCACCGATGTAACATGTTTACATGAAAAACAGGCAGAAGAGTCATAACAGCAGTTCTTCACCGATGTAACATGTTTACATGAAAAACAGGCAGAACAGTCATAACAGCAGTTTTACTAGGAGGATACGGCTTTTTCGCCTTGTAGTTGACTCTACGCAATACTCCTCGTTATCGCTCGGAGTATTACTACGCGTCAACTACGTGGAGAATATACTACCACAGGTATATAATATTATCATATACCTGTGTCAATATATGCTACACATACGGCCCACTCCTACCCATGTCGTATTTATATCCGTATGACACCTAGGTGACGTACGGGGTATTACTATATACCCATGCCGTATTTACTGTAAATACGTACCGTTTTAACATTTTACGTAAAAATACTGTACGGACCACTAAAATACGGACCACCTTAAAATTAAATCAATGATTTTTTTTTAAATTTCAGGTATATAGTAAATATATAACGTCCAACCATGTTTGTACAAGTCACAGAACTCGATGATAATTTACGGTTTGTACGGAACTCGGCATAAATGCCTCGTTCCATACAAACTGTTAATTACCATCTCGTTCTGTGACTTGTACAGCATGGTCAGGACGTTCTATATAATTACTATATACCTGTGTTAGTACATGTATATCCTACACATAAGGCCCGCTCCTTCCCATGTCGAATATATATCCGCACGACACCTAGGTGACTTTCATATAATTGTTTTCATGCCATTCGTTGTCTTCTGCTACAGATATCACTCAGCTCCGCTTTGTGGTATCATTCCGCGAAGACTTCTATAGAACTGCATCGAGAATCGTATAAATAGACAATACTCCACGAGTTTGGATGGGCCACAATCGTCATAGAGGCGAAGCCGAGTGACGATTACAGCCCAACCAAACGAGTGAAGTATTGTGTATTTTACGATTCGAGTGCGGTTCTGAATTTATCTCACCTCTTTCTATGATATTAAACAATCACAATGTCAGAATAATTTGAATATATACTTAGCAAATTCATATGACGTCATCTGAAATTCAATATGACACGACCGTGGCGTAGTACTGTCATTCTACGGGGGTGATCGTTGAGTATTTTTTCTAATGTCATTCCTATGGCTAAACTTGTACCAGGGGTGAGATAAAAATCATGCCATATTTATAAACAACTGTATGAAATTTTGTGATGTTTCATGATAGTATGTGGCGTACGGGGCATGTACGGCGGCGAAATCCAAATATTCGCCGAGAAGCAAAGGAAATAAATTGGGTATTTTAAGGTATATAGTAATACGAAAACAGGCATACTGTGTCTGTACGTGATAAATACTTGGTAAAATTGACAAAAAAACCAACCTCTACCTTGGGCATCGGTTCGTTTTATCGTCAATTTTACTGCGTATTTATCACATGTAACCCTGTTTCCGTATAATGTCGATTCTAAGTAAATATCTGAATGAAACAGCTCCATTTATGGCGGTGAGTGTGCTCGGGATGCGGCACATTTCGGGTCACTTCACTTGGTACGGCTGTGAGATTTCCCGGATTTTCAGCCAGTCAGTCTTGGATAATCAAGATTTCTTAATCATCCCAACACACCATGCCTGTGATGCCGTGCTTCACTGTTGATTCCAATTATATTCCTACATGGAACAATTAAAATTGTGGTGCTATATCCTTCTTTCCCTAAAATTATATATATATAGACCAAGACGTTTTCACGAGAGTAAAATGGACTTCTTCGCATGGTTATTAGAACTACAGAACGACATATTTGTAAGCTGGAAAACAAGCCAGAAAAAAATCAGTAAAATGGAAATCTCTTCTGGCTCAGATCCAACCTAACTATATGAGAGAGGAGTGGGGGGGGGGGGGGGCGAGGAACAAGGGGGGGGGGGGGCACACCATAAAGGGACGGGCCCAGAGATAGATTAAGTTCTCAATCATAAAAATAACCAAACTAGTAATAGGAGCTTGCACTGAGGGTAAAAAGGGCGGAGTTTGTATGGGTCATCTTGTATATGTTCCTTTCTTTTTTATTCCTATGTCCTGTCCTTTTTCATGTATTGTCCAGATTTTTTTCTGACAAAAAAAATAGAGCTTGCTCTGGCTATTGATACCAGAAACCTGAAATGGTTCATATATATATATATATATATATATATATATATATATATATATATATATTTTTTTTTTTTTTTTTTTTTATTCAGAAGAAAACATAAACAGACCCACATTGTCGGCCGTGGACATTCTTCCCACTAATGGTCGAGAACAAGTCCGGGACAATACTTACATGAATCCACATATAAATAATATATGGTGGAATCTATTACAGTAATTACCTAAGTCATAAAGAAGATTTATATTGATTGATTTGTAGAAGCGTACTCTTCAATTAACAATTCACTAGTAAACGCAGAGGTTCTTATCATTATCTAATGACAATTGGTATTTATAATCAGATAATATACTAGCGGTGTTATCCAATGACAACATCTGTGTACTTACAAAAGACACTGTTGTACCATACTTCAGTCAAACAATTCCATATTTTCTTTAAGAACAATTTCTAGCATATTAGCTTTCATACAAACCTTAAAATCATCTACTTTTATTTTCTTTTGGGTCGCAGACGAAAGTTTATTCCAAAATTGTGTAGCTACAGATAGTGCTCTCGTTTAGGTGTTTTTTGTTTCGGAGTATTTTATGAGAAGTTCTGGTATTGCAGTTTCTGGTATCATCTAAGTCTTCACGTCGAGGTGTCCACCATTTAATTAGGCTGAGAGCATGAGTTAAACGTCTCAATTGTAAACTACCAACCCTACATCTAGTAATCAAACCCTGGAAACTAGGATACCTGTTGGTTAAGTATATGGCTGAGGAATTGTTTATCATGTCGTTTCTTTGCAGTTATTGTTCGACGCCGGATTGAACACCTGTCGTTTTTATATGCGCCGGGAGATAAAACACATGTAAACTCTCGATAAATATTGTTTTGATCAATAAATAGAGCTATGCTCGTTTCTAAACAAAAGCAAATTGTGGTGCTATGTGCACTGGAGGTTTTTTTTCTGTGGATTCAGCACATTTTGTGTCACTTTAAGTCAGGCAGCAGTTAAAATTCCTTTGTGTTTAGGTTGTCATTCTAAGTAAATTTCTAAATTATTCCCATACCCCAAGTCCTTAATGAGTTATTTCACTGTCGATTCCAAGTTTATAACTACAGGGAACAGTTAGAATTATGGTGCTAAGCGCACCGTTTGTTTTCTGGGGGCACATTTTGAGACACTTTCGGTCAAGGCAGCAGTCAAAATTCCCTGAAATCAGTTATGGAAAGCCAATATTTCTCAATTATTCCCCTACCCCAAGGCTTTAATAAACTATTTCACTGTTGAAGTAAATACCGAGATGGAACAGTTGTATTTATGGTGCTGAGTGTATTGGGTTTTTCTGGGGGTGCAGCACATTGGGTATCACTTTTGTTCAGGGTGGCAGTCCAAATTCCCTGATTTTTGGGTGGTCATATTAGGAAAATCAAGATCTTAAAATCATACCTATATCCCTAGGCCTTAACAAAAGATTTCAGTGTCGATTCCAATTATATACCTACATGTTATATCAATACCAAAATCCCACTTCAATTCAGGATAAGAACTAAAACATCAGATAGGTATCATCAATGTGATTAATGTGCATTTTTGATCATATCCCTAATATTTGCTGAGATGTGGTTTATATCATCATTGCAAAATGTTGTTTGAAAGAAAAATCCCTGGTGAGTAGAACTGGAACTACAGTCTCCTTACTTACTTACTTACTTACTCATTTACTTACTAATTTACTTACTTACTTACTTGAGAGTGTGCTACTCGCTCACTTGTGCACTTTCCCGGTTTTCCGGGTCGCTCCAGTGAACTTTGTTTTAATTTGCGAGCTGTGCTGGTTAAGTTTGGTGGGTTCTGTGGGGTTTAGGTTTTGTGTTTTGGTTGGTTGGGATGCCGGTTTGGTTTCCAGGTTTTCCTCTATTTGGTGGGGTTTGGAGGCTATGTGTTTGATGGTTGGGAAGTCGTTTGAGAAGACTTGGTTGATATAGATTTTTGAGTTATTTGTTGGGTGTATTGTTTTACATTGGTAAATCACTAAGTAACGTCGCAGCTCAGCGTAGACGGGGGGGGGGGGGGGGGGGGGGCAACCTACTGGCCACCTAGCGGGTGTGCGCGAAATGAGCGCTCTGCCCGTGAACTGTCGCCGAGACGAACACGTCCCAGAACAGACCCATGGCCGGGCCGGGTTTCCTATCGTGCTATAAACGTCCGTGCTACAACTCAGATTATTAGTGAGATTACTGCAGAGAGTTCCCAAAACGGGCCCCGAGTGAGCGAAACGCGAACTGATAGACGCACGCCACCTATCGCGATATCCATGAACCATCGTAGAAAACACGGCGAACGAGTGTTATTTACAAGTAGCAGGCGAAGAATGGCCCTAACCTTCTGATCTCAAATTCAGGAGTTTGCGGGAAAAGTCCTGAGAGCTCAAACTAATTAAAACACAATTCATATTGCGGAATCGGCGAACGCCGCGTTCACTTTCACAGCAGATGACAGCAGCAAACGATCACAACATCGCAACCAACAGTGTTTACAGTTCCAGTTTGGTGAATTTACCGGCGGCAGTGTGTCGTCAACGCTGTAATCGGTCTGATATCGGCCCGGCTACAGTTGACACTGAGTTCTTACCTTGATGTGCCGTGTATTTTGGCGTATAATCCATCCTCCGATGACTGTCCGCTGACTGTATAAAACCAACATGGCGAAGTCCCGCGGACTGCCACCTGACGGCCAGTTTAGGAACGACATTTCTATTCACGCTAGAGGGCGCGTCGGTGACGTTTCAGGGGTGGCAGGGGGTGGCAGGGGGTGGTAAGGGGTGGCAGGGGGCGGTAAGGGGTGGCAGGGGGCGGCAGGGGGTGGCAGGGAGTGGCAGGGAGGGGGGCTGGCAGGTGGCGGGTCAGTGTTGGTGCATCCTCTACCAACACCCACAGGACGGGGCGGGCCGCGGGTCACAACCTGTGAAAATCCCCTCCACTTGGACTCCTACCGCCGCCTACCGCACCGGGCTTCACTGAGAGTGGAGGGATACCCCCATACACCCGGGTCAAGGGGGGGAGGTTTCTGACTGAGGCCACCTGTAGCCTACAAACGGGCGGCGGGGGAGGGCTTCTCACTGAGGATCACAGGGGTGGGTGGCGGGTTAGTGTTGGTGCAACCTCTACCAACACTCTCAAGTACGGGGGTGGGGTGGGTAGAGATTTTTTCATCATGTATACGTCCCGCGTATATATACATCGCGCAGAGTATATTTCCTCTCTATATGCCAGGTGTGAAATACAGCCAAGACGCGCCCGTATTCAAAAGGTAACAGTCTTTTATTAACCACCTAATACAGAGTTGAGTCTTTTTATATGTCAACCTTCACCAGTGGCGTCAAAATAGGGGGGGGGGGGAGGAGGGGCCTTTTTTTTGCCAGCCCCAAAAAGTCAGCAGCTTCAGATTTTACTCAATTAAGTGTAAAAACTGTCTTGACTTTTCAGCATAAACAAAATGTCTGAGTCTTAATCTTTGAGCATGCAATGATGGCTAAGCCTTGACTTTTCACTGTGTCAGAGTCTGACCTTTCAGCATGTGACAATGACTAAGTTTCGATTTTTCACGGTGGAAACATGTAAAAGTCTGACTTTTTAACGTACGAGAATGACTAAGCCTAAAATGTTCACCGTGAAAAGATGTCAAACTCAGAATTTTTAGTGGGCAATGATGGTTAAGCCCGGACTTTTCAGCGTGGACAAGTTTCAAACTCTCTGACCTTTCAGCTGCAATGATGGCTAAGCCGTGACCGTGACCCTCCTCCTAGGAGTGCATGAATCGGACGAGAACCTGCTCTTGGGTGACTGCTGGCTAGTACGGGGCTTCCCGCTCACGTGTACTGCCCAGCTCCCGACTTGTAGACCTGCCAAGGACCAACGGGTCGGCGCACAGCACTGTCAGGTAGGCAGCCATCCAACCTGGTCCCCAGCAGCCCCCTGTCTCAGTGGCGCGTATTCCAAGTCCTGTAACTCTGTAGCGCTCTGCACTTCCCGTAATGTCCTGTTCCCCCATGTCTGCCTGTCCATGGTCAATTAACCTCAGTTCTCATCTAAATAACCTCAGTTCTCATTTAGATAACCTCAGTTCTCATTTAGATAACTTGACTTCTCATTTAGATAACCTGACTTCTCATTTAGATAACCTCAGTTCTCATTTAAATAACCTCAGTTCTCATTTAGATAACTTCAGTTCTCATCTAGATAACCTGACTTCTGATTTAGATAACCTGACTTCTCATTTAGATAACCTGACTTCTCATTTAGATAACCTGACTTCTCATTTAGATAACCTGACTTCTCATTTAGATAACCTGACTTCTCATTTAGATAACCTGACTTCTCATTTAGATAACCTGACTTCTCATTTAGATAACCTGACATCAATAGCTCTACTAATGAAGTGATCCTGGTAAAATATATACATCATATCAATCAAGCCTGAAAGGGAAATTACAGAGCAAAGTAGGAGACAACTTAGTGATTTGTAAACATGCAAAGTAGGAGACAACTTAGTGATTTGTAAACTGTTAACATGCATGGTGAGAGTTACATGAAGTGAAATGCACTTAGAGAAATACTCTGAATACTTAAGATTGTCTCTTTATCTAGATGACCTTAAGCAGTAATTAGTTGGTAACTTACGCAGGTCCATAGTAGCACAAAACAATTACTCCTTGGAAACAGTGACCAATCGCACAGCCAACATCCTCACTGTCATGCCACACCATCTACATCAACATATAATGGAAATCATGGTGAGTTTGTGCAGCTCCATGAAATCTCAAATGAGTTAAAACTCTAGAGTCATAGAAAAATAATATCAACGAAGTAATAAATTCATGAATTTCAGTTTTTGGTATCAAAACATAAAGCATTTCCGTACTTCTCAACATCTGAATAGTGCGGCTAGTGTACGTCTCAACATCTGAATAGTGCGGCTAGTGTACGTCTCAACATCTGAATAGTGCGGCTAGTGTACAACAGCTGAATAGTGCGGCTAATGTACAACATCTGAATTGTGCGGCTAGTGTACGTCTCAACATCTGAATAGTGCGGCTAGTGTACGTCTCAACATCTGAATAGTGCGGCTAATGTACAACATCTGAATAGTGCGGCTAGTGTACAGCATCTGAATAGTGCGGCTAGTGTACAACATCTGAATTGTGTGGCTAGTGTACGTCTCAACATCTGAATAGTGCGGCTAGTGTACGTCTCAACATCTGAATAGTGCGGCTAGTGTACAACATCTGAATAGTGCGGCTAGTGTACAACATCTGAATAGTGCGGCTAGTGTATGTCTCAACATCTGAATAGTGCGGCTAGTGTACGTCTCAACATCTGAATAGTGTGGCTAGTGTACAACATCTGAATAGTGCGGCTAGTGTACAACATCTGAATAGTGCGGCTAGTGTATGTCTCAACATCTGAATAGTGCGGCTAGTGCACATCTCAATATCTGAATAGTGCGGCTAGTGCACATCTCAATATCTGAATAGTGTGGCTAGTGCACATCTCAATATCTGAATACTGCGGCTAGAGCACATCTAGTTCTAAAGCCAAAGTCTGTTAAAGAGATTAGTTCAAGAAGTTTACTGAAGAAGTCAATTCTGGTTTCTGCAATAAGATTCATGCTAGATAAATTGCAGTAAGCAAAATAGTCTTTATTCAATATTTATTTATGGTATTTGTAAACTTTGATTCATTCTGAACTAAGCGAAATGTCATTACCTGCGTGTAGTTTCCACAGTGAGAAATGCAATTATTAGCGTCATAATCATAAAAATAACCTTGAGAATTCCAGTGCTGGGTGATAATGCTGAATATGTGGTCATTTGTCAGGCTTGAAAACTGACCAAGTTGAGTGTACATGTTTTCTCCCAACTCGGCGAGCCCAGCCACATTATAGCGCGCAGGGTTGGGTTCAAATACGCACTGCCCTACATATACCTTGGCATATTTTTCTAAAGCATCATTCCAGTTCTGAAAATGAACAAAAGGTGAGGGTTAGTTTTTGAACCATAAAAAGTATATTTTTTTATTTAGAAAAAAATCAACCTGGGTATTCACGAGTGGTAGGGGTACTTAATATAAACAGGGATATTTGTTATTCCATAATGATTATTGTTTCTTTTATACATCCTTTAGAGATGTGTGGTCCAACACACCATTTTTTTGAAAAATATCATCATGGAATCACAATGTTCTGATATCAGAATGGATAATCCGATTGTGTTGAAACTTTCAGGTATCACAGCCAGGATTCTTGTCAGCATTGTACAATAAAGGAAAATTAATTTTTCTCAATATATTTCATTAGTACTGTCCACTGAAAGTCGGGGTGTTGAACAACATGCTCTATGGGTCTCTATGTTGGAAAATTTGAAGGTCCTAGATATTTTTCACCATTTTAATATTTTTTCAATCTTTTACCAATTTTCAAAATTATATTGTCTACACTTCTCATGACATATTCTTTAAACATCTTAATAAATACAATTGGCTCTAAATTGTGTCTCCAAAAATTTGAACAAGGTGAAAATCACTAGAAAAACACAGTTTTTGTTGATTTTCGGAAGGAAAAATTCCTCAGAGCTCTACAAAACCCTAGTTGGAAAGAAAGACTATCAAAAGATGCACCAAATAATTTCATTTTTACATTGATGAGATACCTTGTATCTCGTATCGTCCAGGTAAAGTCATGCTCGTCCGATATTAAACAGACCCCAGGGCCCTGATTTTTAGTCACGACATTCGTGTGCATCTTAAGCCTAAGATCGCAGAGCCGATCTACGACATATTTGGACGACAAAAGATGGCCGCCGTCCTAAAGACGGTGTCGTAGCACGCCACGGACGATCGCCGCTAAAAGTGTCGGCCGTCACGACAAGGGTTTCTCCACTTCCCGACAGAATTAAGCAATGAAGTTGCGTTTTGAAGTTATCGGCGTTTGAATTTCGTCATTGCAAACGTCTGCTCTCGAGACAACAGCACCCACACACACCAATATCAAAACCTATATTCATACCAAAACCATATCCACACCAGCCAACACCCACACCCACACCTATCTACAACAATACCCACACCCACCACACCCACATCCACCAATAACGACACCTACCTACAACAACACCCACACCCACCACACCCACACCCACCAATAGCGACACCTACCTACAACAACACCCACACCCACCACACCCCCCAATAACGACACCTACCTACAACAACACCCACACCCACCACACCCACCAATAGCGACACCTCCCTACAACAACACCCACACCCACCACACCCACACTCACCACACCCACACCCACCACACCCACACCCACCACACCCACACCCACCACACCAAACCCACACCCACTAATAGCGACACCTACCTACAACAGCACCCACACCCACTACACCCACACTCACCACATCCACACCCACCACACCCACACCCACCAATAGCGACACCTACCTACAACAACACCCACACCCACCACACCCACCAATAGCGACACCTATCTACAACAACACCCACACTCACCACACCCACACCCACCAATAGCGACACCTACCTACAACAACACCCACACTCACCACACCCACACTCACCACACCCACACCCTCCAATAGCGACACCTACCTACAACAACACCCACACTCACCACACCCACACCCACCACACCCACACTCACCAATAGCGACACCTACCTACAACAACACCCACACCCACCACACCCACCAATAGCGACACCTATCTACAACAACACCCACACTCACCACACCCACACCCACCAATAGCGACACCTACCTACAACAACACCCACACTCACCACACCCACACTCACCACACCTACACCCACCAATAGCGACACCTACCTACAACAACACCCACACTCACCACACCCACACCCACCACACCCACACTCACCACACCCACACTCACCACACCCACACCCACCAATAGCGACACCTACCTACAACAATACCCACACTCACCACACCCACACCCACCAATAGCGACACCTACCTACAACAACACCCACACCCACCACACCCACCAATAGCGACACCTCCCTACAACAACACCCACACCCACCACACCCACCAATAGCGACACCTACCTACAACAACACCCACACCCATCTACACCAACACCCGAAACCCACTCAACACCCACTCAAAACAACAAACTTGACAACAAACTGCCTGTCGGCGGGGATGAGAAGTGGGTGGTGCGATATCTGAAGGACAGCTTTACGCACCTGGAGATTTTGTACCGAAAAAATATTGCAGGGGAGAATTTTTGCGCCGACTTTTATCCTAAAAACGGAAAAGGTCACTGGGAAAAACTGACTTCAGGTGTTGAAAGGGCGGGGGTCCAGAAAATGGACCTACGCAATAAGGGGGGGGGGGGGGGGTTCATGAGAAGAGTATGCCATCCAACAGGTGGGTTAGGGCGGGGTGCGATTTGTCCATTTATCCTACCCCGCCATAGACTTAACATAGGGAAATTTTATGTGGCAGGCCGTGACATAGATGCCACTAGAGTAATAACAATATTGACCAATCAGAGAGCAGGATGTCAGCTACTTTGAAAAAGGTTCTGTTGGTCATTGACTCAATATTCGTCTTTTAGTAATACAAAAGCATAGACGAGGTAGGATAAATACGAAACCGAACTCTGGTCAGGTCTGCTCCTCACTACACTCGGCTACGCCTCGTGTAGTAATACGCGACCTTCCCGTCGTGGCATAAACATTGTCAAGTCTAACTCTCGTTTGGTTTCTACTAAGTATTGTGCGTACGGACTTTATGGATGGCCCCATATCCGGTCCTGCAGCGGGAGGCTCCTCCGGTCCTCCGGTCCTCCGGCCCCGCCTCCAAGTGGAGTGGACGACGGGCGGGGGCCCTCCGGTCCTCCGGTCCTCCGGTCCCGCCTCCAAGTGGAGTGGACGACGGGCGGGGGCCCTCCGGTCCTCCGGTCCTCCGGTCCCGCCTTCAAGTGGAGTGGACGACGGGCGGGGGCCCTCCGGTCCTCCGGTCCTCCGGCCCCGCCTCCAAGTGGAGTGGTGACGGGCGGGGGCCCTCCGGTCCTCCGGTCCCGCCTCCAAGTGGAGTGGACGACGGGCGGGGGTCCTCCGGTCCTCCGTTCCTCCGGTCCTGCCTCCAAGTGGAGTGGACGACGGGCGGGGGCCCTCCGGTCCTCCGGTCCCGCCTCCAAGTGGAGTGGACGACGGGCGGGGGCCCTCCGGTCCTCCGTTCCTCCGGTCCCGCCTCCAAGTGGAGTGGACGACGGGCGGGGGCCCTCCCGTCCTCCGGTCCCGCCTCCAAGTGGAGTGGACGACGGGCGGGGGTCCTCCGGTCCTCCGTTCCTCCGGTCCTCCGGCCCCCGCCTCCAAGTGGAGTGGACGACGGGTGGGGGTCCTCCGGTCCTCCGGTCCTCCGTTCCTCCGTTCCTCCGGCCCCGCCTCCAAGTGGAGTGGACGACGGGAGGGGGCCCTCCGGTCCTCCGGCCCCGCCTCCAAGTGGAGTGGACGACGGGCGGGGGCCCTCCGGTCCTCCGGTCCCCCGGTCCCGCCTCCAAGTGGAGTGGACGACGGGCGGGGGCCCTCCGGTCCTCCGGTCCCGCCTCCAAGTGGAGTGGACGACGGGCGGGGGCCCTCCGGTCCTCCGGTCCTCCGGTCCCGCCTCCAAGTGGAGTGGACGACGGGCGGGGGCCCTCCGGTCCTCCGGTCCTCTGGCGGGAGGCTCATCCGGTCTTCCGCTGCTCCGGCCCGGGCGCCCCTCCTGGATGGAAGTAATGACGTCACGGGCAATGACGTCATCCGTGAGCATGGCAAAAAGTACCCCTATTATCAGCTCTAGTTCCCAGTATGTCCACATGAGGGCAGGGCGCTCTACCAATGACACCTTGAGTTGTTCAGTGTCATGAGCAGCCTCACAGATTCAAACTGTATTTATGAAAGAAAAAGTATTCGGGTAGTTTCTGACTAGTTTAGGGGGTTCCCTTTGACAAGGACTTCATCATGCCCAGTTTATGATGAGGCATAACTGATACATTCTGTGACTAGATTTTGACAAGCCAAAATTTGTCCCTATAGACGAGTCTTTGACTAGCTGAGATTTTGAGTTTGTTTGTGGGTTGGTTTGTGGGTTTGTGGGTTTGATTTAACATCCAGTTAACCATTGCAGGTTCTCACCAGACTTTCTCAAGGTTCTTTTACACCACAAGGGTGGTGATCGAATCTATGAAATGAATTTAGTTGGAAACCTCACCTCTACACATTTACCGAGGTGAGAGTTCTTTTACTTCCCACACCACATAGACATGGTATGAGAAGGATTGACCTTTGATATAGCAGTAAATCTACCACTGCTGGGGGTAAAGGAGAAAAGTGGATGCAGTGGGACCCGAATCAACAAAGTCTGACACCCTTGGGATACAAGTCCAGTGCTCTTTACCACTGAGCTAACTCCCCACCCCGGTCGCTTTTGTTATGCTTGCGTGCAAGCAAATTCGGTCTGCACCACGAGGAGGCGAGGCGACCAAGAGGGTTAACAGATAAGTAATTGCTATCCACCCCAGATTTTGAGTGTACAAACTGACTTACCATGAGTCTCATATCTGAGGCGTTCACTGCACGTCTGTAGATGTTGTGTAGGTTTAACCAGGCTTCTTTTTCCGATGGCTGAAGTACAACCGCCGCACGTTTCTGTCTGTGGTGTTCTGAGGCCGCATTCCCTGCCCTCTGGTCACTCACCAAGGTGAGGAGTAGAACGACCAACACAGTCACTCCGATACCAGCGAGCAGCACGGCACGCCTTGACACAGGCCGCCATGTGAGTCGACAGACGTCCATCGTGCAGGGTGAAGTGTGAGAGACTGAGACAGACAAGTCAGACCTCCTTACTGCAGTGTGAAGTGTGAGAGACTGAGACAAGTCAGACCTCCTTACTGCAGTGTGAAGTGTGAGAGACTGAGACAGACAAGTCAGACCTCCTTACTGCAGTGTGAAGTGTGAGTAACAGAGACAGACAAGTCAGACCTCCTTACTGCAGTGTGAAGTGTGAGAGACAGAGACAGACAAGTCAGACCTCCTTACTGCAGTGTGAAGTGTGAGAGACTGAGACAGACAAGTCAGACCTCCTTACTGCAGTGTGAAGTGTGAGAGACTGAGACAAGTCAGACCTCCTTACTGCAGTGTGAAGTGTGAGAGACTGAGACAGACAAGTCAGACCTCCTTACTGCAGTGTGAAGTGTGAGAGACTGAAACAGACAAGTCAGACCTCCTTACTGCAGTGTGAAGTGTGAGAGACTGAGACAGACAAGTCAGACCTCCTTACTGCAGTGTGAGGTGTGAGAGACTGAGACAAGTCAGACCTCCTTACTGCAGGGTGAAGTGTGAGAGACAGAGACAAGTCAGACCTCCTTACTGCAGGGTGAAGTGTGAGAGACAGAGACAGACAAGTCAGACCTCTTTACTGCAGTGTGAAGTGTGAGAGACTGAGACAAGTCAGACCTCCTTACTGCAGTGTGAAGTGTGAGAGACTGAGACAAGTCAGACCTCCTTACTGCAGTGTGAAGTGTGAGAGACTGAGACAAGTCAGACCTCCTTACTGCAGTGTGAAGTGTGAGAGACTGAGACAAGTCAGACCTCCTTACTGCAGTGTGAAGTGTGAGAGACAGAGACAAGTCAGACCTCTTTACTGCAGTGTGAAGTGTGAGAGACTGAGACAGACAAGTCAGACCTCCTTACT
This sequence comes from Alentia gelatinosa, assembly GCA_950022655.1. NCBI lineage: Eukaryota > Metazoa > Annelida > Polychaeta > Phyllodocida > Polynoidae > Alentia > Alentia gelatinosa. The sequence goes on from OX465587.1 coordinate 126,218, forward strand.
GCAGTGTGAAGTGTGAGAGACTGAGACAAGTCAGACCTCCTTACTGCAGTGTGAAGTGTGAGAGACTGAGACAGACAAGTCAGACCTCCTTACTGCAGTGTGAAGTGTGAGAGACTGAAACAGACAAGTCAGACCTCCTTACTGCAGTGTGAAGTGTGAGAGACTGAGACAAGTCAGACCTCCTTACTGCAGTGTGAAGTGTGAGAGACTGAGACAAGTCAGACCTCCTTACTGCAGTGTGAGGTGTGAGAGACTGAAACAGACAAGTCAGACCTCCTTACTGCAATGTGAAGTGTGAGTGACAGACAAGTCAGACCTCCTTACTGCAGTGTGAAGTGTGAGAGACAGAGACAGACAAGTCACACCTCCTTACTGCAGTGTGAAGTGTGAGAGACTGAAACAGACAAGTCAGACCTCCTTACTGCAGTGTGAAGTGTGAGAGACTGAGACAGACAAGTCAGACCTCCTTACTGCAGTGTGAAGTGTGAGTGACAGACAAGTCAGACCTCCTTACTGCAGTGTGAAGTGTGAGAGACTGAAACAGACAAGTCAGACCTCCTTACTGCAGTGTGAAGTGTGAGAGACAGAGACAGACAAGTCAGACCTCCTTACTGCAGTGTGAAGTGTGAGAGACTGAGACAAGTCAGACCTCCTTACTGCAGTGTGAAGTGTGAGAGACTGAGACAAGTCAGACCTCCTTACTGCAGTGTGAAGTGTGAGAGACTGAGACAGACAAGTCAGACCTCCTTACTGCAGTGTGAAGTGTGAGAGACTGAGACAGACAAGTCAGACCTCCTTACTGCAGTGTGAAGTGTGAGAGACTGAGACAAGTCAGACCTCCTTACTGCAGTGTGAAGTGTGAGAGACTGAGACAAGTCAGACCTCCTTACTGCAGTGTGAAGTGTGAGAGACTGAGACAGACAAGTCAGACCTCCTTACTGCAGTGTGAAGTGTGAGAGACTGAGACAAGTCAGACCTCCTTACTGCAGTGTGAAGTGTGAGAGACTGAGACAAGTCAGACCTCCTTACTGCAGTGTGAGGTGTGAGAGACTGAGACAAGTCAGACCTCCTTACTGCAGTGTGAAGTGTGAGAGACTGAGACAGACAAGTCATACCTCCTTACTGCAGGGTGAAGTGTGAGAGACAGAGACAAGTCAGACCTCCTTACTGCAGTGTGAAGTGTGAGAGACTGAGACAGACAAGTCAGACCTCCTTACTGCAGTGTGAAGTGTGAGAGACTGAAACAGACAAGTCAGACCTCCTTACTGCAGTGTGAAGTGTGAGAGACTGAGACAAGTCAGACCTCCTTACTGCAGTGTGAGGTGTGAGAGACTGAGACAGACAAGTCAGACCTCCTTACTGCAGTGTGAAGTGTGAGTAACAGAGACAGACAAGTCAGACCTCCTTACTGCAGTGTGAAGTGTGAGAGACAGACAAGTCAGACCTCCTTACTGCAGTGTGAAGTGTGAGAGACTGAGACAAGTCAGACCTCCTTACTGCAGTGTGAAGTGTGAGAGACTGAGACAAGTCAGACCTCCTTACTGCAGTGTGAAGTGTGAGAGACTGAGACAAGTCAGACCTCCTTACTGCAGTGTGAAGTGTGAGAGACTGAGACAAGTCAGACCTCCTTACTGCAGTGTGAAGTGTGAGAGACAGAGACAAGTCAGACCTCTTTACTGCAGTGTGAAGTGTGAGAGACTGAGACAGACAAGTCAGACCTCCTTACTGCAGTGTGAAGTGTGAGAGACAGAGACAGACAAGTCAGACCTCCTTACTGCAGTGTGAAGTGTGAGAGACTGAGACAGACAAGTCAGACCTCCTTACTGCAGTGTGAAGTGTGAGTAACAGAGACAGACAAGTCAGACCTCCTTACTGCAGTGTGAAGTGTGAGAGACAGACAAGTCAGACCTCCTTACTGCAGTGTGAAGTGTGAGAGACTGAAACAGACAAGTCAGACCTCCTTACTGCAGTGTGAAGTGTGAGAGACAGAGACAGACAAGTCAGACCTCCTTACTGCAGGGTGAAGTGTGAGAGACTGAGACAAGTCAGACCTCCTTACTGCAGTGTGAAGTGTGAGAGACTGAGACAGACAAGTCAGACCTCCTTACTGCAGTGTGAAGTGTGAGAGACTGAGACAGACAAGTCAGACCTCCTTACTGCAGTGTGAAGTGTGAGAGACTGAGACAGACAAGTCAGACCTCCTTACTGCAGTATGAGGTGTGAGAGACTGAGACAGACAAGTCAGACCTCCTTACTGCAGTGTGAAGTGTGAGAGACTATAACAGACAAGTCAGACCTCCTTACTGCAGTGTGAAGTGTGAGAGACAGACAAGTCAGACCTCCTTACTGCAGTGTGAGGTGTGAGAGACAGACAAGTCAGACCTCCTTACTGCAGTGTGAAGGGTGAGTGACAGACAAGTCAGACCTCCTTACTGCAGTGTGAGGTGTGAGAGACAGACAAGTCAGACCTCCTTACTACAGTGTGAAGTGTGAGAGACTGAGACAGACAAGTCAGACCTCCTTACTGCAGTGTGAAGTGTGAGAGACTGAGACAGACAAGTCAGACCTCCTTACTGCAGTGTGAGGTGTGAGAGACTGAAACAGACAAGTCAGACCTCCTTACTGCAGTGTGAGGTGTGAGAGACTATAACAGACAAGTCAGACCTCCTTACTGCAGTGTGAAGTGTGAGAGACTGAAACAGACAAGTCAGACCACCTTACTGCAGTGTGAGGTGTGAGAGACAGACAAGTCAGACCTCCTTACTGCAGTGTGAGGTGTGAGAGACTGAGACAGACAAGTCAGACCTCCTTACTGCAGTGTGAAGTGTGAGAGACAGACAAGTCAGACCTCCTTACTGCAGTGTGAGGTGTGAGAGACAGACAAGTCAGACCTCCTTACTGCAGTGTGAGGTGTGAGAGACTGAGACAGACAAGTCAGACCTCCTTACTGCAGTGTGAGGTGTGAGAGACTGAGACAGACAAGTCAGACCTCCTTACTGCAGTGTGAAGTGTGAGAGACTGAGACAGACAAGTCAGACCTCCTTACTGCAGTGTGAAGTGTGAGAGACTGAGACAAGTCAGACCTCCTTACTGCAGTGTGAAGTGTGAGAGACAGAGACAAGTCAGACCTCCTTACTGCAGTGTGAAGTGTGAGAGACTGAGACAGACAAGTCAGACCTCCTTACTGCAGTGTGAAGTGTGAGAGACTGAAACAGACAAGTCAGACCTCCTTACTGCAGTGTGAGGTGTGAGAGACAGAGACAGACAAGTCAGACCTCCTTACTGCAGTGTGAAGTGTGAGAGACTGAGACAGACAAGTCAGACCTCCTTACTGCAGTGTGAAGTGTGAGAGACTGAAACAGACAAGTCAGACCTCCTTACTGCAGTGTGAAGTGTGAGAGACTGAAACAGACAAGTCAGACCTCCTTACTGCAGTGTGAAGTGTGAGAGACTGAGACAGACAAGTCAGACCTCCTTACTGCAGTGTGAAGTGTGAGAAGCTGAAACAGACAAGTCAGACTTACTGCAGGGTATCAGGGAGGGTGAGTGATGCCAGTGTCCACACTCCAGTGTACAGAGTGAGTATACAGAGGGTGAACGTGTGAGTCCAGTGCGAGTGGAGGAGGGTGTGAGTGGAGGAGGGTGTGAGTGGAGGAGGGTGTGAGTCACAGAGGGTGAACGTGTCAGATTTACGCTTCAGATGTGCCTCTCCCTCCGTGTAGAGAACTTGTTTTTCATGCTCAGTATTCACAACCAATCTGTGGAAGAGAAACTCTCCCACCTGAAGTGGTCCATGTGTGAGGTTCACCTCAGCGTGTGGTGTTGGCACTGAGTGAGACACACCCAGGTGTTGTGCCGGCCACCACAGGGCACGCCCTATTAGGTAATGAGGTCATTCCTTATGGCCACACTCATGAAGGGAATCAACAAGTAACATCAACAGTATACAGCACCAAGTCAGTCTTACATTTACTCAAAACAGTGCAGAAGTTCAAATCACCACTTCCCGAGGTTTCATAGTCACTCTAAAATACCTCTCTTATTTATTATCAAAAAGCCTAGGTATTCATATCTTTCAATATTTTGAAAGTTTTCCCCCATAGATAATATCTAAACATGATTACAAAGGATTCTTTAGAAAAAGGTACAATATTTTGAGAAGGAAAATTACTTTGGCTAAGCAAGAAGAGGGTAATTTGATGTGGGTCAGTGAAAGGGTCTAACATCACTGGGCCATACTCACAGATGTCTGAGGGGTGTAAGGAAGGACTGGGCGGAGGTCATTACAATATTCCCAAACCTACAGGGATCTGATCACAACCTGTGAGGGGCAGGTTGGTATGGAAACACGTCACTACTAGGGGCAGGTTGGTATGGAAACATGTCACTACTAGGGGCAGGTTGGTATGGAAACACGTCACTACTAGGGGCAGGTTGGTATGGAAACACGTCACTACTAGGGGCAGGTTGGTATGGAAACACGTCACTACTAGGGGCAGGTTGGTATGGAAACACGTCACTACCAGGGGCAGGTTGGTATGGAAACACGTCACTACTAGGGGCAGGTTGGTATGGAAACACGTCACTACTAGGGGCAGGTTGGTATGGAAACACGTCACTAATAGGGGCAGGTTGGTATGGAAACACGTCACTAATAGGGGCAGGTTGGTATGGAAACATGTCACTAATAGGGGCAGGTTGGTATGGAAACACGTCACTAATAGGGGCAGGTTGGTATGGAAACACGTCACTACTAGGGGCAGGTTGGTATGGAAACACGTCACTAATAGGGGCAGGTTGGTATGGAAACATGTCACTACTAGGGGCAGGTTGGTATGGAAACACGTCACTACTAGGGGCAGGTTGGTATGGAAACACGTCACTACTAGGGGCAGGTTGGTATGGAAACACACCTCTATCAGGGGCAGGTTGGTATGGAAACACGTCACTTATACGGGCAGGTTGGTATGGAAACGCGTCACTACTAGGGGCAGGTTGGTATGGAAACACGTCACTACTAGGGGCAGGTTGGTATGGAAACACGTCACTACTAGGGGCAGGTTGGTATGGAAACACGTCACTAATAGGGGCAGGTTGGTATGGAAACATGTCACCACTAGGGGCAGGTTGGTATGGAAACACGTCACTACTAGGGGCAGGTTGGTATGGAAACACCCCTCTACTAGGGGCAGGTGGAAATGTAAGGGTTTTTGAACCTATTGTCAATTCTATCCAAACATTCACGGAAAACTTGTTGGTATTCCTGGTTATGTCAAACTAGTTACACACTGTAACATTCCCCTAACACACATCTTATGCCCTACTTCAAAGTAAGCACTTTCTAAAGACCGTCCTAGTTCACACTTTATTGGCGCACTGCGCTGGGTGCGACAGACTGCTCCGTATTAAGACCGTCCTAGTTCACACTTTATTAGCGCACTGCGCTGGGTGCGACAGACTGCTCCGTATTAAGACCGTCCTAGCTCACACTTTATTAGTGTACTGCGCTGGACAGACTGCTCCGTATTAAGACCGTCCTAGTTCACACTTTATTAGCACACTGCGCTGGGTGCGACAGACTGCTCCGTATTAAGACCGTCCTAGCTCACACTTTATTAGTGTACTGCGCTGGACAGACTGCTCCGTATTAAGACCGTCCTAGTTCACACTTTATTAGCACACTGCGCTGGGTGCGACAGACTGCTCCGTATTAAGACCGTCCTAGCTCACACTTTATTAGTGTACTGCGCTGGACAGACTGCTCCGTATTAAGACCGTCCTAGCTCACACTTTATTAGTGTACTGCGCTGGACAGACTGCTCCGTATTTAGACCGTCCTAGTTCACACTTTATTAGTGTACTGCGCTGGACAGACTGCTCCGTATTAAGACCGTCCTAGTTCACACTTTATTAACGCACTGCGCTGGGTGCGACAGACTGCTCCGTATTTAGACCGTCCTAGCTCACACTTTATTAGTGTACTGCGCTGGACAGACTGCTCCGTATTAAGACCGTCCTAGCTCACACTTTATTAGTGTACTGCGCTGGACAGACTGCTCCGTATTAGGACCGTCCTAGTTCACACTTTATTAGCCCACTGCGCTGGGTGCGACAGACTGCTCCGTATTTAGACCGTCCTAGTTCACACTTTATTAACGCACTGCGCTGGGTGCGACAGACTGCTCCGTATTAAGACCGTCCTAGTTCACACTTTATTAGCGCACTGCGCTGGACAGACTGCTCCGTATTAAGACCGTCCTAGCTCACACTTTATTAGTGTACTGCGCTGGACAGACTGCTCCGTATTAAGACCGTCCTAGTTCACATTTTATTAGCCCACTGCGCTGGGTGCGACAGACTGCTAGATCAGCACTAATGTCCAGATAATTGGGCCCTATCGTCCAGACTTTTAGGCAGAGGGCCCTATCGTCCTGAGTTTTAGGCAGTGGGCCCTTTCGTCCTGACTTTAAGGAAGTGGACCCTATCGTCCTGACTTTTAAGTAGTGGGCCCTATCGTTCTGACTTTTAGGTAGTGGGGCCTTTGATCCTGACTTTTAGGTAGTGGGCCTTTTCGTCCTGACTTTTAGGTAGTAAGGCCTTTCGTCCTGACTTTTAGGCAGTGGGGCCTTTCGTCCTGGCTTTTAGGCAGTGGGCCCTATCGTCCTGACTTTTAGGTAGTGGGCCCTATCGTCCTGACTTTTAGGCAGTGGGGCCTTTCGTCCTGACTTTTAGGCAGAGGGCCCTATCGTCCTGACTTTTAGGCAGTGAGGCCTTTCGTCCTGACTTTTAGGTAGTGGGGCCTTTCATGCTGACTTTTTGGCAGTGGGCCCTATCGTCCTGACTTTTAGGCAGTGGGGCCTTTCGTCCTGACTTTTAGGTAGTGGGGCCTTTCGTCCTGACTTTTAGGTAGTGGGGCCTTTCGTCCTGACTTTTAGGCAGTGGGCCCTATCGTCCTGACTTTTAGGTAGTAAGGCCTTTCGTCCTGACTTTTAGGCAGTGGGGCCTTTCGTCCTGGCTTTTAGGTAGTGGGGCCTTTCGTCCTGACTTTTAGGTAGTGGGGCCTTTCATGCTGACTTTTAGGCAGTGGGCCCTATCGTCCTGACTTTTAGGCAGTGGGGCCTTTCGTCCTGACTTTTAGGTAGTGGGGCCTTTCGTCCTAACTTTTAGGTAGTGGGGCCTTTCGTCCTGACTTTTAGGCAGTGGGCCCTTTCGTCCTGACTTTTAGGCAGTGGGCCCTATCGTCCTGACTTTTAGGTAGTGGGCCCTATGGTCCTGACTTTTAGGTAGTGGGCCCTATGGTCCTGACTTTTAGGTAGTGGGCCCTATGGTCCTGAGTTTTAGGCAGTGGGCCCTATGGTCCTGACATTTAGGTAGTGGGCCCTATGGTCCTGACTTTTAGGTAGTGGGGCCTATCGTCCTGACTTTTAGGTAGTGGGCCCTATCGTCCTGACTTTTAGGCAGTGGGCCCTATCGTCCTGACTTTAAGGTAGTGGGCCCTTACGTTCTGCAGTCATTGCTTTATCTGAGTAAAATGGAATTTTACTATTCATCAGAATCTGGAAAATAACAGTTGATATACTCGTAACAATATGAATTATTCTTTTATCTAATAAACATGGTTATAAGACATTATGCAATCGCCGTAGGAGGCATTCTTCCTTACTTAAGTCACATAGAGAAACACAATACAGGACAAAAACAATACTCATTCATAGAATGTACTTGTTATTCAGCTAAAATTGTGTCACTAGCTAACAATACCTTGCTAACAATTACACTCAGTTTCATGCTCACTCAAATTTATTTCCTTCAACTAGCACAAATACTTGTTTCTTGATAATTGATTCCAACTACATCTGTTAATGATAATATTTCTAATAATGCCACCTCAATATTATTATATACCTGTGTGCGAATGTCTATGAAATACTGCCCGCTGCTAGGGGTGCAGTAATAATAATGTTCGTGTCCACTGTGAGTGTGACTTGATGAGTCATCAAAATGTCGTTTTTTCATTGGTTTAAGGCATATAATAATAAGCAAACGTCCTCACTGTGGACGAAACGTCTCTCGTTCTCGGTCAGTCTTTGATTTCATATTGCCTTCCGCCTATGGCGTCAGGCAGTATGAAATCAAAGACTGACCTCGTCCACGTTTCCTAATAATACATTCTAGACAGTAAATGGTTAATTCTAATCTATTGTTCATGTGTAACACCAACAGCACTGACAGAAATCAAGTCTTTTTCGTTTGATCTTATGATCAATCATGATTTTTTCTTCGAGTTGCAAAAGTTCTTTATAAAGTAGTGGTGAATGAAAGTATGATTATTGATGTAGAAAAGCCTGATCCATAGTCTAGCTTACAAAGATATGCCAAAGATAATTCCCTGAAATTCCTATACTGCGCAGCCCAAAACCCGTAGATCCAAGCTTTTCTATATCTTCTAAAGGTGGCGTCATAAAGGTGCTACCTGACACAGGCCAACTCCTAGTCTGATGATAAACAGTAAAATGTCATCATGAGCCTGTTGTTCTCCTTGATACCTATGAGTTGTGTTTTTGACTTATCAATAAATTTCAAAATTATAAAATGTTGCCCAACTAGACGGATGGAATAAATCCAGATACAACTCATGAGCAGTCTCTGGTTGTGTCATGACTTTGGTATGAATCAGGTTTTTCCGGGGAAAGTCGCACGGGGTCGGGTGCAGGTGGGGGGCCTTTTGGATCTAACGATCACTGAGACCTAAATAGTTCATCATTTGTCCCATGTCTGCGCCCTTCAACCAGGTCTTGTGTGTTATCTCTCCGTCATTCAGCGAATACTTCATGTCGTGGTCAATCATCCTGAGACAAAAAACATCCTGTCAGATACACCAATGTCTTTCCTTATAGCTGAGATAAGTTTTAAAAATCTTAATAGCAACCATACAAACGAGAATCTAGTAGAATCAACAGAGTTACAAATAGTGTAACGACATACAAACGAGAATCTAGTAGAATCAACAGAGTTACAAATAGTGTAACGACATACAAACGAGAATCTAGTAGAATCAACAGAGTTACAAATAGTGTAACGACATACAAACGAGAATCTAGTAGAATCAACAGAGTTACAAATAGTGTAACGACATACAAACGAGAATTTAGTAGAATCAACAGAGTTACAAATAGGGTAACGAGATAGAAACAAGTATCTAGTAGAATCAACAGAGTTACAAATAGTGTAACGACATACAAACGAGAATCTAGTAGAATCAACAGAGTTACAAATAGTGTAACGACATACAAACGAGAATCTAGTAGAATCAACAGAGTTACAAATAGTGTAACGACATACAAACGAGAATCTAGTAGAATCAACAGAGTTACAAATAGTGTAACGACATACAAACGAGAATCAATTAGGCGTATGGTTCCGGATACCACTCGGCTTCGCCTCGTGAAATCACTACGCCAAACGCCAGTCGTGGCATACGGGAGCCAAGATTAAAACTCATCCGGTTTTACGATAGTATACTTTATGTTGGTTGGTTGATTTTATGTTGGTTGGTTGATTTGATTTAACCATTGCAGGTTCTCACCAGACTTTCTCAAGGTTCTTTTACACCACAAGGGTGGTGATCGAAGTCCAGTGCTCTTTACCACGAGCTAACTCCCCACTTATAAATGTCTGTATGTGACTCACTCTGTAAGGTCACTTATAAATGTCTGTATGTGACTCACTCTGTAAGGTCACTTATAAATGTATGTGACTCACTCTGTAAGGTCATTTGTAAATGTCTGTATGTGACTCACTCTGTAAGGTCACTTATAAATGTCTGTATGTGACTCACTCTGTAAGGTCACTTATAAATGTATGTGACTCACTCTGTAAGGTCACTTATAAATGTATGTATGTGACTCACTCTGTAAGGTCACTTATAAATGTATGTGACTCACTCTGTAAGGTCAATTGTAAATGTCTGTATGTGACTCACTCTGTAAGGTCACTTATAAATGTCTGTATGTGACTCACTATGTAAGGTCACTTATAAATGTATGTGACTCATTCTGTAAGGTCACTTGTAAATGTCTGTATGTGACTCACTCTGTAAGGTCACTTGTAAATGTCTGTATGTGACTCACTCTGTAAGGTCACTTATAAATGTATGTGACTCACTCTGTAAGGTCACTTGTAAATGTCTGTATGTGACTCACTCTGTAAGGTCACTTGTAAATGTCTGTATGTGACTCACTCTGTAAGGTCACTTATAAATGTATGTGACTCACTCTGTAAGGTCACTTGTAAATGTCTGTATGTGACTCACTCTGTAAGGTCACTTGTAAATGTCTGTATGTGACTCACTCTGTAAGGTCACTTATAAATGTATGTGACTCACTCTGTAAGGTCACTTATAAATGTATGTGACTCACTCTGTAAGGTCACTTTTAAATGTCTGTATGTGACTCACTCTGTAAGGTCACTTGTAAATGTCTGTATGTGACTCACTCTATAAAGTCACTTATAAATGTCTGTGACTCACTCTGTAAGGTCACTTGTAAATGTCTGTGACTCACTCTGTCAGGTCACTTGTAAATGTATGTGACTCACTCTGTAAGGTCACTTATAAATGTCTGTGACTCACTCTGTAAAGTCACTTGTAAATGTCTGTATGTGACTCACTCTGTAAGGTCACTTATAAATGTATGTGACTCACTCTGTAAGGTCACTTATAAATGTCTGTAATTCACTCTTTAAGGTCGGTCTGAAGACCCAACTAAGGTAACCCTTTTTAAGTTTACTAATTAATACCTCCTTGAATACTTATTGTCACTGCAGGCGGGTTTCTCTGAGGAGATGGCAGCCTCTGTGTAAATAAGGCGGGTTTCTCTGTGGAGACGGCAGCCTCTGTGTAAATAAGGCGGGTTTCTCTGTGGAGACGGCAGCCTCTGTCTGTGTAAATAAGGCGGGTTTCTCTGTGGAGATGGCAGCCTCTGTGTAAATAAGGCGGGTTTCTCTGTGGAGATGGCAGCCTCTGTGTAAATAAGGCGGGTTTCTCTGAGGAGATGGCAGCCTCTGTGTAAATAAGGCGGGTTTCTCTGGGGAGATGGCAGCCTCTGTCTGTGTAAATAAGGCGGGTTTCTCTGTGGAGATGGCAGCCTCTGTCTGTGTAAATAAGGCGGGTTTCTCTGTGGAGACGGCAGCCTCTGTCTGTGTAAATAAGGCGGCTTTCTCTGTGGAGATGGCAGCCTCTGTATAAATAAAGCGGGTTTCTCTGTGGAGATGGCAGCCTCTGTGTAAATAAGGCGGGTTTCTCTGTGGAGACGGCAGCCTCTGTGTAAATAAGGCGGGTTTCTCTGTGGAGATGGCAGCCTCTGTGTAAATAAGGCGGGTTTCTCTTTGGAGACGGCTGCCTCTGTGTAAATAAGGCGGGTTTCTCTGTGGAGATGGCAGCCTCTGTGTAAAAAAGGCGGGTTTCTCTGTGGAGACGGCAGCCTCTGTGTAAATAAGGCGGGTTTCTCTGAGGAGATGGCAGCCTCTGTCTGTGTAAATAAGGCGGGTTTCTCTGTGGAGATGGCAGCCTCTGTGTAAATAAGGCGGGTTTCTCTGTGGAGATGGCAGCCTCTGTGTAAATAAGGCGGGTTTCTCTGTGAGGATGGCAGCCTCTGTCTGTGTAAATAAGGCGGGTTTCTCTGTGAAGATGGCAGCCTCTGTGTAAATAAGGCGGGTTTCTCTGTGAAGATGGCAGCCTCTGTGTAAATAAGGCAGGTTTCTCTGAGGAGATGGCAGCCTCTGTCTGTGTAAATAAGGCGGCTTTCTCTGTGGAGATGGCAGCCTCTGTATAAATAAGGCGGGTTTCTCTGTGGAGACTGCAGCCTCTGTCTGTGTAAATAAGGCGGGTTTCTCTGTGGAGATGGCAGCCTCTGTGTGAATAGGGCGGGTTTCTCTGTGGAGATGGCAGCCTCTGTGTAAATAAGGCGGGTTTCTCTGTGGAGACGGCAGCCTCTGTGTAAATAAGGCGGGTTTCTCTGTGGAGATGGCAGCCTCTGTCTGTGTAAATAAGGCGGGTTTCTCTGTGGAGATGGCTGCCTCTGTGTAAATAAGGCGGGTTTCTCTGTGGAGAGGGCAGCCTCTGTGTAAATAAGGCGGGTTTCTCTGTGGAGATGGCAGCCTCTGTCTGTGTAAATAAGGCGGGTCTCTCTGTGGAGATGGCAGCCTCTGTCTGTGTAAATAAGGCGGGTTTCTCTGTGGAGACGGCAGCCTCTGTGTAAATAAGGCGGGTTTCTCTGTGGAGATGGCAGCCTCTGTCTGTGTAAATAAGGCGGGTTTCTCTGTGGAGATGGCTGCCTCTGTCTGTGTAAATAAGGCGGGTTTCTCTGTGGAGATGGCAGCCTCTGTGTAAATAAGGCGGGTCTCTCTGTGGAGACGGCAGCCTCTGTCTGTGTAAATAAGGCGGGTTTCTCTGTGGAGATGGCAGCCTCTGTGTAAATAAGGCGGGTTTCTCTGTGGAGATGGCAGCCTCTGTGTAAATAAGGCGGGTTTCTCTGTGGAGACGGCAGCCTCTGTCTGTGTAAATAAGGCGGGTTTCTCTGTGGAGATGGCAGCCTCTGTGTAAATAAGGCGGGTTTCTCTGTGGAGATGGCAGCCTCTGTGTAAATAAGGCGGGTTTCTCTGTGGAGATGGCAGCCTCTGTGTAAATAAGGCGGGTTTCTCTGTGGAGACGGCAGCCTCTGTCTGTGTAAATAAGGCGGGTTTCTCTGTGGAGATGGCAGCCTCTGTGTAAATAAGGCGGGTTTCTCTGTGGAGACGGCAGCCTCTGTGTAAATAAGGCGGGTTTCTCTGAGGAGATGGCAGCCTCTGTGTAAATAAGGCGGGTTTCTCTGTGGAGATGGCAGCCTCTGTATAAATAAGGCGGGTTTCTCTGAGGAGATGGCAGCCTCTGTGTAAATAAGGCGGGTTTCTCTGTGGAGATGGCAGCCTCTGTCTGTGTAAATAAGGCGGGTTTCTCTGTGGAGATGGCAGCCTCTGTGTAAATAAGGCGGGTTTCTCTGAGGAGATGGCTGCCTCTGTGTAAATAAGGCGAGTTTCTCTGTGGAGATGGCTGCCTCTGTGTAAATAAGGCGGGTTTCTCTGTGGAGATGGCAGCCTCTGTGTAAATAAGGCGGGTTTCTCTGTGGAGACGGCAGCCTCTGTGTAAATAAGGCGGGTTTCTCTGTGGAGATGGCAGCCTCTGTGTAAATAAGGCGGGTTTCTCTGTGGAGATAGCAGCCTCTGTCTGTGTAAATAAGGCGGGTTTCTCTGTGGAGACGGCAGCCTCTGTGTAAATAAGGCGGGTTTCTCTGTGGAGATGGCAGCCTCTGTGTAAATAAGGCGGGTCTCTCTGTGGAGATGGCAGCCTCTGTGTAAATAAGGCGGGTTTCTCTGTGGAGATGGCTGCCTCTGTCTGTGTAAATAAGGCGGGTTTCTCTATGGAGATGGCAGCCTCTGTGTAAATAAGGCGGGTTTCTCTGAGGAGATGGCTGCCTCTGTCTGTGTAAATAAGGCGGGTTTCTCTATGGAGATGGCAGCCTCTGTGTAAATAAGGCGGGTTTCTCTGTGGAGACGGCAGCCTCTGTCTGTATAAATAAGGCGGGTTTCTCTGTGGAGACGGCAGCCTCTGTGTAAATAAGGCGGGTTTCTCTGTGGAGATGGCAGCCTCTGTGTAAATAAGGCGGGTTTCTCTGAGGAGATGGCAGCCTCTGTGTAAATAAGGCGGGCTTCTCTATGGAGATGGCAGCCTCTGTGTATATAAGGCGGGTTTCTCTGTGGAGATGGCAGCCTCTGTGTAAATAAGGCGGGTTTCTCTGTGGAGATGGCTGCCTCTGTCTGTGTAAATAAGGCGGGTTTCTCTGTGGAGACGGCAGCCTCTGTGTAAATAAGGCGGGTTTCTCTGTGGAGATGGCAGCCTCTGTCTGTGTAAATAAGGCGGGTTTCTCTGAGGAGATGGCAGCCTCTGTCTGTGTAAATAAGGCGGGTTTCTCTGTGGAGATGGCAGCCTCTGTGTAAATAAGGCGGGTTTCTCTGTGGAGATGGCAGCCTATGTGTAAATAAGGCGGGTTTCTCTGTGAGGATGGCAGCCTCTGTCTGTGTAAATAAGGCGGGTTTCTCTGTGGAGATGGCAGCCTCTGTGTAAATAAGGCGGGTTTCTCTGTGAAGATGGCAGCCTCTGTGTAAATAAGGCAGGTTTCTCTGAGGAGATGGCAGCCTCTGTCTGTGTAAATAAGGCGGCTTTCTCTGTGGAGATGGCAGCCTCTGTGTAAATAAGGCGGGTTTCTCTGTGGAGAGGGCAGCCTCTGTGTAAATAAGGCGGGTTTCTCTGTGGAGATGGCAGCCTCTGTCTGTGTAAATAAGGCGGGTCTCTCTGTGGAGATGGCAGCCTCTGTCTGTGTAAATAAGGCGGGTTTCTCTGTGGAGACGGCAGCCTCTGTGTAAATAAGGCGGGTTTCTCTGTGGAGATGGCAGCCTCTGTGTAAATAAGGCGGGTTTCTCTGTGGAGATGGCAGCCTCTGTGTAAATAAGGCGGGTTTCTCTGTGGAGATGGCAGCCTCTGTGTAAATAAGGCGGGTTTCTCTGTGGAGATTGCAGCCTCTGTGTAAATAAGGCGGGTTTCTCTGTGGAGACGGCAGCCTCTGTCTGTGTAAATAAGGCGGGTTTCTCTGTGGAGATGGCAGCCTCTGTGTAAATAAGGCGGGTTTCTCTGTGGAGACGGCAGCCTCTGTGTAAATAAGGCGGGTTTCTCTGAGGAGATGGCAGCCTCTGTGTAAATAAGGCGGGTTTCTCTGTGGAGATGGCAGCCTCTGTATAAATAAGGCGGGTTTCTCTGAGGAGATGGCAGCCTCTGTGTAAATAAGGCGGGTTTCTCTGTGGAGATGGCAGCCTCTGTCTGTGTAAATAAGGCGGGTTTATCTGTGGAGACGGCAGCCTCTGTCTGTGTAAATAAGGCGGGTTTCTCTGTGGAGATGGCAGCCTCTGTGTAAATAAGGCGGGTTTCTCTGAGGAGATGGCTGCCTCTGTGTAAATAAGGCAGGTTTCTCTGTGGAGATGGCAGCCTCTGTGTAAATAAGGCGGGTTTCTCTGTGGAGACGGCAGCCTCTGTGTAAATAAGGCGGGTTTCTCTGTGGAGATGGCAGCCTCTGTGTAAATAAGGCGGGTTTCTCTGTGGAGATGGCAGCCTCTGTCTGTGTAAATAAGGCGGGTTTCTCTGTGGAGATGGCAGCCTCTGTGTAAATAAGGCGGGTTTCTCTGTGGAGATGGCAGCCTCTGTGTAAATAAGGCGGGTTTCTCTGTGGAGATGGCTGCCTCTGTGTAAATAAGGCGGGTTTCTCTGTGGAGATGGCAGCCTCTGTGTAAATAAGGCGGGTTTCTCTGTGGAGACGGCAGCCTCTGTGTAAATAAGGCGGGTTTCTCTGTGGAGATGGCTGCCTCTGTCTGTGTAAATAAGGCGGGTTTCTCTATGGAGATGGCAGCCTCTGTGTAAATAAGGCGGGTTTCTCTGTGGAGATGGCAGCCTCTGTGTAAATAAGGCGGGTTTCTCTGTGGAGATGGCTGCCTCTGTGTAAATAAGGCGGGTTTCTCTGTGGAGATGGCAGCCTCTGTGTAAATAAGGCGGGTTTCTCTGTGGAGACGGCAGCCTCTGTGTAAATAAGGCGGGTTTCTCTGAGGAGATGGCTGCCTCTGTCTGTGTAAATAAGGCGGGTTTCTCTATGGAGATGGCAGCCTCTGTGTAAATAAGGCGGGTTTCTCTATGGAGATGGCAGCCTCTGTGTAAATAAGGCGGGTTTCTCTGTGGAGACGGCAGCCTCTGTCTGTATAAATAAGGCGGGTTTCTCTGTGGAGACGGCAGCCTCTGTGTAAATAAGGCGGGTTTCTCTGTGGAGATGGCAGCCTCTGTGTAAATAAGGCGGGTTTCTCTGAGGAGATGGCAGCCTCTGTGTAAATAAGGCGGGCTTCTCTATGGAGATGGCAGCCTCTGTGTAAATAAGGCGGGTTTCTCTGAGGAGATGGCAGCCTCTGTCTGTGTAAATAAGGCGGGTTTCTCTGTGGAGATGGCAGCCTCTGTCTGTGTAAATAAGGCGGGTTTCTCTGTGGAGACTGCAGCCTCTGTCTGTGTAAATAAGGCGGGTTTCTCTGTGGAGATGGCAGCCTCTGTGTAAATAAGGCGGGTTTCTCTGTGGAGATGGCTGCCTCTGTGTAAATAAGGCGGGTTTCTCTGAGGAGATGGCAGCCTCTGTGTAAATAAGGCGGGTTTCTCTGTGGAGACGGCAGCCTCTGTCTGTGCAAATAAGGCGGGTTTCTCTGTGGAGATGGCAGCCTCTGTGTAAATAAGGCGGGTTTCTCTGTGGAGACGGCAGCCTCTGTGTAAATAAGGCGGGTTTCTCTGTGGAGATGGCAGCCTCTGTGTAAATAAGGCGGGTTTCTCTGTGGAGACGGCAGCCTCTGTGTAAATAAGGCGGGTTTCTCTGTGGAGATGGCAGCCTCTGTGTAAATAAGGCGGGTTTATCTGTGGAGATGGCTGCCTCTGTCTGTGTAAATAAGGCGGGTTTCTCTGTGGAGACGGCAGCCTCTGTGTAAATAAGGCGGGTTTCTCTGTGGAGACGGCAGCCTCTGTGTAAATAAGGCGGGTTTCTCTTTGGAGATGGCAGCCTCTGTGTAAATAAGGCGGGTTTCTCTGTGGAGATGGCAGCCTCTGTGTAAATAAGGCGGGTTTCTCTGTGAAGATGGCAGCCTCTGTCTGTGTAAATAGGGCGGGTTTCTCTGTGGAGATGGCAGCCTCTGTGTAAATAAGGCGGGTCTCTCTATGGAGATGGCAGCCTCTGTGTAAATAAGGCGGGTTTCTCTTTGGAGATGGCAGCCTCTGTGTAAATAAGGCGGGTTTCTCTGTGGAGACGGCAGCCTCTGTGTAAATAAGGCGGGTTTCTCTGTGGAGATGGCTGCCTCTGTCTGTGTAAATAAGGCGGGTTTCTCTGTGGAGACGGCAGCCTCTGTGTAAATAAGGCGGGTTTCTCTGTGGAGATGGCAGCCTCTGTGTAAATAAGGCGGGTTTCTCTGAGGAGATGGCAGCCTCTGTCTGTGTAAATAAGGCGGGTTTCTCTATGGAGATGGCAGCCTCTGTGTAAATAAGGCAGGTTTCTCTGTGGAGATGGCTGCCTCTGTCTGTGTAAATAAGGCGGGTTTCTCTGAGGAGATGGCAGCCTCTGTCTGTGTAAATAAGGCGGGTTTCTCTGTGGAGACGGCAGCCTCTGTGTAAATAAGGCAGGTTTCTCTGTGGAGATGGCTGCCTCTGTGTAAATAAGGCGGGTCTCTCTGTGGAGATGGCTGCCTCTGTGTAAATAAGGCGGGTTTCTCTGTGGAGATGGCAGCCTCTGTGTAAATAAGGCGGGTTTCTCTGTGGAGACGGCAGCCTCTGTCTGTAAATAAGGCGGGTTTCTCTGTGGAGATGGCAGCCTCTGTCTGTGTAAATAAGGCGGGTTTCTCTGTGGAGATGGCTGCCTCTGTCTGTGTAAATAAGGCGGGTTTCTCTGTGGAGACGGCAGCCTCTGTGTAAATAAGGCAGGTTTCTCTGTGGAGATGGCAGCCTCTGTCTGTGTAAATAAGGCGGGTTTCTCTGAGGAGATGGCAGCCTCTGTCTGTGTAAATAAGGCGGGTTTCTCTGTGGAGATGGCAGCCTCTGTGTAAATAAGGCGGGTTTCTCTGTGGAGATGGCAGCCTCTGTGTAAATAAGGCGGGTTTCTCTGTGAGGATGGCAGCCTCTGTCTGTGTAAATAAGGCGGGTTTCTCTGTGGAGATGGCAGCCTCTGTGTAAATAAGGCGGGTTTCTCTGTGAAGATGGCAGCCTTTGTGTAAATAAGGCAGGTTTCTCTGAGGAGATGGCAGCCTCTGTCTGTGTAAATAAGGCGGGTTTCTCTGTGGAGACGGCAGCCTCTGTCTGTGTAAATAAGGCAGGTTTCTCTGTGGAGATGGCAGCCTCTGTGTAAATAAGGCGGGTTTCTCTGAGGAGATGGCAGCCTCTGTCTGTGTAAATAAGGCGGCTTTCTCTGTGGAGATGGCAGCCTCTGTGTAAATAAGGCGGGTTTCTCTGTGGAGAGGGCAGCCTCTGTGTAAATAAGGCGGGTTTCTCTGTGGAGATGGCAGCCTCTGTCTGTGTAAATAAGGCGGGTCTCTCTGTGGAGATGGCAGCCTCTGTCTGTGTAAATAAGGCGGGTTTCTCTGTGGAGACGGCAGCCTCTGTGTAAATAAGGCGGGTTTCTCTGTGAAGATGGCAGCCTCTGTGTAAATAAGGCGGGTTTCTCTGAGGAGATGGCAGCCTCTGTGTAAATAAGGCGGGCTTCTCTATGGAGATGGCAGCCTCTGTGTATATAAGGCGGGTTTCTCTGTGGAGATGGCAGCCTCTGTGTAAATAAGGCGGGTTTCTCTGTGGAGATGGCTGCCTCTGTCTGTGTAAATAAGGCGGGTTTCTCTGTGGAGACGGCAGCCTCTGTGTAAATAAGGCGGGTTTCTCTGTGGAGATGGCAGCCTCTGTCTGTGTAAATAAGGCGGGTTTCTCTGAGGAGATGGCAGCCTCTGTCTGTGTAAATAAGGCGGGTTTCTCTGTGGAGATGGCAGCCTCTGTGTAAATAAGGCGGGTTTCTCTGTGGAGATGGCAGCCTATGTGTAAATAAGGCGGGTTTCTCTGTGAGGATGGCAGCCTCTGTCTGTGTAAATAAGGCGGGTTTCTCTGTGGAGATGGCAGCCTCTGTGTAAATAAGGCGGGTTTCTCTGTGAAGATGGCAGCCTTTGTGTAAATAAGGCAGGTTTCTCTGAGGAGATGGCAGCCTCTGTCTGTGTAAATAAGGCGGCTTTCTCTGTGGAGATGGCAGCCTCTGTGTAAATAAGGCGGGTTTCTCTGTGGAGAGGGCAGCCTCTGTGTAAATAAGGCGGGTTTCTCTGTGGAGATGGCAGCCTCTGTCTGTGTAAATAAGGCGGGTCTCTCTGTGGAGATGGCAGCCTCTGTCTGTGTAAATAAGGCGGGTTTCTCTGTGGAGACGGCAGCCTCTGTGTAAATAAGGCGGGTTTCTCTGTGGAGATGGCAGCCTCTGTGTAAATAAGGCGGGTTTCTCTGTGGAGATGGCAGCCTCTGTGTAAATAAGGCGGGTTTCTCTGTGGAGATGGCAGCCTCTGTGTAAATAAGGCGGGTTTCTCTGTGGAGATTGCAGCCTCTGTGTAAATAAGGCGGGTTTCTCTGTGGAGACGGCAGCCTCTGTCTGTGTAAATAAGGCGGGTTTCTCTGTGGAGATGGCAGCCTCTGTGTAAATAAGGCGGGTTTCTCTGTGGAGACGGCAGCCTCTGTGTAAATAAGGCGGGTTTCTCTGAGGAGATGGCAGCCTCTGTGTAAATAAGGCGGGTTTCTCTGTGGAGATGGCAGCCTCTGTATAAATAAGGCGGGTTTCTCTGAGGAGATGGCAGCCTCTGTGTAAATAAGGCGGGTTTCTCTGTGGAGATGGCAGCCTCTGTCTGTGTAAATAAGGCGGGTTTCTCTGTGGAGATGGCAGCCTCTGTGTAAATAAGGCGGGTTTCTCTGAGGAGATGGCTGCCTCTGTGTAAATAAGGCAGGTTTCTCTGTGGAGATGGCAGCCTCTGTGTAAATAAGGCGGGTTTCTCTGTGGAGACTGCAGCCTCTGTGTAAATAAGGCGGGTTTCTCTGTGGAGATGGCAGCCTCTGTGTAAATAAGGCGGGTTTCTCTGTGGAGATGGCAGCCTCTGTCTGTGTAAATAAGGCGGGTTTCTCTGTGGAGATGGCAGCCTCTGTGTAAATAAGGCGGGTTTCTCTGTGGAGATGGCAGCCTCTGTGTAAATAAGGCGGGTTTCTCTGTGGAGATGGCTGCCTCTGTGTAAATAAGGCGGGTTTCTCTGTGGAGATGGCAGCCTCTGTGTAAATAAGGCGGGTTTCTCTGTGGAGACGGCAGCCTCTGTGTAAATAAGGCGGGTTTCTCTGTGGAGATGGCTGCCTCTGTCTGTGTAAATAAGGCGGGTTTCTCTATGGAGATGGCAGCCTCTGTGTAAATAAGGCGGGTTTCTCTGTGGAGATGGCAGCCTCTGTGTAAATAAGGCGGGTTTCTCTGTGGAGATGGCTGCCTCTGTGTAAATAAGGCGGGTTTCTCTGTGGAGATGGCAGCCTCTGTGTAAATAAGGCGGGTTTCTCTGTGGAGACGGCAGCCTCTGTGTAAATAAGGCGGGTTTCTCTGAGGAGATGGCTGCCTCTGTCTGTGTAAATAAGGCGGGTTTCTCTATGGAGATGGCAGCCTCTGTGTAAATAAGGCGGGTTTCTCTATGGAGATGGCAGCCTCTGTGTAAATAAGGCGGGTTTCTCTGTGGAGACGGCAGCCTCTGTCTGTATAAATAAGGCGGGTTTCTCTGTGGAGACGGCAGCCTCTGTGTAAATAAGGCGGGTTTCTCTGTGGAGATGGCAGCCTCTGTGTAAATAAGGCGGGTTTCTCTGAGGAGATGGCAGCCTCTGTGTAAATAAGGCGGGCTTCTCTATGGAGATGGCAGCCTCTGTGTAAATAAGGCGGGTTTCTCTGAGGAGATGGCAGCCTCTGTCTGTGTAAATAAGGCGGGTTTCTCTGTGGAGATGGCAGCCTCTGTCTGTGTAAATAAGGCGGGTTTCTCTGTGGAGACTGCAGCCTCTGTCTGTGTAAATAAGGCGGGTTTCTCTGTGGAGATGGCAGCCTCTGTGTAAATAAGGCGGGTTTCTCTGTGGAGATGGCTGCCTCTGTGTAAATAAGGCGGGTTTCTCTGAGGAGATGGCAGCCTCTGTGTAAATAAGGCGGGTTTCTCTGTGGAGACGGCAGCCTCTGTCTGTGCAAATAAGGCGGGTTTCTCTGTGGAGATGGCAGCCTCTGTGTAAATAAGGCGGGTTTCTCTGTGGAGACGGCAGCCTCTGTGTAAATAAGGCGGGTTTCTCTGTGGAGATGGCAGCCTCTGTGTAAATAAGGCGGGTTTCTCTGTGGAGACGGCAGCCTCTGTGTAAATAAGGCGGGTTTCTCTGTGGAGATGGCAGCCTCTGTGTAAATAAGGCGGGTTTATCTGTGGAGATGGCTGCCTCTGTCTGTGTAAATAAGGCGGGTTTCTCTGTGGAGACGGCAGCCTCTGTGTAAATAAGGCGGGTTTCTCTGTGGAGACGGCAGCCTCTGTGTAAATAAGGCGGGTTTCTCTTTGGAGATGGCAGCCTCTGTGTAAATAAGGCGGGTTTCTCTGTGGAGATGGCAGCCTCTGTGTAAATAAGGCGGGTTTCTCTGTGAAGATGGCAGCCTCTGTCTGTGTAAATAGGGCGGGTTTCTCTGTGGAGATGGCAGCCTCTGTGTAAATAAGGCGGGTCTCTCTATGGAGATGGCAGCCTCTGTGTAAATAAGGCGGGTTTCTCTTTGGAGATGGCAGCCTCTGTGTAAATAAGGCGGGTTTCTCTGTGGAGACGGCAGCCTCTGTGTAAATAAGGCGGGTTTCTCTGTGGAGATGGCTGCCTCTGTCTGTGTAAATAAGGCGGGTTTCTCTGTGGAGACGGCAGCCTCTGTGTAAATAAGGCGGGTTTCTCTGTGGAGATGGCAGCCTCTGTGTAAATAAGGCGGGTTTCTCTGAGGAGATGGCAGCCTCTGTCTGTGTAAATAAGGCGGGTTTCTCTATGGAGATGGCAGCCTCTGTGTAAATAAGGCAGGTTTCTCTGTGGAGATGGCTGCCTCTGTCTGTGTAAATAAGGCGGGTTTCTCTGAGGAGATGGCAGCCTCTGTCTGTGTAAATAAGGCGGGTTTCTCTGTGGAGACGGCAGCCTCTGTGTAAATAAGGCAGGTTTCTCTGTGGAGATGGCTGCCTCTGTGTAAATAAGGCGGGTCTCTCTGTGGAGATGGCTGCCTCTGTGTAAATAAGGCGGGTTTCTCTGTGGAGATGGCAGCCTCTGTGTAAATAAGGCGGGTTTCTCTGTGGAGACGGCAGCCTCTGTCTGTAAATAAGGCGGGTTTCTCTGTGGAGATGGCAGCCTCTGTCTGTGTAAATAAGGCGGGTTTCTCTGTGGAGATGGCTGCCTCTGTCTGTGTAAATAAGGCGGGTTTCTCTGTGGAGACGGCAGCCTCTGTGTAAATAAGGCAGGTTTCTCTGTGGAGATGGCAGCCTCTGTCTGTGTAAATAAGGCGGGTTTCTCTGAGGAGATGGCAGCCTCTGTCTGTGTAAATAAGGCGGGTTTCTCTGTGGAGATGGCAGCCTCTGTGTAAATAAGGCGGGTTTCTCTGTGGAGATGGCAGCCTCTGTGTAAATAAGGCGGGTTTCTCTGTGAGGATGGCAGCCTCTGTCTGTGTAAATAAGGCGGGTTTCTCTGTGGAGATGGCAGCCTCTGTGTAAATAAGGCGGGTTTCTCTGTGAAGATGGCAGCCTTTGTGTAAATAAGGCAGGTTTCTCTGAGGAGATGGCAGCCTCTGTCTGTGTAAATAAGGCGGGTTTCTCTGTGGAGACGGCAGCCTCTGTCTGTGTAAATAAGGCAGGTTTCTCTGTGGAGATGGCAGCCTCTGTGTAAATAAGGCGGGTTTCTCTGAGGAGATGGCAGCCTCTGTCTGTGTAAATAAGGCGGCTTTCTCTGTGGAGATGGCAGCCTCTGTGTAAATAAGGCGGGTTTCTCTGTGGAGAGGGCAGCCTCTGTGTAAATAAGGCGGGTTTCTCTGTGGAGATGGCAGCCTCTGTCTGTGTAAATAAGGCGGGTCTCTCTGTGGAGATGGCAGCCTCTGTCTGTGTAAATAAGGCGGGTTTCTCTGTGGAGACGGCAGCCTCTGTGTAAATAAGGCGGGTTTCTCTGTGAAGATGGCAGCCTCTGTGTAAATAAGGCGGGTTTTTCTGTGGAGATGGCTGCCTCTGTCTGTGTAAATAAGGCGGGTTTCTCTGTGGAGATGGCAGCCTCTGTGTAAATAAGGCGGGTTTCTCTGTGGAGATGGCAGCCTCTGTGTAAATAAGGCGGGTTTCTCTGTGGAGATGGCAGCCTCTGTGTAAATAAGGCGGGTTTCTCTGTGGAGATGGCTGCCTCTGTCTGTGTAAATAAGGCGGGTTTCTCTATGGAGATGGCAGCCTCTGTGTAAATAAGGCGGGTTTCTCTGTGGAGATGGCTGCCTCTGTCTGTGTAAATAAGGCGGGTTTCTCTATGGAGATGGCAGCCTCTGTGTAAATAAGGCGGGTTTCTCTGTGGAGACGGCAGCCTCTGTCTGTATAAATAAGGCGGGTTTCTCTGTGGAGACGGCAGCCTCTGTGTAAATAAGGCGGGTTTCTCTGTGGAGATGGCAGCCTCTGTGTAAATAAGGCGGGTTTCTCTGAGGAGATGGCAGCCTCTGTGTAAATAAGGCGGGCTTCTCTATGGAGATGGCAGCCTCTGTGTAAATAAGGCGGGTTTCTCTGAGGAGATGGCAGCCTCTGTCTGTGTAAATAAGGCGGGTTTCTCTGTGGAGATGGCAGCCTCTGTCTGTGTAAATAAGGCGGGTTTCTCTGTGGAGACTGCAGCCTCTGTCTGTGTAAATAAGGCGGGTTTCTCTGTGGAGATGGCAGCCTCTGTGTAAATAAGGCGGGTTTCTCTGTGGAGATGGCTGCCTCTGTGTAAATAAGGCGGGTTTCTCTGAGGAGATGGCAGCCTCTGTGTAAATAAGGCGGGTTTCTCTGTGGAGACGGCAGCCTCTGTCTGTGCAAATAAGGCGGGTTTCTCTGTGGAGATGGCAGCCTCTGTGTAAATAAGGCGGGTTTCTCTGTGGAGACGGCAGCCTCTGTGTAAATAAGGCGGGTTTCTCTGTGGAGATGGCAGCCTCTGTGTAAATAAGGCGGGTTTCTCTGTGGAGACGGCAGCCTCTGTGTAAATAAGGCGGGTTTCTCTGTGGAGATGGCAGCCTCTGTGTAAATAAGGCGGGTTTATCTGTGGAGATGGCTGCCTCTGTCTGTGTAAATAAGGCGGGTTTCTCTGTGGAGACGGCAGCCTCTGTGTAAATAAGGCGGGTTTCTCTGTGGAGACGGCAGCCTCTGTGTAAATAAGGCGGGTTTCTCTTTGGAGATGGCAGCCTCTGTGTAAATAAGGCGGGTTTCTCTGTGGAGATGGCTGCCTCTGTGTAAATAAGGCGGGTTTCTCTGTGGAGATGGCAGCCTCTGTGTAAATAAGGCGGGTTTCTCTGTGAAGATGGCAGCCTCTGTCTGTGTAAATAGGGCGGGTTTCTCTGTGGAGATGGCAGCCTCTGTGTAAATAAGGCGGGTCTCTCTATGGAGATGGCAGCCTCTGTGTAAATAAGGCGGGTTTCTCTTTGGAGATGGCAGCCTCTGTGTAAATAAGGCGGGTTTCTCTGTGGAGACGGCAGCCTCTGTGTAAATAAGGCGGGTTTCTCTGTGGAGATGGCTGCCTCTGTCTGTGTAAATAAGGCGGGTTTCTCTGTGGAGACGGCAGCCTCTGTGTAAATAAGGCGGGTTTCTCTGTGGAGATGGCAGCCTCTGTGTAAATAAGGCGGGTTTCTCTGAGGAGATGGCAGCCTCTGTCTGTGTAAATAAGGCGGGTTTCTCTATGGAGATGGCAGCCTCTGTGTAAATAAGGCAGGTTTCTCTGTGGAGATGGCTGCCTCTGTCTGTGTAAATAAGGCGGGTTTCTCTGAGGAGATGGCAGCCTCTGTCTGTGTAAATAAGGCGGGTTTCTCTGTGGAGACGGCAGCCTCTGTGTAAATAAGGCAGGTTTCTCTGTGGAGATGGCTGCCTCTGTCTGTGTAAATAAGGCGGGTTTCTCTGTGGAGACGGCAGCCTCTGTGTAAATAGGGCGGGTTTCTCTGTGGAGATGGCTGCCTCTGTCTGTGTAAATAAGGCGGGTTTCTCTGTGGAGATGGCTGCCTCTGTGTAAATAAGGCGGGTTTCTCTGTGGAGATGGCAGCCTCTGTGTAAATAAGGCGGGTTTCTCTGTGGAGACGGCAGCCTCTGTCTGTAAATAAGGCGGGTTTCTCTGTGGAGATGGCAGCCTCTGTCTGTGTAAATAAGGCGGGTTTCTCTGTGGAGATGGCTGCCTCTGTCTGTGTAAATAAGGCGGGTTTCTCTGTGGAGACGGCAGCCTCTGTGTAAATAAGGCAGGTTTCTCTGTGGAGATGGCAGCCTCTGTCTGTGTAAATAAGGCGGGTTTCTCTGAGGAGATGGCAGCCTCTGTCTGTGTAAATAAGGCGGGTTTCTCTGTGGAGATGGCAGCCTCTGTGTAAATAAGGCGGGTTTCTCTGTGGAGATGGCAGCCTCTGTGTAAATAAGGCGGGTTTCTCTGTGAGGATGGCAGCCTCTGTCTGTGTAAATAAGGCGGGTTTCTCTGTGGAGATGGCAGCCTCTGTGTAAATAAGGCGGGTTTCTCTGTGAAGATGGCAGCCTCTGTGTAAATAAGGCAGGTTTCTCTGAGGAGATGGCAGCCTCTGTCTGTGTAAATAAGGCGGGTTTCTCTGTGGAGACGGCAGCCTCTGTCTGTGTAAATAAGGCAGGTTTCTCTGTGGAGATGGCAGCCTCTGTGTAAATAAGGCGGGTTTCTCTGAGGAGATGGCAGCCTCTGTCTGTGTAAATAAGGCGGCTTTCTCTGTGGAGATGGCAGCCTCTGTGTAAATAAGGCGGGTTTCTCTGTGGAGAGGGCAGCCTCTGTGTAAATAAGGCGGGTTTCTCTGTGGAGATGGCAGCCTCTGTCTGTGTAAATAAGGCGGGTCTCTCTGTGGAGATGGCAGCCTCTGTCTGTGTAAATAAGGCGGGTTTCTCTGTGGAGACGGCAGCCTCTGTGTAAATAAGGCGGGTTTCTCTGTGGAGATGGCAGCCTCTGTGTAAATAAGGCGGGTTTCTCTGTGGAGATGGCTGCCTCTGTCTGTGTAAATAAGGCGGGTTTCTCTGTGGAGATGGCAGCCTCTGTGTAAATAAGGCGGGTTTCTCTGTGGAGATGGCAGCCTCTGTGTAAATAAGGCGGGTTTCTCTGTGGAGATGGCAGCCTCTGTGTAAATAAGGCGGGTTTCTCTGTGGAGATGGCTGCCTCTGTCTGTGTAAATAAGGCGGGTTTCTCTATGGAGATGGCAGCCTCTGTGTAAATAAGGCGGGTTTCTCTGTGGAGATGGCTGCCTCTGTCTGTGTAAATAAGGCGGGTTTCTCTATGGAGATGGCAGCCTCTGTGTAAATAAGGCGGGTTTCTCTGTGGAGACGGCAGCCTCTGTCTGTATAAATAAGGCGGGTTTCTCTGTGGAGACGGCAGCCTCTGTGTAAATAAGGCGGGTTTCTCTGAGGAGATGGCAGCCTCTGTGTAAATAAGGCGGGTTTCTCTGAGGAGATGGCAGCCTCTGTGTAAATAAGGCGGGCTTCTCTATGGAGATGGCAGCCTCTGTGTAAATAAGGCGGGTTTCTCTGAGGAGATGGCAGCCTCTGTCTGTGTAAATAAGGCGGGTTTCTCTGTGGAGATGGCAGCCTCTGTCTGTGTAAATAAGGCGGGTTTCTCTGTGGAGACTGCAGCCTCTGTCTGTGTAAATAAGGCGGGTTTCTCTGTGGAGATGGCTGCCTCTGTGTAAATAAGGCGGGTTTCTCTGAGGAGATGGCAGCCTCTGTGTAAATAAGGCGGGTTTCTCTGTGGAGACGGCAGCCTCTGTCTGTGCAAATAAGGCGGGTTTCTCTGTGGAGATGGCAGCCTCTGTGTAAATAAGGCGGGTTTCTCTGTGGAGACGGCAGCCTCTGTGTAAATAAGGCGGGTTTCTCTGTGGAGATGGCAGCCTCTGTGTAAATAAGGCGGGTTTCTCTGTGGAGACGGCAGCCTCTGTGTAAATAAGGCGGGTTTCTCTGTGGAGATGGCAGCCTCTGTGTAAATAAGGCGGGTTTCTCTGTGGAGATGGCTGCCTCTGTGTAAATAAGGTGGGTTTATCTGTGGAGATGGCTGCCTCTGTCTGTGTAAATAAGGCGGGTTTCTCTGTGGAGACGGCAGCCTCTGTGTAAATAAGGCGGGTTTCTCTGTGGAGATGGCAGCCTCTGTGTAAATAAGGCGGGTTTATCTGTGGAGATGGCTGCCTCTGTCTGTGTAAATAAGGCGGGTTTCTCTGTGGAGACGGCAGCCTCTGTGTAAATAAGGCGGGTTTCTCTGTGGAGACGGCAGCCTCTGTGTAAATAAGGCGGGTTTCTCTGTGGAGATGGCAGCCTCTGTCTGTGTAAATAGGGCGGGTTTCTCTGTGGAGATGGCAGCCTCTGTGTAAATAAGGCGGGTTTCTCTGTGGAGATGGCTGCCTCTGTGTAAATAAGGCGGGTTTCTCTGTGGAGATGGCAGCCTCTGTGTAAATAAGGCGGGTTTCTCTGTGAAGATGGCAGCCTCTGTCTGTGTAAATAGGGCGGGTTTCTCTGTGGAGATGGCAGCCTCTGTGTAAATAAGGCGGGTCTCTCTATGGAGATGGCAGCCTCTGTGTAAATAAGGCGGGTTTCTCTTTGGAGATGGCAGCCTCTGTGTAAATAAGGCGGGTTTCTCTGTGGAGACGGCAGCCTCTGTGTAAATAAGGCGGGTTTCTCTGTGGAGATGGCTGCCTCTGTCTGTGTAAATAAGGCGGGTTTCTCTGTGGAGACGGCAGCCTCTGTGTAAATAAGGCGGGTTTCTCTGTGGAGATGGCAGCCTCTGTCTGTGTAAATAAGGCGGGTTTCTCTGAGGAGATGGCAGCCTCTGTCTGTGTAAATAAGGCGGGTTTCTCTATGGAGATGGCAGCCTCTGTGTAAATAAGGCGGGTTTCTCTGTGGAGATGGCTGCCTCTGTCTGTGTAAATAAGGCGGGTTTCTCTGAGGAGATGGCAGCCTCTGTCTGTGTAAATAAGGCGGGTTTCTCTGTGGAGACGGCAGCCTCTGTGTAAATAAGGCAGGTTTCTCTGTGGAGATGGCTGCCTCTGTCTGTGTAAATAAGGCGGGTTTCTCTGTGGAGACGGCAGCCTCTGTGTAAATAGGGCGGGTTTCTCTGTGGAGATGGCTGCCTCTGTGTAAATAAGGCGGGTCTCTCTGTGGAGATGGCTGCCTCTGTGTAAATAAGGCGGGTTTCTCTGTGGAGATGGCAGCCTCTGTGTAAATAAGGCGGGTTTCTCTGTGGCGACGGCAGCCTCTGTCTGTGTAAATAAGGCGGGTTTCTCTGTGGAGATGGCAGCCTCTGTCTGTGTAAATAAGGCGGGTTTCTCTGAGGAGATGGCAGCCTCTGTCTGTGTAAATAAGGCGGGTTTCTCTGTGGAGACGGCAGCCTCTGTCTGTGTAAATAAGGCGGGTTTCTCTGTGGAGATGGCAGCCTCTGTCTGTGTAAATAAGGCGGGTTTCTCTGAGGAGATGGCAGCCTCTGTCTGTGTAAATAAGGCGGGTCTCTCTGTGGAGATGGCTGCCTCTGTGTAAATAAGGCGGGTTTCTCTGTGGAGATGGCAGCCTCTGTATAAATAAGGCGGGTTTCTCTGAGGAGATGGCAGCCTCTGTCTGTGTAAATAAGGCGGTTTTCTCTGTGGAGATGGCAGCCTCTGTGTAAATAAGGCGGGTTTCTCTGAGGAGATGGCAGCCTCTGTGTAAATAGGGCGGGTTTCTCTGTGGAGATGGCAGCCTCTGTCTGTGTAAATAAGGCGGGTTTCTCTGTGGAGATGGCAGCCTCTGTGTAAATAAGGCGGGTTTCTCTGTGGAGATGGCAGCCTCTGTGTAAATAAGGCGGGTTTCTCTGTGGAGATGGCAGCCTCTGTGTAAATAAGGCGGGTTTCTCTGTGGAGATGGCAGCCTCTGTGTAAATAAGGCGGGTTTCTCTGTGGAGATGGCTGCCTCTGTCTGTGTAAATAAGGCGGGTTTCTCTGTGGAGATGGCAGCCTCTGTGTAAATAAGGCGGGTTTCTCTGTGGAGATGGCAGCCTCTGTCTGTGTAAATAAGGCGGGTTTCTCTGTGGAGATGGCAGCCTCTGTGTAAATAAGGCGGGTTTCTCTGTGGAGATGGCAGCCTCTGTGTAAATAAGGCGGGTTTCTCTGAGGAGATGGCAGCCTCTGTGTAAATAAGGCGGGTTTCTCTGTGGAGATGGCAGCCTCTGTGTAAATAAGGCGGGTTTCTCTGTGGAGATGGCAGCCTCTGTGTAAATAAGGCGGGTTTCTCTGTGGAGATGGCAGCCTCTGTGTAAATAAGGCGGGTTTCTCTGTGGAGATGGCAGCCTCTGTCTGTGTAAATAAGGCGGGTTTCTCTGTGGAGATGGCAGCCTCTGTGTAAATAAGGCGGGTTTCTCTGTGGAGACGGCAGCCTCTGTGTAAATAAGGCGGGTTTCTCTGTGGAGATGGCAGCCTCTGTCTGTGTAAATAAGGCGGGTTTCTCTGTGGAGATGGCAGCCTCTGTCTGTGTAAATAAGGCGGGTTTCTCTGTGGAGATGGCAGCCTCTGTCTGTGTAAATAAGGCGGGTTTCTCTGTGGAGATGGCAGCCTCTGTGCAAATAAGGCGGGTTTCTCTGTGGAGATGGCAGCCTCTGTCTGTGTAAATAAGGCGGGTTTCTCTGTGGAGATGGCAGCCTCTGTGTAAATAAGGCGGGTTTCTCTGTGGAGATGGCAGCCTCTGTGTAAATAAGGCGGGTTTCTCTGTGAAGATGGCAGCCTCTGTCTGTGTAAATAGGGCGGGTTTCTCTGTGGAGACGGCAGCGTCTGTCTGTGTAAATAAGGCGGGTTTCTCTGAGGAGATGGCAGCCTCTGTCTGTGTAAATAAGGCGGGTTTCTCTGTGGAGACGGCAGCCTCTGTGTAAATAAGGCGGGTTTCTCTGTGGAGACGGCAGCCTCTGTCTGTGTAAATAAGGCGGGTTTCTCTGTGGAGATGGCTGCCTCTGTCTGTGTAAATAAGGCGGGTTTCTCTGTGGAGACGGCAGCCTCTGTGTAAATAAGGCGGGTTTCTCTGTGGAGACGGCAGCCTCTGTGTAAATAAGGCGGGTTTCTCTGAGGAGACGGCAGCCTCTGTGTAAATAAGGCGGGTTTCTCTGTGGAGATGGCAGCCTCTGTCTGTGTAAATAAGGCGGGTTTCTCTGAGGAGATGGCAGCCTCTGTCTGTGTAAATAAGGCGGCTTTCTCTGTGGAGACGGCAGCCTCTGTGTAAATAAGGCGGGTTTCTCTGTGGAGATGGCAGCCTCTGTCTGTGTAAATAAGGCGGGTTTCTCTATGGAGATGGCAGCCTCTGTGTAAATAAGGCGGGTTTCTCTGAGGAGATGGCTGCCTCTGTGTAAATAAGGCGGGTTTCTCTGAGGAGATGGCTGCCTCTGTCTGTGTAAATAAGGCGGGTTTCTCTGTGGAGATGGCTGCCTCTGTGTAAATAAGGCGGGTTTCTCTGAGGAGATGGCAGCCTCTGTCTGTGTAAATAAGGCGGGTTTCTCTGTGGAGATGGCAGCCTCTGTGTAAATAAGGCGGGTTTCTCTGTGGAGATGGCAGCCTCTGTCTGTGTAAATAAGGCGGGTTTCTCTGAGGAGATGGCAGCCTCTGTCTGTGTAAATAAGGCGGGTTTCTCTGTGGAGATGGCAGCCTCTGTGTAAATAGGGCGGGTTTCTCTGAGGAGATGGCTGCCTCTGTCTGTGTAAATAAGGCGGGTTTCTCTGAGGAGATGGCAGCCTCTGTCTGTGTAAATAAGGCGGGTTTCTCTGTGGAGATGGCAGCCTCTGTCTGTGTAAATAAGGCGGGTTTCTCTGTGAAGATGGCAGCCTCTGTCTGTGTAAATAGGGCTGGTTTCTCTGTGGAGATGGCAGCCTCTGTGTAAATAAGGCGGGTTTCTCTGTGGAGATGGCTGCCTCTGTCTGTGTAAATAAGGCGGGTTTCTCTGTGGAGACGGCAGCCTCTGTCTGTGTAAATAAGGCGGGTTTCTCTGTGGAGACGGCAGCCTCTGTGTAAATAAGGCGGGTTTCTCTGTGGAGATGGCTGCCTCTGTGTAAATAAGGCAGGTTTCTCTGAGGAGATGGCTGCCTCTGTGTAAATAAGGCGGGTTTCTCTGAGGAGATGGCTGCCTCTGCTTGGAGCCTCTCCTGAGAAGGATGAACCTGGGTTCTCACACTGCTACAGACTTGTCTACTGCTCAGTGGTTGGGGATTGTCCACTCATCTGGTGTATATCAGTAAATGTGGCACCATTTGGTGTTAATTTAAAAAAAACCTTTTATTCAGAAACACTGCCTTTGTTGGTTTGTTTGGTCATACATCTGAATACTTAACTATTCCATCGGCTGACACTAAACACGACGCATAAATAGATAAACAGTACAGTCGAGGTGAAGTAGCCAGCACCTTCTACATTAACACCAAATAACTCGCTCGTTCAATTACTGTTCTACATGTGGTCCACCCATTGTGTAAATATAACAGGGTGTCATTTGAACAGTGCAATTATCGCATCAGTAATCAGTTCATATGAGGGCTTTTGAAATTGTATGACTGTGTGAATGAACCTACTTTAATACTTTCTATGTCTACATTCTCGAGATCATCTGACATTTCTCTCATAAATAGCATGTCACAGCAGTGAAAAGGGTATTTGATGATTGATTGCATAACAGTTGGAAGGAGTCACTGATTATTGTCATGGAATGAGGGGAAAGTATACAATAGACAGTAAAATGGGGGTAGATATACTTTATTCTAAAGCAGACAAAGCATACATTGGTGTGGTCTTAAACATTGGGGTAGCTCACTAGCTTATCCTCACTAGTTTATTATCTTTCTCAAAACATGCACAAAACATGTACAAACTGTGTACGATTACGTGTCAGAATACACAAAAGTTACTGATTATTGCTAAACAGTATGTATAACAGATGCGCCATGTTCCATTAAAATTCCAGTATCTTTAGACGGCGAAAAAAGCTATTAGCATGTGAATGTGACTGGAGCAGCTCGAATCAGGATAGTTTTGAGAAGTGTGTCAGGTGCTCACTGATGAGGAGTCAGGCAGCGCAGACAGCGCAGGTAAATGGTATCGAGGCAGTATACTTAGGACAGGGTAAGCTCGGGCAATTTCCAACAACATGCCAAACTGATCCTGATGTATCAGCCTTGGCTCCAGAACGGTCTCCGACGGGCGTCTTGTCCATGCAGATATAGGGTCGGGTACTCTTGTCACTGGTTTTGCTGCTCATCAAGTAGCCGTAGTACTCGAGGGACCAGCCAGGAAGACAGGTTATCCGTGCAGGGAACATTATCTGCAAAAGATTCACAGCTTTATCAAAATGATGAATTCTAATCAGTGACATCAAACATATTATGATAACAATAAATATCACCAGAGAAACTAAGGCGTGGACTAAACGATGACATGTGTGGTGGTCGCCGCCTGTCTAGCAGAATGGAAGACCCCTTTCCGGAATGCTAGTCCCAGGCAGGATCCCACCCTACGAGCTATTAAGTAGGTCGGTTCGGTTTTCGGCAGGTTTGCACAAACCTAATCACACACAACACAACTCACTAGTTTAATAAACAGGAATGTTTATCAACGATTACTTCCCAGAAAGATCTGGAAGATCTTTCCCACAAGTACAGTACCCCAGCACGGTGTTCTGGGTAGTGCTGGAGAGGGTAATCTGAAAGACTCGCCTAACCACCAGGAAGGTTACGAGAACCCGCCTGCAAAGTGAGGGCCCAAGGGTCTGCTCTAGAAGGGAGATGCACGAGGACAGCCTGTCGACCTACTGTGAATGCTGAGTATATATACCCAGCGTTACGTAATCCCGGCCTCCGCCGCACCACTCTTGTGTGCGGCGTTGCCCGGAACTACTACACAGGAAGGATTGACTCTCTGCGCCATCTTGCGTAGAACATCCAAACACTGCTGGATCCCCACCCCACTACACATGTGTTTATTCTAGGCAGATTTGTAATTGATCCCCTAAAATTAAACTAGGCACATAACTATGAAAGACATGATTGGTGTTGAGTAAGATTGAAGGGACATACCGCCTGCCTCCTGGGACTCTGACACACGGCGCACACTGCATTCTGGTACGTGGCCACTACGGGATCAAAGAAGTTGGTTCTAAACTCTACAGCGTACAAAGTGTCTGCATAACTAGCAGACATTGCAGTGGAATGCATCCACTCTGGTTGTTCTGGCAGACAAAGGTATTCGCCTCCTCCTCCATAGCTGGTATCAAGCCCAGCCGACATGAAACCTGCAACAGAGAAACGTCAGTTCATATCAGTTCTAAGTAGGGTCTACTTAGTAAAAGATCCAAAATCAATAATCAATATATAAGGTATGGCAGTCATCTATAATAATATATCAATATATAAGGTATGGCAGTCATCTATAATAATATATCAATATATAAGGTATGGCAGTCATCTATAATGATATATCAATATATAAGGTATGGCAGTCATCTATAATAATATATAAGGTATGGCAGTCATCTATAATGATATATCAATATATAAGGTATGGCAGTCATCTATAATGATATATCAATATATAGGGTATGGCAGTCATCTATAATGATATATCAATATATAAGGTATGGCAGTCATCTATAATAATATATCAATATATAAGGTATGGCAGTCATCTATAATAATATATCAATATATAAGGTATGGCAGTCATCTATAATGATATATCAATATATAAGGTATGGCAGTCATCTATAATAATATATCAATATATAAGGTATGGCAGTCATCTATAATAATATATCAATATATAAGGTATGGCAGTCATCTATAATGATATATCAATATATAAGGTATGGCAGTCATCTATAATAATATATCAATATATAAGGTATGGCAGTCATCTATAATAATATATCAATATATAAGGTATGGCAGTCATCTATAATGATATATCAATATATAAGGTATGGCAGTCATCTATAATGATATATCAATATATAAGGTATGGCAGTCATCTATAATAATATATCAATATATAAGGTATGGCAGTCATCTATAATGATATATCAATATATAAGGTATGGCAGTCATCTGAGACGATATTCAGCAGAACCAAACTAACAAATTGTTAAGAGATCCATGTCTCTATCGTGGTGTACAAATCATTATAGGCGGTGTTTCCTCACGTGTTGTTATCTTTACGCCAGTATTGGGCACGGCGTATACTATCGTAAAACTGAATGAGTTTCCATCTTGGCTGCCGTAGGCTGTGAATGGACGCATATCAGCCAACGGAAATTTACTGAGTACAAATTGACCTTCGACTATATACTCCTTTTGTCGGGCAGCACTTTGAGCACTGGGCATCGTTTATATACCGCATAGACGCGACGTCGACCCTATTATTAAATACCTGTGTAAAAAGAAATCAGTGTAAATATTCTTCGGGGTAAAGCAATAATATCATACATCCAAGCTGTCTAGCTCAGTACGCATCGCCTTTGGGATTGACATAATGCGTGCTTTGAACGACTTACTGTATAGTGATTGGCCGAAGCACTAGTCTAGTCCCGGAATAAATAAGAACGCGAAGAATTCGAGGTATCTAACATGGGGCATTCACATTATACAGTTTCAATAGCTTAAATGTGATAGAGATCCGCAATATGTATGGTAGTTCCATCTGTCTTACTTGGCGCCGCCACTTTCTATGGCACAGACCAGAGGAGGTGTGACGCGCAGCGCCCCCTATCGTTTTGCCATGGTCTGAATGCTGAATGGAGATTCCTATACAAAAATAGGCTAACTAGTAACAGCTACTACATACAAACTGTTAGAGCTCTATCAAAAATCTTTTCAGATATTGATAGAGTGATATATAATGTACTCCAAACCACAATAGAGCTCAATAGAGCTCCACGTTTTATGGCTGTTTGGTGTTGTTGAATACAGCCTTATTTCACATAGGCTATGGCTTACAAGTCTCACACAGTCCATTGTCAAGATCTCCTTCCCCAATGCTTGCAGGTTTGAAAGTGGCGCCTTGAACCCTGCGGCATGGCATATATGAGTTGGGTCCCTATAGGGGTCGCTGCACTTCACACCTCCTCTGGTTGGCGTAAGTTGGCGTAAGTTGGCAATGCAACAAGGTAGGCTTCGGGGAATAGGACCGTGAGCCTAACCTCACCGTACGGCTCCCATACGTGAACACTAACGTCGTAATTCTGTAATATACGTAGTGGATCACTCAGGTTCTGGGCGCGCCTGGTCAGACAGACACGTACCTTTATAGTACGACTCCCGTACGTGAACGCTAACGTCGTAATTCTGTAATATACGTAGTGGATCACTCAGGTTCTGGGCGCGCCTTGTCAGACAGACACGTACCTTTATAGTACGACTCCCGTACGTGAACGCTAACGTCGTAATTCTGTAATATACGTAGTGGATCACTCAGGTTCTGGGCGCGCCTGGTCAGACAGACACGTACCTTTATAGTACGACTCCCGTACGTGAACGCTAACGTCGTAATTCTGTAATATACGTAGTGGATCAGTCAGGTTCTGGGCGCGCCTGGTCAGACAGACACGTACCTTTATAGTACGACTCCCGTACGTGAACGCTAACGTCGTAATTCTGTAATATACGTAGTGGATCACTCAGGTTCTGGGCGCGCCTGGTCAGACAGACACGTACCTTTATAGTACGACTCCTATACGTGAACGCTAACGTCGTAATTCTGTAATATACGTAGTGGATCACTCAGGTTCTGGGCGCGCCTGGTCAGACAGACACGTACCTTTATAGTACGACTCCCGTACGTGAACGCTAACGTCGTAATTCTGTAATATACGTAGTGGATCACTCAGGTTCTGGGCGCGCCTGGTCAGACAGACACGTACCTTTATAGTACGACTCCCGTACGTGAACGCTAACGTCGTAATTCTGTAATATACGTAGTGGATCACTCAGGTTCTGGGCGCGCCTGGTCAGACAGACACGTACCTTTATAGTACGACTCCCGTACGTGAACGCTAACGTCGTAATTCTGTAATATACGTTGTGGATCACTCAGGTTCTGGGCGCGCCTGGTCAGACAGACACGTACCTTTATAGTACGACTCCCGTACGTGAACGCTAACGTCGTAATTCTGTAATATACGTAGTGGATCACTCAGGTTCTGGGCGCGCCTGGTCAGACAGACACGTACCTTTATAGTACGGCTCCTATACGTGAACGCTAACGTCGTAATTCTGTAATATACGTAGTGGATCACTCAGGTTCTGGGCGCGCCTGGTCAGACAGACACGTACCTTTATAGTACGACTCCCGTACGTGAACGCTAACGTCGTAATTCTGTAATATACGTTGTGGATCACTCAGGTTCTGGGCGCGCCTGGTCAGACAGACACGTACCTTTATAGTACGGCTCCTATACGTGAACGCTAACGTCGTAATTCTGTAATATACGTAGTGGATCACTCAGGTTCTGGGCGCGCCTGGTCAGACAGACACGTACCTTTATAGTACGACTCCCGTACGTGAACGCTAACGTCGTAATTCTGTAATATACGTTGTGGATCACTCAGGTTCTGGGCGCGCCTGGTCAGACAGACACGTACCTTTATAGTACGACTCCCGTACGTGAACGCTAACGTCGTAATTCTGTAATATACGTAGTGGATCACTCAGGTTCTGGGCGCGCCTGGTCAGACAGACACGTACCTTTATAGTACGGCTCCTATACGTGAACGCTAACGTCGTAATTCTGTAATATACGTAGTGGATCACTCAGGTTCTGGGCGCGCCTGGTCAGACAGACACGTACCTTTATAGTACGACTCCCGTACGTGAACGCTAACGTCGTAATTCTGTAATATACGTTGTGGATCACTCAGGTTCTGGGCGCGCCTGGTCAGACAGACACGTACCTTTATAGTACGGCTCCTATACGTGAACGCTAACGTCGTAATTCTAAACCTGAGCAGACAGACACGTACCTTTATAGAGAAGGCGGGAGTCTCGCGGACAGTCGTGTCGTCCCCACCTTGTGTAAACAGCACCTGTTACGAGAAAAACAAAGTCCACTCAATCATCAAATACCATGTCCTAAATATACACCATTTGAGATTGGACTCAATAAATTGTATTGAACTACTGTTTTCAGCATGGATGATGCGTAATAATCAGTTCTTACCTGATTCTGGTATCTCGTCCGAATAGTTTTCAGCTTCTTCTTTGGATTTTTCATCTAACACTTTCATTATCTGGTTTTCCTGAAAAATTGAGGTGTTGTTGATGTAAGATACCGACATTCAGAGCAATGTTTGTCAGGCATTGGTAGAAAACAGGATCTCAGTTACTAACCAGCATCATTGTATTTTGCATTATTTCAGATTCTCTACATTTCCACTCATAATTACAGTAATATTTATTATTGGAAATATGTGCAAGACAAAA
The DNA here is from genome assembly GCA_950022655.1 of Alentia gelatinosa. NCBI lineage: Eukaryota > Metazoa > Annelida > Polychaeta > Phyllodocida > Polynoidae > Alentia > Alentia gelatinosa. Next base: position 163,543 of record OX465587.1, read on the forward strand.
AATATAATGTGTACAATGCCTAATGAAGGAAATCGAAGCTTATCATAATATAGACAATATATCTATGTTATAGATGCCTGTTATACATCGGTTTAGTGGCTGGTCAATACTGATTTAGTGATTTCTTCTGACCTCATTCCGTATATCAGTGTCTGTCAGTGCGGCAGGGATCAGGAGTACCACGATCAACCCAACTCCCAGAAGAAAAGTCGCAAGTCGACATCTCCCAGGAATAACGTCAGTAGAGGCCATCAAGCCTTAGTAAGAGCGTTAGTCAACGTGACCTCTGTGACGTGACCTCTGTGACGTGACCTCTGTGACGTGACCTCTGTGACGTGACCTCTGTGACGTGACCTCTGTGACGTGACCAGCTTCAGATGTGACAGATGCGCGGGAGTCTGGAAGACGACAAGAAGACTGTGAGGGACAACCTGCTTCACAAACGTCACCAATCAACGACATTATTCTGATTCTAGAAATCGTATCTCAGCCCTCCTCACTTTGTCTGATGTTGATGACTAAATTGTTACAGCGAATCTTGTAGCCATTCTCTGAGGACCTCACACAGATAGGTTTCAATTATTCAGATCTAGTCATGTAATATACATAGATACTTCCCTCATCACAGAACAGACAATCCAATAACAAAATAAAGAGTTGCGCTCTGATGTGGAAACTCCCACATAGTAAGACTGTGACAAAGATACTGGCCCTGGTTGGTCAATAGATATGGGACTGAGATCGATCTACTCACCGGCCTATCACTGTGTCCCCATCTACTCTCTCTACTCACATCTTGTTTCTGTTTCTAAGTTTATATTTATTATGTTAATAAACAAGCTCCTCTACTCTGGACCTTGTATCAGCACCACAAGTACAAGTGTTTACTCTTGATTGACTTTAAAGCTCGTGTTTGACATCTACACAGATAAACTCTACCCCCATTGATCAGTGACGCTCTCACCCGGGATCAAGAGATAAACCCTGCCCCTCATTGACCTGCCACACTAACAAACCGCCATTGTTTTAATTAGTTCTCCAGTTACAGTCACCAGGAGAATCAAAGTCACAGATCTATATCAGTTTCATTGTGGACTTACAAACACGTTAAGGTCCATCCTATTGACATTATTGCAATTTATCATGTACCCATGCAGTACATTTAATAATTCCGTACTGCTGCTCCCCTATTCAGTACCCTGGTTTGTCCTACCCCTAATATAAAATCCCATAGGCTTAACATTGAGTTTCCGTATGCCACGCTGACTGGCATACGGAGTTTTATATGCCACTAGTGGCATACAGAATTATTATCACGTAATATTCCAAAATCGAAGAGATAGGGTAGGATAAAATCAAAACCTGAAGTTTAGGCTCCGGACTTCACTCGGCTTCGCCTCATGAAGTCACTTTGCCAAACTCCAGTCATGGAATACGGTGGCCAAGATTGAAACTCATCCAGTTTTACGATGATACTGAACACGTTCTATGCCAATTTATGGAAAGATCTGATTAGATTCGTAGATATACTAGATATAGAACAACCCACCATGCTTGTATATGCTACAAAACTACAATTATTCATGGAACTCGGCCATTTTCTGTAAAAATCATCAAATGCCCATCTCGTTTTGTAGCATGTACAGCCTGGTCAGGATGTTCTATATAAGTACCAGGGCCCTGTGGCCGAGTACAACCTACGTTAATTTCAGCTGGCCAATGGTGTAGTCAAGTCTATCATACACATTGTCTCTCCTCTGCACAGCTAAATTCCAATCTCTCACACATTTATCATTTTGGATGATACAGAGAACCTAAGGTAAATTTCTCAGCTATACTGGACATGCAAAACGAACGTTATATCTTTCATGAAGAGTCAAGAAGCCACCTCGATAGCTGTTTAACAAACAGCAGGCATTCTCAAGCAATTGCCGAGTGAAGCGTCCAGCTCTAGACAAGACATCTTTCAGCTTCGACATATGCTGCAATGTCAAAGGAACAACACCTCTTAGCCTTTAAACTCAATCAGAGTATGACTCTTACCTGAGGTGACGCTAGTGGTGGTAGTAGTAGTAGTCTACAGAGGTAGACGTAGTGCTGGATGATCACCTGAAGTCTCCTCACATCCTGTTGTATAGCCGGCAGAGTCTGTGTTGTATAGCCGGCAGAGTCTGTGTTGTATAGCCGGCAGAGTCTGTGTTATATAGCCGGCAGAGTCTGTGTTGTATAGCCGGCAGAGTCTGTGTTATATAGCCGGCAGAGTCTGTGTTGTATAGCCAGCAGAGTCTGTGTTATATAGCCAGCAGAGTCTGTGTTGTATAGCCAGCAGAGTCTGTGTTATATAGCCAGCAGAGTCTGTGTTGTATAGCCAGCAGAGTCTGTGTTATATAGCCGGCAGAGTCTGTGTTATATAGCCAGCAGAGTCTGTGTTGTATAGCCGGCAGAGTCTGTGTTGTATAGCCAGCAGAGTCTGTGTTATATAGCCAGCAGAGTCTGTGTTGTATAGCCAGCAGAGTCTGTGTTATATAGCCAGCAGAGTCTGTGTTATATAGCCAGCAGAGTCTGTGTTGTATAGCCAGCAGAGTCTACTCGGGACTTCTGTCTCCCCTCCTGGCGACAGAAGAGCCAGGACTGACAACGAGGATGTTTGCCTTTAGCATTTTAAGGTCAGGAGTCAAGTGTATTGCTAACTTTACCAAATCAATATCTGCAAACAGCCAGGTACTTGAGCAATGAGCAATTATGTGAGCAATGTGAGATCATTGTTAACTTGCCCACGCTGGTTTATGAACCCTGACAACACGAGACAATCAATGTTCTGGAAGTGGCAGGAAGATAGGGATCACAAGTAGCCCTAAGCCAACCTCCAGGAAAAATAAAGACCTAGATCAAGAATCAAAACAGACATTGGAATATGGGAGAACAGTTATCCTGTCCATGCTTGTTTATGAAACCTGAAAACATGAGACAAAAAAAACCCCCAAAAATCTAAAACCTCCCAAGACCATGTGAAGGTCTGATTTATAGAATATGAAACACTATAACAGCTGAATACTAACGCGGAGATTGTTTGTTTGTTTGGGTAGTTTAACGTCCAATTTGTTCAATTAGACTTACTTTGGTTTACTTTACTCAAATTTGCATATCCTGTTGCAATAACAAGGTATGCTGCCTGGTTGATCCAGGCATCTTACTTTTCTCAATCATATCTTATCAAAAATCTTAGATCCCTTAGGATGTCAAGAATTTCTCTCTTACCAGTGTTATGGAGAACACTGTGCATTGTTGGCACATTCTTAAGGAATTTCTTCCTGCTCTCTTTGGTGGCCTGACAATGTAGCATGCAATGTTTTACACTCAGCGGAGTGTTGCATGTCTGGCACACAGGTGCTACTTCACCTCTTAGGAGATGCCCATGTGTCAGTTTGGTGTGACTGGTCCGCAGACGGGTCAGTTTCACCTGTTCGGTTTGTGTCAGGTTGTCTTTCCTAAAGTTTCGGCAAATAGCCACTACAATTTCTCGTAGTTTGTTGTCTCTGGTGCAGTTCAGGAGTTTCTGCCAAGTTTTATGAATGTGCTCCTTGGCCATTGGTTTAAAGTTTGTATGTGGAACCGTGTGGGCTCCAACTTCTCTGCTTCATCCATTTTTGGCTGCTTGATCTGCAACTTGGAAATATTTATTGAGAATATTTTCAAGGGGAATTGCTGAGCTAATTGGTTGGAACTCAGGCAAGGCGAGTGACTACGGGACTGAGTCACTTCTTGTCAGGTGGACATGGTGAGTGAATACGGGACTGAGTCACTTCTTGTCAGGTGGACACAGTGAGTGGATACGGGACTGAGTCACTTCTTGTCAGGTGGACATGGTGAGTGAATACGGGACTGAGTCACTTCTTGTCAGGTGGACATGGTGAGTGAATACGGGACTGAGTCACTTCTTGTTGGGTGGACGAACATGGCGAGTGAATACGGGACTGAGTCACTTCTTGTCGGGTGGACATGGCGAGTGAATACGGGACTGAGTCACTTCTTGTCAGGTGGACACGGTGAGTGGATACGGGACTGAGTCACTTCTTGTCAGGTGGACATGGTGAGTGAATACGGGACTGAGTCACTTCTTGTCAGGTGGACACGGTGCGTGAATACGGGACTGAGTCACTTCTTGTCAGGTGGACACGGTGAGTGGATACGGGACTGAGTCACTTCTTGTCAGGTGGACATGGTGAGTGAATACGGGACTGAGTCACTTCTTGTCGGGTGGGTGGACATGGCGAGTGAATACGGGACTGAGTCACTTCTTGTCGGGTGGGTGGACATGGCGAGTGAATACGGGACTGAGTCACTGTTCTTGTCAGGTGGGTGGACATGGCGAGTAAATACGGGACTGAGTCACTTCTTGTCAGGTGGGTGGACATGGCGAGTGAATACGGGACTGAGTCACTTCTTGTCGGGCGGACACGGTGAGTGAATACGGGACTGAGTCACTTCTTGTCAGGTGGACACGGTGAGTGAATACGGGACTGAGTCACTTCTTGACGGGTGGACACGGTGAGTGAATACGGGACTGAGTCACTTCTTGTCGGGTGGACACGGTGAGTGAATACGGGACTGAGTCACTTCTTGTCAGGTGGACACGGTCAGTGAATACGGGACTGAGTCACTTCTTGTCAGGTGGACACGGTGAGTGAATACGGGACTGAGTCACTTCTTGTCAGGTGGACATGGTGAGTGAATACGGGACTGAGTCACTTCTTGTCAGGCGGACATGGCGATTGAATACGGGACTGAGTCACTTCTTGTCGGGCGGACACGGTGAGTGAATACAGGACTGAGTCACTTCTTGTCAGGTGGACATGGCGAGTGAATACGGGACTGAGTCATTGCTCTTGTCAGGTGGACGGACATGGTGAGTGAATACGGGACTGAGTCACTTCTTGTCGGGTGGACACGGTGAGTGAATACGGGACTGAGTCACTTCTTGTCGGGTGGACATGGCGAGTGAATACGGGACTGAGTCACTTCTTGTCGGGCGGACATGGCGAGTGAATACGGGACTGAGTCACTTCTTGTCAGGTGGACATGGTGAGTGAATACGGGACTGAGTCACTTCTTGTCAGGTGGGTGGACACGGTAAGTGAATACGGGACAGAGTCACTTCTTGTCGGGTGGACACGGTAAGTGAATACGGGACTGAGTAACTTCTTGTCGGGCGGACACGGTGAGTGAATACGGGACTGAGTCACTTCTTGTCAGGTGGGTGGACATGGCGAGTGAATACGGGACTGAGTCACTTCTTGTCAGGTGGACATGGTGAGTGAATACGGGACTGAGTCACTTCTTGTCGGGTGGACACGGTGAGTGAATACGGGACTGAGTCACTTCTTGTCGGGTGGACATGGCGAGTGAATACGGGACTGAGTCACTTCTTGTCAGGTGGACACGGTGAGTGGATACGGGACTGAGTCACTTCTTGTCAGGTGGACATGGTGAGTGAATACGGGACTGAGTCACTTCTTGTCAGGTGGACACGGTGCGTGAATACGGGACTGAGTCACTTCTTGTCAGGTGGACACGGTGAGTGGATACGGGACTGAGTCACTGTTCTTGTCAGGTGGACACGGTGAGTGAATACGGGACTGAGTCACTTCTTGTCGGGTGGGTGGACATGGCGAGTGAATACGGGACTGAGTCACTTCTTGTCGGGTGGGTGGACATGGCGAGTGAATACGGGACTGAGTCAATTCTTGTCGGGTGGACACGGTGAGTGAATACGGGACTGAGTCACTTCTTGTCAGGTGGACATGGTGAGTGAATACGGGACTGAGTCACTTCTTGTCGGGTGGACATGGTGAGTGAATACGGGACTGAGTCACTTCTTGTCGGGTGGACATGGCGAGTGAATACGGGACTGAGTCACTTCTTGTCAGGTGGACATGGCGAGTGAATACGGAACTGAGTCATTGCTCTTGTTGGGTGGACATGGTGAGTGAATACGGGACTGAGTCACTTCTTGTCAGGTGGACATGGTTGGTGAATACGGGACTGAGTCACTTCTTGTCGGGCGGACACGGTGAGTGAATACAGGACTGAGTCACTTCTTGTCGGGTGGGTGGACATGGCGAGTGAATACAGGACTAAGTCACTTCTTGTCGGGTGGGTGGACATGGCGAGTGGATACGGGACTGAGTCACTTCTTGTCGGGTGGACATGGCGAGTGAATACGGGACTGAGTCACTTCTTGTCGGGTGGATATGGCGAGTGAATACGGGACTGAGTCACTTCTTGTCAGGTGGACACGGTGAGTGAATACGGGACTGAGGTCATCTTGTCAGGTGGACACGGTGAGTGAATACGGGACTGAGTCACTTCTTGTCAGGTGGACATGGTGAGTGAATACGGGACTGAGTCACTTCTTGTCAGGCGGACATGGCGAGTGAATACGGGACTGAGTCACTTCTTGTCGGGCGGTCACGGTGAGTGAATACAGGACTGAGTCACTTCTTGTCAGGTGGACATGGCGAGTGAATACGGGACTGAGTCATTGCTCTTGTCGGGTGGACGGACATGGTGAGTGAATACGGGACTGAGTCACTTCTTGTCAGGTGGACATGGCGAGTGAATACGGGACTGAGTCACTTCTTGTCAGGTGGACATGGTGAGTGAATACGGGACTGAGTCACTTCTTGTCGGGTGGACATGGCGAGTGAATACGGGACTGAGTCACTTCTTGTCAGGTGGACATGGCGAGTGAATACGGGACTGAGTCACTTCTTGTCAGGTGGACATGGTGAGTGAATACGGGACTGAGTCACTTCTTGTCAGGTGGGTGGACACGGTAAGTGAATACGGGACAGAGTCACTTCTTGTCGGGTGGACACGGTAAGTGAATACGGGACTGAGTCACTTCTTGTCGGGCGGACACGGTGAGTGAATACGGGACTGAGTCACTTCTTGTCAGGTGGGTGGACATGGCGAGTGAATACGGGACTGAGTCACTTCTTGTCAGGTGGACATGGTGAGTGAATACGGGACTGAGTCACTTCTTGTCGGGTGGACACGGTGAGTGAATACGGGACTGAGTCACTTCTTGTCGGGTGGACATGGCGAGTGAATACGGGACTGAGTCACTTCTTGTCGGGTGGACACAGTGAGTGAATACGGGACTGAGTCACTTCTTGTCGGGTGGACATGGCGAGTGAATACGGGACTGAGTCACTTCTTGTCAGGTGGACACGGTGAGTGGATACGGGACTGAGTCACTTCTTGTCAGGTGGACATGGTGAGTGAATACGGGACTGAGTCACTTCTTGTCAGGTGGACACGGTGCGTGAATACGGGACTGGGTCACTTCTTGTCAGGTGGACACGGTGAGTGGATACGGGACTGAGTCACTGTTCTTGTCAGGTGGACATGGTGAGTGAATACGGGACTGAGTCACTTCTTGTCGGGTGGGTGGACATGGCGAGTGAATACGGGACTGAGTCACTTCTTGTCGGATGGGTGGACATGGCGAGTGAATACGGGACTGAGTCACTTCTTGTCGGGTGGACCGGTGAGTGAATACGGGACTGAGTCACTTCTTGTCAGGTGGACATGGTGAGTGAATACGGGACTGAGTCACTTCTTGTCGGGTGGACATGGTGAGTGAATACGGGACTGAGTCACTTCTTGTCGGGTGGACATGGCGAGTGAATACGGGACTGAGTCACTTCTTGTCAGGTGGACATGGCGAGTGAATACGGGACTGAGTCATTGCTCTTGTCGGGTGGACATGGTGAGTGAATATGGGACTGAGTCACTTCTTGTCAGGTGGACATGGTGAGTGAATACGGGACTGAGTCACTTCTTGTCGGGCGGACACGGTGAGTGATTACAGGACTGAGTCACTTCTTGTCGGGTGGGTGGACATGGCGAGTGAATACAGGACTGAGTCACTTCTTGTCGGGTGAGTGGACATGGCGAGTGGATACGGGACTGAGTCACTTCTTGTCGGTTGGACATGGCGAGTGAATACGGGACTGAGTCACTTCTTGTCGGGTGGACATGGCGAGTGAATACGGGACTGAGTCACTTCTTGTCGGGTGGACATGGTGAGTGAATATGGGACTGAGTCACTTCTTGTCAGGCGGACACGGTGAGTGAATACGGGACTGAGTCAATTCTTGTCGGGTGGGTGGACATGGCGAGTGAATACGGGACTAAGTCACTTCTTGTCAGGTGGACACGGTGTGTGAATACGGGACTGAGTCACTTCTTGTCAGGTGGACACAGTGAGTGGATACGGGACTGAGTCACTTCTTGTCAGGTGGACATGGTGAGTGAATACGGGACTGAGTCACTTCTTGTCAGGTGGACATGGTGAGTGAATACGGGACTGAGTCACTTCTTGTCGGGTGGGTGGACATGGCGAGTGAATACGGGACTAAGTCACTTCTTGTCAGGTGGACACGGTGTGTGAATACGGGACTGAGTCACTTCTTGTCAGGTGGACACGGTGAGTGAATACGGGACTGAGTCACTTCTTGTCGGGTGGACATGGCGAGTGAATACGGGACTGAGTCACTTCTTGTCAGGTGGACACGGTGAGTGGATACGGGACTGAGTCACTTCTTGTCAGGTGGACATGGTGAGTGAATACGGGACTGAGTCACTTCTTGTCAGGTGGACACGGTGCGTGAATACGGGACTGAGTCACTTCTTGTCAGGTGGACACGGTGAGTGGATACGGGACTGAGTCACTTCTTGTCAGGTGGACATGGTGAGTGAATACGGGACTGAGTCACTTCTTGTCGGGTGGGTGGACATGGCGAGTGAATACGGGACTGAGTGACTTCTTGTCGGGTGGGTGGACATGGCGAGTGAATACGGGACTGAGTCACTGTTCTTGTCAGGTGGGTGGACATGGCGAGTAAATACGGGACTGAGTCACTTCTTGTCAGGTGGGTGGACATGGCGAGTGAATACCGGACTGAGTCACTTCTTGTCGGGCGGACACGGTGAGTGAATACGGGACTGAGTCACTTCTTGTCAGGTGGACACGGTGAGTGAATACGGCACTGAGTCACTTCTTGTCGGGTGGACACGGTGAGTGAATACGGGACTGAGTCACTTCTTGTCGGGTGGACACGGTGAGTGAATACGGGACTGAGTCACTTCTTGTCAGGTGGACACGGTGAGTGAATACGGGACTGAGTCACTTCTTGTCAGGTGGACACGGTGAGTGAATACGGGACTGAGTCACTTCTTGTCAGGTGGACATGGTGAGTGAATACGGGACTGAGTCACTTCTTGTCAGGCGGACATGGCGAGTGAATACGGGACTGAGTCACTTCTTGTCGGGCGGACACGGTGAGTGAATACAGGACTGAGTCACTTCTTGTCAGGTGGACATGGCGAGTGAATACGGGACTGAGTCATTGCTCTTGTCGGGTGGACAGACATGGTGAGTGAATACGGGACTGAGTCACTTCTTGTCAGGTGGACACGGTGAGTGGATACGGGACTGAGTCACTTCTTGTCAGGTGGACATGGTGAGTGAATACGGGACTGAGTCACTTCTTGTCAGGTGGACACGGTGCGTGAATACGGGACTGGGTCACTTCTTGTCAGGTGGACACGGTGAGTGGATACGGGACTGAGTCACTGTTCTTGTCAGGTGGACATGGTGAGTGAATACGGGACTGAGTCACTTCTTGTCGGGTGGGTGGACATGGCGAGTGAATACGGGACTGAGTCACTTCTTGTCGGATGGGTGGACATGGCGAGTGAATACGGGACTGAGTCACTTCTTGTCGGGTGGACCGGTGAGTGAATACGGGACTGAGTCACTTCTTGTCAGGTGGACATGGTGAGTGAATACGGGACTGAGTCACTTCTTGTCGGGTGGACATGGTGAGTGAATACGGGACTGAGTCACTTCTTGTCGGGTGGACATGGCGAGTGAATACGGGACTGAGTCACTTCTTGTCAGGTGGACATGGCGAGTGAATACGGGACTGAGTCATTGCTCTTGTCGGGTGGACATGGTGAGTGAATACAGGACTGAGTCACTTCTTGTCAGGTGGACATGGTGAGTGAATACGGGACTGAGTCACTTCTTGTCGGGCGGACACGGTGAGTGAATACAGGACTGAGTCACTTCTTGTCGGGTGGGTGGACATGGCGAGTGAATACAGGACTGAGTCACTTCTTGTCGGGTGAGTGGACATGGCGAGTGGATACGGGACTGAGTCACTTCTTGTCGGTTGGACATGGCGAGTGAATACGGGACTGAGTCACTTCTTGTCGGGTGGACATGGCGAGTGAATACGGGACTGAGTCACTTCTTGTCGGGTGGACATGGTGAGTGAATATGGGACTGAGTCACTTCTTGTCAGGCGGACACGGTGAGTGAATACGGGACTGAGTCAATTCTTGTCGGGTGGGTGGACATGGCGAGTGAATACGGGACTAAGTCACTTCTTGTCAGGTGGACACGGTGTGTGAATACGGGACTGAGTCACTTCTTGTCAGGTGGACACAGTGAGTGGATACGGGACTGAGTCACTTCTTGTCAGGTGGACATGGTGAGTGAATACGGGACTGAGTCACTTCTTGTCAGGTGGACATGGTGAGTGAATACGGGACTGAGTCACTTCTTGTCGGGTGGGTGGACATGGCGAGTGAATACGGGACTAAGTCACTTCTTGTCAGGTGGACACGGTGTGTGAATACGGGACTGAGTCACTTCTTGTCAGGTGGACACAGTGAGTGAATACGGGACTGAGTCACTTCTTGTCGGGTGGACATGGCGAGTGAATACGGGACTGAGTCACTTCTTGTCAGGTGGACACGGTGAGTGGATACGGGACTGAGTCACTTCTTGTCAGGTGGACATGGTGAGTGAATACGGGACTGAGTCACTTCTTGTCAGGTGGACACGGTGCGTGAATACGGGACTGAGTCACTTCTTGTCAGGTGGACACGGTGAGTGGATACGGGACTGAGTCACTTCTTGTCAGGTGGACATGGTGAGTGAATACGGGACTGAGTCACTTCTTGTCGGGTGGGTGGACATGGCGAGTGAATACGGGACTGAGTGACTTCTTGTCGGGTGGGTGGACATGGCGAGTGAATACGGGACTGAGTCACTGTTCTTGTCAGGTGGGTGGACATGGCGAGTAAATACGGGACTGAGTCACTTCTTGTCAGGTGGGTGGACATGGCGAGTGAATACCGGACTGAGTCACTTCTTGTCGGGCGGACACGGTGAGTGAATACGGGACTGAGTCACTTCTTGTCAGGTGGACACGGTGAGTGAATACGGCACTGAGTCACTTCTTGTCGGGTGGACACGGTGAGTGAATACGGGACTGAGTCACTTCTTGTCGGGTGGACACGGTGAGTGAATACGGGACTGAGTCACTTCTTGTCAGGTGGACACGGTGAGTGAATACGGGACTGAGTCACTTCTTGTCAGGTGGACACGGTGAGTGAATACGGGACTGAGTCACTTCTTGTCAGGTGGACATGGTGAGTGAATACGGGACTGAGTCACTTCTTGTCAGGCGGACATGGCGAGTGAATACGGGACTGAGTCACTTCTTGTCGGGCGGACACGGTGAGTGAATACAGGACTGAGTCACTTCTTGTCAGGTGGACATGGCGAGTGAATACGGGACTGAGTCATTGCTCTTGTCGGGTGGACAGACATGGTGAGTGAATACGGGACTGAGTCACTTCTTGTCAGGTGGACATGGCGAGTGAATACGGGACTGAGTCACTTCTTGTCAGGTGGACATGGTGAGTGAATACGGGACTAAGTCACTTCTTGTCGGGTGGACACGGCGAGTGAATACGGGACTGATTCACTTCTTGTCGGGTGGACATGGCGAGTGAATACGGGACTGAGTCACTTCTTGTCAGGTGGACATGGCGAGTGAATACGGGACTGAGTCACTTCTTGTCAGGTGGACATGGTGAGTGAATACGGGACTGAGTCACTTCTTGTCAGGTGGGTGGACACGGTAAGTGAATACGGGACAGAGTCACTTCTTGTCGGGTGGACACGGTAAGTGAATGCGGGACTGAGTCACTTCTTGTCGGGCGGACACGGTGAGTGAATACGGGACTGAGTCACTTCTTGTCAGGTGGGTGGACATGGCGAGTGAATACGGGACTGAGTCACTTCTTGTCAGGTGGACATGGTGAGTGAATACGGGACTGAGTCACTTCTTGTCGGGTGGACACGGTGAGTGAATACGGGACTGAGTCACTTCTTGTCGGGTGGACATGGCGAGTGAATACGGGACTGAGTCACTTCTTGTCGGGTGGACACGGTGAGTGAATACGGGACTGAGTCACTTCTTGTCGGGTGGACATGGCGAGTGAATACGGGACTGAGTCACTTCTTGTCAGGTGGACACGGTGAGTGGATACGGGACTGAGTCACTTCTTGTCAGGTGGACATGGTGAGTGAATACGGGACTGAGTCACTTCTTGTCAGGTGGACAAGGTGTGTGAATACGGGACTGAGTCACTTCTTGTCAGGTGGACACGGTGAGTGGATACGGGACTGAGTCACTGTTCTTGTCAGGTGGACATGGTGAGTGAATACGGGACTGAGTCACTTCTTGTCGGGTGGGTGGACATGGCGAGTGAATACGGGACTGAGTCACTTCTTGTCGGGTGGACATGGTGAGTGAATACGGGACTGAGTCACTTCTTGTCGGGTGGACATGGTGAGTGAATACGGGACTGAGTCACTTCTTGTCGGGTGGACATGGCGAGTGAATACGGGACTGAGTCACTTCTTGTCAGGTGGACATGGCGAGTGAATACGGGACTGAGTCATTGCTCTTGTCGGGTGGACATGGTGAGTGAATACGGGACTGAGTCACTTCTTGTCAGGTGGACATGGTGAGTGAATACGGGACTGAGTCACTTCTTGTCGGGCGGACACGGTGAGTGAATACAGGACTGAGTCACTTCTTTTCGGGTGGGTGGACATGGCGAGTGAATACAGGACTGAGTCACTTCTTGTCGGGTGGGTGGACATGGCGAGTGGATACGGGACTGAGTCACTTCTTGTCGGGTGGACATGGCGAGTGAATACGGGACTGAGTCACTTCTTGTCGGGTGGACATGGCGAGTGAATACAGGACTGAGTCACTTCTTGTCAGGTGGACACGGTGAGTGAATACGGGACTGAGTCACTTCTTGTCAGGTGGACACGGTGAGCGAATACGGGACTGAGTCACTTCTTGTCAGGTTGACATGGTGAGTGAATACGGGACTGAGTCACTTCTTGTCAGGCGGACATGGCGAGTGAATACGGGACTGAGTCACTTCTTGTCGGGCGGTCACGGTAAGTGAATACGGGACTGAGTCACTTCTTGTCGGGTGGACACGGTAAGTGAATACGGGACTGAGTCACTTCTTGTCGGGCGGACACGGTGAGTGAATACGGGACTGAGTCACTTCTTGTCAGGTGGGTGGACATGGCGAGTGAATACGGGACTGAGTCACTTCTTGTCAGGTGGACATGGTGAGTGAATACGGGACTGAGTCACTTCTTGTCGGGTGGACACGGTGAGTGAATACGGGACTGAGTCACTTCTTGTCGGGTGGACATGGCGAGTGAATACGGGACTGAGTCACTTCTTGTCGGGTGGACACAGTGAGTGAATACGGGACTGAGTCACTTCTTGTCGGGTGGACATGGCGAGTGAATACGGGACTGAGTCACTTCTTGTCAGGTGGACACGGTGAGTGGATACGGGACTGAGTCACTTCTTGTCAGGTGGACATGGTGAGTAAATACGGGACTGAGTCACTTCTTGTCAGGTGGACACGGTGCGTGAATACGGGACTGAGTCACTTCTTGTCAGGTGGACACGGTGAGTGGATACGGGACTGAGTCACTGTTCTTGTCAGGTGGACATGGTGAGTGAATACGGGACTGAGTCACTTCTTGTCGGGTGGGTGGACATGGCGAGTGAATACAGGACTGAGTCACTTCTTGTCGGGTGGGTGGACATGGCGAGTGAATACGGGACTGAGTCACTTCTTGTCGGGTGGACACGGTGAGTGAATACGGGACTGAGTCACTTCTTGTCAGGTGGACATGGTGAGTGAATACAGGACTGAGTCACTTCTTGTCGGTTGGACATGGCGAGTGAATACGGGACTGAGTCACTTCTTGTCGGGTGGACATGGCGAGTGAATACGGGACTGAGTCACTTCTTGTCGGGTGGACATGGTGAGTGAATATGGGACTGAGTCACTTCTTGTCAGGCGGACACGGTGAGTGAATACGGGACTGAGTCAATTCTTGTCGGGTGGGTGGACATGGCGAGTGAATACGGGACTGAGTCACTTCTTGTCAGGTGGACATGGCGAGTGAATACGGGACTGAGTCACTTCTTGTCGGGTGGACATGGTGAGTGAATATGGGACTGAGTCACTTCTTGTCAGGCGGACACGGTGAGTGAATACGGGACTGAGTCAATTCTTGTCGGGTGGGTGGACATGGCGAGTGAATACGGGACTAAGTCACTTCTTGTCAGGTGGACACGGTGTGTGAATACGGGACTGAGTCACTTCTTGTCAGGTGGACACAGTGAGTGGATACGGGACTGAGTCACTTCTTGTCAGGTGGACATGGTGAGTGAATACGGGACTGAGTCACTTCTTGTCAGGTGGACATGGTGAGTGAATACGGGACTGAGTCACTTCTTGTCGGGTGGACGAACATGGCGAGTGAATACGGGACTGAGTCACTTCTTGTCGGGTGGACATGGCGAGTGAATACGGGACTGAGTCACTTCTTGTCAGGTGGACACAGTGAGTGGATACGGGACTGAGTCACTTCTTGTCATGTGGACATGGTGAGTGAATACGGGACTGAGTCACTTCTTTTCAGGTGGACACGGTGCGTGAATACGGGACTGAGTCACTTTTTGTCAGGTGGAAACGGTGAGTGGATACGGGACTGAGTCACTTCTTGTCAGGTGGACATGGTGAGTGAATACGGGACTGAGTCACTTCTTGTCGGGTGGGTGGACATGGCGAGTGAATACGGGACTGAGTCAATTCTTGTCGGGTGGGTGGACATGGCGAGTGAATACATGACTAAGTCACTTCTTGTCAGGTGGACACGGTGTGTGAATACGAGACTGAGTCACTTCTTGTCAGGTGGACATGGTGAGTGAATACGGGACTGAGTCACTTCTTGTCAGGTGGACATGGTGAGTGAATACGGGACTGAGTCACTTCTTGTCAGGTGGACATGGTGAGTGAATACAGGACTGAGTCACTTCTTGTCAGGTGGACATGGCGAGTGAATACGGGACTGAGTCACTTCTTGTCAGGTGGACATGGTGAGTGAATACGGGACTGAGTCACTTCTTGTCAGGTGGGTGGACATGGCGAGTGAATACGGGACTGAGTCACTTCTTGTCAGGTGGACATGGTGAGTGAATACGGGACTGAGTCACTTCTTGTCGGGTGGACACGGTGAGTGAATACGGGACTGAGTCACTTCTTGTCGGGTGGACATGGCGAGTGAATACGGGACTGAGTCACTTCTTGTCGGGTGGACACGGTGAGTGAATACGGGACTGAGTCACTTCTTGTCGGGTGGACATGGCGAGTGAATACGGGACTGAGTCACTTCTTGTCAGGTGGACACGGTGAGTGGATACGGGACTGAGTCACTTCTTGTCAGGTGGACATGGTGAGTGAATACGGGACTGAGTCACTTCTTGTCAGGTGGACAAGGTGTGTGAATACGGGACTGAGTCACTTCTTGTCAGGTGGACACGGTGAGTGGATACGGGACTGAGTCACTGTTCTTGTCAGGTGGACATGGTGAGTGAATACGGGACTGAGTCACTTCTTGTCGGGTGGGTGGACATGGCGAGTGAATACGGGACTGAGTCACTTCTTGTCGGGTGGACATGGTGAGTGAATACGGGACTGAGTCACTTCTTGTCGGGTGGACATGGTGAGTGAATACGGGACTGAGTCACTTCTTGTCGGGTGGACATGGCGAGTGAATACGGGACTGAGTCACTTCTTGTCAGGTGGACATGGCGAGTGAATACGGGACTGAGTCATTGCTCTTGTCGGGTGGACATGGTGAGTGAATACGGGACTGAGTCACTTCTTGTCAGGTGGACATGGTGAGTGAATACGGGACTGAGTCACTTCTTGTCGGGCGGACACGGTGAGTGAATACAGGACTGAGTCACTTCTTGTCGGGTGGGTGGACATGGCGAGTGAATACAGGACTGAGTCACTTCTTGTCGGGTGGGTGGACATGGCGAGTGGATACGGGACTGAGTCACTTCTTGTCGGGTGGACATGGCGAGTGAATACGGGACTGAGTCACTTCTTGTCGGGTGGACATGGCGAGTGAATACAGGACTGAGTCACTTCTTGTCAGGTGGACACGGTGAGTGAATACGGGACTGAGTCACTTCTTGTCAGGTGGACACGGTGAGCGAATACGGGACTGAGTCACTTCTTGTCAGGTTGACATGGTGAGTGAATACGGGACTGAGTCACTTCTTGTCAGGCGGACATGGCGAGTGAATACGGGACTGAGTCACTTCTTGTCGGGCGGTCACGGTGAGTGAATACAGGACTGAGTCACTTTTTGTCAGGTGGACATGGCGAGTGAATACGGGACTGAGTCATTGCTCTTGTCGGGTGGACGGACATGGTGAGTGAATACGGGACTGAGTCACTTCTTGTCAGGTGGACATGGCGAGTGAATACGGGACTGAGTCACTTCTTGTCAGGTGGACATGGTGAGTGAATACGGGACTGAGTCACTTCTTGTCAGGTGGGTGGACACGGTAAGTGAATACGGGACAGAGTCACTTCTTGTCGGGTGGACACGGTAAGTGAATACGGGACTGAGTCACTTCTTGTCGGGCGGACACGGTGAGTGAATACGGGACTGAGTCACTTCTTGTCAGGTGGGTGGACATGGCGAGTGAATACGGGACTGAGTCACTTCTTGTCAGGTGGACATGGTGAGTGAATACGGGACTGAGTCACTTCTTGTCGGGTGGACACGGTGAGTGAATACGGGACTGAGTCACTTCTTGTCGGGTGGACATGGCGAGTGAATACGGGACTGAGTCACTTCTTGTCGGGTGGACACAGTGAGTGAATACGGGACTGAGTCACTTCTTGTCGGGTGGACATGGCGAGTGAATACGGGACTGAGTCACTTCTTGTCAGGTGGACACGGTGAGTGGATACGGGACTGAGTCACTTCTTGTCAGGTGGACATGGTGAGTGAATACGGGACTGAGTCACTTCTTGTCAGGTGGACACGGTGCGTGAATACGGGACTGAGTCACTTCTTGTCAGGTGGACACGGTGAGTGGATACGGGACTGAGTCACTGTTCTTGTCAGGTGGACATGGTGAGTGAATACGGGACTGAGTCACTTCTTGTCGGGTGGGTGGACATGGCGAGTGAATACAGGACTGAGTCACTTCTTGTCGGGTGGGTGGACATGGCGAGTGAATACGGGACTGAGTCACTTCTTGTCGGGTGGACACGGTGAGTGAATACGGGACTGAGTCACTTCTTGTCAGGTGGACATGGTGAGTGAATACAGGACTGAGTCACTTCTTGTCGGTTGGACATGGCGAGTGAATACGGGACTGAGTCACTTCTTGTCGGGTGGACATGGCGAGTGAATACGGGACTGAGTCACTTCTTGTCGGGTGGACATGGTGAGTGAATATGGGACTGAGTCACTTCTTGTCAGGCGGACACGGTGAGTGAATACGGGACTGAGTCAATTCTTGTCGGGTGGGTGGACATGGCGAGTGAATACGGGACTAAGTCACTTCTTGTCAGGTGGACACGGTGTGTGAATACGGGACTGAGTCACTTCTTGTCAGGTGGACACAGTGAGTGGATACGGGACTGAGTCACTTCTTGTCAGGTGGACATGGTGAGTGAATACGGGACTGAGTCACTTCTTGTCAGGTGGACATGGTGAGTGAATACGGGACTGAGTCACTTCTTGTCGGGTGGACGAACATGGCGAGTGAATACGGGACTGAGTCACTTCTTGTCGGGTGGACATGGCGAGTGAATACGGGACTGAGTCACTTCTTGTCAGGTGGACACGGTGAGTGGATACGGGACTGAGTCACTTCTTGTCAGGTGGACATGGTGAGTGAATACGGGACTGAGTCACTTCTTTTCAGGTGGACACGGTGCGTGAATACGGGACTGAGTCACTTTTTGTCAGGTGGAAACGGTGAGTGGATACGGGACTGAGTCACTTTTTGTCAGGTGGACATGGTGAGTGAATACGGGACTGAGTCACTTCTTGTCGGGTGGGTGGACATGGCGAGTGAATACGGGACTGAGTCAATTCTTGTCGGGTGGGTGGACATGGCGAGTGAATACATGACTAAGTCACTTCTTGTCAGGTGGACACGGTGTGTGAATACGAGACTGAGTCACTTCTTGTCAGGTGGACATGGTGAGTGAATACGGGACTGAGTCACTTCTTGTCAGGTGGACATGGTGAGTGAATACGGGACTGAGTCACTTCTTGTCAGGTGGACATGGTGAGTGAATACAGGACTGAGTCACTTCTTGTCAGGTGGACATGGCGAGTGAATACGGGACTGAGTCACTTCTTGTCAGGTGGACATGGTGAGTGAATACGGGACTGAGTCACTGAGAGAGGGAAGGGAATACGACGTGTAAGTAGAGTCGTGTCTCCCTACAGTACACTAACTGAGAGAGGGCGGACGGGAACACGACGTGTAAGTAGACGCGTGTCTCCCTACAGTACACTAACTGAGAGAGGGACGGGAACACGACGTGTAAGTAGACGCGTGTCTCCCTACAGTACACTAACTGAGAGAGGGACGGGAACACGACGTGTAAGGTGTAGACGCGTGTCTCCCTACAGTACACTAACTGAGAGAGGGACGGGAACATGATGTGTAAGGTGTAGACGCGTGTCTCCCTACAGTACACTAACTGAGAGAGGGACTGGAACATGACGTGTAAGGTGTAGACGCGTGTCTCCCTACAGTACACTAACTGAGAGAGGGACGGGAACATGACGTGTAAGGTGTAGACGCGTGTCTCCCTACAGTACACTAACTGAGAGAGGGAAGGGAATACGACGTGTAAGTAGAGTCGTGTCTCCCTACAGTACACTAACTGAGAGAGGGCGGACGGGAACACGACGTGTAAGTAGACGCGTGTCTCCCTACAGTACACGAACTGAGAGAGGGACAGGAACACGTCGTGTAAGTAGACGCGCGTCTCCCTACAGTACACTAACTGAGAGAGGGACGGGAACACGACGTGTAAGTAGACGCGCGTCTCCCTACAGTACACTAACTGAGAGAGGGACGGGAACATGATGTGTAAGGTGTAGACGCGTGTCTCCCTACAGTACACTAACTGAGAGAGGGACGGGAACATGACGTGTAAGGTGTAGACGCGTGTCTCCCTACAGTACACTAACTGAGAGAGGGAAGGGAATACGACGTGTAAGTAGAGTCGTGTCTCCCTACAGTACACTAACTGAGAGAGGGCGGACGGGAACACGACGTGTAAGTAGACGCGTGTCTCCCTACAGTACACTAACTGAGAGAGGGACGGGAACACGACGTGTAAGTAGACGCGTGTCTCCCTACAGTACACGAACTGAGAGAGGGACGGGAACACATCGTGTAAGTAGACGCGCGTCTCCCTACAGTACACTAACTGAGAGAGGGACGGGAACACGACGTGTAAGTAGACGCGCGTCTCCCTACAGTACACTAACTGAGAGAGGGACGGGAACACGACGTGTAAGTAGACGCGTGTCTCCCTACAGTACACTAACTGAGAGAGGGACGGGAACACGACGTGTAAGGTGTAGACGCGCGTCTCCCTACAGTACACTAACTGAGAGAGGGACGGGAACACGACGTGTAAGGTGTAGACGCGTGTCTCCCTACAGTACACTAACTGAGAGAGGGACGGGAATACGACGTGTAAGGTGTAGACGCCTGTCTCCCTACAGTACACTAACTGAGAGAGGGACGGGAACACGACGTGTAAGTAGAGTCGTGTCTCCCTACAGTACACTAACTGAGAGAGGGCGGACGGGAACACGACGTGTAAGTAGACGCGTGTCTCCCTACAGTTCACTAACTGAGAGAGGGCGGACGGGAACACGACGTGTAAGTAGACACGTGTCTCCCTACAGTACACTAACTGAGAGAGGGACGGGAACACGACGTGTAAGGTGTAGACGCGTGTCTCCCTACAGTACACTAACTGAGAGAGGGACGGGAACACGACGTGTAAGTAGACGCGTGTCTCCCTACAGTACACTAACTGAGAGAGGGACGGGAACACGACGTGTAAGTAGAGTCGTGTCTCCCTACAGTACACTAACTGAGAGAGGGACGGGAACACGACGTGTAAGGTGTAGACGCGTGTCTCCCTACAGTACACTAACTGAGAGAGGGACGGGAACACGACGTGTAAGGTGTAGACGCGTGTCTCCCTACAGTACACTAACTGAGAGAGGGACGGGAACACGACGTGTAAGTAGAGTCGTGTCTCCCTACAGTACACTAACTGAGAGAGGGACGGGAACACGACGTGTGAGGTGTAGACGCGTGTCTCCCTACAGTACACTAACTGAGAGAGGGACGGGAACACGACGTGTAAGGTGTAGACGCGTGTCTCCCTACAGTACACTAACTGAGAGAGGGACGGGAACACGACGTGTAAGTAGAGTCGTGTCTCCCTACAGTACACTAACTGAGAGAGGGACGGGAACACGACGTGTAAGGTGTAGACGGTGTCTCCCTACAATACACGAACTGAGAGAGGGACGGGAACACGACGTGTAAGTAAACGCGTGTCTCCCTATAGTACACTAACTGAGAGAGGGACGGAAATACGACGTGTAAGGTGTAGACGCGTGTCTCCCTACAGTACACTAACTGAGAGAGGGACGGGAATACGACGTGTAAGGTGTAGACGCGTGTCTCCCTACAGTACACTAACTGAGAGAGGGACGGGAACACGACGTGTAAGGTGTAGACGCGTGTCTCCCTACAGTACACTAACTGAGAGAGGGACGGGAACACGACGTGTAAGGTGTAGACGCCTGTCTCCCTACAGTACACTAACTGAGAGAGGGACGGGAACACGACGTGTAAGTAGAGTCGTGTCTCCCTACAGTACACTAACTGAGAGAGGGACGGGAACACGACGTGTAAGGTGTAGACGCGTGTCTCCCTACAGTACACTAACTGAGAGAGGGACGGGAACACGACGTGTAAGTAGACGCGTGTCTCCCTACAGTACACTAACTGAGAGAGGGACGGGAACACGACGTGTAAGTAGACGCGTGTCTCCCTACAGTACACTAACTGAGAGAGGGACGGGAACACGACGTGTAAGGTGTAGACGCGCGTCTCCCTACAGTACACTAACTGAGAGAGGGACGGGAACACGACGTGTAAGTAGACGCGAGTCTCCCTACAGTACACTAACTGAGAGAGGGACGGGAACACGACGTGTAAGTAGACGCGTGTCTCCCTACAGTAGACTAACTGAGAGAGGGACGGGAACACGACGTGTAAGGTGTAGACGCGCGTCTCCCTACAGTACACTAACTGAGAGAGGGACGGGAACACGACGTGTAAGTAGACGCGTGTCTCCCTACAGTACACTAACTGAGAGAGGGACGGGAACACGACGTGTAAGGTGTAGACGCCTGTCTTAAAGCTGAAATATGGAAACTAATCTTAATGATAATTTTTAAAAATATAACGCCGCCCTCTCACTGTGTGAGAGGGCGGCCTGTGTGTGAAGCACCTGCCACTGCCCGCTCACGCAGTCCCCACGTCGCAGTCTGCGCTCTGTGGGGGTATATAGGAGCCACACTCAGGGGCATGGTGGTCAGTTTACAGGGTGGGAGCTGCAGGTGAAGTATGGAAGGTAGATCTTATATTAGATGATTCCCCACAGAGTGCAGTTATTATATGCAGTATTATGAATAGTTTTCCATATATATATATATATATATATATATATATATATATATATATATATATATATAATATCACCTGTACATAGATATTTAGATAAACAGGCAGATACATGGATGGACAGACAGACTCTATACAGACACCCACTGACAGTCACATGCACACCGATACATGCACTGGCACAATGAGATGCACAGACAAAGATACACAGATACAAAAACAGATATATGTAGAGAGACACATGATACACAGAGTTACATACATACCTCCCCTCCCTCCAACAAATATCATGTTTACAAATAACCTTTACAGGACCAGTCCAGCCTTGACCCTCACGTCATGGCTCACTGCCCTGCTAACTTTCTCTCACCAGGCCTTGCATATTCATTACAAAATGTGCAAAATACAGTGAGATTATCCTGAGTTAATATAGATACACAGATACAGGTACACAGATATACATAGATATTGAGCATATATTGTATTAGTTACCATATGTTCTTGTTGTGGACATTGTACTGCCTATAGTGCTTGTCATGATTGGTAATCACGGCTGTGTGTGTGCTCTGCTCAGTGTCAGGCATGACTGACTGCCCTTAGCTCTCTACCTGTCGGTTTTATAGCTCCAGTCTGACAGTCGGCGCAGGTAACGATGCCCTAACACTACTCCCATGCTTTAGCATTGGAGCAGAGCTCCTATAGACGACCATTGCCTCAAAGTTGTCCAGGGTACATGTACACAAGGGCTGACAGCGCCCCACGCTACTCCCAGTGAATAAATGCCCTAGGTGGTCCCGTTCTGCACATGCTCAGCCATGTGGAGGGCGGGGCATATTCTTTTGAATTAATTAACAGAGATTAATTGCTTTATATAAGCTTTAACAGGCCTCAGTCCCTGTATCCTACCCCTCCACCCCTTCTGAGTGACACAGGCCTCCGTCCCTGTGTCCTACCCTTCCACCCCTTCTGAGTGACACAGGGACTGGTCTCATCCGTAATCGGCCGTGTAGACTGGCGCGATTTTGCACCACACTCCCCAAGCAGAGGTCTGGCTACTGGTCAGGATATCTGCTGGGGGATTGATACCCTCTCACTTTGATCTCAATCGAGACATAGTAAGGAGTAGGCCAAATATATTGCTATGACAACACAGGCGGCCAGGGAACTGGAGGAGGGGAGGGGGGAGGGGTAGGAGGAAGTATAGGGTTACAGGGAGTGGCTTGGGGTCATAAACAGGAGATTCTGTTCATAGTGGACAAGTCTTTGATTCATGGGCCAGTCAGAGAAGGGCACATGCTATAATGAATCGTATTCCGATTTTCTTTAATGATTTAATGAATGTTCATAATCAAAGACTTGAGCAAGTCTAACGCGTGTCGTGTTGTGTGGAGTGCCGCCAAACCTGTTTAGAACCGGCCTCGCCGCTGTCTGTCTGCGTCCCTCCTCCTCCTCCTCCCCTCACCACACAGCGCTACACACCTCACTGTACTATCGAGGAAATCACAAACACATCCATAAACAAACATACTTATTATTGCTCCTACGTCATCTTTATGAAAACCACACCACAACTCATTATCCTCTTCATCAGAAAATGTATCTTTCCTTCGTCTTCCACAATGTCCCCTTTTGCCACGATCTCCTACATTATTACTGCACTGTGTACAGACCCGGTAACTAGGTCAACCGTGACGGGCCTCACTCTCCTTGCCGAGCCTCTGAGCCGCTGTAGGACACGGGGCGCTGAGTGTGTGCTAGGAGAGTGCGTCCTCCATGGTGCGGTGAAGAAAGCGGCGGGTCACGGTTGACTGGCCAGGTGTGTGGCGGGGGGGGGGGGGGGGGTTACGGTGGTGGTGGTGGTGTGTGTTCACCTGTTCACGTCTGTCTCCACTCACCACACTCACCTACACACCACACTGACACGTAGAGATCTAGAACCAGGAGGAGAACACACACCTCCTCACAGGAGGAGACTTCATACACCCACACCTCCACAACACCTCCTCACAGGAGGAGACTTAATTACGGATACTCTCAGGGATTAACGAGGATGTGGAGGTTGGAGTGACTTAGTGAGGTGGTCTGGTGAGGTGTGTTCGTCATATCACGGGGATCTCACATCAGGTAGGTCCAGTTTTCACAGAGTGTTGTGGTGTGTATGTGGGTCTACGTTTATGTGGAGGTTGGAGTGACTTAGTGAGGTGGTCTGGTGAGGTGTGTTCGTCATATCACGGGGATCTCACATCAGGTAGGTCCAGTTTTCACAGAGTGTTGTGGGTCTAGTTCTCACAGAGTGTTGTAGGTGGGTCCAGTTCTCACAGAGTGTTGTAGGTGGGTCTAGTTCTCACAGAGTGTTGTAGGTGGGTCCAGTTCTCACAGAGTGTTGTAGGTGGGTCTAGTTCTCACAGAGTGTTGTGGGTCTAGTTCTCACAGAGTGTTGTGGGTCTAGTTCTCACAGAGTGTTGTGGGTCTAGTTCTCACAGTGTTGTGGGTCTAGTTCTCACAGTGTTGTGGGTCTAGTTCTGACAGAGTGTTGTGGGTCTAGTTCTCACAGAGTGTTGTGGGTCTAGTTCTGACAGAGTGTTGTAGGTGGGTCTAGTTCTCACAGTGTTGTAGGTCTAGTTCTCACAGAGTGGTGTAGGTGGGTCTAGTTCTCACAGAGTGTTGTGGGTCTAGTTCTCACAGAGTGTTGTGGGTCTAGTTCTCACAGAGTGTTGTAGGTGGGTCTAGTTCTCACAGAGTGTTGTGGGTCTAGTTCTCACAGAGTGTTGTGGGTCTAGTTCTCACAGGGTGTTGTAGGTCGGTCTAGTTCTCACAGTGTTGTAGGTCTAGTTCTCACAGAGTGTTGTAGGTCTAGTTCTCACAGAGTGTTGTAGGTGGGTCTAGTTCTCACGGAGTGTTGTAGGTCTAGTTCTCACAGAGTGGTGTAGGTAGGTCCAGTTTTCACACAGAGTGGTGTAGGTCTAGTTTTCACACAGAGTGGTGTAGGTAGGTCCAGTTTTCACACAGAGTGGTTTAGGTGGGTCTAGTTTTCTCACAGAGTGGTGTAGGTGGGTCTAGTTTTCTCACAGAGTGTTGTAGGTCTAGTTCTAGTTTTCTCACAGAGTGCTGTAGGTGGGTCTACGTTTTGTAATGTGTAAACTCAGCTCGACTACTCCACACAAGTCTGTATAAAACTCACACACCACTATCTGGTGCATTATTCATCTGAGGATGTTATTTATAGTAAATGTTTATTTCGTGAGAGCTCGTATCAATATACAAATGGTATTTCCATAATCATGACAAGTACTCAAACAAAGTACTCGTATCAATATACAAATGATGTTCACATGATCTAAGTTTCTGCATCAATTCAAGAATAGTGTAGCCATATAGAAGTGCTAAAAAGGATATTGTCAGAAAGACAGGTTTTTGTATCAATACAGGCATAGTGTTCACATATAGAAGAAGAGTTCTAGTTTCACTTTACAGACAGTACAGTAACACCCCGCTAAACGGACACCCCGTGTAGGGGAACCACCCTGCCTTAAGAGACGATATGTTCCGAACGTTAATCTCCCTCTATTAAGCGTTTACTTAAACCCCATGTAAGGGTCCACTCTAGGGGGACACCCCGTGTAAACTGACGGTTATTACAGTACGGAATGCCTCTTAACCCAGTGTAAGGGTCCACTCTAGAGGGACACCCCGTGTAAACTGACGGTTATTACAGTACGGAGCCTCTTAACCCCGTGTAAGGGTCCACTCTAGAGGGACACCCCGTGTAAACTGACAGTTATTACAGTACGGAATGCCTCTTAACCCCGTGTAAGGGTCCACTCTAGAGGGACACCCCGTGTAAACTGACGGTTATTACAGTACGGAATGCCTCTTAACCCCATGTAAGGGTCCACTCTAGAGGGACACCCCGTGTAAACTGACGGTTATTACAGTACGGAATGCCTCTTAACCCCGTGTAAGGGTCCACTCTAGAGTGACACCCCGTGTAAACTGACACTTATTACAGTACGGAATGCCTCTTAACCCAGTGTAAGGGTCCACTCTAGAGGGACACCCCGTGTAAACTGACTTATTACAGTACGGAATGCCTCTTAACCCCATGTAAGGGTCCACTCTAGAGTGACACCCCGTGTAAACTGACTTATTACAGTACGGAATGCCTCTTAACCCAGTGTAAGGGTCCACTCTAGAGGGACACCCCGTGTAAACTGACAGTTATTACAGTACGGAATGCCTCTTAACCCAGTGTAAGGACACACTCTAGAGTGACACCCTGTGTAAACTGACAGTTATTACAGTACGGAATGCCTCTTAACCCCATGTAAGGGTCCACTCTAGAGGGACACCCCGTGTAAACTGACAGTTATTACAGTACGGAATGCCTCTTAACCCCGTGTAAGGGTCCACTCTAGAGTGACACCCCATGTAAACTGACGGTTATTACAGTACGGAATCCCTCTTAACCCCGTGTAAGGACACACTCTAGAGGGAGACCCCGTGTAAACTGATGGTTATTACAGTACGGAATGCCTCTTAACCGCGTGTAAGGACACACTCTAGAAGGACACCTGATCAGACACGGTGGTGTGTGACTTGTCTGTGTATGGTGTGTTTGTGTACTGCGTAGACCGGTGTACAAACAATCAGACAGTGGACTGCTGTTGTCAGTTACAACACTGTCTGCAAACCGAGCCATCGACAGATTGGAAACCCCGTGTAAGAGGATAATTAATTCGGAACGGAGGGTGAGAAAAGAAGAAAAGTGCTACCATCAACACAGAACTGGTATTTACATGAAGAAGAAAAGTGCTTCTATCGATACAGAAAAGAAGATCCATGATGAGGTAGGTTCCCGTCACTGATCTACAGTCAGGATCCATCAAAGAACCTTCAGCACTGCTGACGCAGAATTAGTCGATGGAGTTCTCCTTTAAGAGGAACTTAAAGGGGAACTCAAAGAATCTCTGCTATTTTAGAAACGGGCTTTATGTGGGTTAGAGTCTAGATAGTGACGTGTACACGACTATAGAGTCTATGTTAGTGACGGGTACACTAAGACAGACTAGAGTCTATGTTAGTGCTGGGTACATTAAGACAGACTAGAGTCTACGTTAATGACGGGTACACGACTAGAGTCTACGTTAGTGCTGGGTACATTAAGACAGACTAGAGTCTACGTTAGTGCTGGGTACATTAAGACAGACTAGAGTCTACGTTAGTGCTGGGTACATTAAGACAGACTAGAGTCTACGTTAGTGCTGGGTACATTAAGACAGACTAGAGTCTACGTTAGTGCTGGGTACATTAAGACAGACTAGAGTCTACGTTAGTGCTGGGTACATTAAGACAGACTAGAGTCTACGTTAGTGCTGGGTACATTAAGACAGACTAGAGTCTACGTTAATGACGGGTACACGACTAGAGTCTACGTTAGTGCTGGGTACATTAAGACAGACTAGAGTCTACGTTAGTGCTGGGTACATTAAGACAGACTAGAGTCTACGTTAGTGCTGGGTACATTAAGACAGACTAGAGTCTACGTTAGTGCTGGGTACATTAAGACAGACTAGAGTCTACGTTAGTGCTGGGTACATTAAGACAGACTAGAGTCTACGTTAGTGCTGGGTACATTAAGACAGACTAGAGTCTACGTTAGTGCTGGGTACATTAAGACAGACTACAGTCTACGTTAGTGATGGATACACTAAGACAGACTAGAGTCTACGTTAGTGCTGGGTACATTAAGACAGACTAGAGTCTATGTTAGTGCTGGGTACATTAAGACAGACTACAGTCTATGTTAGTGACGGGTACACTAAGACAGACTAGAGTCTACGTTAGTGATGTGTACATTAAGACAGACTAGAGTCTACGTTAGTGATGTGTACATTAAGACAGACTAGAGTCTACGTTAGTGATGTGTACATTAAGACAGACTACAGTCTACGTTAGTGATGGATACACTAAGACAGACTAGAGTCTACGTTAGTAATGTGTACATTAAGACAGACTAGAGTCTACGTTAGTGATGTGTACATTAAGACAGACTAGAGTCTATGTTAGTGACGGGTACACTAAGACAGACTAGAGTCTATGTTAGTGATGTGTACACTAACGTCCACTGCTCCCCTGGAAGTTGTGTATTTTAATCTCATGGCCGCATACAGTGCCTTGAGTCGAGTCCCACTGGTGCATAATGCATGTGAGGATGTTAACTATTTGTCTAGTATGGAAATGTTTACTGAGCGAGTGCTATTCTTATACACCTACGGCCCAACGTCTATGAAATACCACCCGCTGCTAGGGGTGCAGTATGAATAATGTACGGGCTCACTGAGACGTAGTGAGTGTTCGGGCGCACTGTGCCCGTAGTGCATCAGCATGAATTCTTAATGATGACTTAGTAAGTGAATAAAATGGTGTTTTCTCACCGACTTTAATTATATGATATGAGAAAACGTAGTGACTGAGTCCGTAGGGATGGTTTGTCAGTCCTTTGTGCGAGAATATGGTACCCTGAAGAGCCATCCTACGGGCTCAGTCACGACGTTTTCTGTTAGTATCAAGTCAGAAATGGGTTCCTGTATTGATACAGAGATGGTATTCGCATAAACAAGATAAATTATAGTATGAATACAGAAATGGTATTGGTCATGAATAAGCGCATAAATACAGAATATTTCATGGTATCTGCATGAAGAAGAAAGATTCCTGTATCAATAAATATGTGTAAGGGGACACTTTCTGGTGGTAATGGAGGGTGTCCCTTTACACTAGGTTCTATATTTACATAGAGAAGAAAATGGCTAGAATAATTACAGAAATGTTTTTTACATGTAAGTGGAGTGTTTGCTTGTTTGTTTGTTTGGGTAGTTTTAAGTCCAATTTGTTCAATTAGACTTACTTTGGTTTACTTTACTCAAATTTGCATATCCTGTTGGAATAACAAGGTATGCTGCCAGGCATCTTACTTTTCTCAATCATATCTTATCGAAAATCTTACATTCCCTGAGGAAGTCAAGAATCTCTTTCTTCCCAGTGTTATGGAAAACACTGCGCAATGTTCTCACATTTTTCAGGAATTTCTTCCTGCTCTCTTTGGCTGCCTGAAAATGTGTGGAGAATTTCATGACTTGTATAGATAATAGGAGGGCTAGAATCGATGTAGAAATGGTGTTCTCACAGAAGACCTGAAGGTTTACATAGTTCATATATTTACTATTACCATAAGCAATAAACATTATACTGGAGAGAGAGAAGCACAAAAGGAGTGTCTGCATTAGTCACAAGCCCCTAAGACTGCCAGGACATTAACATGTACAAGTATTTACATGTAACTGTCGTCTCTACATCTGGGGACTTGTCATTCTGTAGTAACAGGACTATAACATGTACAAGTATTTACATGGTACAGTCGTCTCTACATCTGGGGACTTGTCATTCTGTAGTAACAGGACATTAACATGTACAAGTATTTACATGTAACTGTCGTCTCTACATCTGGGGATGTGTCATTCTGTAGTAACAGGACTATAACATGTACAAGTATTTACATGGTACAGTCGTCTCTACATCTGGGGACTTGTCATTCTGTAGTAACAGGACATTAACATGTACAAGTATTTACATGGTACAGTCGTCTCTACATCTGGGGATGTGTCATTCTGTAGTAACAGGACATTAACATGTACAAGTATTTACATGGTACAGTCGTCTCTACATCTGGAGACTTGTCATTCTGTAGTAACAGGACATTAAGGTCTACAAGTATTTACATGTTACAGTCGTCTCTACATTTGGGGACGTGTCATTCTGTAGTAACAGGACATTAACATGTACAAGTATTTACATGTTACAGTCGTCTCTACATCTGGAGACTTGTCACTCTGTAAGACGAGTACCGGGACATTAAGGTCTACAAGTATTTACATGTTACAGTCGTCTCTACATCTAGGGACTTGTCATTCTGTAGTAACAGGACATTAACATGTACAAGTATTTACATGGTACAGTCGTCTCTACATCTGGAGACTTGTCATTCTGTAGTAACAGGACATTAACATGTACAAGTATTTACATGTTACAGTCGTCTCTACATCTGGGGACTTGTCATTCTGTAAGACGAGTACCGGGACATTAAGGTGTAAAAGTATTTACATGTTACAGTCGTCTCTACATTTGGGGACGTGTCATTCTGTAGTAACAGGACATTAACATGTACAAGTATTTACATGTAACTGTCGTCTCTACATCTGGGGACTTGTCATTCTGTAAGACGAGTACCCGGACATTAAGGTGTACAAGTATTTACATGTTACAGTCGTCTCTACATTTGGGGACGTGTCATTCTGTAGTAACAGGACTATAACATGTACAAGTATTTACATGGTACAGTCGTCTCTACATCTGGAGACTTGTCATTCTGTAGTAACAGGACATTAACATGTACAAGTATTTACATGTTATAGTCGTCTCTACATCTGGGGACTTGTCATTCTGTAGTAACAGGACATTAACATGTACAAGTATTTACATGTTACAGTCGTCTCTACATCTGGAGACTTGTCATTCTGTAGTAACAGGACATTAACATGTACAAGTATTTACATGTTACAGTCGTCTCTACATCTGGAGACTTGTCATTCTGTAGTAACAGGACATTAACATGTACAAGTATTTACATGTTACAGTCGTCTTTACATCTGGGGACTTGTCACTCTGTAGTAACAGGACATTAACATGTACAAGTATTTACATGTTACAGTCGTCTCTACATCTGGGGACTTGTCATTCTGTAGTAACAGGACATTAACATGTACAAGTATTTACATGTAACTGTCGTCTCTACATCTGGGGATGTGTCATTCTGTAGTAACAGGACATTAACATGTACAAGTATTTACATGGTACAGTCGTCTCTACATCTGGAGACTTGTCATTCTGTAGTAACAGAACATTAACATGTACAAGTATTTACATGTTACAGTCGTCTCTACATCTGGGGACTTGTCATTCTGTAGTAACAGGACATTAACATGTACAAGTATTTACATGTTACAGTCGTCTCTACATCTGGGGACTTGTCACTCTGTAGTAACAGGACATTAACATGTACAAGTATTTACATGTTACAGTCGTCTCTACATCTGGGGACTTGTCATTCTGTAAGACGAGTAACAGGACATTAACATGTACAAGTATTTATATGTTACAGTCGTCTCTACATCTGGGGACTTGTCACTCTGTAGTAACAGGACATTAACATGTACAAGTATTTACATGTTACAGTCGTCTCTACATCTGGGGACTTGTCATTCTGTAGTGACAGGACATTAACATGTACAAGTATTTACATGGTACAGTCGTCTCTACATCTGGAGACTTGTCATTCTGTAGTAACAGGACATTAACATGTACAAGTATTTACATGTTACAGTCGTCTTTACATCTGGGGACTTGTCATTCTGTAGTAACAGGACATTAACATGTACAAGTATTTACATGTTACAGTCGTCTCTACATCTGGGGACTTGTCATTCTGTAAGACGAGTAACAGGACATTAACATGTACAAGTATTTACATGTTACAGTCGTCTCTACATCTGGGGACGTGTCATTCTGTAGTAACAGGACATTAACATGTACAAGTATTTACATGTTACAGTCGTCTCTACATCTGGGGACTTGTCATTCTGTAAGACGAGTACCCGGACATTAAGCTGTACAAGTATTTATATGGTACAGTCGTCTCTACATCTGGGGACTTGTCACTCTGTAAGACGAGTACCGGGACACCTCGTGTACAGAGACACTTACCCCATGTAAGGTTCACCCCATGTAAGGGATCACCCCGCGTACAGAGACACTTACCCCGTATAAGGTTCACCCTGTGTAAGGTTCACCCCGTGTAAGTGGTCAAAACATTAAATTCCGTATATTTGATAAAGGGAATACAGTGATTACTATTTCTGCCATCATCCGCCACTAAGTTAGCACCACCGTATTTGAGGGAAACCACTTATTTCTGCTGGCAAAATCTATAGATAATTGTGAGACGAGGCTGAAAGTCTTTTATGACAAACCAAAGTTAATATTTTCGATAAAATCCTTTGATAATTGGACCCGCCACCTGGTGTTTTGTTAAGCGTGAGGGGGACAATATGACTGCCCCCATGATACGATAGTTATGTGCCCTATAATATATGATGAATCAGCTTTTGTCGGGTGACCGGGCCAGTGGGGTTGTGCACCAGAAGCATGTTGGGCAGGCGCCGGCTGAAGGCCAGTGAAACCCGCTCTAGGACAGTTTACCGGGAGCTGTTTCCTGTATGGAATTGACAATGGACAGTGAGAGAGGAAATAGCAGAGTGTTGACATACATAGAGCACAAACACTGCTCACACGATCTGCGGAAACACACGACGTGGGCAACCCACCTCACCAACAGGTCTGCCCGCCTCACACCGAGTCTCACCGAACTGCCCGCCTCACACCTCACCAACCTGCCCGCCTCACACCTCACCAACCTGCCTGCCTCACACCTCACCAACCTGCCCCCCTCACACTGAGTCTCACCGAACTGCCCGCCTCACACCTCACCAACCTGCCTGCCTCACACCTCACCAACCTGCCCACCTCACACCTCACCAACCTGCCCGCCTCACACTGAGTCTCACCGAACTGCCCGCCTCACACCTCACCAACCTGCCTGCCTCACACCTCACCAACCTGCCCGCCTCACACTGAGTCTCACCGACCTGCCTGCCTCACACCTCCCCAACCTGCCCGCCTCACACCTCACCAACCTGCCCGCCTCACACTGAGTCTCACCAACCTGCCCGCCTCACACCTCACCAACCTGCCCGCCTCACACCGAGTCTCACCGAACTGCCCGCCTCACAGAGTCTCACCAACCTGCCCGCCTCACACCTCACCAACCTGCCCGCCTCACACCTCACCAACCTGCCCCTCACACCTCACCAACCTGCCCGCCTCACTCCTCACCCACCTGCCTGCCTCACACCTCACCAACCTGCCCGCCTCACACTGAGTCTCACCAACCTGCCCGCCTCACACCGAGTCTCACCAACCTGCCTGCCTCACACCTCACCAACCTGCCCGCCTCACACCTCACCAACCTGCCCGCCTCACACCTCACCAACCTGCCCGCCTCACACCTCACCAACCTGCCCGCCTCACACCTCACCAACCTGCCCGCCTCACACCTCACCAACCTGCCCGCCTCACACCTCACCAACCTGCCCGCCTCACCCTGAGTCTCACCAACCTGCCCGCCTCACACCTCACCAACAGGTCTGTCCGCCTCACACCTCACCAACCTGCCTGCCTCACACCTCACCAACCTGCCTGCCTCACACTGAGTCTCACCAACCTGCCCGCCTCACACCTCACCAACAGGTCTGTCCGCCTCACACCTCACCAACCTGCCCCCCTCACACCTCACCAACCTGCCCGCCTGACACCTCACCAACCTGCCCGCCTCACACCTCACCAACCTGCCCGCCTCACACCTCACCAACCTGCCCCCCTCACACCTCACCCACCTGCCCGCCTCACACTGAGTCTCACCAACCTGCCCGCCTCACAGCTCACCAACCTGCCCGCCTCACACCTCACCAACCTGCCCCCCTCACACCTCACCCACCTGCCCGCCTCACACTGAGTCTCACCAACCTGCCCGCCTCACACCTCACCAACCTGCCCGCCTCACACCTCACCAACCTGCCCGCCTCACACCTCACCAACCTGCCTGCCTCACACCTCACCAACCTGCCTGCCTCACACCTCACCAACCTGCCCGCCTCACACCTCACCAACCTGCCCGCCTCACACCTCACCAACCTGCCCGCCTCACACCTCACCAACCTGCCCGCCTCACACCTCACCAACCTGCCCGCCTCACACCTCACCAACCTGTCCGCCTCACACTGAGTCTCACCAACCTGCCCGCCTCACACCTCACCAACCTGCCTGCCTCACACCTCACCAACCTGCCCGCCTCACACCTCACCAACCTGCCCGCCTCACACCTCACCAACCTGCCCGCCTCACACCTCACCAACCTGCCCGCCTCACACCGAGTCTCCCCAACCTGCCCGCCTCACACCTCACCAACCTGCCCGCCTCACACCTCACCAACCTGCCCGCCTCACACCTCACCGACCTGCCCGCCTCACACCGAGTCTCCCCAACCTGCCCACCTCACACCTCACCAACCTGCCAGCTACTCGTTTAAAGACACATTGACAGACTTGTGCAGAATAGTGCGTGGGGTGACCTGAAAGGTTCTCAATTGTTATCTTAGATTGTCATCGTCTGTGCCTCAAGTAAACATGACCAAAGCAACCCCCCTTTTCTTTTTGATTTTAGAAAGATCGAACCCTTGTGTACCTTGTACAGAAGTTTGGAGAAAATGACATGGGTTTTACCACAGAGTCAAATTGTAGGATATGCCTTAATAAAAAAGATATGCTGGTACCTGTGATTGAGAACATGGGTTTTCACCAGTACTTGTTACTAAAGTATAGAGCTGAGATTTCTTGTCTATATTTCTGTGTGACATCAATATGGACGATCGTCTCACTCACAAAAAGACAAAGTGATTCGATATGTTAAATATATATACTACTGTTTTAAACAACCAGCATAGAATATCAGACTCAGTCTGTTCTGTTTGTTTTGAAGATGAGTCTCAAGATGTTAATGATGTCTCTGTTTATGTGAGAATATCAGACTAAGTCTGCTCTGTTTGTTTTGTAGATGAGTCTCAAGATGTTCCTGGTGTCTCTGGTCATATGTGGGCTTCTCCTGAGCCATGCAGGTAAGTGATAGAATGAGTGAGAGAGAAAGAGAGAGGGGAGAGGGAGAGGAATAGAGAGAGGGAGAAGAGAGAGGGGGAGTGGGAGAGTGAGAGGGAGAGGAGAGAGGGGGAGAGAGAGGTAGGAGGGGTTGAGAAAGAGGGAGAGAGAGAGAAGAGAGGGAGAGGGGGTAGGGGAGAGGGCGATTGGAGAGGAAGAGAAAAAGGAAGAGAGGGGGAGAGGAAGTGGAGAGGGATAGAAGAGGAGAGGAGATGAGGGAGGAGAGAGAGAGAAATACTAAATATACGATGGATAATAAACAATGGGTTGTGGTTTACTGAATCCCCATACATTCTTAAATGGGACTTTGTATATGATGGATGATAAAACAGAAGATGTGTATAAAGCTGTAACATAGTCAGTAAAGAATGGAGAGAGAGTTATCACTGTGGTTGTATTTCAGACGGAGTAGATCCAGGCGAGTGTTCAGAGGAGAACACCAAATCCTGTACGCGGCCTCTCGAGCAGTACGACATGCTGGAAGGAAGTATCGTTCCCAGCTACTCCATTGAGGACACCAAGAAGATCTGCCGGTGAGTACCACTTTACATCTACTCCATCAACACGGCCAAGATCTGCCGGTGAGTACCACTTTACAGCTACTCCATCGAGACGGCCAAGATCTGCCGGTGAGTACCACTTTAGAGCTACTCCATCAACACGGCCAAGATCTGCCGGTGAGTACCACTTTCGACTACTCCATCGAGACGGCCAAGATCTGCCGGTGAGTGCCACTTTACAGCTACTCCATCGACACGGCCAAGATCTGCCGGTGAGTACCACTTTACTGCTACTCCATCGAGACGGCCAAGATCTGCCGGTGAGTGCCACTTTACAGCTACTCCATCGACACGGCCAAGATCTGCCGGTGAGTGCCACTTTACATCTACTCCATCGACACGGCCAAGATCTGCCGGTGAGTGCCACTTTACAGCTACTCCATCAACACGGCCAGGATCTGCCGGTGAGTACCACTTTACAGCTACTCCATCAACACGGCCAGGATCTGCCGGTGAGTACCACTTTACTGCTACTCCATCGAGACGGCCAAGATCTGCCGGTGAGTGCCACTTTACAGCTACTCCATCAACACGGCCAAGATCTGCCGGTGAGTACCACTTTACTGCTGCTCCATCGAGACGGCCAAGATCTGCCGGTGAGTGCCACTTTACAGCTACTCCATCAACACGGCCAGGATCTGCCGGTGAGTACCACTTTACTGCTACTCCATCGAGACGGCCAAGATCTGCCGGTGAGTGCCACTTTACAGCTACTCCATCAACACGGCCAGGATCTGCCGGTGAGTACCACTTTACTGCTACTCCATCGAGACGGCCAAGATCTGCCGGTGAGTGCCACTTTACAGCTACTCCATCAACACGGCCAAGATCTGCCGGTGAGTGCCACTTTACAGCTACTCCATTGAGGACACGGCCAAGATCTGCCGGTGAGTACCACTTTACTGCTGCTCCATCGAGGACACGAAGAAGATCTGCCGGTGAGTACCACTTTACTGCTGCTCCATCGAGGACACGAAGAAGATCTGCCGGTGAGTACACATTCACTTTGGCACATTGCGCCCGAATATTCACTACGGTAACGACTACGATAAATGTGCACAGTCGTGTCAAACAGAGCGTAGAGGGTGGTAACGACTACGATGAATGTGCACAGTTCTGTCAAACAGTGGTAGAGGGTGGTAACGACTACGATGAATGTGCACAGTCGTGTCAAACAGAGCGTAGAGGGTGGTAACGACTACGATGAATGTGCACAGTTCTGTCAAACAGAGCGTAGAGGGTGGTAACGACTACGATGAATGTGCACAGTCGTGTCAAACAGAGCGTAGAGGGTGGTAACGACTACGATGAATGTGCACAGTTCTGTCAAACAGCGTAGAGGGTGGTAACGACTACGATAAATGTGCACAGTCATATCAAACAGAGCATAGAGGGTGGTAACGACAACGATGAATGTGCACAGTTCTGTCAAACAGAGCGTAGAGGGTGGTAACGACTACGATGAATGTGCACAGTTCTGTCAAACAGAGCGTAGAGGGTGGTAACGACTACGATGAATGTGCACAGTTCTGTCAAACAGAGCGTAGAGGGTGGTAACGACTACGATGAATGTGCACAGCAATTTTTCATGATATTTAGAGAAAACTTAGTTACTGAGCCGACAAGGATGGCCATTCAGGGTCTCTTATACCATACCAAATACGTCCCGACACCAGAGGCACTAACCAGATATCAGTCACTACGTTTTCTTATCATTATATAAAATAATTGGTGAGAAAATTACATTTTATTCACTTACAAAGTCATGGCTTAGAGGCCGATTCCCTACGTCACAGTGAGGCTAAAGCCTGAACATTGTTTGACTGCACCCTTAGCAACAGGTAGTATTTCATAGACGTTCAGCCATATATTGATATATGAAATATCAAAAGAAATATAAAATATCAAAAGTCTTCTAGATGTTAGACAGCAGAGGAAAAAGTTAGATGTGAAAAATCGAATAGCGTACTTTGGTATGTATGTAATAGAGAGGGTCATGGGTATATGGGGGTCCAGGCCTGCATACAGAGGTTTGAGAGTCATCCTAAACTGTACTGTTTTATGATTGCAGCACGTATATGGGGGTCCAGGCCTGCATACAGAGGTTTGAGAGTCATCCTAAACTGATACTGTTTTATGATTGCAGCACGTATATGGGGGTCAAGGCCTGCATACAGAGGTTTGAGAGTCATCCTAAACTGATACTGTTTTATGATTGCAGCACGTATATGGGGGTCAAGGCCTGCATACAGAGGTTTGAGAGTCATCCTAAACTGATACTGTTTTATGATTACAGCACGTATATGGGGGTCAAGGCCTGCATACAGAGGTTTGAGAGGAACTGCCACCCAGTCGACCAGAGGTGGCTCAAAGGACTCCACGACAGCTACAAGTATCTCTGTGAGGATCACTTTGAAGGTAAGCGCCTCGCGGGGCCTCATTGTAGATTGCCCATTAAACACCCACTTTGAGGATTTGATTTTGTGCCATTCCCTCTGGTTTTTTTTGGTAATATTGTTACATGATACTTTATCTTATTACAGAATATAAGCGGCATAGAGCATGTTTAGCGACTCCGGAGCTTCATATTGAGGGTGAAACGTGTAACCTGACTCTCCACTACAGCTTCAACAGCCGGACCTACGTCTCCGGCTCCTCGCAGTACAAAGCACAGCGAATCTGCCAGTGAGTTTGTTTGTTTGTTTGTTTGGGTAGTTTAACGTTCAATTTGTTCAATTAGACTTACTTTGGTTTTCTTTACTCAAATTTGCATATCCTGTTGGAATAACGAGCTATGCTGCCTGGTTAATCCAGGCATCTTACTTTTTCTCAATCATATCTTATCGAAAATCTTACATTCCCTGAGGAAGTCAAGAATTTCTTTCTTCCCAGTGTTATGGAAAACACTGCACAATGTTCTCACATTCTTAAGGAATTTCTTCCTGCTCTCTTTGGTGGCCTGACAATGTAGCATGAGATGTTTTACACTCAGCGGAGTGTTGCATGTCTGGCACACAGGTGCTACTTCACCTCTTAGGAGGTGCCCATGTGTCAGTTTGGTGTGACCGGTCCGCAGACGGGTCAGTTTCACCTGTTCGGTTTGTGTCAGGTTGCCTTTCCTAAAGTTTTGGCTAGTAGCCACTACAATTTCTCGTAGTTTGTTGTCTCTGGTGCAGTTCTGCCAGTGAGTAGTCACTGCTCTAGTACTAGGAGAGCTGTTATTTTTGTTTGTTTGTTTGTTTGGTTTGATTTAATGTCCAGTCAACCATTGTAGGTCCTTACCAGACTTTCTCAAGGTTCTTTTACACCACGAGGGTGGTGATCGAATCTATGTGATGAATTTAGGTAGCTATCGATGATTTAACTTTTCACTTTCATAGACTTATTTCAGTCAATTCACTTCCCAGAGGGTCAGTGCCACTCTCCAGTCCTATTCTGCATACACTGCTGGATGGCAGATTGTCAGTTCCAGGGCAGACCAGTTGCCTGATCTAACCCTTTACCTGTGTTTAAGGTATGCGAAGACTTTTAACCGTTTACCTGTGTTTAAGGTATGCGAAGACTTCTAACCGTTTACCTGTGTTTAAGGTATGCGAAGACTTTTAACCGTTTATCTGTGTTTAAGGTATGCGAAGACTTTTAACCGTTTATCTGTGTTTAAGGTGTGCGAAGACTTCTAACCCTTTATCTGTGTTTAAGGTATGCGAAGACTTCTAACCCTTTATCTGTGTTTAAGGTATGCGAAGACTTCTAACCGTTTACCTGTGTCTGTTAAGGTGTGCGAAGACTTCTAACCCTTTATCTGTGTTTAAGGTATGCGAAGACTTCTAACCGTTTACCTGTGTTTAAGGTATGCGAAGCCTTTTAACCGTTTACCTGTGTTTAAGGTGTGCGAAGACTTCTAACCCTTTATCTGTGTTTAAGGTATGCGAAGACTTCTAACCGTTTACCTGTGTTTAAGGTATGCAAAGACTTCTAACCGTTTACCTGTGTTTAAGGTGTCTGTTAGGGTATGCGAAGACTTCTAACCCTTTACCTGTGTTTAAGGTATGCGAAGACTTCTAACCGTTTACCTGTGTTTAAGGTGTCTGTTAGGGTATGCGAAGACTTCTAACCCTTTACCTGTGTTTGTTAAGGTATGCGAAGACTTCTAACCCTTTACCTGTGTTTAAGGTATGCGAAGACTTCTAACC
The DNA here is from genome assembly GCA_950022655.1 of Alentia gelatinosa. Lineage (NCBI taxonomy): Eukaryota > Metazoa > Annelida > Polychaeta > Phyllodocida > Polynoidae > Alentia > Alentia gelatinosa. The sequence goes on from OX465587.1 coordinate 203,211, forward strand.
CTTTACCTGTGTTTAAGGTATGCGAAGACTTCTAACCCTTTATCTGTGTTTAAGGTATGCGAAGACTTCTAACCCTTTACCTGTGTTTAAGGTATGCGAAGACTTCTAACCCTTTACCTGTGTTTAAGGTATGCAAAGACTTCTAACCCTTTACCTGTGTTTAAGGTATGCGAAGACTTCTAACCCTTTACCTGTGTCTGTTAAGGTATGCGAAGACTTTTAACCGTTTATCTGTGTTGAAGGTATGCGAAGACTTCTAACCCTTTACCTGTGTTTAAGGTATGCGAAGCCTTCTAACCGTTTACCTGTGTTTAAGGTATGCGAAGACCTACCTGAGCTGTGTGGAGAACCTGGTGCAGTCGTTCTGTGACAACGAAGCGGCATCCTGGCAGCGGGGCTATGACGAGGCGTCCCTCAAACCCATCCTCTCCTACATCGGATGTCGCATCGGATCGGATGACCTGGAGAGGACCACCATTATCGTCGGCGTGACCGTCACCATCATCCTGGCCATCGTCTTTGTCTCGATTGGAGTCTGCATCTGTCTGTACGCCAAGAAGAAGACTGCTCGCGACGCGCGTCACCGAGCTGCCTCGAGACCGCAGCCCAATGGGCGCGCGGTGTACCGGGTCGGCGACCAGCCGGGCGCCCAGAGCCAGGTCAACGTGTCGCCATTCGCCTACTCCACGCCCTCCCCCGTGCCGCCACCCTACATGGAGAAACCCCCCGCCTACGCGGACCAGGCCAATGCGCATGCCCAGGCCAATGGCGACAATCCGTATCCCTCCGCTGCCAATGACTACTCGGGGGAACCCACGAAGATGCCGCTCCCACCGGACTACATGCCTCTGGACCGCGGCAGCATGCAGGGAGGTGCGGCGGCGGAGGGCGGGGCTGTGGGCGGAGCGGCAGACCCCGACTATCTGGTGCTCCAGGTACCTCCGAGTACCTGTGAGGAGGATGGATACGAGGTCCTGGGCAGTAGCTCAGGGGGCGGGTTGGCGCAGGCACACACCGACCAGCCCGCCCTTCTCCCTCAAGACAACAAACAATAGCCATCGGGTGTCTGGTGATGGCAGTTGAATAAGAATAGGTTTTATATCTCTTTAGGTGTGGATCCTGGTGAATTCCTGTTACTGAAGAGCGAGAGATAGTCTTTGATGAACTAGTTTATGCAAAACCTCCCCTTGTATATTTTATTTGAGTGACAGCAGAGGCAAGTGACGTCATGCTGCTGAGGCAGTCTCATTAACACTGCACCACTCCAATGCTATTCGGAAATAGGCAAACAAGCGGTGCAGTGTCAAATACTACACAGCACTCTCCATACACAATGTTCTTCCGCCATGTTTTAATCTCAGCATCTAAGCTTGTGTATGGAGAATTGTGATGGCTGTATGAATTTATTTTATGATCCTGTTTTGCTGACTGATTTGGTGTAGATAATGCATAGTCTAGTACAAACTATCACTGGTATACCATTTTGTTTTGTAGCAAATTCTAATGGAAATATTCTATTTTCTCCTGTAATTTGCAGCATTTAGGGGCCCTCAATTTGTGATGTATTTATTTTATACTCATTAGGAAATATCTATATCATTCAAGAGATGATGCATCGTTACTATGTGTGCCTCCACACCTTGTTAGATGTGGATAATACTCCAAGAAATCCACAGGTTGGTGCACATATCACATGCTTAACAGATGTTTTTATTATTGCACTGTAAGGAGGTACACTCAGCTTGCCTCTGCATTGCAGATTTTCAGGCTATCTTCTCCAACAAACTGTGTCTTTCATCACGAACAGGTCTCGGCAGACTTCTTGTGACAAAGTCTGGTTTTATTGTTATTTACATATCATACAATTACTTCACGAGGCTGCCGCTAGGTGTCAGTCCCAGCCGAGCCTCATTTATCTGGACTTGAACATCCCTGATGCTGCAGATGGTGTTTTTTATTGTTACCTTGTTAAACATTGTGTGTGCTGGGCATACATTCAGGAGTCCTGGTGTAGTCTTTTGCCGCTGTTGGTCGATTTTTGCTTTTTTCGAGGAATATTTTACTTGTAGCTTCAATTAAATTTATGATTCTATCTGAGGCTGAAATACTACCCACTGCTAGGGGTGTAGTATCAATAGCGTTCGGGCTCAGTGGGCTATGAAGATTCGTGATATTCTTTGCCATTTGCATAATATGTAAATCTATTCGATTTCAATTTCAATTTCTCAGTAGATTCATGCCCCAAAAATGGAACAGAATTAAGAGAGTGCGCATTTCCAGTGACTTATTGGTATTGGTCGCTGGTTTATTTTTTTATAATCTTGAATCAAACTGTGTCTTCATGTGGCGGAACCAGTCCTGCTGGCATCTTCACGATTAGTGTAAATTCATCGTGTTTGTCTGTGCTTGAATTAAGATGTGTAAACACTTTGCACCTTGCTGTTTACAAATATGCATTTACTACCCACACTGCTTTACACATAACGAGAAACATCGGTCAAATCTGAGCTACTACTTCCGGTATAAGTGACGTCAACGTCATGGAAACGTCACCAATGTCATGCACAGTCGATTTAACGCGGGAAATGTGAGAAGTGACCTCCCAGTGACCGTGACCTAAAGGAGCTCCGCGGAAAGAGGTCAACGAGCCTGGTTTGTGGAGCGGACGCTGAGTCTTACAGGGCAGAGGTCGTGTAGAACCTTGTAACCTCCGACAACTTCTCCCACATCTGGTCAGCTGTGTGGATTCTGTTCATCACAGTGTGACGAAATACAACCCATACTGCCCTCCACACCACGTGACTAGTTGAGACGCTATGAATGCGAGTTGTGAAAGGACACTTTGAATGAATTCCCTGGTGTCTATATTTACATGAAGACAGGTGTCTATATTTACATGAAGACTGGTGTCTATATTTACATGAAGACAGGTGTCTATATCTACATAAAGACAGGTGTCTATATTTACATGAAGACAGGTGTCTATATTTACATGAAGACAGGTGAGTGTGTGAACAGAATACGGACTGCTCTCAGAATTAAACTCGGTCTGTATAATCACACATTGAACGGAATTTATTCGCACACTCTAAGCCTGTCTTCATATAATACACAGTCTGTGTTTAGAGAATCTCTCATCAGTCTTGTAATGAGGCTGTTATCATATTATTATTATTACTATTATCAGGCCCGTGGATAACACGTTCTGTCGCACTATTCTTGGCGACGACATGAATGATATACATATTTGATTCATTTCTCATCTTCTTGTGCTTACGAATGTATTTGTGCTTAAGTCGTGGCCTGATACAATAAACCCACCGAGTTCTTATGAAGTGTCAATGCTGAATTTAGTTTTCTTGCTCGGCGCGGACATGTAGATGGTACCGCTCTGAGGGAAGTAAGCCCCTCCTCCTTGGTGGAACTACTGTACCCTACTGCCGGCCAATAGTGCCACAGTTCAGTACAAGTACACCACGGTCTACACTTGCTCAAGTCTTTGATTATGAACATTCATTAAATGACTGAACACAATCACAATAAAGTTCATTATAGTATGTTCTCCGACTGGCCCATGAATCAAAGACTTGTCCACTATGAACAGAATCGCCTGTTTATGACCCCAAGCCACTCCCTGTAACCCTATACTTCCCTCTACCCGTCCCCCTCCCCTCCTCCAGTTCCCTGGCCGCCTGTGTTGTCATAGCAATATATTTCGCCTACTCCTGACTATGTCTCGATTGAGATCAAAGTGGGAGGGTATCAATCTCCCAGCAGATATCCTGACCAGTAGCCAGACCTCTTCCTGGGGAGTGTGGCGCAAAATCGCGCCAGTCTACACGGCCGATTACGGATGAGACCAGTCCCTGTGTCACTCAGAAGGGGTGGAGGGGTAGGATACAGGGACTGAGGCCTGTGTCACTCAGAAGGGGTGGAGGGGTAGGACACAGGGACTGAGGCCTGTGTCACTCAGAATGGGTGGAGGGGTAGGATACAGGGACTGAGGCCTGTCACTCAGAAGGGGTGGAGGGGTAGGATACAGGGACTGGTCCAGTAGTTGTGAATCCTTGGATGGCCAATGAATTAGTGTAACGAAGGAGGTAAAGTTATGAAACTGAAACAGACTGATGTTTTCAGGTATTTTTCTCAAAACCTGTATATCATGAAAAGCTTCAAACAAACATGTATTTTCCCAATAAAGATTCTCTATAAAATGATGTCATGTCATCTATATCAGGTAAAACACCTTTTGTTGTGTGACTGCATTGTGGCCTTTATGATGCTAGCCTGAGTCTAGTATTGCAGTGTTGTGCGCGGGCTTATTACATCAGTCGGTGATGGCTGACAAATACATGGCCAAAATCTGAGTAGAGAAAGGCTACGATTGAACACCAAGGAAACTAGAAAACTTACACCCTCTGACTACGACACGCCCCGACAAGCGTTACGACACGCCCCGACAAGCGTTACGACACGCTCCGACACAGAATTTCTCTGTCGTAGCACAATCGCAGCACTCTTGTCGGAGCGTTTCGGAACGTGTTGTGACGGTTTTTGGCGGAAAAAAAGGAAAGCACATAACCGACACGAGCTACGACAGAATACAGTTTTTCTCAATTATTTCAAAAATGATGCCAGTGACCTATGACTTTTATACCCTAAATAAGTAGTGTTATACATACACTATATTCTGGTAAAGTTTGAAGAAGGTGGCATGGGTTTTATTAGGTGAAATTGAACTTTTAGAATTCTTTTATAGTTTATTATCAAATATTTTCAAACTCTTCGGAAACAGAAAGAGCATATCCTGGTTAGTATATAACTGAAATTTTGTCGAAATCTGTCAACTATATACGGAGATATAGATGAAAATGTAAATGCCCATTGACTTATCATTGCTTCCATAGGCGCCAGTGTTAACGGTGTCGTAGACCTTGTCGGAAGTCTGCCTCCACTTGTGCGACACGCTACGATAGTGTTCCGACACGCCCCGACACGCCCTGCCGTGTCGCAGCCCTTACGACACACCCCGACATGGACATGTCGTAGCCGTGTCGTAAGGGCTGCGACACGGCTCCTGTGTCGGCTCGTGTCGCAGCGTGTCGGGGCGTGTCGCAGAAGTCGAGGTACACTTGCACACGGCTACGACACAACGTTCGTAGCCGTGCAGAAAGGCTTATCGGGGCGTGTCGGAAGCAAAATCGTAGTAAGTGGGTGCGGCACTTAATTACATCTTGAAAAATGAATTTTCTGATTTTCTGATTTCCTGGTATAAATGGTTCACTAACCTCGAAGTGGACTTTCCAGGGAGGAAACCAATTTGTCAAATTCGATCACAATGGAAATGGGCAAAAAGAATATGAAATGATGACATAATGACTGGAGAATAGAGGAATACCGGGTAAATCTAGGGGGGAAAGTATTAGATAAGACACTCTAGTTTATTTTCCATAGACAAGGGTTGTTTAGAATCAATAGGAAGTTGATCCTGGGTAATGTCTATGTGAAATCGAGGCAAAAACAGATGGTTTGCAATGCTGAAAAAAAAAGTTGAAACATGTGGAAATTTTAAATGAGATCTATTTTCATGACAATCCATTTCACAACAAGGAAACAACTAGAAATACCAGGACAACCTATTTACCAGTAGACTCTAGTACAGTCTGTTGAACAGCCAACCACGAAATTCCTTTCTCCCATCAGGCAGAGGGAACAGGCAAATGGGTGCCTTGCTCTGTTAGACCCAAACCCTAAGGCAGCGCGGTCTGTAAACGGTCTAATTTACCAGTTCCTTTAGGATGATTGATTACAAGTACAGTGTGAGTCCCAATACCCCTAGACGGTGGTGCCCCCTGCCGGTAATCTGAGGAACCCCGTATGACAGGAATACACCGAGATTAGCAATTAACCCCTGTCTGCACTGAGCTACGACATAGGGGTTGGTCAGGTTAAATCACACCTAGATTGGTAACTAACCCCTGTCTGCACTGAGCTACGACATAGGGGTTGGTCAGGTTAAATCACACCTAGATTGACAACCAACCCCTGTCTGCGCTAAGCTACGACATAGGGGTTGGTCGGGTTGGATCACACCTAGATTGACAACTAACCCCTGTCTGCACTGAGCTACGACATAGGGGTTGGTCGTGTTAAATCACACCTAGATTGACAACTAACCCCTGTCTGTACTGAGCTACGACATAGGGGTTGGTCGTGTTAAATCACACCTAGATTGACAACTAACCCCTGTCTGCACTGAGCTACGACATAGGGGTTGGTCGTGTTAAATCACACCTAGATTGTCAACTAACCCCTGTCTGCACTGAGCTACGACATAGGGTTTGGTCGTGTTAAATCACACCTAGATTGTCAACTAACCCCTGTCTGCACCGAGCTACGACATAGGGGTTGGTCGTGTTAAATCACACCTAGATTGTCAACCATCCCCTGTCTGCGATGAGCTACGACATAGGGGTTGGTCGTGTTAAATCACACCTAGATTGTCAACCAACCACTGTCTGCACTGAGCTACGACATAGGGGTTGGTCAGGTTAAATCACACCTAGATTGACAACTAACCCCTGTCTGCACTGAGCTACGACATAGGGGTTGGTCGTGTTAAATCACACCTAGATTGTCAACTAACCCCTGTCTGCACTGAGCTACGACATAGGGTTTGGTCGTGTTAAATCACACCTAGATTGTCAACTAACCCCTGTCTGCACCGAGCTACGACATAGGGGTTGGTCGTGTTAAATCACACCTAGATTGTCAACCATCCCCTGTCTGCGATGAGCTACGACATAGGGGTTGGTCGTGTTAAATCACACCTAGATTGTCAACCAACCACTGTCTGCACTGAGCTACGACATAGGGGTTGGTCGTGTTAAATCACACCTAGATTGTCAACTAACCCCTGTCTGCACTGAGCTACGACATAGGGGTTGGTCGGGTTAAATCACACCTAGATTGGTTGGTTAGGTTAAATCACACCTAGATTGACAACCAACCCCTGTCTGCACTGAGCTACGACATAGGGGTTGGTCAGGTTAAATCACACCTAGATTGACAACCAACCCCTGTCTGCACTGAGCTACGACATAGGGGTTGGTCGTGTTAAATCACACCTAGATTGACAACTAACCCCTGTCTGCACTGAGCTACGACATAGGGGTTGGTCAGGTTAAATCACACCTAGATTGACAACTAACCCCTGTCTGCACTGAGCTACGACATAGGGGTTGGTCGTGTTAAATCACACCTAGATTGTCAACTAACCCCTGTCTGCACTGAGCTACGACATAGGGGTTGGTCAGGTTAAATCACACCTAGATTGTCAACTAACCCCTGTCTGCACTGAGTTATGACATAGGGATTGGTCGGGTTAAATCACACCTAGATTGGTTGGTTAGGTTAAATCACACCTAGATTGGCAACCAACCCCTGTCTGCACTGAGCTACGACATAGGGGTTGGTTGCCCAAAACCAATGCCTAAGGATTGTTTTAAGAGCGGACCCATATACCAGTATTATAAAATTGCATAAATGGACAAATATGTATACCCTATTTACATGAGAGACGAAATTTACATTTAAGGAATTTTGCGTATTTACAAATCAAGGACGATAAAAACCTAGATCTTAGACACTTGGTACCAGCCTCCACAGAGGTCCCGTCTTGAGGGTCCTACAACCAGACAGTAGTGAGTATACTGGAGGCACATTCTCAAACCCCTACCGGTATCAGGAAATACCAACATACCCTGAGTTTAGAAATATTGCGAAGAAAATAAGGTCTGCAACGATTCCCAGATAATAATTAGGTAATTATATATCCCGTTTATATTAATTATTTATGATAGAATTGCGATAGTATAATTTCTAATAGAGCTGATCTCGACATGATTATTTGTCTACTCTGTATAGCATGTACTATGACACCTGTAGTGTTGTACATATCCTTTATGGAGGACATCCCACGAAAACCAGCAAAGATCTATCCACAGTTGAAAACCTGTCTATTAGCCTCTTATTGGCTGACTTGTCGCTGACACCATAATGTATAAAGATGTGACTTTTACTGCCAATAAAAGATATTTACAAAAAAAAAAAATTAGTTGTTATTTACAGATGTTATGTTGTCTACTGATTTTGTTCATGTGGGTAGGGATCTTTGTTAAACGGCGTCGGGGCAAGTATTTCCGGGTTCATGAGTTCATAAAAATTATCAGATTAAACTCCCAGCTTTCCTATTGTACCTATATTCTATGATCCACTTCTTACAATTTTATTACGTACAGAGATTATTTAGTAAATCTCAGAAAATGATGTCTCAAGGCATCATCTTGTGCCAAAGGGCTAATCAGGAGTGTCTGGTGGTAAGAGAGAAAAATTCTTAAGGCCCGGCCCGACTGGAGCGATGATATCGTCACACGTTTTATTAAGGCCCGGCCCGACTGGAGCGATGATATCGTCACACGTTTTATTAAGGAGCTGGCCCCACTGGAGCGATGTGATCGTCGCACGCGTTTTATCAAGGCCCTGCCCCACTGGAGCGATGTGATCGTCGCACACGTTTTATTAAGGCCCGTCCCCACTGGAGCGATGATATCGTCACACATTTTATTAAGGCCCTGCCCCACTGGAGCGATGATATCGTCACACGTTTTATTAAGGCCCGGCCCCACTGGAGTTTGTTTGTTTGTTTGTGGTTTAACGTCCCAGGGGACCCTGAGGGTATATAGGGACTATCAATGATTTAACTTTTCACTTTCATAGACTTATTTCAGTCAATTATTTTCAATGTTTCAAATACTTTATATAAAATCAAAGAGATTTGTCTCTTTCAAAAACATGATGATATCTTTCTTTGGAATAGTTTCAAACAACATTTTCATGTTGTTACTGTTTTTCAAATGCTTTCTTCTATTCTCTTGTACCCTTTTACAGTTCAGCAGGATATGCTCGACAGTGATGGGTACATTGCATGCTTGGCTTATTGGGGGATTTTCCCCTTTCAGGAGATATTCGTGTGTAAGTCTGGAGTGACCTATTTTCAGACGGGTCAACTTCACCTGTTCACTACGACTTAATCCCCCACAGTTTCTCTTCCCATTCACAGTTGAGTGAATGGTATGTAGTTTGTTTCTTATTTGCTTGTTCCAGTCAGATTGCCATTTATTCATTGTCATTTCTCTTATTGGAGCTGTCATATCCGTGTGTGGAATTTTCACTGTACCGGGATGCAACTTCAGAGCTTTCTTTGCTGCTCTGTCTGCCTCTTCATTTCCATCAATTCCTATGTGGCTTGGTAGCCAGCATAGAACTATGTCTTTCCTTCTTTTCTTCAAAATGGAAATCCTCTCTCGAACTTCTCTTACCAAAGGGTTTGTCGGAGAGTATTGGAGGATACTTTGAAGACATGACTTTGAGTCAGAATATATGATGAATTTACGATGGTGTGAGACACCTGCCCAGTATAGGGCTTTCAGTATTGCACTGGTCTCTGCAGTGAAAATACTGGCCTGGCCAGGTAATGCAGCAGTCAGATTACCATATGGTGTATGGACAGCAAAGCCCACTTTTTGTCCTTCTTTCGACCCATCAGTGTATATGGGAATGTACTCTTTGTGGTCCTTCTCTATCTTTTCCAGTTCAGTTTTGAACTGGAAAGTGCTAGTTTCACCTTTTTTGTTCTTACTTAGATCAAGAATAATCCCAGGTTTTTCCTCCAGCCAGGGAGGTGCTCTTGATGGAGTTAGCTCCCTCAGATCATTGAGAGGGAGGTTTGTTTTCTCCAAGAGACTTCTGATAGAAGTAGCATATGGTGAGGCTACTCTTGGTTTGTTCTCAAATAGTCTCTGGTTATTCTTTTTGAATATTGTCTCATGTGTTGGGTTTCTCGAGTTTACCTTTGTCTTGATTGCATACTGTGGAGCGAAGCAATCGTCGCACACGTTTTATTAAGGCCCGGCCCCACTGGAGCGATGATATCGTCACACACGTTTTATTAAGGCCCTGCCCCACTGGAGCCATGTGATCGTCGCACACGTTTTATTAAGGCCTGTCCCCACTGGAGCGATGCAACCGTCGCACACGTTTTATTAAGGCCCGGCCCCACTGGAGCGATGTGATCGTCACACACGTTTTATTAAGGCCCGTCCCCACTGGAGCGATGCAACCGTCGCACACGTTTTATTAAGGCCCAGCCCCACTGGAGCGATGTGATCGTCGCACATGTTTTATTAAGGCCCGGCCCCACTGGAGCGATGTGATCGTCGCACACGTTTTATTAAGGCCCGTCCCCACTGGAGCGATGCAACCGTCGCACACGTTTTATTAAGGCCCGGCCCCACTGGAGCGATGTGATCGTCGCACACGTTTTATTAAGGCCTGTCCCCACTGGAGCGATGCAACCGTCGCACACGTTTTATTAAGGCCCGGCCCCACTGGAGCGATGTGATCGTCACACACGTTTTATTAAGGCCCGTCCCCACTGGAGCGATGTGATCGTCGCACACGATTTATTAAGGCCCGGTTGTGTTTTGTTGCAACTGCGACGAATACATATAACTCAGTCGCACCAAAAGTCCAGGGTATGCCCCACTGGTGGCACCACCTATACATATGGCTAGGTATTCAACGTAATTTCTAACATTTATCAGATATACATTGATCCTAATCATAATTATATTACCTCAGCCTGCCTTTTTCACAGCTTTCACACCTCCTGAGACCTAGCAACCAGCTCGATGCTGTCAGGTGTGGAGTTACTGACTGTAGTAGGCCTCAAGTACCATTGGACAGGGTATCTTGTGAAACTACAAGGAAACATCAACTATATAGATGTGTGATGCGACGGATCTGTCCGCAATCGCACACGTGGCAAGCCCGGCGCCACAGGAGTGTGCGGTGCGAGGGGCGGCGCCGTTTTTTAACCCTCGCCCGCTGTTTTGGTTTGGTTTGGTTGATTTAACGTCCAATAATCATAATTAACTGTTATCAGACTGCTGTGGTTAATACTCTTCTAAGTAGGCCCTAACTGAAGTGTAGGGTCTATTGCCTGGAACGACCAGGCAATGTACTGGTTTTTATAACTTTTCAAAAATCTTGGACTCCCTAAGGAATCCAAGAATTTTTTTCTTGCCAGTGTTGTGGAACACACTGTGCATTGATTTTGGTATAACTTTTTTCGTTCCGTTAGTCCCTAGGTGGGGCTTTGGTTGGAAAAAAAAAAAAAAATTTCCAACCAAAGCCCCACCTAGGGACTAACGGAACGAAAAAAGTTATACCAAAATGAACCCCCCCCATAACCCTGAAGAAAGTGAAGATTAGAACGACATAATAATAGAGAGAACGAATCAACTATTTTTTCTTGAATTTAGGAAAAATAATGGAACTACATACTCCGCTGCTAGAATGAAATTCTAGCAGAAAGACCACAGAAGAACACCTACCGCACCTTGCCTGATGAGACTGGTTAGTAGTCGAAACCACGAGAATAAATATCCTCGCTACATGCGGAGATATCCTCTATATGGTATGAAATACCATGTAGTGCCAAACGACAGGATGGCGACAGATTGGAATGGGGATGGCAGCACGAAAAAACCTGCCACTGGGACTGGAATCTCTCCCGGTGTAAGATCTCTTGATGATAGTGATCTTTTTCCAGTTGTGAAACATCTGGCTCCCCATAGAACCAACCAGCGACGGTCGGGTCGAAGCACTCGCACGCCGCACGGTTCTATTTACCGACGTGAGACCTGAAAATCAACATAAACGGCTCTCGACCAATCAAAACGCCGCATTTCGGGGTATGCTGACTGACAGCGGCGTCGTCCGCCGGTCTATTTCCCGCTTCTCTCTATTCCGTGGTCGCAAAGCGTTGGGTGAAGAAGAGTGTCAAACCTTGCTACGCCTCGTCTACCTGCTATAGTTTACTTACTCTTCTTTACTTTCAACATCAAACGTATCATGGTCGAGCCTACCTCCAAACGACAGAAGACGCTCCCGGACCGAGAAGAGGGAGAATACCGAGAAGAAGAAATGCCCGTGGATATCGCCAGACGGCCCGCGACTGACAGGCCGTCGAACGACACCGACGGAGAACCGCCCGAAGAGGCGGTTTTCCAAGAACATCTAGCTCTATTCGAGAAGATGAAACGCACAACGGAAGAAATGCGTAGAAAACGATGTCTTCAACGGGAGAAACGGGAGGGAGGAGACGACAATCTCCTCGCCACTCTACCCACCAGAAGCGTGAATCCATTCCGCAGCTCAAAGACGAGCGCGCTGTCAACCATCGATGACAACTGTCATGACGCAGTAGGTACGCACGCCGACACGGCGCTACTCAAACTCGATCGCATTGATTCTTGCAAAACTTGTTATGTGACAACTTATATCTCTAACGATTGTGCAGACACTAGTATGAATGTGAACAACCGGGTTTGTACAAATATACCAGATAAACGCACCACTGAAAACCGGGTGGTGAGAGTTGACCCACTTGGCAACAGGCCAACTCCAATAGGGACCACCTCAAAACTCCCAATCCGCGCTCAACGCAAACAGCGCGATCTATACACCTCCTCTCTCTCTCGTTTAAAGTACACACAACAACTCGCGAAGAACAAAATAGGTACTGACAAACGAAAACAAACTACATTAAACCAGTTTTTTAGGGAGAGTTCTACAAGACACACAACCAGCGATCTTTTGATGCAGAATGTCGACCGACACACCACTGTAGACTTGTCAACCAAGCACAAGACCATCACCACACAGTCTAAGGTATGTAACACCATTCACATTGAATCAAACAACACAGACTATACCAACGAAACACCACGTAGAGGTAAAAAACGAAATGCCGATGGCAATTTCGTCCCTCCATCCAAACACGGAGACCGAGACACAACCCTGTCCATCTTACTTGAACTTGACAATGACAACACAGAGACACCGGATGACGGGGTATTGAGTGTAAACTCTAATTCTGAATGTAACAACAAACACAATGACCCAACACCTGTTGACATAAATAAATGTATATCATTGCAGGATTTGGACAAACTACTAGGACAAAACCTCCAGGCGACCTGGCGAGCTGTTAGAAAAAACGGGAACGACACCTTACGCAGCAACCTCCGCAAGCTATGGATGGACAGTGCGGTGGAGTCCGACCTCCCAACCAGCTGGGCGTTCGGCTTGGAGAATCTGCCGCAGTTCATCCAAGACAGCCACGAGCTCACAGACATGATCGCCGACGTCAGACACCGAGCAGCGATCGAGATCATGAAAGAAGTTTCCAAGTACCTCGACAAAGACGAGACCCGCAACAGAAATCTGATGCAAGAGAACCTCAAGAATGTGAAAGAAGAACTGTACGATAGAGACAGTGCTGACGACGTCCAGGCCAAGATGAAAAAACTCACAGAGTATTTGGATTCCAAGTGGGAAAAAGAAGGCTACATGATTGAGAGCGAGCTGAACAAGAGGATGCAACAACTTGAGACAAGTGGACCCAAGAAGGAAGATACGGTAAACTTGTCAAGAAGCATACTCCGGACTGCACTCAAGCAAGCAGACTCGGATAGCAAACGCACCCAGAAACGTGATGAAAAGCCCTTTCGACCCACCCCCTCGAGCAGTGTTGGCAGAGCGAGAGGGGGCACTCCAGAATACCCGCACGAGAGAGAAAACAAGGAGCCAACCAGACATGACTCATATCGACGCCACGAGTACGAGTCGAGGGACAAGCCAAACTACCGAGACTACCGTGGAAGCAAGAAACCATACCGCGGCGGAAGACCCCCCTACCACCAGCAACGCGGAAGGTACGATGAGAAACCAAGGGAACACTGGCAGTACGAGAAGCCCCACCAGTACTGAGACAGCGGAACCCAAGCCGAAACGTCGACGACAACCCAGACAACGCAACAGGAGACCGAAAGAGTCATGGCCAGTATGGACCACCAGCAACCGCTGGGAACCATCGACATTGGACCAGGACTCAGACGAAGACCAGAATGCCCATCGACCCGACACCGAACATCCCATCAAGAAAACCAAGGACAAGACCTCCAGAGACAAACCCTCTACAAATAACCTGAACCCGGAGGCTGCAAATGTTGTATATACCGATAATAAAGTCACCAACTGTTTAACGACTCAGTGTTCATCTGTCCAACCCAGACCTCACCCATACCCCATCGGTAAAAATCTAGAGACCCCTCAGGCCAACATCAGTGACAACCACATTTCTACCCCTCAACCCCTCTCAACAACCCAAAACAGTATAGTTGTAAATCTATCAAATAGAGTTCTATCGGAAGTAGAAACTTCAGTCCTAGCGAAGGGTCTCAACTTCTGCCCAACCCAAGGGGGACTGGGGGAAGGAGACAGCAAAATAGATCTAGACAAATTTCACCGTAAACTACGAATCCGACAATTTTTCGATGCGAAAGAACCAACGAAAAACTGGGATATTTTTTACCGACAGCCACCAACGTCAGAGATCCACAGATCAAAGGCAGCTTCACCACCTTCGAAGACACAGACCTCAACAGAAAACTCAGAGGAGAGTCCAACTGGAAACCTCCCACGGGATCACAGAATCTAGAAGGCTTCATCACTCTAAACGAGATAGATCTCAGTAGACAAGTGAAGAAAACACAAGGCAAGTACAACATCAGCAAGGAGCAGAAGCTGGCCCTGAAGGCCTTGGCAAAGGACAACAGTGTAACCATCAAACCGGCGGACAAAGGAGGCGCAACGGTCATACAAAATACAATGGACTACATAAAGGAGGCAAACAGACAACTGAAGGATGAATCGGTCTACCTACCAACGAACGGAGACATCACAGCGGAAATACACAACAAGGTGGAAGCAACGATAGAAAGAATGACGGAAGAAGGGGAGATAAGTCTCAAGACAGCTGGAGCTTTGCGAACAGACAAACCCCGCGCACCGCATGTGTATTTCCTTCCAAAAATACACAAACCTCAACGACCACCACCAGGAAGGCCAGTCGTATCGGCAAATAACTGCGCCACCGAAAAAATCTCCACCTTCGTCGATAACTTTATCAAGCCACTAGTTCCAAAAATAAAATCACACGTCAAGGACACCAACGATTTCATCCGAAAAATCGAGTCGCTGGGAAAAATGGAAAACGGCACCATCCTAGCGACCCTAGATGTAGGATCCCTATACACCAACATCCCAAATGATGAAGGAATAGAGGCAATTCGACAAAAACTACAAAAAACAAGAGACCCCAGACTCAAGCCAACGAACGACTCCCTGGTCGAGCTCCTAGAAATCGTACTGAAAAATAACAACATTCAATTCAACGGTGACCACTACAAACAAGTCAGCAGCACAGCAATGGGAACCAGGCTGGCACCATCATATGCCAACCTGTTCATGGAACAGCTGGAAGAAAAACTCGAAAAAGACAACGAACGGAAACCCACTGTCTGGCTCAGATATATAGACGATATCTTCATAATCTGGAACCATGGAGAGACCGAATTCAATAAATGGATAGAAAGTCTCAACCCAAGCCACGCAACCATCAAGTTCACCTCGGACCATTCATCAACGGAAATTGCGTTTTTGGACACAAGGGTGAAGATAGATGAAAAATCGAGAGAAATATACACCGACCTCTACACGAAGGAGACAGACGCCAATACTTACCTCAACTACGACTCAGCCCACCCACCAGCCACCAAACGAAGCCTACCATATTCCCAGTTCTTGAGACTACGCAGAATCTGTAAGAAAGACGAGGACTATGAAAAGAACTGTAACCAGAAAATCGAGGAATTCAGAGTCAAAGGATACCCAGAGAAAACCATCCTAGACTGCAAAAGTAAGGTAGATTCACAAAACCGAAACGAACTAGTCCATGGAGAGAAACCCCAAAAGGCGAAAACCGAAGACCTAGTTCTAGTGACCACGTACCAACCCAACCAAGCCAGCATCGGCAACATCGTGGACAAAAACTGGGAACTGTTAGCCCGGTCAATAACCACCAAACAAATCCACAAGAAAAAGGTCATCAAGGGATACCGACGACCCAAAAACATCAGAGACATCCTGGTAAAGGCCAGGACCAACTACCATCCAGACGACAAGGACAAGATCGACAAAGACAAAGGGGAATCCAGAAACGAAACCCCCAAAAAGGAGAAAGAGAGAAACGACAATAAAGACCGCAACGCATGCAAGAAGATAAACTGCAAGTACTGCAAGCTGCTAGACACAGGAGGCAAAATAAAATCAAGGTCCACCTAGAGAACCCACGACACAAAATGGAGCGTATCGTGCAACAGCTCTAACGTCATCTACTGCATAGAATGCAAAACATGCAATGCCCAGTATGTAGGTCAAACGAAAAGAAAAATCAAAGAAAGAATCCGAGAACACCTAAACTGCATCAAGAAACATGAAAGCAAGAACGAAGTACCAAACCATTTCAACGAGAAAACACACAACGGGACCCAGGACGTCAAAGTATATATACTCGACTATATATATAGACACCCCGAGTCAAAAGAAGCCTCAAGACTAAGGAACAAAATTGAGTTTAACTGGATCCACAGGCTAAAAACCCACGCGCCCGAGGGCCTCAACACGCTCGACAATAGATACGGCTAATCATCACAAACACGATCACTTCCGGGTCTAATGCCACGTCAAAAATTTTTTTTTCCAACCAAAGCCCCACCTAGGGACTAACGGAACGAAAAAAGTTATACCAAAATGAACCCCCCCCATAACCCTGAAGAAAGTGAAGATTAGAACGACATAATAATAGAGAGAACGAATCAACTATTTTTTCTTGAATTTAGGAAAAATAATGGAACTACATACTCCGCTGCTAGAATGAAATTCTAGCAGAAAGACCACAGAAGAACACCTACCGCACCTTGCCTGATGAGACTGGTTAGTAGTCGAAACCACGAGAATAAATATCCTCGCTACATGCGGAGATATCCTCTATATGGTATGAAATACCATGTAGTGCCAAACGACAGGATGGCGACAGATTGGAATGGGGATGGCAGCACGAAAAAACCTGCCACTGGGACTGGAATCTCTCCCGGTGTAAGATCTCTTGATGATAGTGATCTTTTTCCAGTTGTGAAACATCTGGCTCCCCATAGAACCAACCAGCGACGGTCGGGTCGAAGCACTCGCACGCCGCACGGTTCTATTTACCGACGTGAGACCTGAAAATCAACATAAACGGCTCTCGACCAATCAAAACGCCGCATTTCGGGGTATGCTGACTGACAGCGGCGTTGTCCGCTGGTCTATTTCCCGCTTCTCTCTATTCCGTGGTCGCAAAACGTTGGGTGAAGAAGAGTGTCAAACCTTGCTACGCCTCGTCTACCTGCTACACTGTGCATTGATGTTGCATTTTTCGGGAATGTTTCCCTGCTTTTCCGAGTTACCTGACAATGAAGCAGGAGATGCTTTACACTCAAAGGAGTGTTGCATGGTTGGCACACAGGTGCTAAGTCACCTCTCAAGAGGTGTCCATGTGTCAGACTGGTGTGACCAGTCCGCAGACGGGTCAGTTTCACCTGTTCCAGTCTTGTCAGGTTAACCCTTTCCCTGCAGCACCCAGTTCCCCTGCTGAGCATTACACGGCAGGCATTACCCGCATAAACGACCCTGCTACAGCAGGCACCTTTTATGGAAAATAGCAATGTCATGTGATGTGTCATGTGATTTAAGTAATTTACCTTGGTGACTGATCATATTTTGTTATATCAAATGAAAGGTCAATATGGCTGTTATACATGGTCAACATTTCTTTTAAATCAAACAATTGTGCAGTAATTGAAAATTATCTATAATTTACTGCCGTGCTGTTTCTCTTTATACATAGTCAAATAATCGAACATTCCTCGGGTGGTTAATCAAGCATCTACTTAATGTATGCAATTGGTCACGTGACCACCATCGAACAGTTATTCCTTTCTTAGCACTCACTATTGGTGCACGGGATTTTGTTACCCGACCCACCCACACCTTTTTCTCTTTTATTTCTCCGCCCGTAGGGCTCATGTCTAATCTTGTATAATCTTATCAATTTATCGTTTTATGAAATGTATTTATATCGCTTTTAACATACACGTTCTTATAATTGATGTGCAATAAATACATTTTATCTGCAGCACGGTGTTAGTTAATTATCTTTTATCAGTTGAATTTTGTATATAAGTATTAATGACGCCTCTAAGATGTCTGGAGGCATCTTCCTGCTGTTAAAGGGTTAATGACTTTCCATATGGACCTGCGCTGAATGCGTGGCACCAGCTGAGCCGCGCCTGAAATGACACATGGATCTCCGGGGCCCGGTTTGGCCGGGAAGACGGTGAGCGGCGTTAACGACGAGGAGGAAGCTCTCTCCGGTGTCGACGTGCTGTGACGCGGTGCGGCGTGCCCGCGTCACACTTCACGAGGCACACGGGGCCAGCCCACTGACACCACGGAACACCGCCACGTCTTGCTCCATGCTGGGAACATGGATGCAAGAAACCTTTTCCGCCAGACCTAATTTCAGGCTGGCTTCATAGATATACGGAAGAGTTGGCCAAACATTTATATGACAACCTATCCTTAGGTCTCTTAATTTTCATCATTTTCCACAGATTTTGTTATACATGTGACAATCCCTCATAGTTTACATGTGACTATCCCTCGTAGTTTACATGTGACTATCCCTCGTAGCTTACAAGTGACTATCCCTCGTAGTTTACATTAGACTATCCCTCATAGTTTACATGTGACTATCCCTCG
Organism: Alentia gelatinosa; assembly: GCA_950022655.1. Taxonomy (NCBI): domain Eukaryota; kingdom Metazoa; phylum Annelida; class Polychaeta; order Phyllodocida; family Polynoidae; genus Alentia; species Alentia gelatinosa. The sequence continues at coordinate 222,039 of OX465587.1, forward strand.
TAGTTTACATGTGACTATCCCTTGTAGTTTACATGTGACTATCCCTCGTAGCTTACATTAGACTATCCCTCGTAGCTTACATTAGACTATCCCTTGTAGTTTGCATCTGACTGTCCCTTGTAGTTTACATATGTCATCCCACATAGTTCAAATATGAGATCAACCATAACAAATTTCTATATTTCTAGTATTTCAGTCAAGCTGAGTTTTCAATATAATGATACGCTAAGATTGTATTTTATCATTGCTTGGGTTATTAAACCTTTAACCAGCATTTAACATGGATTACATGATTACCATGCTCTTATTGTATGAGCTTGCTCTATTTTTGTATTTTTTTGTTTTAATAACATCACCATGACTGAGTGGACGGGCGAAGACTGACGGATATTTGTTGATATTTTACAAAGTCTATATGCCATAAAAATTACCATAGATTCTGTGAACTTTGAGGGGTCTCGTAAATATTTCTAGACCTGTGTTCTTTTTGATAGTGATTGAAGTACAATATCTAACATTTCCCATCTCATGATGAAACTTTGAGTTTCCTGATGTAAGTTTGACCTAAACATCGTCCCACATTCTGGTCGTCATGCATACACCACTTTCTGCCAATTAATCTGAATAGTATCTTTTACGTTGATGCACTTTATATTTGCCGAGCCAGAAAACGGACTTAACATGTATACATACGCGGGCGTATTCATACGAAAAGATGAGGAAACATGGCCTGTAGTGGTAGATACGCCAGGGCGGATAATAAAGAGGAAACCCATGAAAGTTTACAGTCAGAGATCGATCCCATCGCGTTTAAATAGCTAGTCATTAAACGAAGCCGCGTGAATTATGTAGCGATTAAAAGGAGATGGAATCGAGCTCAGACTGTAAACTTGAATAGAACTCTGAATTCACTCTTACATCGACTAATTGGCTAACATTTGTGACATTAATCCCCATTAAGTATCTTTTCTCAATATTCCATGGCCATTGCGTACGAGCTCCCAAAGTTAAGTCAATGGGGAACACTGCCGGGGGTGAGATACAAGAAGAGACTCAAAGTGTTGTCCTGCTGTTCAGGCAGCAGGTCTTACCAGTTGTCCTGGAATGACACAACTTCTGTATTTTCTTCCCATGAGCAGCCAAGTAGGGTGAAGCGTTCGGAGTGTGGATCGTGATTTTGTATACAGTGTAGATGTAAACTGCGCACACTGAGGTAAGTGGGACCAGTCTCATTACACTATCTGAGTAGATCGACCACAGGATCGTCGTCTGTTGTTTAGGGGGAGGGCTGATTAGATTAACTGGTGTCCTCCTTTGAGGTTCAGAATCCCGGTGAATAGATCGGGATTAAGACACACACAAGTCTGTTCTCTGAGAGAGGCTCCGTGTTCTGTCTGAGATATTCACCAAACCAGAGGCAGAACTCAATTACAGCGTTATAATATGTTATTATAAACCTGTGACCGTGTCTCATACCGCCCGCTCCTACCCGTGTCGTATTTATACCTGTACTTCACACTGTGACCGTATCTCATACCGCCCGCTCCTACCCGTGTCGTATTTATACCCGTACCTCACACTGTGACCGTATCTCATACTGCCCGCTCCTACCCGTGTCGTATTTATACCCGTACTTCACACTGTGACCGTATCTCATACCGCCCGCTCCTACCCGTGTCGTATTTATACCTGTACCTCACACTGTGACCGTATCTCATACCGCCCGCTCCTACCCGTGTCGTATTTATACCCGTACTTCACACTGTGACCGTATCTCATACCGCCCGCTCCTACTCGTGTCGTATTTATACCTCACACTGTGACCGTATCTCATACCGCCCGCTCCTACCCGTGTCGTATTTATACCTCATACTGTGACCGTATCTCATACCGCCCGCTCCTACCCGTGTCGTATCTATACCCGTACTTCACACTGTGACCGTATCTCATACCGCCCGCTCCTACCAGTGTCGTATTTATACCCGTACTTCACACTGTGACCGTATCTCATACCGCCCGCTCCTACCCGTGTCGTATTTATACCTCACACTGTGACCGTATCTCATACCGCCCGCTCCTACCCGTGTCGTATTTATACCTGTACTTCACACTGTGACCGTATCTCATACCGCCCGCTCCTACCCGTGTCGTATTTATACCTGTACTTCACACTGTGACCGTATCTCATACCGCCCGCTCCTACCCGTGTTGTATTTATACCTCACACTGTGACCGTATCTCATACCGCCCGCTCCTACCCGTGTCGTATTTATACCTCACACTGTGACCGTATCTCATACCGCCCGCTCCTACCCGTGTCGTATTTATACCCGTACTTCACACTGTGACCGTATCTCATACCGCCCGCTCCTACCCGTGTCGTATTTATACCTGTACTTCACACTGTGACCGTATCTCATACCGCCCGCTCCTACCCGTGTCATATTTATACCTCACACTGTGACCGTATCTCATACCGCCCGCTCCTACCCGTGTTGAATTTATACCTGTACTTCACACTGTGACCGTATCTCATACCGCCCGCTCCTACCCGTGTCGTATTTATACCTCACACTGTGACCGTATCTCATACCGCCCGCTCCTACCCGTATCGTATTTATACCTGTACTTCACACTGTGACCATATCTCATACCGCCCGCTCCTACCTGTGTCGTATTTATACCCGTACTTCACACTGTGCCCGTATCTCATACTGCCCGCTCCTACCCGTGTCGTATTTATACCTGTACTTCACACTGTGACCGTATCTCATACTGCCCGCTCCTACCCATGTCGTATTTATACCCGTACTTCACACTGTGACCGTATCTCATACCGCCCGCTCCTACCCGTGTCGTATTTATACCTGTACTTCACACTGTGACCGTATCTCATACTGCCCGCTCCTACCCGTGTCGTATTTATACCTGTACTTCACACTGTGACCGTATCTCATACCGCCCGCTCCTACCCGTGTCGTATTTATACCTGTACTTCACACTGTGACCGTATCTCATACTGCCCGCTCCTACCCGTGTCGTATTTATACCTGTACCTCACACTGTGCCCGTATCTCATACCGCCCGCTCCTACCCGTGTCGTATTTATACCTGTACTTCACACTGTGACCGTATCTCATACCGCCCGCTCCTACCCGTGTCGTATTTATACCTCACACTGTGACCGTATCTCATACCGTCCGCTCCTACCCGTGTCGTATTTATACCCGTACTTCACACTGTGACCGTATCTCATACCGCCCGCTCCTACCCGTGTCGTATTTATACCTGTACTTCACACTGTGCCCGTATCTCATACCGCCCGCTCCTACCCGTGTCGTATTTATACCTCACACTGTGACCGTATCTCATACCGCCCGCTCCTACCCGTGTCGTATTTATACCTGTACTTCACACTGTGACCGTATCTCATACCGCCCGCTCCTACCCGTGTCGTATTTATACCTGTACTTCACACTGTGACCGTATCTCATACCGCCCGCTCCTACCCGTGTCGTATTTATACCTGTACCTCACACTGTGACCGTATCTCATACCGCCCGCTCCTACCCGTGTCGTATTTATACCCGTACTTCACACTGTGACCGTATCTCATACCGCCCGCTCCTACTCGTGTCGTATTTATACCTCACACTGTGACCGTATCTCATACCGCCCGCTCCTACCCGTGTCGTATTTATACCTCATACTGTGACCGTATCTCATACCGCCCGCTCCTACCCGTGTCGTATCTATACCCGTACTTCACACTGTGACCGTATCTCATACCGCCCGCTCCTACCAGTGTCGTATTTATACCCGTACTTCACACTGTGACCGTATCTCATACCGCCCGCTCCTACCCGTGTCGTATTTATACCTCACACTGTGACCGTATCTCATACCGCCCGCTCCTACCCGTGTCGTATTTATACCTGTACTTCACACTGTGACCGTATCTCATACCGCCCGCTCCTACCCGTGTCGTATTTATACCTGTACTTCACACTGTGACCGTATCTCATACCGCCCGCTCCTACCCGTGTTGTATTTATACCTCACACTGTGACCGTATCTCATACCGCCCGCTCCTACCCGTGTCGTATTTATACCTCACACTGTGACCGTATCTCATACCGCCCGCTCCTACCCGTGTCGTATTTATACCCGTACTTCACACTGTGACCGTATCTCATACCGCCCGCTCCTACCCGTGTCGTATTTATACCTCACACTGTGACCGTATCTCATACCGCCCGCTCCTACCCGTGTCATATTTATACCTCACACTGTGACCGTATCTCATACCGCCCGCTCCTACCCGTGTCGTATTTATACCTCACACTGTGACCGTATCTCATACCGCCCGCTCCTACCCGTGTCGTATTTATACCTGTACTTCACACTGTGACCATATCTCATACCGCCCGCTCCTACCTGTGTCGTATTTATACCCGTACTTCACACTGTGCCCGTATCTCATACTGCCCGCTCCTACCCGTGTCGTATTTATACCTGTACTTCACACTGTGACCGTATCTCATACTGCCCGCTCCTACCCGTGTCGTATTTATACCCGTACTTCACACTGTGACCGTATCTCATACCGCCCGCTCCTACCCGTGTCGTATTTATACCTGTACTTCACACTGTGACCGTATCTCATACTGCCCGCTCCTACCCGTGTCGTATTTATACCTGTACTTCACACTGTGACCGTATCTTATACCGCCCGCTCCTACCCGTGTCGTATTTATACCTGTACTTCACACTGTGACCGTATCTCATACTGCCCGCTCCTACCCGTGTCGTATTTATACCTGTACCTCACACTGTGCCCGTATCTCATACCGCCCGCTCCTACCCGTGTTGTATTTATACCTGTACTTCACACTGTGACCGTATCTCATACCGCCCGCTCCTACCCGTGTCGTATTTATACCTCACACTGTGACCGTATCTCATACCGTCCGCTCCTACCCGTGTCGTATTTATACCCGTACTTCACACTGTGACCGTATCTCATACCGCCCGCTCCTACCCATGTCGTATTTATACCTGTACTTCACACTGTGCCCGTATCTCATACCGCCCGCTCCTACCCGTGTCGTATTTATACCTCACACTGTGACCGTATCTCATACCGCCCGCTCCTACCCGTGTCGTATTTATACCTGTACTTCACACTGTGACCGTATCTCATACCGCCCGCTCCTACCCGTGTCGTATTTATACCTGTACTTCACACTGTGACTGTATCTCATACCGCCCGCTCCTACCCGTGTTGTATTTATACCTGTACTTCACACTGTGCCCGTATCTCATACTGCCCGCTCCTACCCGTGTCGTATTTATACCTCACACTGTGACCGTATCTCATACCGCCCGCTCCTACCCGTGCCGTATCTATACCCGTACTTCACACTGTGACCGTATCTCATACCGCCCGCTCCTACCCGTGCCGTATCTATACCCGTACTTCACACTGTGACCGTATCTCATACCGCCCGCTCCTACCCGTGTCGTATTTATACCTCATACTGTGACCGTATCTCATACCGCCCGCTCCTACCCGTGTCGTATTTATACCTGTACTTCACACTGTGACCGTATCTCATACCGCCCGCTCCTACCCGTGCCGTATCTATACCTGTACTTCACACTGTGACCGTATCTCATACCGCCCGCTCCTACCCGTGTCGTATTTATACCCGTACTTCACACTGTGACCGTATCTCATACCGCCCGCTCCTACCCGTGTCGTATTTATACCCGTACTTCACACTGTGACCGTATCTCATACCGCCCGCTCCTACCTGTGCCGTATCTATACCCGTACTTCACACTGTGACCGGATCTCATACCGCCCGCTCCTACCCGTGTCGTATTTATACCCGTACTTCACACTGTGACCGTATCTCATACCGCCCGCTCCTACCCGTGCCGTATCTATACCCGTACTTCACACTGTGACCGTATCTCATACCGCCCGCTCCTACCCGTGTCGTATTTATACCCGTACTTCACACTGTGACCGTATCTCATACCGCCCGCTCCTACCCGTGTCGTATTTATACCTGTACTTCACACTGTGACCGTATCTCATACCGCCCGCTCCTACCCGTGTCGTATTTATACTTCACACTGTGACCGTATCTCATACCGCCCGCTCCTACCCGTGTCGTATTTATACCCGTACTTCACACTGTGACCGTATCTCATACCGCCCGCTCCTACTCGTGTCGTTTTTATACCTGTACTTCACACTGTGACCGTATCTCATACCGCCCGCTCCTACCCGTGCCGTATTTATACCCGTACTTCACACTGTGACCGTATCTCATACCGCCCGCTCCTACCCGTGCCATATTTATACCTCACACTGTGACCGTATCTCATACCGCCCGCTCCTACCCGTGTCGTATTTATACCCGTACTTCACACTGTGACCGTATCTCATACCGCCCGCTCCTACCCGTGTCGTATTTATACCCGTACTTCACACTGTGACCGTATCTCATACCGCCCGCTCCTACCCGTGCCGTATCTATACCCGTTTGTTTGTTTGTGGTTTAACGTCCCAGGGGACCCTGAGGGTATATAGGGACTATCAATGATTTAACTTTTCACTTTCATAGACTTATTTCAGTCAATTATTTTCAATGTTTCAAATACTTTATATAAAATCAAAGAGATTTGTCTCTTTCAAAAACATGATGATATCTTTCTTTGGAATAGTTTCAAACAACATTTTCATGTTGTTACTGTTTTTCAAATGCTTTCTTCTATTCTCTTGTACCCTTTTACAGTTCAGCAGGATATGCTCGACAGTGATGGGTACATTGCATGCTTGGCATATTGGGGGATTTTCCCCTTTCAGGAGATATTCGTGTGTAAGTCTGGAGTGACCTATTTTCAGACGGGTCAACTTCACCTGTTCACTACGACTTAATCCCCCACAGTTTCTCTTCCCATTCACAGTTGAGTGAATGGTATGTAGTTTGTTTCTTATTTGCTTGTTCCAGTCAGATTGCCATTTATTCATTGTCATTTCTCTTATTGGAGCTGTCATATCCGTGTGTGGAATTTTCACTGTACCGGGATGCAACTTCAGAGCTTTCTTTGCTGCTCTGTCTGCCTCTTCATTTCCATCAATTCCTATGTGGCTTGGTAGCCAGCATAGAACTATGTCTTTCCTTCTTTTCTTCAAAATGGAAATCCTCTCTCGAACTTCTCTTACCAAAGGGTTTGTCGGAGAGTATTGGAGGATACTTTGAAGACATGACTTTGAGTCAGAATATATGATGAATTTACGATGGTGTGAGACACCTGCCCAGTATAGGGCTTTCAGTATTGCACTGGTCTCTGCGGTGAAAATACTGGCCTGGCCAGGTAATGCAGCAGTCAGATTACCATATGGTGTATGGACAGCAAAGCCCACTTTTTGTCCTTCTTTCGACCCATCAGTGTATATGGGAATGTACTCTTTGTGGTCCTTCTCTATCTTTTCCAGTTCAGTTTTGAACTGGAAAGTGCTAGTTTCACCTTTTTTGTTCTTATTTAGATCAAGAATAATCCCAGGTTTTTCCTCCAGCCAGGGAGGTGCACTTGATGGAGTTAGCTCCCTCAGATCATTGAGAGGGAGGTTTGTTTTCTCCAAGAGACTTCTGATAGAAGTAGCATATGGTGAGGCTACTCTTGGTTTGTTCTCAAATAGTCTCTGGTTATTCTTTTTGAATATTGTCTCATGTGTTGGGTTTCTCGAGTTTACCTTTGTTTTGATTGCATACTGTAGAGATAATGTTTCTCTACGGAGCTCAAGTGGTGGTATCAGAGCTTCTATTTCCAAACTCTTTTGGGGAGAGGTGCGGAATGCACCAAGACAAAGTCTAAGGCCTTGGTTCTGGATTGGTTTTAGTCTGTTCAGATAGCTTCCGCTGGCTGAGCCATACACTATGGATCCATAGTCTAATCTTGATTGAATGTAGGCTTTGTAGAGAGTGATCAAGATCTCTCTATCGGCCCCCCACCTTGTATGGCAGAGGACCTTCAGTAAATTCAGGGCTTTTTGACATTTTCTCCTCACATATTCTATGTGAGGTTTGAAAGATAGTTTGTCGTCAAAAATCATTCCCAGAAATTTCACCTCAGTTTTTACAGATATTTTGCTGTCGTGTAAGAGGAGGTTTGCTTCATGCTCACATCCCCTCTTTCTGCAGAAATGGACACACATGGTTTTGGTTTGGGAGAATCTGAAACCATTTACTTCACACTGTGACCGTATCTCATACCGCCTGCTCCTACCCGTGTCGTATTTATACTTCACACTGTGACCGTATCTCATACCGCCCGCTCCTACCCGTGCCGTATCTATACCCGTACTTCACACTGTGACCGTTTCTCATACCGCCCGCTCCTACCCGTGTCGTATTTATACTTCACACTGTGACCGTATCTCATACCGCCCGCTCCTACCCGTGCCGTATTTATACCTCACACTGTGACCGTATCTCATACCGCCCGCTCCTACCCGTGCCGTATCTATACCCGTACTTCACACTGTGACGTACGGGGTACAGCTACATAAGTGTCATCAATAGAAGGTAAATTTCACCATTTTAAGGTATACAGTAATAAGAAACAGGCTACTGTAGTTGTAGGTAAAGAAATACTTGGTAAAATAAGATTATCCTCATAAAATAAATATTATCCTCATGAAGGCATCTGAATAACCTAATTGACAATAACAACCACAATAACCCTGTTTCCGTGTATTACTCTGACAACAGGAGTTAAAATAGCAGAGGAGAGGGTCGTGGAGGCAGGTGGAGTGGTGATTCGCCAACAGCGTTCTACCTTCCTCCTCGTATACATATATACAGACACACACACATATACATACACATGTACATATATATGTGTGTGTTTCACTTATTGAACACATGAAGCGTTATAAATGTTCTCTGTTTAGGACCTTTTCGTGACATCCATTAGACTAGCCAGCCTTTGCCTGTTTTGGGGATTCCCTCATTCTTTTTATAGAAATAAATACTGAGGGGAAATTTCCTTCGTTGCTTCGAAAAATGCTTTGGTATGCACTTTATATAAACCATATGCACATGCTGACCTTTGATATAGCAGTAAGTCTACCACTGCTGGGGATGAAGAAGAAAGGTGGCTGTACACCACACCACATAGACATAGTATGAGAAGGACTGGTCTTTGATATAGCAGTAAATCTACCACTGCTGGGAATGAAGGAGAAGAGTGGCTGCAGTGGGACTCGAACCCACAAAGTCCTACAACTTTGGGATTACAAGTCCAGTGCCCTAACCACTGGACTAACTCCCCACCCCCGTTATCTTTAAAACTTAATTCTCAGTCTCTTGTAGCCGCACTGAAGATGTACACTGTCTCTTACACATAGTTAGAATGAAGCAGGCACGCAACACCTTAAAAAGGACCTGCTTTTTTTTTTTTTATTCAGGTTTTTGTTTGTTTGTTTGGATGATTTTACGTCCGATCAACCGTTGCAGGTCCTTTCCAGACTTCCTCATTCTTAGAAGTCTTTACAATCATGGATACTAGCTGTTTGTATACTAACTCAAACAAACTTGAAAATCGTTGGAGAAATCCATGACAGTAAAGACTTCATACAATGAGGAAGTCTGGAAAGGACCTGCAACTCAGATAAAGGGAATTACGATCACCCTGAGTGGGCGTTTTTATGCAATTCCATAACAACATGGGCTCAACAGGACAATACAGTCACAGTACGATACAATACAACATAAATACTTTATAAAGATGTATTAATCTCTTAGTAACTATAAACTTACTGTGATAAACGCTGTGGAAAGTGCTGTGACCGGTACGAAACCAACCTATCTCCAAGTATTTTGATTTTTCAGAAGGAAATCTTTAATGTATATTTTATAAAAGTTGTTGTTTGTTTGTGTAGTTTTATGTGTCGGTAGGCTAGTTATGTCCTTTTGAGACTGACTCATTGGTTGACCTATCTGGTTCTTGAAAGGTATACCAACTCAACTTTGGTCTGTTTGTAGCAGTGGGACCCTATGGCCGTTTTATAGTGCTGCCTCACTGAAGGGCTGTGCCGCAGACCATTGACACAACACTCCACGGTCACATTATACTGACAACGGCAAACCAGTCGCTGCAACATACCAATTGGGTCAGCAAGCTGACCACCAGTATGAAGCTGCTCCCTGTGATTTTATAAAAGGAGTTGTGCTTCATTTCTTGTACAGAAATGGGTAATAGGTCCCATATTTTATTTCCGAGGTGCAGTGGTCTACATGTGGTCTGTCGATATCAAGGACGGTCTTGTCTTGGAATCTGGTGTTTCTGGTGGGTTGATTGCAGTGTGCTGGGTCATCTGACCACAGTCACATCAAAACCATCAATTGAGTTGCCTGATTTTACAGTGGTTAAGTGGTAGGGGTGTTCGCCTCGAGCATGGGAGGTCGTGGGTTCAAACCCCGGTCGGGTCATACCAAAGGCTTACACAAGAATGGTACCCACTGCCCTTTAGGTTTAACACCGGCCATTAGAATGAGGAGTAGGGGCAAGGGCCTACATGGAAGAACGGCTCAATAGCCGAATTCGGTGATTGTACACCCAATATTCCCTAATAAAAATTATTTTTTAAAAAACAAAAAACATTGTGAGCAGAGAATTTCTGTGTTAATGTCTCCTTACCTCGAGATCCATAGCCCCAACAATATGCCATGAGTTTTGTCTGCGGAGTAATCTCACGAGGCAAAGCCGAGTGATTTTATGTAGCAAACCAAAATGAATGGTTTAATTTCAATGGCTATGGATCGAGTACGGTTCAGATGCTATCTCACCCCTTATTGGCTCAAATTTGTGACATCATTCCCCATTGAGTATTTGTCTGCAATACTCCACGCGCATTGAGTACGAGTTTTCAATATTAAATTTATTGAAAACAAAATACCAGGGGTGAGATACAGCTCCTACTGTTCTGATCTTTCTGGTGAGGGACCTATCAGCAACAAGAGGTCATGAGGCAGATCTAAGTGCGGATCGTCTACATACACAATAAGCGCGGCTTTTTAACAGTGTGCTGGTGTGTGGTGATGTAGGACACCTGTATCAGGTCTGAGGCTCTGTCTGTGGTGTACTCTCTGACCTCTCTCTCAGTGGACCTGGTGTGTGGTGATGTAGGACACCTGTATCAGGTCTGAGGCTCTGTCTGTGGTGTACTCTCTGACCTCTCTCTCAGTGGACCTGGTGTGTGGTGATGTAGGACACCTGTATTAGGTCTGAGGCTCTGTCTGTGGTTTACTCTCTGACCTCTCTCTCAGTGGACCTGGTGTGTGGTGATGTAGGACACCTGTATCAGGTCTGAGGCTCTGTCTGTGGTGTACACTCTGACCTCTCTCTCAGTGGACCTGGTGTGTGGTGATGTAGGACACCTGTATCAGGTCTGAGGCTCTGTCTGTGGTTTACTCTCTGACCTCTCTCTCAGTGGACCTGGTGTGTGGTGATGTAGGACACCTGTATCAGGTCTGAGGCTCTGTCTGTGGTGTACACTCTGACCTCTCAGTGGACCTGGTGTGTGGTGATGTAGGACACCTGTATCAGGTCTGAGGCTCTGTCTGTGGTTTACTCTCTGACCTCTCTCTCAGTGGACCTGGTGTGTGGTGATGTAGGACACCTGTATCAGGTCTGAGGCTCTGTCTGTGGTGTACACTCTGACCTCTCTCTCAGTGGACCTGGTGTGTGGTGATGTAGGACACCTGTATTAGGTCTGAGGCTCTGTCTGTGGTGTACACTCTGACCTCTCAGTGGACCTGGTGTGTGGTGATGTAGGACACCTGTATCAGGTCTGAGGCTCTGTCTGTGGTGTACTCTCTGACCTCTCTCTCAGTGGACCTGGTGTGTGGTGATGTAGGACACCTGTATTAGGTCTGAGGCTCTGTCTGTGGTGTACTCTCTGACCTCTCAGTGGACCTGGTGTGTGGTGATGTAGGACACCTGTATTAGGTCTGAGGCTCTGTCTGTGGTGTACTCTCTGACCTCTCAGTGGACCTGGTGTGTGGTGATGTAGGACACCTGTATCAGGTCTGAGGCTCTGTCTGTGGTTTACTCTCTGACCTCTCTCTCAGTGGACCTGGTGTGTGGTGATGTAGGACACCTGTATTAGGTCTGAGGCTCTGTCTGTGGTGTACTCTCTGACCTCGCTCTCAGTGGACCTGGCAGCGTTCTGCGAGTCGTGACCCCGGTCACGTGACAGCCTGTCTGCAGCCAGAAAACAGTACAAACAAAGAACTGAATCTACATTTACACAATATCACCAGCATTCTGATCTCAGTGGTTGTAGTTGACCTGTAGTAAAACTCTAAACCATAGCGAGGATTCGTTAGTATGGTTAGTTTAACGTCCAATTTGTTCAGTTAGACTTGCATAGTGCCAACTATGAAAGATCTTTTACTTCGCACACCACATAGACATGGTATGAGAAGGACTGGCCTTTGATATAACCTTGAAACGATCACTGATCGTCTAAGACCTATTTAGATATAGCTGTGATAACTCCACTTTGTAGCGGGACGGTCACTTTTAACGATCTACTTGTAAAGTACACCTCCCTGATCTATGCCGAAACCTGCCAAAATGGAGATTATGATGGCGGTGAAAGCAGCCATTTTTTGGGGGTTATTTTCGGCAGAATGGCAGTGGCCAGTTAGAAATGCAGACACACACTGCCCTGTATCACGACTCCCCAGTTATAAATCCATCAATCAGTTAGAAATGCTGACACACACGCTGCCCTGTATCACGACTCCCCAGTTCTACGTCCATCAATCAGTTAGAAATGCCGATACACACACTGCCCTGTATCACGACTCCCCAGTTCTACGTCCATCAATCAGTTAGAAATGGTGACACACACACTGCCCTGTATCACGACTCCCCAGTTCTACGTCCATCAATCAGTTAGAAATGGCGACACACACACTGCCCTGTATTACGACCCCCCAGTTCTACGTCCATCAATCAGTTAGAAATGGCGACACACACACTGCCCTGTATCACGACTCCCCAGTTATAAATCCATCAATCAGTTAGAAATGGTGACACACACACTGCCCTGTATCACGACTCCCCAGTTCTACGTCCATCAATCAGTTAGAAATGCCGACACACACACTGCCCTGTATCACGACTCCCCAGTTCTACATCCATCAATCAGTTAGAAATGGCGACACACACGCTGCCCTGTATCACGACTCCCCAGTTCTACGTCCATCAATCAGTTAGAAATGGCGACACACACACTGCCCTGTATCACGACTCCCCAGTTCTATGTCCATCAATCAGTTAGAAATGGCGACACACACACTGCCCTGTATCACGACTCCCCAGTTCTACGTCCATCAATCAGTTAGAAATGGTGACACACACACTGCCCTGTATTACGACCCCCCAGTTCTACGTCCATCAATCAGTTAGAAATGGCGACACACACACTGCCCTGTATCACGACTCACCAGTTCTACGTCCATCAATCAGTTAGAAATGGTGACACACACACTGCCCTGTATCACGACTCCCCAGTTATAAATCCATCAATCAAGACTGTGCACGTTTTTATTATGCTGACACATGCAGGTGACCTCACGTCACACCTAATCGTGACTTCCAGTTGGACAACACTACACCATGGCTTTTTTAATTCTCTTTTTATAAAAGTATATTCTCTTTTAGATGGCCGAATCATTTGTGAAGAACATGCTTTTCTATCTGTTCTAAAACTCGTACAAAAGGTGATCACAGAATAAGAATTGTTGTGTGCAATCTCAGGGCGTATCTTGTCCAGCTAGTTTCTACAGCTACAGCTAGGAGAACTCTCACATGAGATTGTTTGTGTAGTTTTATGTCTCAGTAGTCTAGTTAAGTCCTTTTGAGACTGACTCATTGGTTAACCATTCTGGTTCTTGAAAGGTATACAAACTCAATTGTTTGTTTGTTTTTTGTTTGTTTGGGTAGTTTAACGTCCAATTTGTTCAATTAGACTTACTTTGGTTTACTCTACTCAAATTTGCATATCCTTTTGGGAGAAAAAGTTATGCTGACTGGTTAATCCAGGCATCTTACTTTTCTCAATCATATCTTATCGAAAATCTTACATTCCCTGAGGAAGTCAAGAATTTCTTTCTTCCCAGTGTTATGGAAAACACTGCACATTGTTGGCGCATTCTTAAGGAATTTCTTCCTGTTCTCTTTGAAGGCCTGACAGTATAGCATGAGATGTTTTACACTCAGCGGAGTGTTGCATGTCTGGCACACAGGTGCTACTTCACCTCTTAGGAGATGCCCATGTGTCAGTTTGGTGTGACCGGTCCGCAGACGGGTCAGTTTCACCTGTTCAGTTCGTGTCAGGTTGTCTTTCCTAAAGTTTTGGCTAGTAGCCACTACAATTTCTCGTAGTTTGTTGTCTCTGGTGCAGTTCCAGAGTTTCTGCTAAGTTTTGTGAATGTGCTCCTTGGCCATTGGTTTCAGGTCTGTCTGTGGAACCGTGTGGGCTCCAACTTGTCTGCTTAATCCACTTTTGGCTGCTTGATCTGCAGCTTCATTTCCTTCGATTCCGATATGACTCGGCAGCCAACACATGGCCACCTCTTTGCCATGTTCTCTCTTTAGGTCTGTGTATGACAGTTTGATGTCTCTGATGACAGCATTCTTTGCATCATGCTGTCCAATGGATTGTAGACAAGATTTAGAGTCTGAGAAGACTATAAATTTCTTGTGTTGTGACATTTTCATCCAAGTCAAGGCATGCAATATAGCATTGGCCTCAGCAGTGAAAATGCTGCTCTTGCCATGCAGGGCTTTCTTCAGGTCGCCGTATGGTGTATGGACTCCATAACCAACACGGTTACCGTCTTTTGAGCCATCGGTATACACGGGTACATGGTCTTTGAAACATTTCCTTATGGTCTCATAGTCCTTCAGAAAGACACTTTCAGGGGTGTCATCTTTCTTGTTTTTTGCCAGGTCAAAGAGGATCTCAAACTTTGGTCTTGTAGCAGTGGGGCCCTATGCCTGTTTTATAGTGCTGCCCCAATAATGGAATGGATTAGTTGCTCCCACTCGTAACACCCCAACATATAAATACTTAAAAAAACTTACCAAAACTTGTATGAATGAAAAAATACAACATTTGGAACAGAGTAGTTAGAAGCACTAAATTTTCTGTTACAAAGTTTTACCTGGACAGTTCCCCAGAAGCAGTTGTAGTGGAATACTGTAAGCAAGCTTAGCTTGGGTTTAAGAATGGGACCATACATATTTTTCATGGTACTGGTTTTTTTTATGGATTGATAATGGTAGAATTCATATTCTTCACTGTCCATTTGAATTCAATTTAGTGTGTGGTTATTGCTATTCATAGTGACACATGTTATACAAGAACCAAGACAGGCCAGGCTTTGGTTTGGTTTGGTTTGGTGGATTTAAAGTCCAATAATCATAATTAACTGTTATCAGACTGCTGTGGTTAATACTCTTCTAAGTAGGCCCTAACTGAAGTGTAGGGTCTTTTGCCTGGAAGGACCAGGCAATGTACTGGTTTTTATAACTTTTCACAAATCTTGGACTCCCTTACGAATCCAAGAATTTCTTTCTTGCCAGTGTTGTGGAAAACACTGTGCATTGATGTTGCATTTTTCAGGAATGTTTCCCTGCTTTTCCGAGTTACCTGACAATGAAGCAAGAGATGCTTTACACTCAAAGGAGTGTTGCATGGTTGGCACACAGGTTGCTAAGTCAGGCAATTCGAACCAGCGGACCAATATACCAGCTGATGCCAATGGCCCCTTTATTGACGTTGTCTCAAAAATTCACGGTGTTACATGTGAAATACCTATACTGTACTACCTTCGGTCGATAAAGGGAGGATTGATTATATGCAATCTGTATCCCGGATTTCGTTAGCAGTGTATCTAGGAATATTGCGAGGGTTCTGGCAGCAAAGTCCTGTCTAGGGTCCAGGAGGTGAAGCGCCTGGAGAAACTTGTATCATAAACATTTCACAAACTGTCCCCAGGATTTTGACTGAGGGAGGGGGTTACATGTTAAGCTATTGACTATCCTGTATTTATCACGTACACTGCCTACGCCCCTGAAATGGGGAATTAGTTACAGTGGACATGGACAATTCATCACAGTAAATATTGTGTCAATGCTCTGTCCACAGTTGGGAGGGGAAAATACAGTCCCTAATGGTATGCCCTATAACATGGCAATTCTCGGCTTTAATTTAATCAAGGTGATGAACAATAAATACAACAAACGAGGGTTTTGTGGCCAAACGGCTCTGTAAACCACTCTAGGTTGGTTTCATAGTACACTCGCTAACGCTAATGTATTACTACTCGTCAACCCATCATGGTTTACGGCCGCCTTCCCTCATAGCCATCGATTGTTTTATACCCGTATGTCACCAGGGCTACGTCATGACTAGTTAAAATGTTGCCCTTCTTATAATAAAAATACTATATTATCATTATTATTATTATTATCATTATAAAATAAACTGTGTTCGTATGTCAAAACACACATCTTAAAGACTATATAAGAATTTCAGTTTACAACAGAGTTGATACATAATGACTCTAGACAGGCTGTTTGTTTGTGGTTTAACGTCCCAGGGGACCCTGAGGGTATATAGGGACTACCAATGATTTAACTTTTCACTTTCATAGACTTATTTCAGTCAATTCTTTTCAATGTTTCAAATATTTTATATAAAATCAAAGAGATTTGTCTCTTTCAAAAACATAATGTCTTTCTTTGGAATAGTTTCGAACAACATTTTCATGTTTTTCAAATGCTTTCTTCTACTCTAGACTAGCTTCCTGTATCCAAGATTAATGTAGACAAGATTAAGATCTGTAGAAATGGAATAAGTGCAGCTAGATTGATGGCTGGATGACCATATTAGATCTCCCCCCATATTGCGAATTGGACAGGTTTCCTAAACATGGTGTTCTGATAATTTCCTTTCAGAGGATTGACTGCAATTTGTGACAATGTCTTCATTTGGAGCATCTGTGATTGTTCTCATCACCTACAGTGTCATTGGTAAGTACATGTTATTATCTCACCCCTGGTACAAGTGTAGCCATAGGAATAACATTAGAAAAAAATACTCAACGGTCACCCTGGTAAAGTGAAAATACTACGCCATGGTCGTGGCGTAGTGAGTACGAGATGACGTCACAGGCGATTGACCAATCAGCGGCCAGGATTTCAGAGAGATGACAAGACAAGACAAGAAATTTCAACTCCCCTAACCTTGAAAGGGGTGAGATAAATCCAGAACCGCACTCGAATCATAAAATAAACAATACACCACTCGTTTGAAAGTGCCGTAATCGTCACTCGGCTTCGCCTCGATGAAGATTGCCGCCCTTCCAAACTCGTGGAGTATTGTGTATTTATACGATTCTCGATGTAGTTCTATATAAGTCCAATATTGGTAATCATGATTATGTATGGTGTGGCATCTTCATTGAGATATGACTATTAGAGGGAAACTATGTTGCGGTGGGAACTATGTTACGAGGCAAGGCTTGGAAAAATTACTGCCCAAGGCGTAGCCGCGGGCAGTAATTTTTCCAAGCTTTACCGAGTAACTTTGACTTATTTCCACTGGTACATGGTTTCCCTATTCCTATATACCTACCATATTCCTATATACACACCCTTAGCAGAATCAACACGCACCTCAAGTCGGTGCACCCCTCTCATAAGATCTTACACCCTTAGCAGAATCAACGCGCACCTCAAGTCGGTGCACCCCTCTCATAAGATCTCACACCCTTAGCAGAATCAACGCGCACCTCAAGTCGGTGCACCCCTCTCATAAGATCTCACACACTTAGCAGAATCAACGCGCACCTCAAGTCGGTGTACCCCTCTCATAAGATCTCACACCCTTAGCAGAATCAACGCGCACCTCAAGTCGGTGCACCCCTCTCATAAGATCTCACACCCTTAGCAGAATCAACGCGCACCTCAAGTCGGTGCACCCCTCTCATAAGATCTCACACCCTTAGCAGAATCAACGCGCACCTCAAGTCGGTGCACCCCTCTCATAAGATCTCACACCCTTAGCAGAATCAACGCGCACCTCAAGTCGGTGCACCCCTCTCATAAGATCTCACACCCTTAGCAGAATCAACGCGCACCTCAAGTCGGTGCACCCCTCTCATAAGATCTCACACCCTTAGCAGAATCAACGCGCACCTCAAGTCGGTGCACCCCTCTCATAAGATCTCACACCCTTAGCAGAATCAACGCGCACCTCAAGTCGTAAACCCCTCTCATAAGATCTCACACCCTTAGCAGAATCAACGCACACCTCAAGTCGGTGCACCCCTCTCATAAGATCTCACACCCTTAGCAGAATCAACGCGCACCTCAAGTCGGTGTACCCCTCTCATAAGATCTCATACCCTTAGCAGAATCAACGCGCACCTCAAGTCGGTGCACCCCTCTCATAAGATCTCACTCCCGTAGCAGAATCGACACGCACCTCAAGTCGGTGTACCCCTCTCATAAGATCACACACCCTTAGCAGAATCGACGCGCACCTCAAGTCCACCACACCTCTGATGACGTCCCATATCATCGCTCCCAAAGCCTTTCAATCGAAATAATGTTTCTTCGATATTTCCCATGGCTCCATCAATTTTTTCAGCTGCCATTGTAGTCAGGACCAAAAATCATCCACCCTTCTAACTCTGAAGCATGGAGGGGAAATTGGCGCATTTCTAAAGAAGGTTAGATGACCTTGGAGTGCAGGTATTGTCTTTGAAGTCACTGGACTGCGGTCTAAAGCAGCGGGACTGCTTCTTTAGACCTCTAACTGTCTTCATGCCTCATATGTGAGCTTTGCCTGTGGTAGATGTTTACACAACCCGAATGATGTGAATCCCTGGATCCCCAGGGGTGGAGCCAGCTATGTCATCCCTTACTATGAACGGGTTCTTGATCTACAAGTAAAGAGGCTAAAATTACAACATATAGTACCTTGTTGTACCATTAACCCTTTAACGCCGGGTGATGCCTGGAGGCATCAACCGGACTTGGCCGAGTGATGCCTTGAGGCATCATTTCTCCGGGATTTGCGAAAACGGAAAAAAATATTAAGAAATAATGGAAGAACTAACCTCAAATTTTCACAGGATGTAGGCAGGATATGGTTATGAATAAATTTGGTTAAAAAAAAAATAAAAAAGATTGGTCACGTGACTTTTTAATCGAAACAAACCGTGAAATATAAACAACAGACAACAACCAGTCGGAAGACTCCCGCCCCCAACATGGAGGACTCAGACTGGAGTGGGGACGATGGCGAGTGGATCGGTGAGTTGCCTCTCAGCACCCAAAGGCTTTTAGACCATGGAAACGAACGGACAGACGAAGAAACATCCGATATTGACGATAGTGAAGGAAATTCTCCAAAAAGAACAATGGAAAAAGAGAAAACACCCGATGAAGAGGAGCTTACATCGCGATCCTGGGTTCGGATGTGCAGAGGAATCCCCAAGAATCTTCCCCTACCTCCCTTCGAGGCCGAATCAACCGGAATACAGAAAGAAACAAGAAAAACCACCCCAACAAGTCCCATTGGATTTTATTTTATTTTCTGCACAATGGAATTTTTAAATCGTGTTGTAAAATGTACGAATAAATACGCAGAGGAAAGAAAGACCGGACCAAAACGTAAAATGAAGAAATGGACGCCGATATTGACAAGCCTACTGAAGCGGTTCATAGCTCTAACCATGCTCATGGGGATAATACGGAAACATACCATCAAAGATTACTGGAGCAAGATGAAGGAACTCTCAACTTCGTACTTCAACCACACTATGACACAAGACAGGTTCGCCGATATTCTCCGGTAAGCAATTATAATATATAAAAGAAAATCCTGAATCAATACGAATGCATTCTTATAGCTGTCAGTCTTTCCCACAGTGTCAAGTGCATGTCAACTCGCTCGCTTTTTGCTTTCAACATACTGTCACTATGTAAAACCAGGTTACTGTCTTCTAGCTAAGTAGCTATATTTATAGTGTGAATGATTTGACCATACCAAGAAGTAAAGATAGCTGTCACATTTTATCTTGCAGGTATATAAATTTCTGGTCTCCGACCGATGACAACCCCCCAGCGGCTGCAGTCGGAGAGAAAGGACCCCGCCCACGATCGGCCACCAACAAAGTATCTTGGTTATTTGAAATCTTAAACAAAACGGCAGCAAAAGTTTATCTTCCACAACGAGAATTAGCTATAGACGAATCCATTGTAGCACACAAGGGCCGATGTCTTCATCGACAATATATGCCAGCCAAACCAACAAAATGGGGGATCAAAGTGTGGGTGCTGGCAGAGAGTGTTGCTGGTATGTACAATCTCCGATGTCACTTCATTTACTATTACTTCCACACGTTTAAACCCGACAATATATATACTGGAATAAACCTCAGAGTTGTCTTTGCTCCCATATAGCTCCCTGATCGATTATCTAACGTTAAAAGCCTGTACAAATTAATTTTCAAATCGACATCTAATGCTGTCACTCCCGTGTCAACCCCCCTCCGCAGTTGACGCTATGTTGAAGCAAGCCAAAATATGAACCGCGTAAGGCGCAACGGTTTAATTTGATCATCAAGTTAATTCACATTCAAAATGTAAAATATCATACGGGAACAAACCTCAGAGTGTGGGGAATATCCTTGTATAAGTCACTGTTCATATATTTAATGTTAAATCCTTGTGTGAAATGATTTCCTAACTCGCCCAGATTTGCTTGTCATAGTCGGCGTCTCCCCCACCACTGAATCGACAGCCCGGTTCGATGTCAATATCTTTAATTCATTTACTATTAATTCCACACGTTCAAACTTGACAATATATATACTGGAATAAACCTCTTGGCTTTGCTCCCATATAGCTCCCTGATCTTTTATCTAACGTTAAAAGTCCATACGAATTGATTCTCAAATCGACATGTTCTACTGTCCGTGCCGTGTCAACCACCCTCCGCAGTTGACGCTATGTTGAAGCAAACCAAAATATGAACCGCGTAAGGCACAACGGTTTAATTTGATCATCAAGTTAATTCTCGATCAAAATGTAAAATATCATACGGGAACAAACCTCAGAGTGTGGGGAATATCCTCGTATAAGTCACTGTTCATATATTTAATGTTAAATCCTTGTGCGAAATGATTTGCAAACTCGCCTAGATCCGCTGTCACTTGACAAGCGTTCCTACCCTACCCGCCCCACCACTGAGTCGAGTGCACGGTTCGATGTCAATATCTTTAATTCATTTACTATTACTTCCACACGTTTAAACCCGACAATATATATACCTCAGAGTCTCGGCTTTGCTCCCACCTACTTCCCTGTTCGTCTATTTATATCTTTCAGGTTATGTTCTGCAGGCCATTCCTTACTTTTCAAGATCAGCTTCAGACGCATCGAAGAAGAAAGGCGACCTATACTCCAACATTTTGCCACTGTTGCGGAATGCAAAGGCGCTGGGAAAGAATCATCATGTTTTCTTCGATAATTTCTACACTTCTGTTCCCATGTTTTCTGATCTGGCCAATAGATTTGCTACCTTTTGTTGCGGCACTGTACGTGTGAATAGGAAATTCCTGCCAAAGAGCCTTATGGTAAAGAAGCATCGCAAGTTAAAAGCTAGGGGTTCATACATTTTTTCTCGTTCGGGGAATTTGGTTCTTAGTGTCTGGAAAGATCGAAAGATTGTGCACGTTTTATCATCGATTCATGGTAGTAATATGTCTTCTTGTATACGCACTGTGAAGAACCCTGAAAAAGGCAAATATGAAAAAACAGAATTTGAATGTCCGCAAGCCATTCGTGATTATTCCAGGTTTATGGGAGGGGTCGACTTTGGCGACCAACTCTTCCAGTACTACAACTTCGCTCGGAAGTCAAGAAAACGGACAATGAAGATGTTTTTTTTTATATTAGAAATCATGAAGGTTAATGCATTTGTTATGTACAAGCAACTCCTACCCGATCCCAAGAAATTGTCTTTATATTCATTTACATTGACCCTGGTACAACAGTTGCTGATGGATGTGGATGGATATGATTTTCTAACTAACCTACATTGCCAAGTGTATCCCCACACATACAGCGTAATGGGTAGTTCGATGTGGGTTATGTTTTATTTATTCTCTATTTATCTAACCATTTAAACTTTGTGAAATTTATATAGGAACAAACCTTAGAGTCTCAAGATTCGTTGTATATATGTCTCCATTCATTTCCTGATGGTTTAAACCTTGTGCGAGATCACTTTCTACATGTTGTCTTTGCACTGCGGTGAATGGAGTTGCTAAATTTGACCACTAAAGTGCCGACCACAAACACGCCATGCTGGGGCGAAGCCACATATTTAACTCCTTGGTTAGATCGGCTTGTACAGATGCAGCAAAGAATATAGTCATGTTGATATCACAGGGAGAAGATTAAGCAGGCTTTTTTCTTCCTTCCAGTATAATCCAATAGCGATGTCATAACGTCTTGTGGTGGTAAATCAACCAAAACCTGAGAGAGGTGACGGCTAAATAACTCGGCTTTTGTAGTATTGGCTTCATTGACACCGCACTGTGTACAATGTCGATAGGTCCGGCGCCTTGGTAAATATCCATTTTCTCCCGTTATTTAGCGTCTACATGAATAAACCAGACACTGCCAGAATCGTGAAGACTTGTAGAATATTCCCAGGGTGATGATTAATGATGTCAATGCATTTTGTATGGTTATGACAGCAGCAAAGTTATATCACTGCAGAACCGGGACTTCGCAGGCTGGCGTTGTCAATATAAACCACTATCACACTTATTTTGCGATCGATGTCTCAACTTGTTCCAGGCCATACGCGTTGATCTGCAGGCTATTTCTCCATTGGGTTGGTTTGTTTGGGTAGTTTAACGTCCAATTTGTTCAATTAGACTTACTTTGGTTTTCTTTACTCAAATTTGCATATCATGTTGGAATAACAAGCTATGCTGCTTGGTTAATCCAGGCATCTTACTTTTCTCAATCATATCTTATCGAAAATCTTACATTCCCTGAGGAAGTCAAGAATTTCTTTCTTGCCAGTGTTATGGAAAACATTGCGCATTGTTGTCGCATTCTTCAGGAATTTCTTCCTGCTCCCTTTGGTGGTCTGACAATGCAGCATGAGATGTTTTACACTCAGCTGAGTGTTGCATGTCTGGCACACAGGTGCTACTTCACCTCTTAGGAGGTGCCCATGTGTCAGTTTGGTGTGACCGGTCCACAGACGGGTCAGTTTCACCTGTTCAGTTCGTGTCAGGTTGTCTTTCCTAAAGTTTTGGCTAGTAGCCACTACAATTTCTCGTAGTTTGTTGTCTCTGGTGCAGTTCCAGAGTTTCTGCCAAGCTTTGTGAATGTGATCCTTGGCCATTGGTTTCAGGTCTGTCTGTGGAACCGTGTGGGCTCCAACTTCTCTGCTCAATCCATTTTTGGCTGCTTGGTCTGCAGCTTCATTTCCTTCAATTCCGATATGACTCGGCAGCCAACACATGGCCACCTCTTTGCCATGTTCTCTCTTTAATTCTGTGTATGACAGTTTGATGTCTCTGATGACAGCATAATAACTACCCACACACGTAGGGAATATATATATTAGGCTCGTCCTTGGTTGGTAGACTGATATTTGAATGATTCATAACGTAATGGCAGAAATTCCCGTTGCAATATCCAATTCGACTGAAGGGCCAGAACCGCCATTTTGTGGAACGCCACTGCTAACCCGCCTAAACTTACGAACAAGGAGGAACTAAAATGGCGATATTTTTTTATTTGTTTCGATAGAAATTTCTCAAACTTCGTACACTTAATCTATATAACAAGGCGGCCATTGTGATACCAAACTTTATTGCTTTGGTTAGGGGAAACATATTTATTTTAATCAATTCCTTGACTGGACTACTCTCAGCTGGCAGATCAGGGCGCCACCACCTGGCCTCTAGGACTATATGTTGACCCAGTTACCTGGCGTAGCGACGTTTGCCGCGCCAGGGGGGCTCGGCGCGATAGGGTTAAGATTGACAGATTTGTGATGTATGTTAAAATGTCAGAATCTAAAAAAGAAGACTTGAGTTGCTATTGATTTACCTTATGAACTATGTTTACCTGTTTCAGGAGTTAATTCGAACTGCTACCTATCTACCTATCATCCGTGTATTGAAGATTTGGAGCCTCTTACCAGCAGCCCAAGTAAATACTTCCCTGCAGTCACAGTGGAGAACATGAGGACACTCTGCAGGTCGGTTCTTTCTGTTTCATTGCAAAAATATGATTCGGTTTTGAATCAAATTTCTGTTCTGCAGAGAGGTAAGGGAGTGTGTGTGTTTGCTTGTGTAGATCAACATTCAATATGTTCTATTAGACACTATGTGATGAATTTAGGTAGAAATCTCACCCCTACACATTTACCAAGGTGAGAGATCCTTTTACTTCCCACACTACAAAGACATGTTATAGAGAGGATTGGCCTTTGATATAGCAGTAAGTCTACCACTGCTGGGGTTGAAGGTGAAAAGTGGCTGCAGTGGGACTCAAACCCACAAATCCTGACAACCTTGGGATTACGGGGTGTCCAGTGCTATTTACCACTGAGCTAACTCCCCACCCCAGACGCTTTAGTTATGCTTGCGTGCAAGCATATCCGGTCTGCACCCTGCGGAGGCAAGGCGACCAAGTTTGTTTGTTTAGTTTAACATCCAATTTGTTCATGGACGAAACCTAGTGGATTGTCGGCTACAAATGTCCTTCCCCACGATACATTGAATAATCAAAGCAGAACATTCATACGAGCTTCCCTCGGACCTTATACTCTCGTTGGCATAGAAGATAAAACTGGCCCCTTGTCATGCCCTATTGCCTGTTAACTTTACAGCAACACACAGTCAATTTACTTTATATGTGTTCACTTATAAATGTTTACTATATTTCACATCTGTTTTTAAGAGGTGTTTAACCAATGTAGTATTACCGAACACACTTCTCCACCTTATATTTGTTTTTGTTTGTCATGAATTGATCCAAGGGAATTTACACTCTAATTAGCAATAGTTTACATGTGAAAGAGCTCCTTTAATGATATGTCATGATATTTTGTTTTAGTGTCGTCGAGAAAGCCAGGACCTGCATTAGTAATTTTGAGCACAAATGCACTGATGAGACAAGAGCAACGTTTCAAAGCTTGCATGCGTACTACGATCATATCTGTCATGACAATGCTCAGGGTAAGTTACTCATTTTTTAATTTGAGCCTTAAACCGAGATTTCACCTGTCACGATGATGTTGTCATCCAGGCGCTCTGTTTGTTTGTTTTGGTAGTTTAACGTCCAATTTGTTCAATTAGACTTCCTTTGGGTTTGAGCGAATCTACGAGATGAATCTAGGAAGAAATCTCACCCCTACACATTTACCGAGGTGAGAGTTCTTTTCCTTCTCACACCATATAGACATGGTATGAGAAGGACTGGCTTTTGATATAGCACTAAGTCTACCACTGCTGGGGTGAAGGAGAAAGGTGGCTGTACACCACACCACATAGACACGGTATGAGAAGGATTGGTCTTTGATATAGCAGTAAATCTACCACTGCTGGGGATGAAGGAGAAAGGTGGCTGTACACCACACCACACAGACATGGCATAAGAAGGACTGGTCTTTGATATAGCAGTAAGTCTACCACTGCTGGGGATGAAGGAGAAAAGTGGCTGTGCACCACACCACATAGATATGGTATGAGAAGGATTGGCCTTTGATATAGCAGTAAATCTACCGCTGCTGGGGATGAAGGAGAAAATTGGCTGCAGTGGGATTCGAGTCAACAAAGTCTGACAACCTTGTGATGACGAGTCCAGAAACCACGATCGACCAAAGTGAATTGGTCCCGGCTCCGCCACAGAGAGGTTCCAGCACACCACATGTAGGAGGCCCCAACGCTGACCTGTCGATCAGCCGCCACTCGGCTTCTTATAAGCCGAGTTGCGCAATATAGAGACTCCATAGCAGTTACGTGCACGGACTCACCCAAACTACCACACAGCAGGGACTGTCATGTTGGGTCCTCTAGCGTAGAACGAAAACACCACCACTCGACCACCCTGACCCCTACAATATCATTTAGCTGCCACCCTGAGTTGTTTGTTTGTTTGTTTGTGGTTTAACGTCCCAGGGGACCCTGAGGGTATATAGGGACTATCAATGATTTAACTTTTCACTTTCATAGACTTATTTCAGTCAATTCTTTTCAATGTTTCAAATATTTTCAAATATTTTCTATAAAATCAAAGAGATTTGCCTCTTTCAAAAACATGATGATATCTTTCTTTGGAATAGATTTGAACAACATTTTCATGTTGTTACTGTTTTTCAAATGCTTTCTTCTATATTCTTGTACCCTTTTACAGTTCAGCAGGATATGCTCGACAGTGATGGGAACATTGCATGCTTGGCATATTGGGGGATTTTCCCCTTTCAGGAGATATTCGTGTGTAAGTCTGGAGTGACCTATTTTCAGACGGGTCAACTTCACCTGTACACTACGACTTAATCCCCACAGTTTCTCTTCCCATTCACAGTTGAGTGAATGGTGACAGATAATCATTGATCAGTTCTTAAACACTATACATTCATTTTGGGCAAGAATAATCCTACAAAATGACAATTTTCTCAGACTTCTATGTATGCTCTTGGTTGGTTCCAGCATTTGCAACACATCGTAATTGCTTATTGAAACCAGAATTGGAAGTACGAATAGATGGCTGTGACACATCATTTTTCCAAGCAGTCTTCGCAGACAGGATAGGAAAGCCATGCGGGTAAGTACTTTAGTAGAACATATTAATTTTGTTTCCCCATGTTTCTTTCAATGAAAATATAATTAGAGACATTGAAATAGAGGCACAACAGTTGAATTACAGATTATTATCGGTATTTAAACGTCAATTACAAAATTGTTACTCTACTTGCATATCTTAAACCATTATAATCTAAAGCGTGATTCCTACTAGGCGACTTTAGGGCAGGTGCGGGGCTTCAGTCAGCGACTATGAGCACAGGTTTCTAGGAATCTCCCATGCTGCTAAGTGGGAACGTAAAATAGTCAGCGACTGTTGTCTGCCCCTCCTGATGCGTGAACGTGGTGAGTTGTGGCTGAAAACACCGGACATGATGCACACAGGCCTCCCATTATACTAGACTCGTGAACGTGGTGAGTTGTGGCTGAAAACACCGGACATGATGCACACAGGCCTCCCATTATACTAGACTCGTGAACGTGGTGAGTTGTGGCTGAAAACACCAGACATGATGCACACAGGCCTCCTATTATACTAGACTCGTGAACGTGGTGAGTTGTGGCTGAAAACACCGGACATGATGCACACAGGCCTCCCATTATACTAGACTCGTGAACGTGGTGAGTTGCGGCTGAAAACACCAGACATGATGCACACAGGCCTCCTATTATACTAGACTCGTGAACGTGGTGAGTTGTGGCTGAAAACACCAGACATGATGCACACAGGCCTCCTATTATACTAGACTCGTGAACGTGGTGAGTTGTGGCTGAAAACACCGGACATGATGCACACAGGCCTCCTATTATACTAGACTCGTGAACGTGGTGAGTTGTGGCTGAAAACACCGGACATGATGCACACAGGCCTCCTATTATACTAGACTCGTGAACGTGGTGAGTTGTGGCTGAAAACACCAGACATGATGCACACAGGCCTCCTATTATACTAGATTCGTGAACGTGGTGAGTTGCGGCTGAAAACACCGGACATGTTGCACACAGGCCTCCTATTCAAGACATCTGCAGTGTGGGAATCTACTCTCTTTTCCGAGCATCAAATTTGTAATTTGGCTATTGTCCTGTTTTAGGCGTGTTAAAGCCTACATTAAGGACTTTGTGTATTGTCTTGCTTTAGGTACATTAGAGCCTACATTGACTGTGTTTGTGTATTGTTTAGGTACATTAGAGCCTACATTGACTGTGTTTGTGTATTGTTTAGGTACATTAGAGCCTACATTGACTATGTCTGTGTATTGTTTAGGTACATTAGAGCCTACATTGACTGTGTTTGTGTATTGTTTAGGTACATTAGAGCCTACATTGACTGTGTTTGTGTATTGTTTAGGTACATTAGAGCCTACATTGACTGTGTTTGTGTATTGTTTAGGTACATTAGAGCCTACATTGACTGTGTTTGTGTATTGTTTAGGTACATTAGAGCCTACATTGACTGTGTTTGTGTATTGTTTAGGTACATTAGAGCCTACATTGACTGTGTTTGTGTATTGTTTAGGTACATTAGAGCCTACATTGACTGTGTTTGTGTATTGTTTAGGTACATTAGAGCCACATTGACTGTGTTTGTGTATTGTTTAGGTACATTAGAGCCTACATTGACTGTGTTTGTGTATTGTTTAGGTACATTAGAGCCTACATTGACTGTGTTTGTGTATTGTTTAGGTACATTAGAGCCTACATTGACTGTTTGTGTATTGTTTAGGTACATTAGAGCCTACATTGACTGTGTTTGTGTATTGTTTAGGTACATTAGAGCCTACATTGACTGTGTTTGTGTATTGTTTAGGTACATTAGAGCCTACATTGACTGTGTTTGTGTATTGTTTAGGCACATTAGAGCCTACATTGACTGTGTTTGTGTATTGTTTAGGTACATTAGAGCCTACATTGACTGTGTTGAGGCCGAGGTTAGAGCGGAGTGCGGGGAAGAGGCTGCTCAGTGGCAAGTTGGACTAGAGGAAGCAACTCGAGCTCCAACTCTTAATATCAGCGGCTGCCGCTTAGGTGAGTACTGACCAACAATATCTCCCCGGATTCTCATTCCTGATTTCATTGTAGAGAGTTCCTGTCAGGGCCCTCTAATAACACTGGAGGATTTATACAGAGATGATGAGCGTGTTTGTTTGTTTAGTTTCAATTAGACTTACTTTGGTTTACTTTACTCAAACTTGCATGTCCTGTTGGAATGACAAGGTATGCTGCCTGGTTGATCCAGGCATCCAGGAATTTACTTGGTCTCAAAGAAATGCCTGGAGTCATGAGCGGGAGGCTCAGCTGGGCCTCCCGTGTCATCTACAGAGGCAGGACATTCACCAGAGGGTTAATAGACCCATAAAGTGAGGATCACGGCGGTGATACGCGCAGATTTACAATGGTGGTTAGATTTCCTAAAGGTCTTCAACAGCCTGGTATGGGGGGAGTATAAGGCACGGAGTCACCGCCCCTGGCACAACGCCAAGCGAAAAAACGCCGCCGACATTCAACTCACACAGAGTCCGCCACAGCGCTGTCATCGAAAGACAGTTCTCTACAGCACATAAACTCTAACCTCCATGTAATATACGCAATACAATCCATAGTCGAGATTGATGGCGTATTTAAAACCGCAATTCCGATCTCCGACGCACGTACATCACAGGCCTCGCCGGCCGTTTGTTCGTGTTTGTATTTGTGGGTTTGATTTAACGTCCAGTTAAACATTGCAGGTTCTCACCAGACTTTCTCAAGGTTCTTTTACACCACAAGGGTGGTGATCGAATCTATGAAATGAATTTAGAAAGAAATCCCACCCCTACACATTTACCGAGGTGAGAGTTCTTTTACTTCCCACACCACATAGACATGGTATGAGAAGGATTGGCCTTTGATATAGCAGTAAATCTACCACTGCTGGGGTCGCTTTAGTTATGCTTGCATGCAAGCATATCCGGTCTGCACCACGAGGAGGCAAGACGACCAAGAGGGTGAACAGATTGGTAATTTCTGTCCGACCCAGCAGACCCTACATACCATTCACTCAACTGTGAATGGGAAGAGAAACTGTGGGGGATTAAGTCGTAGTGAACAGGTGAAGTTGACCCGTCTGAAAATAGGTCACTCCAGACTTACACACGAATATCTCCTGAAAGGGGAAAATCCCCCAATATGCCAAGCATGCAATGTACCCATCACTGTCGAGCATATCCTGCTGAACTGTAAAAGGGTACAAGAGAATAACAGTAACAACATGAAAATGTTGTTCGAAACTATCCCAAAGAAAGATATCATCATGTTTTTGAAATAGACAAATCTCTTTGATTTTAAATAAAATATTTGAAAATATTTAAAACATTGAAAAGAATTGACTGAAATAAGTCTATGAAAGTGAAAAGTTAAATCATTGATAGTCCCTATATACCCTCAGGGTCCCCTGGGACGTTAAACCACAAACAAAGAAAACAAAAACCATACCCAACCACTCCTATGGCAAAGGTTTCTTGACGACATTTTCGTCCTCTGGACACAAGGTGAGACCAAACTTATCGAGTTCATTGAACATTTAAATTCTGTTCACACAAGCATCAAATTTACCCATGACCTCTCACGAGAGGAGATCCCTTTTCTCGACAATAGTAAAATTAGGAGGCGACAGGCTATACATTGATCTGTACTCTAAACCCACCGATGCAAACAATTACTTACACTACACGTCAGCACACCCCTTACATTGCAAAACGGGTATTCCTTACAGTCAATTCCTACGTATAAGACGCATTTTGTTTATTTGTTTGGGTAGTTTAACGTCCAATTAGACTTACTTTGGTTTTCTTTGCTCAAATTTGCATATCCTGTTGGAATAACAAGCTATGCTGCCTGGTTAATCCAGGCATCTTACTTTTCTCAATCATATCTTATCGAAAATCTTACACTCCCTGAGGAAGTCAAGAATTTCTTTCTTGCCAGTGTTATGGAAAACACTGCACATTGTTGTCGCATTCTTCAGGAATTTCTTCCTGCTCCCTTTGGTGGCCTGACAATGTAGCATGAGATGTTTTACACTCAGCAGAGTGTTGCATGTGTGGTGGTCGCCGCCTGTCTAGCAGGTTGGATGACCCCAATCCGGAACGCTAGTTCCAGGCAGGATCCCACCCTACGCACTTACGTAGGTTGGTTCGGTTTTCGGTTAGTTTGCACAGACCTATTCACACATAACACAACAACGTCACTTAATAAACAAGGATGTTTATTAATCACTTACTTCCCGGAAAGATCTGGAAGATCTTCCCTACAAGTACAGTACCCTAGCACATGGGTGCTAGGTAACGCTGGATAGGCCAATCCGGAAGATCAGCCTAACCACCAGGAAGGTTACAAGAACCCGCCTGCAAAGTGAGGGCCCAAGGATCCGTTCCGTAGAAGGGACGCGCGAGGACAGCCTGTCGACCTACTGTGAACGCTGAGTATATATACTAAGCGTTACGTAATCCCGGTCTCCACCGCGCCACTCTCGTGTGCGCGTTGTCCGGAATCACTGCACAGTAAGGATCGGCATATCGCGCCACCTTCCGTGAAACAAACGAACACTGCTGGATTCCCGTCCCACTACATTACCCCTCCCAGTTTTTACTAAGGGGGGAACCAAGGCAGCCATTTTGCTGCTAAGGGACTACCCGATTAAAAATTACAACATATATCCAGCAGTTCTTGGTCTACTCTCTAGCTTCCTGGTGTTCACAAGAATTCACTGATACCAACGTATAAGTGAAAAAGGTGGAATTGTAAGATGGAGAAATTATTAAAAATATGGAAGATATGACATTTAGGAAAGAGGAAACGACATTTGAAGAATGAAGGACTAGCCTCGCTAGCACCTTGAATAAATGTGATATTCACCCATCTTGAGCCGGGGAGTGGGTTCTTGAGCATTGGGCAGGGAAGACTCGACAGTCGCGGACCTACAGGTGGTCAGCCCGGCCTGTCGAGCACTCTGCCTCCAGCTGTTCCGGATCTTGTTGAAGTCCTCTGTTAGCTCCCGGGGAGTGAATTGTCGTTCTCTTTCTCATCTTAAAGTATCGAGCCCAGCTGGCCCATCGGCGTAGCAGACCTACTACATTCAGCCCGATGCCGATGGGTGCTGGGCTTCCCACTGTTCTTCAAGTTGGAAGACATCCATATGTAGAGAAGGGTTAGCCTCGCTAAACACCTTCCGAGTTGAAAGTTTCCGAATACGGAAATAATGGCCAAAAAGGCAAAACAATTCTCCATCCACCTGGTAAGAGTGTGTGGTATCAGTGTTCTTTCATTTTGACTCCAGCTATACTGGCATATTTTTTTTTCTCGGCTCGAATCGAGTACCAATTAAGGCCCCAATTCTAAGCCGGATTCAGAACTTACGATCACCGACCCAAGGTAGAAATAGCCGGCGTAATCCATCAGATCAGGGGTTACGCCTACTATCTCACTATCGAGTCGATGAACTCAGTTCCGACACAGACCTGGTAAGTCAGATCTGTACCCGAAAGGCACAATCTTCCTTACCTGGTACCACACCACAGGCCGGAGGTTTTCGTGATGGGGGCCTATTACGGGCCTGACCATCGAGAGAACCTTCAGCCGTCTGAAACCAGGGTTGTGCCTTAGGGAAGTCATTTTACTGACTTTCCCCAGCCCCAACCCAGGATCGCTTATTATTGGTTACTCCTAACTTTCCCTCTACCCCTCCCAGCGATCCTTGCGGTTCGCCGAGAAAGTGCAGAATTCTGGCTAGGAGGCCACATTCTGGAAGTAGCTAGGTCGGAAAAAAAATGTTCCTCCCCGGGACTTCCCATACCCGTCTGACTTCGGATCCAGGAGAGTTGTTGGCTCTGCCGGTTCCGAGTTTAGACGGCGTCTTCCCAGCTTGTTAGGCACCAGCCGAGTTGGTCATTGTCAACCCCTAAATATCCTCGTCGGAGGATATCCTGAGGTCGAGAAGGTCCGACTGGCTTGGTGCGCTAGCCGTCGGTGGAACCAACGTTGCCAGGGCGGTCCTCTCTGGTCGCAGTGGACTCAGTTCAGACGTAGGCTGCAACTGAGACATCAACTGCTGTAGAGAGGTTGGTCCGGTATCTAAAAAGATTCCAGACTCCAATGGGATGATGTTGGCATTCACCCCCAGTGCCCCACTTGGTTCCTCGGGCTGATCTACCGGCTTAGCCCTGGAAGGCTTTGCTGATTTTTCAGCCCGTGTCACGGCGGGAGGCCTCCTTGGCTGTAGGACTTCAGTCTGATCCTGTGGGGTCTGACCGGGTCCTGACAGCGGAGTATCTACACTCACATCCATGGGCTGAGCCGCTATGGATGTAGTGTCCTGTTGGGAATTTTCTTCCACGGATGACCAACCCAACATGCCAGCGAGTTGCTGACGTGTCGAGTTTGATTCTTCCGTGGTGAACTGAAGAAATCTTCCCCGGCTCCTTTGACGGGCCAACCACGCTTCCTCAAGGGCTTGCGGGTCGTCACCGATGTCATAGAGCGACATACCCAAGTGCCGAAGACAACGTTCATCTTGGCGATGGGTCTGGGCTTCCGCCCGGGCAAACCTCGACTGGGCCGTGGTTTTTGCAGTCCAACGCGTATTGTTTAGCCAGGCCTTTCGTGGCTTCTCTTACCTCGAATCGGGCTAGGTTCACTAGCTCCTTAACGAGGCCTTCATGGAGAGACTGCGCGCCCGTTCGGACACGGCCCTCCAAGGTGCCACCTATATGCGACTCTAACTGATCCGCCCGTTGGACGTATTCAACCGACATCGCACAGGGAGAGGAAGTCACCTTTGACGCAACGGGTGATTGTGTCGTTGGTTTCTTCTTTACCTCAACAACCGGGTTGGCTGGTGGAGGGAGTGCCGGAAAGGCCTCTTCTTCCTCAACTTTCCCGGGTGCTTGGGTAACACCTCTGTTGAGCGGGGAAACTCCCAAGAGACTTGAGCTAGGACGAGTCCTAGCTGGTTTTTCTACGGGTCCGCGGGCTTTTGAAGCCGTTGGAACGTTTCCTTCACTCAGGTCTGAGAGGACTTTCAATCCCCCAGACAACTTTGGCCCTACCTGGTAAGCAGCTTCCACCACGTCAGCGATGGTGTGCTTACCCGGAGCCAATTTCTTTCTGGGCTTCCGACTGGATCGCTCAGAAGTGTCAGTCTCGCTGGACGAGGACGATGACAGCTTCTTGACCCGTCGTTTAGCCTTCGAGGACTTTTGAGACGGTTCCTGGCTAAGGGACCGTTTCTTCCTCGACTCTTTTGACATTTGTCGATGTTTTGACGCGGATAGCATCAGAGTCCCGAACCAGCCAGGATTCTTCTTCCATCCGATCTTAAACAATCGACCGTCTGTCACACAAGTCTCGGGTTCCGGTTTGCCTCTCTGAGTCTCGGAACCTAAGTCAACGAATCTCTGCCACAGATTCATGACCCGTTCCCGAGCAGCAGCACCAGCAGTCCGGTGTTCCCGGGCGATGTGTCTGACTAGACACGAACGCCTGGAACTGGCACACCCAGCCTGACAAGAACCACCCTTCTTGCCAAGGCACTGTAGCCATGGTCGTTCGGCTAAGTGTACCTCTACGAGGTGCCTAGCGTAACAACCTTCAGTCGCGTAGGTCGGTGACAATTTCTTGTCCCTCCCATGTCAACTCAAGAAGACACAATGATTGCCGTTCCCAAACTTGTGCCATGCGTACGCGATCCGGTCTTTGACCTGATCCTCGTACTTCAGCCGGCTAACTCGGGAAACTCCTTTCACCCGGTCTATGTACCAGGCGTTGGGAGAACCCTCGTCAACTAGCCACTCCTCATCATCTGAGGTTCCATCTAAACCGACACCATCGGGGATGTAATGTCGGTTTCCATGACGGAGATCTTCTAGGCAAGTGTAAGTCTTGCCCAGCAAAGAGGCGGGTATCTGTCTAGCTACCGTTCTCTTCCCAGCCCGCTTTACGCCAGGTTGGAAATCACCGTCATCATTGTCGGGGTTGGATGGGACCAGGGGTTTAGCCTTGTCCATCTCCGTTCCCCAACACTTGACCTCTCCGCCACCCGTGGCACCTGTTGAGGTACTCGGTATAGCGTCAGCCACACTAGGTCCAGCCTGTGCCGCGGGTTTGTCCGAGCCTTTCGACTCAGCCCCCTTCGACTCCTCACGCTTCCCGGTTTGAGGTTTCCCTTTCTCCGAGTCACGTGATTTCGGCTGACCTCCGGTCCTTTCTAGCTCCGCCTCAGCCCGTTTCCGGGCTGCACGACGGAGTCGCTTCCGGTTCTGTTTCGAAAGCTGCGGCTCAGTCTTGTCAGCTTCCCGAGGTTTTGACACCTCAGTCTTACTGACAGACTTCCCCGGCGCGGGTTTAGCCGGTGTTGACACCGGTTTCTCACCTTTGCTGGACGACCCTTTTACAGAGTCGTCCCCATCTCCATAGCCGTCTCTGTCCCAGCCTCAGAATTTCCGGGTTTTGCTACCGGACCCAGGGCCAAAAAGGTCCCAGCTTCCGCCAGCTCCACTCCGGGTGGAGTCCAATTTTGGTACATTGACTGTACTATGGCACGCGTTTTGGGATCTGGGATCCCAGCTAGCATTTGTTCCAGGCTCTGGGTTGAAACCTCATGCCTGGAACCCATCTCTTCGGAGGACTTCCTCGGAGAGTGACGACGCGGGCGGGCTCGGCCTCGCCTCGGCGTATCACGCTCCGATTCGGAACCTTCGGCCATAAACACATCCGAGTCAGAGGCCTCAGTTTTCACTGAGCTCGTCTTCGGACGGGCACCAGAAGAGCCCTTAGCGGCCGGGGCCGCCTCAGACTTCTTCCCGGTGTGACTTTTTCCCTTTCCGGGTCGTTCATCTCGGGTTTCCCCAAGAAGAACAGAGTCCGCAGACTCGTACCCTTCCAGGTCAAAATCACCATCATCTGACCCGATGAGCAAAGCATCATCGTCCAGATCTGCCCCCCGCTCAGCCGAAGCTGAGGATCCGGGCAGGGGTGAGGGGAGCTCGCGCTCACCCTCCGTAGACGGGGCACGGTCAGCCATGCTGCTACCGCCCGACTCCTGTGGTGCTAGGCACCACTCCGATCACAGAGTGAAGACTACTGAAAAAACAGGGTCTTATATACTCCTAAGTGACCTAGATTCACTGTCGCGAACCAATCAACCGTGTCGAGACTGGCTCATCTTGAGCGTCTCAACACCGCATGCGTGAAGAAACCAAAGGTCAGCGTTACGCTCGACTTGATTCGTTCACGCCTTCAATCACCCAGCACAGGTTCCGGAACCCGGGGAAACCCCTTTTCGAGCTCCACCCCGAGTTCTCTGTAGTGTGGGAATTCTTATCGCCGTCGTGTATCTCGCTGATAGTATGGGAGACTTGTCTAATTTCCATGTAAATGGATCAGACCTTTCAGAGCGTTCGGCAATTCTGCAGCCTCTAGAGGGTCCTCGACGGGGTCCCTTAGAGCAACGTCTGGGCTGCGGCACATAACGACTGATTTTAAGGTAACTATTTGATCAACATTCATGTATAATCGACATGTCACTGACTACCAACGATCTACATTTCGTACCATTGCTTCTCGTTGTGTTTTCGACAACCCCGGCACCACTACTCTTTGTAGTTAACCACAGCCTTCGATTTTAATCGAGAGCTGCGGCGGGGTTTTGAGTCTATTTTAGACTCCATTCTACATCTCGAACCATGTTTATTATACACGGCTCGATCTGTAGCAAATTTAGACTTTTCCGTGTCAGGTTTTTCTTCTACCCACACTTCCCTTTTTAGGTTAGCGTAAGTAGGAATCACCTTCCGCGGACGTCCCGGTTTTCGCCGTGTAGGCGAGCACCCACTCGGAACCCCGGTAACCTTTGACCGGGACTTCCCTATCGGGGTCTGCCTCCGCCGTGTTGACGGGGGTTTGACGCCCGGTTTCCCGGCTCTTTGAACCCGGGACCTCCCTGGTTTCCCAGTAGCACCCGTGTTCAGTGACACATCTCGCTTTGTAGCAGGGTGTGAAACTTCAAAGTCGGAACATTCACGCTTTCCTTCCCATAGTCGTAAACGAGCTACATGGGATTTATAATGCCTTCTTGACCATTCGTCTTCTATCACTACTGTCATTTCTGACAATAATTGAACGATTCTGAATGGTCCGTCCCAGTTAGGAGCGAGTTTTACATTTACCAACGGAGTGTGGTATCGTACAACCCGGTCTCCTACTCGGAACTTACGTGGTTTAAGATTGACGTCATGTCCAGTCTTTTGCCACTCTGCTGCTTTCGTCAGATTTCGTCTCGCAAGGTAATATCCTTCTACAAAACGTTCTCTGAGTTTTTCGACAAATCCTATGGGACAAGGATCATCCGTAGACATTCCAGGAACCCCATAGACTATGTCCGCGGGCATTACTATTTCCTCGCCAAAGACGAGTAAATTAGGTGAACACCCCGTGCTTGAATGAATGGTCCCATTATATGCGTGAGCTATAAATGGTGCTAATTCATCCCAATTCTTCCGATTTTCATCTACCAGGGTCCGAAGACACTGGATCAATGTCCGGTTGAATCTCTCTACCATACCATCTGATTGGGGACGATATGGATTCGTATGTGTCTTTTTAATCTCGAGTATCCTACACATTTCTTTCCAGATCTGGGATTCAAATTCCCTTCCTTGGTCGGAATGTAGTACGCTCGGAGTTCCAAAAGGCAACATCCAGTTTTTCACTAAAGCTTCCGCACACGTGGCAGCTTTGTGATTTTTCATGGGATAGATCTGCACATATTTTGTGTAATAATCCATCACCACCATCATACAGGTATTTCCTTCCTCTGACTCGTCGATACCAGATATGATATCTAGAGCGATTCTGGCAAACCTGACACCAAACAGTTCCTGTTGTAACGGCATCTTTCCGAGTCCTACCCCGGGTTTGACTTTGCTACATATGGAACATCCAGATATCCATCTTCGAATATCTGCACCCATTCCAGGCCAGTAGTAACGACGCCTTATTCTGGCTACCGTTCTTTTCCGTCCTAGATGAGCTGCACTCCTATGTTCATGACATAGGGTCATTAGTCCGGATCGTAATTCTCGAGGGACCACTAGTTGTAGAGCACGTTTAAGTGGTTGCAATGTGGTTCTCCATCGATATAATACTCCATCACGGACCTCTAGCTCTTTCCATTGACCACATAGATTCCGAAATTCTTGGTTTTCAGGCGAGATCTCGGGTCCTGTTGGCCTATGGAGTCCATTAGCTATCAGTTAAGTTAACCGGGACAAATCTGGGTCAGCCTGTTGACTTTCCTTAATCTGTTCTAGTGTCCACTGATAGTTTAATGGCGGCTTCACTTTCTGGGAACGTAGAGTAGCTATGACTGCTCTATGCTCGCCACAATCCCGGCAATCTGGTCGTCCACATTTCCGCACTGGTCTCCTTGAGAGACAATCCGCATTAATGTGTGACTTTCCAGCCCGGTGTTCAATCTGGCAGTTAGTCAACCCGAATTCGGAGAGAGCTGCCAGCCATCTTCCAATCATTCCCATGGCGTCTTTAAAGTTAAAGAGCCATTTGAGAGAAGAATGGTCAGTACGTAGGATGAAATCTCCACCTGCTAAGAAGTGTCGATATTTTCTTACATACACCACAACCGCTAAGAGTTCCCTCTTAGTAGTACAGTAGTTCCGCTGAATTTTACTTAAGCTGTTGCTGGCAAAAGCTATTGGAACTTCTATACCATCTTGTATCTGAGACAAAGCCGCTCCAATACTCTCATTACTAGCGTCAGTGTCGAGAATGAACCGACCCTGGGCTAGAGGGTATTTCAATACGGGGGTCTCCGTAAACTTTCTTTTCAGTCCCAGAAAAGCGTGTTCAGCTTCCGGAGTCCATTGGATCTCTTTTTGCTTCCCTGGCTTATCTAGTACTACATACTGTTGCATAGGGTGTGCAATTTCAGAAAAACCCGGGATAAAGTCACGGTAATACGAACAAAATCCTAGGAAAGACCTTATGTCTTTTATATTCTGGGGGCGTGGCCAATTAGCCACTACCTCCAACTTAGAAGGATCTGCCCGGATTCCATTTCCGGAAACTATCCGTCCTAAGTATTCCACAGATTTGCGAAACAGCTTACATTTTTGAGGTTTGAGTTTCAACCCATAAGATTGAATATGCTCAAATACCTCTCTCAGGTTTTCTAAACATTCAACATAATTCTTTCCGAAGATGATTATGTCGTCTAGATAAACCAAACACTTTTTCCACTGTAGACCCCGCAACATCTGATCCATCATGGATTCGAAAGTTGCAGGGGCGTTACAGAGGCCAAATGGCATTACTGTGAACTCGTAAAGCCCTTGATGAGTGGTGAACGCCGTTTTAGACTGATCGCCACTGTTCATCTTTACCTGCCAATATCCAGACTGGAGATCCAGAGTACAAAACCACTGGTTCCCTCCCAGAGAGTCGAGACTCTCATCGATCCGGGGTATTGGGTAGGCATTCTTCCGGGTGATACCATTCAATTTTCTGTAATCAATACAGAATCGGCAAGTACCATCCTTTTTAGTAACCATTACCACTGGACTAGCCCAAGGACTTGCACTGGGGATGATTACTTTCTGGTCCATCATTTTCCCTACTTCCTCTTCTAAAGCTTCCCGTTTTACCGGAGGTAGCCGTCGATAAGGAAGGCGGAAAGGTTGATGACCTTCAGTGTCAATCGTGTGTTCTACTCGATCCGTTCTCCCCAAGGGATCTCCAGGTCGAGTAAAGATTGACTCCATCTTTTTCAAAAGAATCCTTAGTTCATGTCGTTCCCCACTGTTTAGTGCGTCTGTTGTCTGAACTAAAGTTTCCAGAGTTTCGTGCAATGGACTCGGAACTGGAAGGGATCCCGTTCCTGTACCGATAGCACTAACCCGCACTTCTTCATAATCATTTCCTATTAAGTCCGACCTTTCCAGTTTAGATTGTCCATCTTCCCCGGTTATTTCGGAAACGGGAATAGGTGTGATTCCCTGTGGACTGGAGTCCACTAGGCCATCCACATGAGCTAGAGTTACCCAGCCCAATGTATCACCCTTCCTTAATTTAATCAACCCGGAGGTATGATTACTTATAGGAATTGATCCTTCTCTGGCACTTCCGATCAGGGTATCCCAGGCCTGTATTCCTTTTTTAGAAAACAGTTCTGGATCTGGCTCGAAAAGTGCATCTCCACGTGGTAAGTCACCTTCCCCAGCTACCAGCTATCACATCTTGTCGGACAGAAATCAATGAAGAGATCCGTCGACAACTACATTCCACCTCCATTAACTCAGGAAATTTGAGTCGGAGAGTGCCATCGGGTAGATCTACAGAGCCTCCATAGAGGGTGAGAAAATCTACGCCTAATATTCCACTTTCTTCGATATCACTGAGTATGGGACCCCATACGAATTCAGTGTTACCTATTGAGACTGGAATAATCACACTGCCATAGCACCTCATATGAGTACCATTAGCAGCTTTTGCCGAGGCTCCAGGAACATGACATTCCTGCGCAAATCCAAGAGACTGATAGAGTCCGTTGTTTAACACAGAGCGACTAGCACCAGTATCCAACAATAGATCCACTTTTCTTCCTTGAATTCTAGCCGGCACATACCAACGACGTCCTCCCAAAGGGGACGGTTGTCTTATAAACCGTGAGATTCCATCTAAGGTTCCAAGATCCCATCCGCGTTGACAAAGCCATTGCAGACAAGGATGCCCGGGTGAAAGATACTTACTACAAATCGTTGCGACCGTATTTTGTATCTTCCCCTTTTCTGGTAAGTTGGAAATATTTTCCTCCTTATACATCTCACAGGTTTGTGTTTCCTGGCACTTTCCTTCCCGGACCGCAGTGTTGCCACTCGCTACAGTCCTCCTTTGTTTTCCGGTTCACCCTGAGAGGCAACCATCAACGCAGGCAGACTACGAGATGTTTCCACCGTAGTAACGTTCCGGGTTTCTGGACAATCTGGAGAGATATGTCCCATTTTGTTGCACCGCCAACAACGTCGGACATCCAGCTGGTTTTTCTCCACCTGATTCAGTCTTTCATTGATTTTGGTCAACAACTTCATAACCTCTGAGGAATTTCCTTCAGGATCAGTGGTTATTGGTTTTGCCTCTGCCACAGAAGGTACATCGCTGTTCCTTCCAAAGCTAGGGGTTCGACCTCTTCCACGTCCCCGTCTATTGAAGCCTCCTCTTTCGAGTACCATTGAGTGGACATTAGAGAGTATATCCTCTATTTCCGCTTCCTGACACTCGTAGGTATCTTCCTCTACTTGTGACCAAGTAGAACCCACTATGTTAACCCGAGAAGTTTTCCCGGGATTAGCATATTTTCCGAATAGTATACACCGTTGTTCATAGGCATCTACTATTCGCAATACCTGCATGAAGTTCATACCGGGCTCCCATTTAGAGATGACTTCCGCTCTCACGTCATCATCTCGAAGTCCTTTTACAAACTGAGTTTGTAGATCTTCATGCAGCGCAGGAGAATCTAATCCCGTCCCTGGGTAAACCTCTAACAACATTTGTTGCAAAGCTAGCCCATAGGCGCGAGTTGTCTCCTCTTTTCCCTGGATCCTCTTTAAAAAAGTGGAACGGGGGTTCAGCGTTACCAACTGACCACAGTAGTATGAGGCTACCTCCACTAACTCATCCCATTCCGTACCACCGGAACGGCGAAAAGCGCGAAGTGCAGCTTCCTCGGGTCCATCTCGTAACGCTCTTTTGAGGTTTGTTTGTTTGTTTGTGGTTTAACGTCCCAGGGGACCCTGAGGGTATATAGGGACTATCAATGATTTAACTTTTCACTTTCATAGACTTATTTCAGTCAATTATTTTCAATGTTTCAAATACTTTATATAAAATCAAAGAGATTTGTCTCTTTCAAAAACATGATGATATCTTTCTTTGGAATAGTTTCAAACAACATTTTCATGTTGTTACTGTTTTTCAAATGCTTTCTTCTATTCTCTTGTACCCTTTTACAGTTCAGCAGGATATGCTCGACAGTGATGGGTACATTGCATGCTTGGCATATTGGGGGATTTTCCCCTTTCA
Organism: Alentia gelatinosa; assembly: GCA_950022655.1. Classification (NCBI taxonomy): domain Eukaryota; kingdom Metazoa; phylum Annelida; class Polychaeta; order Phyllodocida; family Polynoidae; genus Alentia; species Alentia gelatinosa. The sequence continues at coordinate 264,119 of OX465587.1, forward strand.
GGAGATATTCGTGTGTAAGTCTGGAGTGACCTATTTTCAGACGGGTCAACTTCACCTGTTCACTACGACTTAATCCCCCACAGTTTCTCTTCCCATTCACAGTTGAGTGAATGGTATGTAGTTTGTTTCTTATTTGCTTGTTCCAGTCAGATTGCCATTTATTCATTGTCATTTCTCTTATTGGAGCTGTCATATCCGTGTGTGGAATTTTCACTGTACCGGGATGCAACTTCAGAGCTTTCTTTGCTGCTCTGTCTGCCTCTTCATTTCCATCAATTCCTATGTGGCTTGGTAGCCAGCATAGAACTATGTCTTTCCTTCTTTTCTTCAAAATGGAAATCCTCTCTCGAACTTCTCTTACCAAAGGGTTTGTCGGAGAGTATTGGAGGATACTTTGAAGACATGACTTTGAGTCAGAATATATGATGAATTTACGATGGTGTGAGACACCTGCCCAGTATAGGGCTTTCAGTATTGCACTGGTCTCTGCAGTGAAAATACTGGCCTGGCCAGGTAATGCAGCAGTCAGATTACCATATGGTGTATGGACAGCAAAGCCCACTTTTTGTCCTTCTTTCGACCCATCAGTGTATATGGGAATGTACTCTTTGTGGTCCTTCTCTATCTTTTCCAGTTCAGTTTTGAACTGGAAAGTGCTAGTTTCACCTTTTTTGTTCTTACTTAGATCAAGAATAATCCCAGGTTTTTCCTCCAGCCAGGGAGGTGCACTTGATGGAGTTAGCTCCCTCAGATCATTGAGAGGGAGGTTTGTTTTCTCCAAGAGACTTCTGATAGAAGTAGCATATGGTGAGGCTACTCTTGGTTTGTTCTCAAATAGTCTCTGGTTATTCTTTTTGAATATTGTCTCATGTGTTGGGTTTCTCGAGTTTACCTTTGTCTTGATTGCATACTGTAGAGATAATGTCTCTCTACGGAGCTCAAGTGGTGGTATCAGAGCTTCTATTTCCAAACTCTTTTGGGGAGAGGTGCGGAATGCACCAAGACAAAGTCTAAGGCCTTGGTTCTGGATTGGTTTTAGTCTGTTCAGATAGCTTTTGCTGGCTGAGCCATACACTATGGATCCATAGTCTAATCTTGATTGAATGTAGGCTTTGTAGAGAGTGATCAAGATCTCTCTATCGGCCCCCCACCTTGTATGGCAGAGGACCTTCAGTAAATTCAGGGCTTTTTGACATTTTCTCCTCACATATTCTATGTGAGGTTTGAAAGATAGTTTGTCGTCAAAAATCATTCCCAGAAATTTCACCTCAGTTTTTACAGATATTTTGCTGTCGTGTAAGAGGAGGTTTGCTTCATGCTCACATCCCCTCTTTCTGCAGAAATGGACACACATGGTTTTGGTTTGGGAGAATCTGAAACCATTTTCAGTGGTCCATGTTTCCAAGTGATGTAGTGCTGTCTGTAGTTTTCTTTCCACTGTCGTCACGCTTTTAGATCTGTAGCACATGACAAAGTCATCAACGTACAGGCTGGCATTGACTTCAGAGGGCAGATTCTTGGTGATCTCACTTATCTTTATGCCAAACAGAGTAACAGAAAGTACGCAGCCTTGAGGCACTCCCATTTCCTGGTCAACCCGATCAGAGGATGTTGTACCTACACGTACAGTTAAAACCCTGTTGGCAAGGAAGTTTGAGATGAACTTAGTCATTCTTCCACGCAGACCTAGTCTATGTATGTCTTGCAGAATACCATACTTCCACGTGGTATCGTAAGCTTTCTCTAGGTCAAAGAATATGCCAATCACATGTTCATTTCTGGCAAATCCTTCTCTGATGAAATTCTCCAAGTTAACAAGGTTGTCACATGTGCTTCTGTTTTTCCGGAAACCTGCTTGAACAGGGTTCAAGTGGTTACCAGACTCCAGAAACCAGGTCAGCCGATTGTTTACCATTCTCTCCATGGTCTTGGCAATGCAACTTGTCATGGCTATGGGTCTATAGCTTGATGGAAGGCTATGATCCTTTCCTGGTTTCGGTATAGGGATTACAGTTGCCTCCGACCATGATTTTGGGTACAGGCCTTGAAGCCACAGTTTGTTTAAGATACTCAACAATAGGTCTAGCTGCTCCCCTGGTAGGTGTTTTAACATTTGATAATGAATATCATCTGGCCCAGGGGAGGAATCCTTTGCGTCATTGAGGGCATGACTCAGTTCCTCAAATGAAAAGGGTAGGTTGTAGTCCTCTTCATTGTTGGAGGTGAAGTTAAGTTGAGTCTGCTCTTTTGCTTCTTTGTGTCGTAGAAAGCCAGCCTCACAGTTTTCACTGGACGAGGTCCTGTGAAATTGGGTGGCAAGAGCATTGGCGATCTCTGTTTTAGTTGTTTTGATGTTTCCATGCATTTTCAGATGGTGTACTGGTGGGTTTCCTGATTTTCCATTCATTTTTCTCATAAAGTTCCAGACTTTTTTCATGGGTGTGGTTTTAGTAATGGAACTAACATACCCTTGAAAAGAATCCCTTTTGGAGGTTTTATAAATTCTCCTTGTTTGGGCATTGGTCTGGAGATAAGCAGTAATGCTTTCTGTGGTGATGTTTTTGCTCAGTCTCTTTCGTGCTCTATTTCTTTCCCTTTTGGCTCTCTGGCAGTCTTCATTGTACCATGGTTTGGATTTCTTGGAAGGGGTACGAGAGGACTTTGGAAGGCATTTCCCAGATATCTCTAACAGGGTATCTGTAAAATACCTCATTGGGTCGTCCTCCATGTCTACTACCTCCCAGGAGAGAAATCGCTCATTGCAGAGCCTTCCGAACCCTTCCCAGTCTGCTTTGGAGAGATTCCAGGAGGGATGTTTTTCATTATTGGTGTTTAGTTTGTCTGTCTCTAACATTATAGGGAAGTGATCACTTCCACAGAGATCAGTATATACTCTCCATTTAAAGTCTGCAAACAGGGTCGGATGGCATAGTGACAGGTCAATAGAGCTGTATGTACCTGTTGCAGGGTGGAGATATGTTGATGTTTTCGTGTTAAATAAGCACAGTGAGTGTTTATCTAGGAATTTTTCAATCAGTCTACCTCTTTCATCAATCCTGTTTGAGCCCCATATGGTATTATGGGCATTAAAGTCACCCATAATGATAAATGGGGTAGGGAGTTGGGTGATGAGGTTTTTCAGACTTTTATATTTTACCCTTGGTCCAGGAGGTAGATATATGGAACAAAGCGTGAGAGGGCTGTTAACTGTCAGTTTAACAGCCACAGCTTGGAGTTCCTTTTCCAAATGTACCTCAGACTGGGGGTATTTGTTATGTGCCATGACTGCCACTCCTCCAATAGGGTTCTGTGGGTCTGGCACCTTGATATATGTTTTATATCCTTTCAGAAAGATGTTTTTCTCTTCTTTACATTTGATCTCTTGGAGGCAGAGTGCAACAGGGGAATGGTCAGAACAGATGAGTTCTATTTCTTCCCTGTTGGCTCTGAAACCCCGGCAATTCCATTGGATGATGGTCTCCATCATTTCTTGACTGGTGTCTTTTGTTTGGTCAGCACCACCATAGATGTTGTTTTGGTAGGTGGTGATCCAAACCTCTTGGCAATCTCATCATTTTTCTTTCTGATGTTTTCCCTGTTGATTTTGGGCATTGGCTTTTTTGCAGCCTGTGGTGGTGATGTTGCTTTCTTGGCATATTCACCATCCAGATTTTGCCCATTTGGTGGTGACCCTGATGGTTTTGGGTCTTGTTCCTTGGAACCTGATGGTACTGGTTCCAAGGGTTTCCCCATAGCTATGGGAATCTTAGAGACAGAAGTCTCTGGAGCAGGCTCATGGGCTTGCCCAGTGGTGTTAGGGGCCTTTTTGTTTAGCTGAGGCCTAACAGCTTTTTTCAGACTTTTGGTCTGAAGAGCAGAGTTTGTTTTTCTCTGTGGAGCTATGGAGCTTGGTGTTCTCTTGGCTATTTCAGCATAGCTTACAGAATATGTGGGAGCAGAAGTTGCTCGCACAATTAATCTTGCTTCTTTAAAGGAAATCTTGCGTTCCAAGCGGACTTTTTGAATTTCCTTTTCCTCTTTAAATCTTTTACAGTTTTTTGAGGAGGCAGGATGGGTCCCAGCACAGTTTGCACAGTGGGGATCATCCTGGCACTCCTCAGTCTTGTGAGCTCTTGAGCTACACTTTCCACATATTTCCTCATTGGAGCATTTCTTAGAAGTGTGGCCGTAACGCTGGCATCTATAGCAGCGCATAGGGTTTGGCACATATGGACTCACCTTCAGCACCTCATAGGCACATTTGATCTTTTCAGGTGGGTAAGGTGTGTCAAAGGACAAAACATATGTGTTTGTCTCAATGACCTGGCCATTCCTTTTGATCTTGATTTGTGTGACTTCCGTCACTCCATGTGTGGCCAAACCTTCTGCTATTTCAGCCTCAGGTGTGCCTTCCAGGTCTTGCCATCTTATGACTCCCTTTGAGCAGTTAAGGGATCTGTGTGGGCTGACCTTCACAGTAATCCCATTCAAAGTGGTTGTCTTCAAGAGGCTGAGGCTCTGATGTTTCTTGCCTACTTGTACCAGCAAATTACCTGCTGCCATTTTTGATATTTTTATCTCTTTGTCATCCTGGGGGTTTATTGCCTTATGGATGACAAATGGAGATACTCTTTTGAGACTCTGCTCTGATTCGATTACGAGGAATCTTGGCCAGTTGTGGTTGTTGTAAACCTTTTGGCCCTCTTTTGCTTTTTTGTTGGCATGGGAGGCAGAGGTTTCCCCTGTGCTCTCACGCCCTCTTTTACTACCAGACTGGGTCTGGTCTGTTACATTTATTGTGGCACTGCCACTCTTGATACCCTCAGTTGTCAACTTGCCGAGCTCAGCCTGAGGTAGCACTGAGTCACGCGGGGGTTGTTTTCCCTGAAGCCCCGATCCAGCCGAATTTGGTTTATGTTGTACCATCATTTAGTTTTTTGGACAAAGTACCATAAGGAGGGTGTCCAACTCCCTCCTATGGGGATGATGCTTTGGTTCCCTGGATCATCCTACAGGGGGGTCGCTTTAGTTATGCTTGCGTGCAAGCATATCCAGTCTGCACCACGAGGAGGCAAGGCGACCAAGAGGGTGAACACTTGAGGTATGGCAATGCATCGACTTTATTCCAGCCATTACATTGTATGTCCTCACAAAATCCCGCGAACCAGTGTTCCCACTCCATTCCTTTCCCGTAAGGTTTTGGAATGACAGCGTTTTTTCTGGCTGCGTTCTCTGGGCGCATCATCGGAACCTTGTCAGCTCTCGCCATTGACAAGTTAAAGATCCGATCCTGTTCCCGGACTTGGTTGAACGAGTTGAACCCTAGTTCAGCTATAGCTTTACTAGTACGTTCGGAACTCGGAGAACCCATTCTTGACTCAGAGGGTAGCCGAAAGCTAACCAAAGGAGTCTTTACACCCTTTGTTCCAGATATGAATCTGTTAGGGGTCTTCTCTGGATCCTCTACATTTCCTGGTGGGGAATATAGATGATCTCTCACATTACTCCAGCCAGCTTGGGACATAGGCATCCGTTGGGATGATTCTGTCTCTGCTAGTCGAACTTGGTCCTTCATGTATTGTACATGTTGGTCCAAACGCTCGATTTTTTCTAGAGTCAATCTCGCGATGCGAGAGTTCTTCCAAGTTATGGTGCCTTTGGGCTACCTTCTCGGCGATCTCACGGTTTCGAGCTTCTAGTTCCCGACACATGTCTCTGGCTTCCCTTTCCCTATTAAACTCGGCTAAGAGTTCGGGTCCAAGGAAACCTACAGGAACTTCCTCGGAAGATACCCTTAAGGTATTTTCCGACCTATTCCGGGGAGTACTAGACTCTCCGGGACTCTCTGTCTGAGACCCAATTTTACTGAGTCCCTCCAGATCCCTTGCGGGGCCATGTCGGCTGTCGGCCGCCGGACTGAAACTCTTCAGGACCGTCGAACTCAGATTCTGAGCGGCGGTTCTCTTCCGAGATTTCTCCTTGCCAGACTTCTGGGTTTCACCCCCTCCCTCTGGTTTTGGTTTGTTTGTTTGTTTGTTTGTTTGGGTAGTTTAACGTCCAATTTGTTCAATTAGACTTACTTTGGTTTACTTTACTCAAATTTGCATATACTTTTTGGAGAAAAAGTTATGCTGACTGGTTAATCCAGGCATCTTACTTTTCTCAATCATATCTTATCGAAAATCTTACATTCCCTGAGGAAGTCAAGAATTTCTTTCTTCCCAGTGTTATGGAAAACACTGCGCATTGTTGGTGCATTCTTAAGGAATTTCTTCCTGTTCTCTTTGAAGGCCTGACAGCATAGCATGAGATGTTTTACACTCAGCGGAGTGTTGCATGTCTGGCACACTTTGTTTGTTTGTTTGTTTGTTTGGGTAGTTTAACGTCCAATTTGTTCAATTAGACACTTGTCGTCATTCCGGGCCGGAAGAGTTTGTTGAGAAGTTACCTCCCCATCTTCACTCTCCTGTTCAGCCTTAGATCTGGTTTTTATTCCAGATCCGTGCATTTACCGAGAATCCCGGGTTGTGCAAGCAACCTGGGATCCTGGTCACGGCACCAGTGTGGTGGTCGCCGCCTGTCTAGCAGGTTGGATGACCCCAATCCGGAACGCTAGTTCCAGGCAGGATCCCACCCTACGCACTTACGTAGGTTGGTTCGGTTTTCGGTTAGTTTGCACAGACCTATTCACACATAACACAACAACGTCACTTAATAAACAAGGATGTTTATTAATCACTTACTTCCCGGAAAGATCTGGAAGATCTTCCCTACAAGTACAGTACCCTAGCACATGGGTGCTAGGTAACGCTGGATAGGCCAATCTGGAAGATCAGCCTAACCACCAGGAAGGTTACAAGAACCCGCCTGCAAAGTGAGGGCCCAAGGATCCGTTCCGTAGAAGGGACGCGCGAGGACAGCCTGTCGACCTACTGTGAACGCTGAGTATATATACTAAGCGTTACGTAATCCCGGTCTCCACCGCGCCACTCTCGTGTGCGGCGTTGTCCGGAATCACTGCACAGTAAGGATCGGCATATCGCGCCACCTTCCGTGAAACAAACGAACACTGCTGGATTCCCGTCCCACTACACATGTCTGGCAAACAGGTGCTACTTCACCTCTTAGGAGGTGCCCATGTGTTAGTTTGGTGTGACCGGTCCGCAGACAGGTCAGTTTTACCTGTTCAGTTCGTGTCAGGTTGTCTTTCCTAAAGTTTTGGCTAGTAGCCACTACAATTTCTTGTAGTTTGTTGTCTCTGGTGCAGTTCCAGAGTTTCTGCCAAGCTTTGTGAATGTGCTCCTTGGCCATTGGTTTCAGGTCTGTCTGTGGAACTGTGTGGGCTCCAACTTCTCTGCTCAATCCATTTTTGGCTGCTTGGTCTGCAGCTTCATTTGCTTCAATTCCGATATGACTCAGCAGCCAACACATGGCCACCTCTTTGCCATGTTCTCTCTGTAGTTCTGTGTATGACAGTTTGATGTCTCTGATGACAGCATTCTTGGGATCATGCTGTCCAATGGATTGTAGACAAGATTTAGAGTCTGAGATTTGTTTGTTTGTTTGGGTAGTTTAACGTCCAATTTGTTCAATTAGACTTACTTTGGTTTACTTTACTCAAATTTGCATATCCTTTTGGGAGAAAAAGTTATGCTGACTGGTTAATCCAGGCATCTTACTTTTCTCAATCATATCTTATCGAAAATCTTACATTCCCTGAGGAAGTCAAGAATTTCTTTCTTCCCAGTGTTATGGAAAACACTGCACATTGTTGGCGCATTCTTAAGGAATTTCTTCCTGTTCTCTTTGAAGGCCTGACAGCATAGCATGAGATGTTTTACACTCAGCGGAGTGTTGCATGTCTGGCACACAGCTGCTACTTCACCTCTTAGGAGATGCCCATGTGTCAGTTTGGTGTGACCGGTCCGCAGACGGGTCAGTTTCACCTGTTCAGTTCGTGTCAGGTTGTCTTTCCTAAAGTTTTGGCTAGTAGCCACTACAATTTCTCGTAGTTTGTTGTCTCTGGTGCAGTTCCAGAGTTTCTGCCAAGTTTTGTGAATGTGCTCCTTGGCCATTGGTTTCAGGTCTGTATGTGGAACCGTGTGGGCTCCAACTTGTCTGCTTAATCCACTTTTGGCTGCTTGATCTGCAGCTTCATTTCCTTCGATTCCGATATGACTCGGCAGCCAACACATGGCCACCTCTTTGCCATGTTCTCTCTTTAGGTCTGTGTATGACAGTTTGATGTCTCTGATGACAGCATTCTTTGCATCATGCTGTCCAATGGATTGTAGACAAGATTTAGAGTCTGAGAAGACTATAAATTTCTTGTGTTGTGACACTCTCATCCAAGTCAAGGCATGCAATATAGCATTGGCCTCAGCAGTGAAAATGCTGCTCTTGCCATGGAGGGCTTTCTTCAGGTGGCCGTATGGTGTATGGACTCCATAACCAACACGGTTACCGTCTTTTGAGCCATCGGTATACACCGGTACATGGTCTTTGAAACATTTCCTTATGGTCTCATAGTCCTTCAGAAAGACACTTTCAGGGGTGTCACCTTTCTTGTTTTTTGCCAGGTCAAAGAGGATCGAGGGAGTTTCCTGGTCCCATGGAGGGGTTTCAGGTGGCCGCTCACCTCTTATTCTTTTCATTGGGATGCCTGCTTCTCGGTATTGAGCTCGTGCTCTGACCGGGAATGGTTTTATGGCATTTGGGTTGTCTTTGTACATTTGTTGATTTTCTTTGAAAATCAAGTTGTAGGCTGGGTTTCTTGGGTTGGCCCTAACTCTCATAGAGTATTGTAGAGACAGTCCCTCCCGTCGCAGATGGAGTGGGGGGATTCCTGCTTCTACATACAGGCTTTGGGCAGGTGTTGTTCTAAATGCTCCTAGGCACAGTCGTAGACCTTGGTTCTGGACAGGTTTTAACCTGTCCAGGTAAGATTTTGCTGCTGATTCATACACAACTGATCCATAGTCCAGTCGTGATTGGATGTACATCTTGTACAGAGTGAGCAGTGTTTCACAGTTAGTTCCCCAGTCAGGGTGACTGAGGACTTTCAGAAGGTTCATGGCTTTCTGACATTTTCTCCTCAGGTACTCGATATGTGGTTTGAAAGACAGTATTCTGTCAAACACCAGTCCGAGGAATTTGACATCCTCTTGGACTGTCAGTTCCTTGTTCTGGAGACTGAGGGAAGGTTTGTCCACGCATCCTCGTCTACGACAGAAGTGAACTGCACATGTCTTGGTCTCAGAGAATTTGAAGCCATTTTTGTCACTCCAAACATGAAGTTTGTCTAGAGTTTGCTGCAGTTTTCTTTCAACTGTGTGCATGAATCTGCTCTTGTAGCAGACAACAAAGTCATCTACATAGAGGCAGCAGTTGACATCCTTCTTTAGTTGTTTCGCTATGTCATTGATCTTAATGCCAAATAGGGTGACAGAGAGGACACAGCCCTGGGGTACACCCATTTCCTGGTCGACTCTCTGGGAGATGGCACTTCCGAGGCGAACACTGAACGTCCTGTTAGTCAAGAATCGTTTAATGAACCCCGTCAGTCTTCCTCTCAAACCCATATGCTGGATGTCCCTCAGGATGCCGTGCTTCCAGGTGGTGTCATATGCCTTCTCCAGATCAAAGAAGACTGCAACCACATGTTCTTTGTTGGTAAAACCCTCACGGATCCAGCTTTCCAGACGGACTAAATGGTCAGTGGTGCTGCGTCCTTTACGGAAGCCTGACTGATAGGGAGTCAACAAGTCGTTGGACTCTAAGTACCATACCAGTCTGTTGTTCACCAGTCTTTCCATGGTCTTTGCCATACAGCTGGTCATAGCTATTGGCCTGTAGCTCGAGGCGATACTGGGATCCTTCCCTGGTTTGGGGATTGGTATCACCGTCGCTTCAGACCAGGATGGTGGATAGTTGCCAGTTGTCCAAATGTTGTTGAACACCTCCAGGAGCAGGTTGAGAGCATCATCTGGAAGATGTTTTAACATTTGATAGTGTATGTCGTCAGGGCCAGGGCAGGAGTCCCTTGCCTGGGAAAGGGCGTGTCTTAACTCCTCCATGGTGAAAAGCCTATTATAGGTTTCCTTGTTATTGGAGGTAAAGTCAAGTCTCCTTGCCTCCTCCCTCCCTTTGTGCTCTAGGAAGGTGTTTGAGCAGTTATTTGATGAGGAGACATTGCTGAAGTGGTTCGCAAGGGCATTTGAAATGTCCTTGTTCACTTCTAATATCTCCCCACCTTTCTTGAGATGGTGGACAGTAGATGAGGTGCCTCCATTTAGTTTCTTCACCTCCTTCCACACTTTCCGCATTGGAGTTGTACTGGAGAGGGAATTAACATATCTATGGAAGGACTTGTGTTGTGACATTTTCATCCAAGTCAAGGCATGCAATATAGCATTGGCCTCAGCTGTGAAAATGCTGCTCTTGCCATGGAGGGCTTTCTTCAGGTCGCCGTATGGTGTATGGACTCCATAACCGACACGGTTACTCTCTTTTGAGCCATCGGTATATACCGGTACATGGTCTCTGAAACGTTTCCTCATGGTCTCATAGTCCTTGAGAAAGACAGTTTCAGGGGTGTCACCTTTCTTGTTTTTTGCCAGGTCAAAGAGGATTGAGGGCGTTTCCTGATCCCATGGAGGGGTTTCAGGTGGCCTCTCACCTCTAATTCTCTTCATTGGGATGCCTGCTTCTCGCTACTGAGCTCGTGCTCTGACCGGGAATGGTTTTATGGCATTTGGGTTGTCTTTAAACAGTTGGTGATTCTCTTTGAAAATCAAGTTGTAGGCTGGGTTTCTTGGGTTGGCCCTAACTCTCATAGAGTATTGTAGAGACAGTCCCTCCCGTCGCAGATGAATTGGGGGGATTCCTGCTTCTTCATACAGGCTTTGGGCAGGTGTTCTTCTAAATGATCCTAGGCACAGTCGTAGACCTTGGTTTTGGACACGACTGATCCGTAGTCCAGTCGTGATTGGATGTACATCTTGTACAGAGTCAGCAGTGTTTCACAGTTAGTTCCCCAGTCAGGGTGACTGAGGACCTTCAGAAGGTTCATGGCTTTCTGACACTTTCTCCTAAGGTACTCGACATGTGGTTTGAAAGACAGTATTCTGTCAAACACCAGTCCGAGGACTTTGACTTCCTCTTGGACTGTCAGTTCCTTATTCTGGAGACTGAGGGAAGGTTTATCCATGCATCCTCGTCTACGACAGAAGTGAACTGCACATGTCTTTGTCTCAGAGAATTTGAAGCCGTTTTTGTCACTCCAAACATGAAGTTTGTCTAGAGTTTGCTGCAGTTTTCTTTCTACTGTGTGCATGTATCTGCCCTTATAACAGATGACAAAGTCATCTACATAGAGGCAGCAGTTGACATCCTTCTTTAGTTGTTTTGCTATGTCGTTGATCTTAATACCAAACAGGGTGACAGAGAGGACACAGCCCTGGTCGACTCTCTGGGAAATTGCACTTCCGAGGCGAACACTGAACGTCCTGTTAGTCAAGAATCGTTCAATAAACCCCGTCAGTCTTCCTTGAACGATTCTAGGCGACAAGACTTTGTGCGACACTGCCTGATCAAGGCCGCGCACCTGAGCACACTCCTGGCACAAAGCCTAATGCGGGCTGACAATCAACACAACAAAAATCGAAGGGGAAAAGACACACAGACAGACGGGATGTAGATCTTAGTCACCACCTTCCACCCCACTTTCAACAACCTCATACACATTGTAAGAGACAACTGGCACATACTGGCCTCTTCGCATCGTACAAAAGACATACACGCACAGAGAACATGCGGAACCCTCCCACACTACGCAAAAGCCTAGTGCGGGCCAAACTAGATTACCACCCGGGCATAAAAACAGTACATAAATCGGCCTTAACAGGCCGTACATACAATGTCTGCAATAGAACCAATTGTCAATATTGCATGCGACTGGACACTTCCGGCCATATCAGATCTACGACCACAGGTCGAGATTACACCACAAAATACAATGTATCATGTCAGAGTTCCAATCTGATATACTGCATCACGTGTGCCAAATGCGGCATCCAATACGTGGGTCAGACGAAACGACGCCTCATGGATCGTTTCCAAGACCATTTCCACAAGGTGTGACATCGGCAGATCGTGGACTTCATACACTCATACCCTGAGAGTATACACTCTCAAAACTTGAGAAATAAAATGGAGAAAAATTGGATACACCGCCTCCGAACCCAGATACCGGAGGGGCTGAATCTCATAGACACTCCAGTCTACCCCTCGGCCGCCCGTTGAAGATTGAGATCAAATCCCTTTGCCTCGTCAATTTTTTTTAATGTATACGGGAGATCAATAATTCCCAATGGCGACCGCTTTTTGATCGATTCCCGAAAACGGGAATCTGTAGCCACCGCACCACTCTGTCATTCACAGGCCAAATAATCTTTATTTATAACCCAGTTAAAAACATCTGTTCACAACACATATGACAGCACAAGTCCAGATATTACAACCTGGCACCTTGATAGAACCCTTCAAAGCTGATTACGATGCCTGATGAGCCGAGCACGGCGAAACCTTGACTTTTTTCCCCCAGTTTGACTCTCAAACTCCTCACAATATTTAATTGTGACCACAAACAGTATCACACTGTCGGTTCCCTATGGATCACCATAGAGACACCGGGGATACAGTTGTTGACACTATGATGTCACATCTGACAGTGCGCCATGGTTACAGTGGTTAGGTGCAGTTCTAATAACTGCCATTCAAGGTAGCATCGCTTAGGGAGCACGATGTTGCCATGTCTATATTGATTTATAACCTAACTCTGGTGCCCATGACCACACAAACACTAATTAGGTTTGTTGCCTTCCTGTCAACAATTGGTTCGTTGGTTGGTTGGTTTGATTTAACGTCCAGTTAACAATTCCAGTTTCTCACCAGACTTTCTCAAGGTTCTTTTACACCAAAAGGGTGGTGATGGAATCTATGAAATGAATTTAAAGGGAAACCTCAGCCCTACACATTTACCGAGGTGGGAGTTCTTTTACTTTCCACAGCACATAGACATGGTATGAGAAGGATTGGCCTTTGATTTAGCAGTAAATCTAACACTGCTGGGGGGGGGGGGGGAAGGAGAAAAGTGGCTGCAGTGAGACCCGAATCAACAAAGTCTGACAACCTTGATATCACCAGTGCTCTTTACCACTGAGCTAACTCCCCACGCTGGTCACTTTTGTTATGCTTATGCGCAAGCATATCCGGTCTGCACCACGAAGAGCCGAGGCGACCAAGAGGGCAGACAGATTGTTAATTGCTGTCCACCCCAACAGACCCTCCTGTCAACAAGGCTCAAATTCTCTTCCATCTGACAGTATCTGGGCATGACCTCCCACATGCACAAAGAAGGGGTCTCCGGGACCGCTAAAGATAATAATAGCCTGCTGCCAGTACTTAGGAGAGCAGGGCGCCCTCTAGGAGACATGGTCTGCAGAATGGAACCAATTATCCTCACCAGGCTTCTGGTATTCCTCACCAAATCAGGCATTATACTGATTTTGTTTGTTTGCGCGTTTAACGTCCAATTTGTCCTATTAGACTTTATCATACTGACAATGGCAAACCAGTCGCTGCATCATACTGATCGGGTGAGCAATCTTACGAGTAGGAAACTGTTGCCTGTAGTTGGCTACAGGTCAACCCTCAGTGCAGGACAGTTTTGGTCATTAAAGGTTCTCCTTTGTTCTTTTCTATTGCTTTTCAAAAATCTTTATTTCCTGGAGAAACTTCAGAATTTCTCTTTCCAGTGTGGGTGCTACTTCAATTACCATACCTCTCAAAAATCCCCCTTTAGGTTTTACTTACAGTTTCCATTACTCAGAGTATATTGTAATTCTGTTGATGAACGGGGATAGTAACTCGATTTTGTTTTGTGATCTTCTGCCGTAAATCAAAACTGTGCTTTGGCTTCCAGATATGGGGAGTCGAGCCTACTGCACACAAGTGAATGTGGAGAAATGCTTAGAATATTTGGATAGTCATCCAATAGAAGATGGAAGACACATTGTCCCAACCCACGATACTGAAGTCCTTAAAGAAATGTGCATGTGAGATGACATTTTCATTATATTTTCCATTGTCTTACTTAAATCCTTTAACTTTTAGCCATTATACAAACCAGGGTTCGTACATAGACAGGTCAGTAAAATCCCAGGCTTTTCCAGGCTTTAATATTCCTTTTTCCAGGCACACCAATATATGAATCAATAGCATCTTGCTAGCGAATGAAACTATCCGATAATTTTTTCATATTTATTTTCTGAAGGATGCATATCATATTTAGTCACTCTTTTTAAAACCATGCCTAATTCATCATCACATTTAATTAAATTTCTTCATCTTCTTTACTGCCAGTGGAATTTCAGTGGTTTGGGATAGATATCTTCAAATCTTTTTCTTTTTTTTGCCACGTTTAACTATAAAGAAAAATAACCAAAATCCTGCTATATTATTAGCAATTTGCTAAATATGGTCCAATAAAGGATTCCTAGAACTATTAACCATTGACATTTCGTAGGCAGTCAGGTATGAATGAAACTCAAATAACAGAATTTCAAAGACTAAACAATTTCTTTTATGCAAAACTAAAAATTCCAGGCTTTTCCAGGACTGGAATACCCAAAAGCATAATTTCAGACTTTTCCAGGTTTTCCAGGCTCTGTACGAACCCTGATAAACAGTTCTAACACAGGGTTATATCTTCCACTGTATTATTTGGATATTTGAAGGAGTGGTTCCTAAGTATCACCAACTTTTTTCTCAGCAAGACGAAAGGTAATTTACTGAGTGTAGATAACATGCTCAGATACGCTACCTAGGTTTGGGAGAGGCAATAGTGTTTCAATATTCTGCAAAGTTTGTTTGTTCATTTGGGTAGTTTAACGTCCAATTTGTTCAATCAGACTTGGTTGTTTGTGTAGTTTTACATCCTTTTGAGACTGACTCATTGGTTGACCTGGTTCTTAAGACATATATTAATTCAACTTTGGCTTGCTTGTAGCAGTGGGATCCTTTACCCGTTTTATAGTGCTGCCTCACTGAAGGGCCACGACCATGGACATAGCACTCCAATAGCCACATTATACTGTCAACGGCAAACCAGTCGTTGAGGTAGTCAGTTCAATTTGTATTTATGATTTTACAATGTACAGAAACAGTTCTGAATGTTGCTTTTCTTCAGGGCATATGAAAGAGTTAGGCCATGCATTGACACATTGAAAGATGAGTGTCACAAATTTATACAACGGCAACTTCAATCTCTGCATGACAGCTATGAGTATATATGTGAGTCACATATGCAAGGTATGTTTCATTAATATCCTTCTTGTTGTTCCCTTAATTTCCCTGTTATCTTTGTTTGGGTAGTTTAACGTCCAATATGTTCTATTAGACTTACTTTGGGTCTGATCTGTGAGATGAATTTAGGTAGAAATCTCACCCCTTCACATTTACCGAGGTGAGAGTTCTTTTACTTCCCACACCACCTGGACATGGTATGAGAAGGATTGCCCCTAACTATAAATAATGAATCCTCCTTTGTTTTGTTTTTTGTTTGTTTGTTTGTTTTGGTAGTTTAACGTCCAATTTGTTCAATTAGACTTTGAATCCTCCTTACCTGTAAAGTATCCAACTTCACACTAAAAGAACTGTATTTCTCTTTTTAAGGTATTGTGAATACTAAACTGTATGCTTCTATTCGTAGGGTATCTTCAACACAGAGATTGCTTTGCCAAACCAGATCTTCTCGCAGCAGGAATAAAATGTGAATCAAGCTACCAATCATTATCCGACTCAAAAGAAGGAGACCTAGAAAGCGAGCGTCGCAGGATATGCAAGTGAGCAAGTCCAATACATGGATTAAACATCAGAATAGTTTGTTACAATGTCTTTAGAATGTTTTAAGAATTATTTACAACATAAAATTGGAGCCTAACCCCTTCTATAATACCACACAGCTAGATGCCTGTATGTTTGTTTGTGGTTTAACGTCCAAGGGGACCCTGAGGGTATATATAGGGACTATCAATGATTTAGCTTTTCACTTTCGTAGACTTATTTCAGTTAATTCTTTTCAATGTTTTCAAATATTTTATATACAATCAAAAAGATTTGCTTCTTTCAGAAACATGATATCTTTCTTTGGAATAGTTTTGAACAACATTTTCATGTTGTAACTGTTTTTCAAGTACTTTCTTCTATTTTCTTGTACTGTTTGTTTGTTTGTTTTGGTAGTTTAACGTCCAATTTGCATCTTGTACTGTGGTGCGAGACACCTGCCCAGTGTAGGGCTTTCAGTATTGCACTGTCTCTGCAGTGAAAATACTGGCCTGGCCAGGTAATCCTGCAGTCAGGTTACCATATGATGTATGGACAGCAAAGCCCACTTTCTGTCCTTCTTTCGACCCATCAGTGTATATGGGAATGTACTCTTTGTGGTACTTCTCTATCTTTTCCAGTTCAGTTTTGAACTGGAATGCACTAGTTTCACCTTTTTTTGTTATTACTTAGATCAAGAATAATCCCAGGTTTACTCTCCAGCCAGGGAGGAGCACGTGGTGGAGTTAGTTCCCTCAGATCATTGAGAGGGAGGTTTGTTTTCTCCAAGAGACTTCTGTTGGAAGTAGCATATGGTGAGGCTACTCTAGGTTTGTTCTCAAATAGTCTCTGGTTATTCTTTTTGATTATTGTCTCATGTGTGGGGTTTCTCGAGTTTACCTTTGTCTTGATTGCATACTGTAGAGATAATTTCTCTCTATGGAGCTCAAGTGGTGGTATCATAGCCTCTATTTCCAAACTCTTTTTGGGAGAGGTTCGGAATGCTCCAAGACAAAGTCTAAGGCCTTGGTTCTCGATTGGTTTCAGTCTGTCCAGATAGCTTTTGCTGGCTGTGCCATACACAGTGAGTGACCTATCCGAAGACGGGCCAGTCTTGTCACTTCACTTCTTGTCAAGCCTGCATAGTCTTGATTTCTGCCAACTGATGGTTCAATGGCATGTAGTTTGTTGTCCTGGCTTGAGCTCCATCGGCTCTGCCATTCACGTTTAGTGTACTCTTTGGAGATTCAGAGAAGGTCTGAGTGTTTTCTATTTGCAAGCACTAAGTCTGTCGGTGGCCACCACCGACTGAATGTTGGTAATATTTGATGAGTGAGGATGTAGTTTGTCTTGTTTCTACTACATTTCACATGTCCATACCAAATTTCACACTAAAATCTTGAGGATCACTAAGAAAATCAAAGTGTTTTGATTCTCTTGGTCTGAGGGGGAAGCAGACAGGATTGCCTTATAACATAATCGTGACCAAAACAATTTCAAATAAGTGGGAGCTGTTTTTTAGGGGGTGCGTCAACCAACCACGACAGGGCTGCGACACGCGCCGAATAGAAAGTTCCAATCGCAGCCTTGTCGCAGCCTTGTCGTGAGAAGGGGGGCTGTCGTGACCCCTTGTCGCAGCCTGTCGGGAAGTGCACGCTCCACCTAAATATTCTATCGTAGACCTCTGTGACAACCTCCCGACACAACACGGCTCCAAAATCGAACATGTTCGATTTTGTCGTAACCTTGTCGGGAGGCCCCCAACAAGCTTCATGTCGCAGCCTGTCGTGGCCTTGTCGTAGCCTCTTGTCGGGAACTGTGGTCCACCAACCACGACAAGGCTACGACAAGGCTTCTAATCGTAGAGCTGTCGTGGACCCTGTCGGAAAGCCGTTGTTGCAGCCTTGTCGTGGTTGGTGGACGCACCCCCTTAGACAGCGACATCTTTATTAATGATCATGGAAAAAGGGTGACTGATTGGGAGACCGTATTAGGGATTGTCATCACTGTTGGGGTGTGCTGATCACTGTTGAATTGATCACTGATAGCAATCATTTCAAAATGTTGTTTTTGTTTGTTTTTTTGGGTAGTTTAATGTTTATTTTTTTCAATTAGACTTACTTTGGTTTACTTTACTCAAATTTGCATGTCCTGTTGGAATGACAAGGTATTCTGCCTGGTTGATCCAGGCATCTTACTTTTCTCAATCATATCTTATCAAAACTCTTACATTCCCTGAGGAAGTCAAGAATTTCTTTCTTCTCAGTGTTATGGAAAACACTGCTCTTTTTTGTCACATTCTTTAGGAATTCTTCCTGCTCTCTTTGGTGGCCTGGCGTTCGCTGTAAATGTAAACATGCCAGTTACCAGCATTGAGGCATGCACAACACCATCTGGTGAGAGTTGGCTGAACTACAGGCTATTTCAACAGCTCAACATTATATGGCATGAAACTGGTATAGCCTGGAATAGTCTCAACAATGATACTAGACAAATTGACACATGCGAAAGTTTCAGAAGATACACAAAGGGAAACCTCACTGCTTGTTTGTTTGGGTAGTTTAACGTACAATTTGTTCAATTAGACTTACTTTGGTTTTCTTTACTCAAATTTGCATATCCTGTTGGAATAACAAGCTATGCTGCCTGGTTAATCCAGGCATCTTACTTTTCTCAATCATATCTTATCAAAAATCTTACATTCCCTGAGGAAGTCAAGAATTTCTTTCTTGCCAGTGTTATGGAAAACACTGCACATTGTTGTCGCATCTTTCAGGAATTTCTTCCTGCTCCCTTTGGTGGCCTGACAATGTAGCATGAGATGTTTTACACTCAGCGGAGTGTTGCATGTCTGGCACACAGGTGCTACTTCACCTCTTAGGAGGTGCCCATGTGTCAGTTTGGTGTGACCAGTCCGCAGACGGGTCAGTTTTACCTGTTCAGTTCGTGTCAGGTTGTCTTTCCTAAAGTTTTGGCTAGTAGCCACTACAATTTCTTGTAGTTTGTTGTCTCTGGTGCAGTTCCAGAGTTTCTGCCAAGCTTTGTGAATGTGCTCCTTGGCCATTGATTTCAGGTCTGTATGTGGAACTGTGTGGGCTCCAACTTGTCTGCTCAATCCATTTTTGGCTGCTTGGTCTGCAGCTTCATTTCCTTCAATTCCGATATGACTCGGCAGCCAACACATGGACACCTCTTTGCCATGTTCTCTCTTTAGTTCTGTGTATGACAGTTTGATGTCTCTGATGACAGCATTCTTGGGATCATGCTGTCCAATGGATTGTAGACAAGATTTAGAGTCTGAGAAGACTTGTGTTGTGACATTTTAAATTTATAGTCTTCTCAGACTCTAAATCTTGTCTACAACCTCACTGCCCTACGTTTTTTCCAGTTCCCAGTACCATTCTCCATCACATTATTATCATTATGAGTATTGATATCTAAAAATAGCACTAAATATATCATATAGTATTAGTCTCTGTTCCTGTGCTACCCAGTGATTTGAAAATGTATACTAATAACTTCAACTTATAATGAACACTTAGTACTTCATGTTACCTTCTTATATGCTTATAACCGTTAATAAACCTACCGAAACTGATTCTTGGCCCTGGAGCCTACTGAAAATAGGATGACATATATATCCTAGTAGCTAACTCGAGAATAAAGATCAACATAAAATATATAATATATATATCGACAGGACCTGTTCAAAAACAAAATGTGCCTCACATGTATATTACTATTTTGGATAAGTGTATGACATCCAGATAGAAACATCCACTGCACATCTTTTAATTTTGAAAGGTTTTAGATTTGAATATCAGACCAGTATGACAAGTCTGACCCTGTCACTGTTTTGGAGATCATTTCAACTAAATTGTCACCAAATCATCATGACTCTGGAATGCAAAACAGGAACCAAGACCTCAAAACCCATCAGAAATATCGCTGTTTTTATGATCATTTGTCTATGGAATGCAATGCCCCTTAACTGGTAAACGGTCACTATTAACGAATGTCAAGATTGAAAAACACCTCCCAGGCTCTTTCCAGTAATCATTCTAGCATTGATCACTGGTTCCTGAAAATAATCGGTCAAAGTAAAATGACCCTTTGTTCATCTAGAATATTCTTTTGCTTTTCAGAAATGACCATGAATTTGTGGACTGTGTGTATAATGTGGTTGAGTCTGTCTGTGACTCGAAGGCTGCATTATGGCAGTGGGGACTTCGTGTGGCTGTGCACAACCCATTCCTGGAATACTACGGATGTCCATTGAAAACTGTAGGTGAGCGAACGAGTGTCCTCACCCTGAAATCGTCACAGTCCCTCAACCTCACCATGGTGGCTGTCTTCATCGCGGTGCTAATTGTCATCAGTGTGATTGTTGTCTCTGCGGTAATCTGCTTCTTGAAGAAGAAGACTCGTCGCGCGAACAGACCGCAGCGCCTGGATGAGGAGCCCCCAGCAGGCACAGCGCCCGGTGTGCCGCCGCCCGCGGGCCCGCAGCCCGAGCTGGTGCTGGGAGTTGAAGGCGCCACTTACCTCGCCCCTCCGGAGTACACCGAGAAGCCCGGCCTCGGCGAAGTGCTCGCCCAGTTCAATGCCATGCCTGACGAGACCAAGGTCCCTCTGCCCGAATATGACAACGACCTCAGTGAACCCATTCCAGAGGACGACCCGAGAAACCACGTGTACATGGAGGTGGCGAACCTGAGAACAAGGATCTCCAAGTGAAAAGGCTTGGTTCCATTTATCCCACTTCGGAGCCAATCATCTGTCAGGCTCTGGGTTGAGCACTGCTCGTGGGCTGTATTTTTCCGTTCACTAGGATGTGGGAATCGTGGTTTGAAAAAAGCACTGCTTGTGTTCATCGTGTTCGTTGCTCCTAGAAATGTGGGAAAAGCGTTGCTCCAGTAATACCAAATCATGTGTGGTATCGCTACACTTTACAAGTCCACATTTTCTGTGACATAGGTGAAAGGTTCATTAAATTGATAATTGAATACAAATAGTGACAAAACTATGATGCGATCCGCAAAAAAATCTGGAGCAACGGTTTAGACCTCGCGCGGCTACTCTGCGATCTGTAAAACGTGGAGCAACGCCCCCTGGTGCTAAGTCGGGTGCCAAACACTGCATGACCATGACCAGCTCCAAATCCAGGTCAATGAATGAAGCCCCACAGCAGCTCACAGGAAAATAACAGAAAAAGGCCACTCTGAGTCTTTCATGAAGAGGGTGAAGGGAAGAATACACAAGCAGCAAAGTGAGCAGCCTAGAAAGGAAAGAACACTATGGAAAGAATACCATGTTTCTTTATATTCAAAATGCTTTGATGAGCTTCCTAGAAACTAGTGTTATAGAGGAAGCTAGAGGAAATTCTTTCTAAAATATAATATTTTAGCAGGCCGGGATATTCTATGAACAATATTTCTGTTGCTGTTGTTTATAGATTTTGATCAGATCTACCGCTGTGGGAGATCTTCCATTGGAAGGTCGCTCACCATACATCAATCCATGGTGCAATCAGGGCGACATATTCCAGTCACAGTTCTACAGTTTACTGGAGTGAACGTGCATGTATTTGTACACTGGAATAAGTTAGTGAAAACTGGCACCCTGGTCTCTGACAGGCCCAGTTGATGCTATGAGGATGGTGAATGGAGATATATGACCACTACTCATATTCTCATAACCACTACTTATATTTCCATAACCATGGCCCCTAAAATACGGTAATCTAAAAAAACCACTTGTTTTGATTCTACTTTTGTTAGATTTAATTTCCGCCATCAAAGTCATCCATCTCCTGTATAGCATGCCCCTCATCTACTCTCCGTTATTACCCACCTAATACGGAGTCTCCATACTAAGCCCACGGAGCCTCCAGATCGCTACTGAGAAGCTGTATTCTCCTAGGAGAACATAGCTTGTTGGCCACCTGACGGGCATTATAGAAACTATTTCATATAAACAATGCCTGGCGCTTGCGTCAAACTCTAATCATTTACAAGGTTTTTTCCTAATAACTAGTAGACAGGACACAGAGAATACGACCATGCAGATCCAAATCATGGTAATGTTGTGTATGTATACTCACTTTGGGGCGAAAACTCTTTAATCTAGGTTCTGCGTCATTTGTATCACATCAATATCTGCTCTACTGACACTGTCAAAAAAAACACCAGTGCTCAAGAGTGGGACCAATAACCGAGAAAGTTATATGCGGGGTGCTACCCCTCGACTTAGTTTGCCTCTAATTTTCCCCAATTTAAAAAT
The DNA here is from genome assembly GCA_950022655.1 of Alentia gelatinosa. NCBI lineage: Eukaryota > Metazoa > Annelida > Polychaeta > Phyllodocida > Polynoidae > Alentia > Alentia gelatinosa. The sequence continues at coordinate 286,286 of OX465587.1, forward strand.
TCGTGAACTGGTACATCTTATTACTTCCGTCAGATAGTCTGTGAAGTTAAATCTGCATCAATGGTGACTCCTAAATACTTGTATTTGTTAACTTCCTTTAACCAACAATCAATACAATCCGAGTCTAGGTTCGGAGACCTGGCCCTGGTCCTAACAGACAAATACCATGTTCGACATCAAACTTAAAGCAGTGCAATAAAGGAACTCTGAGTAGGAGTGATAAAAGTATGGGGACTTTATACAGGTAGGGATGTTTAAGTGAAATAGCCAACTATATCTCCAGATTTCAGAAACACAAAAACTTTTGGAAGTAGTTTGGATGTGGGTGTGCATTTTTATTTGATCTCTGTTTATTGCTGTATCTTAATTTGAGCTCAGTTTTCTGCTGTATCTTTATTTGAGCTCAGTTTTCTGCTGTATTTTTATTTGAGCTCAGTTTATTGCCGTATCTTTATCTGGGATAAGTTTTCTGTTGTATCTTTATTTGAGATCAGTTTATTGCTGTATCCTTATATGGAAATAGTTTCCTGCTTAATGCAATTAAACAAGAGAAACCAAAAGATTGAAAGTTGAGCAATTGTGATATTTGTAGAGTTATTTGTAGTATATATTTACACAGACTTCAAGAGTGAATAATCTAGAGCAAAGGCACGAATGGTTACTGTATATCACTTTTACCTGTCTAAGGCTTTTAACGAGTATACCATAGCATGATGCCTCCAGGCATTCAAGTTTGTACTCCTGTATGATGCCTCCAGGTATTCCTGTGTGTATTATAGCATGATACCTCCAGGCATTCCTGTGTGCATCATAGCATGATACCTCCAGGCATTCCTGTGTGTATCATAGCATGATACCTCCAGGTATTCCTGTGTGTATCATAGCATGATACCTCCAGGCATTCCTGTGTGTATCATAGCATGATACCTCCAGGTATTCCTGTGTGTATCATAGCATGATGCCTCCAGGTATTCCTGTATGTATCATAGCATGATACCTCCAGGTATTCCTGTGTGCATCATAGCATGATGCCTCCAGGTATTCCTGTGTGTACCATAGCATGATACCTCCAGGTATTCCTGTGTGTATTATAGCATGATGCCTCCAGGCATTCCTGTGTGCATCATAACATGATGCCTCCAGGTATTCCTGTGTGCATCATAGCATGATGCCTCCAGGTATTCCTCTGTGTACCATAGCATGATACCTCCAGGTATTCCTGTGTGCATCATAGCATGATGCCTCCAGGTATTCCTGTGTGTACCATAAACCATGTTTAATAAACCGAAAGATTGAGAAATAATTGTTTGAATTCTATAATATTTTGAGAAATAATTTATTGGTCTTTGATGTAGAATAACAAAATCCATGTCACCATGGTAGGATACTTCAATGTAACGTCATTGCTGTTTGCTGTTTCTTGGCTTGGGGAGCCTGCAGTAGAGGTGCATTTACTGAAGGGACTGCCTGTGGTGCTGTATGAGGGAGAGTGAAATGCCTGCTCCCAGTCTCTACGGAGGTGCTTTTAGTAGAAAATCATGACTTATCTTTCTGCTGCATTTTCCTATCTTCACGCGTACATATTTGTGATATTCCAGGTGGGGAGGGAAGCTTTTACCCAAATCAACACCCCAATTTATCATCTTAAGATGCACCAGTTGTCTCTTTGGTGTGACTATATATCAAACACTCATGAAATAAGGAAACTAAAGAAATGCGGGTCAAATCTCACTAATATATAGTGTCTGGTAAGAAGAAAGAATTGGCAATCACCCTTGTAAATCTTTATCGTAGTCGTTGATTCAATGAAGTTCTTAGTTTTAAACAATACCCCAGATCTCTTGCTAGGCCTTCCCTGGTAATGGTTGATATTGCCAACAGTCATAACCTGGATGTTGCCCCTCTTTCCCCACAGCTGTCAACCTTACCTTGCACCTACAGCTATTCGAATGTTGGAGAGACAGAACTGTCAAGTAATAAAGTTTTAAAACGAAAACAATATATGACTTTTACGTCTTGAATATATGATAAAGAAGAGTTAATTTTCTCGGCAGATTCGTCAATGACGGGTTTTGGTGCCGGGTTTGGTACTGACCGGTTGATAGGAACCTGGGATTTCTCTATCGTTTTTCCCAGATATGTAAATAATCATTTTTGCAATTCTCCCATGGAATTTGAGGATTCCATGGACATAAATGTTTTAGAATTGTAGCCCATTATTTGTTCTGCCCAGCGTTGGGGTCATCTTTGGTCTGGGCACAGGTTTTTCTGATAACACGCAGGTCGTTACTGTGATTAATACTGGTCGTAGCAGATCAAGCGGTACACTGTGCTAGTTACGCGAATTGTTTTGGTTTTGGTTTATCTGTAATTTTCATGTAGTAGCATCACATATAGGAACTCAGGACAATGTCATACCTGATTATTCATCACAATATTTCTCACCGAATAGAAGATGTACTATTGATGTTCGCCTTATTCATCATCTTTGTTGTTTTCAGTCGCTGAGCTGAATTCCAAATTATCGGTTTATCGAGAGGCATGGCTCTCTGATAATTCGGTCAGGACCAGAAGGCGACACTTTTTCAATTTTTGCAAAGAATTTGGTTTTTGTCCTTAACCAGATAATGAACAAACGGTGATGTTATATATTACTTTTATGGCAGAAAATTTTTAATTTAAATCTATTTCTAATTATTTATCTGCCATTAGAGTCTTACATGAAGTTCATGATTATAAATTCGCAGACACTCATGGTATAGGTCGTGGGATTGATAGGCGCTGCCCAGACGAGGACGTGCGCGTTCCGCCCGCAGTCTGACGGAATGGTAGAACAGGCCAACCGCACGATAGAGAGCTTGTTGGCCACCGTCGTCAGCGAGGACCAGCGGGATTGGGACCAACAGCGGGATTGGGACCGGCTGCTTACCAGTCATCCGTCCACTCCTCCACGGGGGACACGCCTAACCAGATGATGCTGGGACGGGAGACATGTTTGCCTTTGGCCCACCTATACCCGACGAGGGGGGGGTTCCCGCAGAAGGAGAGAGCTACGCAGCCCAGCTCCAGATAAAACTGGCTCGTGTTCACGAGTGGGTTCGACGGGGGTTAGGCGTGGCCGTAGCCCAACAACAACGCAACCACGATCGGCGGGCGCTGCTAGACCCACTAGGACCAGTCCCTGTGAGGTCACGGCCTCCGTGCGGGGCCCGAACTATGAAATAACGCAAGGACGAAAGAAACGTGTAGTTCACTACGACGCCCTGAAGAGGGCGCCCCCCGCCACGGGAGCGGTGCGACGTATCTGCCACCTGACGGGCTACTTCGACACTACGTCGCAAGCGAGCAAAATGTCGGCTGCCGACAACAACTCCTCAGGCTATTTCCGCGGAAGGGGCCGCTTCCCGCTAACCCCCCGCACAGAGGGACGTCGGAGGAAGGGATGGTGCCCGGGGTCGGCCAGGGCGCAAGCCAGAGGTGTAGGGTGGAAGGGACAGGGGTGATCCCGGCCTGCATTCCGACCGTTTCGGAAAACTAAATCGACCGCAGCCCGGGTAAGGACAGCTCAGTCTCCACGGAGGGACCATCGGCCTCGACGCGTTTCCCCCCGCGGGGGACCTGCCCGGCTCCCCCGTGGCGAGACAGCCACCGCAGCGTGGCCAACGGACTCCGTGGCGAGCTTCAAGCCGGCAGCCGGGAAGCCGCGTAGCGTTGTCACCAAGGCAGCAGATGACCCAATCTCGCAGGGGACCCGAGATTCGGCGAGATCTCGCGATGTCTCGTCCGCTGAGCGAGACCCCGCAAGAAGGAACATATACGCAGTTGACAAGATGGCGTCGTCGTCGAGTTCTGGCTCGTCCACCAAGCGATGGGTTTGCGAGGAATGCAAAGTGGGATTTTCCAGAAGTGATGGCTTGAAAAGACATGACGGCGTGCCACACTTGTTTGTTTGTGGGTTTGATTTAACGTCCAGTTAACCATTGCAGGTTCTCACCAGACTTTCTCAAGGTTCTTTTACACCACGAGGGTGGTGATCGAATCTATGAAATGAATTTAGGAAGAAATCCCACCCCTACACATTTACCGAGGTGAGAGTTCTTTTACTTCCCACACCACATAGACATGGTATGAGAAGGATTGGCCTTTGATATAGCAGTAAATCTACCACTGCTGGGGGGTGTAGGAGAAAAGTGGCTGCAGTGGGACCCGAATCAACAAAGTCCTGTGCTCTTTACCACTGAGGTAACTCCCCACCCACCCCGGTCGCTTTAGTTATGCTTGCATGCAAGCATATCCGGTCTGCACCACGAGGAGGCGAGGCGACCAAGAGGGTGAACAGATTGGTAATTTCAGAAGGATGGATATGCCGGACTGCGGGCGGAAGTATAAAGCCGTCCGACGATCTGAATTCGTGTCACACTTGATGCGCCACCGCCATCGATGGGCTGCAAACCCCCTCGAGATCCCGGCACCCGAGAAGCTATTCTTCAGCCAGAAGACAGGGGAGGAGGAGGTCCCGGGGGCAGGAGACGTTACGGTGGAAGAGGCCCCGGTCCCTGAGGGGAAGCGGAAGAAGAAGAAAAGGAAGGATAAGGAGGCGAAAGCAGGCTCCAGTCAAGTCGCGGAGTCGGACCACCCCCCCTTCAGGAAACCACTGTCACAGACACCCCCCCCCCCCCCTGGTAGACCCGGGCTACAGCGTGGGGGAGGAAGAGGAGGTGGAGGAAGCAGCGGAGGTGCTGGTGGGGATTATGGCCCCCCCCCCTGTGCCCATTCTGATGATTGATGTTACCCCTCTGGTGATTGATGTTAATTTGTGTGGGGGTTGCTGTTCTGCGGGGCCCCCGGGGAGTGTCAACAAGGGCCCAGAACCGCGGGTCGGGGGACGCCTACAGGGATCGCGTGGAGGGAGTAGGGGAAGTTGCTGTACCGCAACGACCAGAAGTTATACAGCCAACCACAGGGTGGACCGGGGACTGCCCCCGCGGGGGACACACCAACACCCGCGGGAAGGCCCCCTGTTTACTTGAGACGGCGGGACACCACAGAGCCCTGTACTGGGCCTGCATGTAGCAGGAGGGAGGACGGAGAGTGGGGGTGGTTGGAGACCCACCCCGCAGGGGAGATCTGAGGAAGTTACTCGGCGTCCGCACGGGGTGGGGTGGACCCCCGTCGCTGGGACAAGGGACAGGGCCAAGGAGAGCTATGGAGGAGGAACGAAGGGGTGGGGACGGAGGGGAATACCCATGCTGTAAACACCAGACCCCCCTTGTTGTCGTTACAGAAGCGTCCATAGGAAGGCCCTGGTTGGCGGCGGGGAGCCCCGAGGAAAGCCGGGTGCCGTACGTGGCGAGCCTGACTGAACGACGACTGAGAAGGGTGAGACCGACCAGAGGTCCCCTTAGAATGGAAGAGTCCGCCGAACGTGGTGTAACTGTTAAAGCGTCTGTTTAAGTGTAACTTTCCAAGAAGAACTTGTTAAAAGAATTGTGTTAAAGTGTAAATTTCTTAAGAACCTCCATTGTTAATGTTTACAGTTTTCCCCAGCGGGGGGTACCTTGTCTAGTAGTCAAGGGCACGGTTGAGTTTGAGGAGGGAAGAGTGTGGTGGGTGGCGGAGGGGAATACCCATGCTGTAAACACAGGACGTAACCAGACCCCCCTTGTTGTCGTTACAGAAGCGTCCATAGGAAGGCCCGGGTTGGCGGCGGGGAGCCCCGAGGAAAGCCGGGTGCCGTACGTGGCGGGCCTGAAAGAACGATGAACGAGGGCGACTGAGAAGGGTGAAACCGACCAGAGGAGGGAAGAGTGTGGTGGGTGGCGTTGTCTCTCCCCCCGCGGGGGGACTGACTGGTCCGGCTCCCTCCCCCGCGGGGGAGGTCGGTCTCGTCAGTTCTCACGGGGACGAGACGGGAACTGACGGATCGAAGGACGTTGAGGCTTGGGCAGCCACTGTAGCCCTGTTCATGTGAATAAATATGTGTTGATTTGAAGCAAGAGCAATCGGTACTTCCTTGTCGTGTCATCCTTATAATATCAAATTGAATAAAGCCTGTTATTGTTAATTACTATGTAATTAATTACCCCCAACTCCTGTGTCACTTCTTATTTGTTATGTAATGAGGTCAATATATATATATATATATATATATATATATATATTGTCGCGGTCGGAGGAGAGGTGGGGGGAGGCTCGGGCGGCACGCGGTGAGCGCTATGAACCATAGCAAGAAGAGAGGAGAGGACGAGCTCTCGCCATACACCGAACACCACCGAGTTCCACCGAGCCCCACCGAATGCCAGGTTACACCGGGTCGCCTCCGGGTCCACCGAACCCCGGTTCGGTGGACGCCGAGTTACCAGACGTGACGTCATCGCATAGGTATAAATACGGGAGGCAACCGGGCTTCTGGCATTCGTGCTCGCGAGCTCCTAGGGTGCAGACCTGACCCTAGAGACCATACATTCCGAGAAAAGGACTTAGAGTAGCCATTCTACCGAGACTATAAGAAAGAGACTTAGTTGGTGTATACCGTTAGGAACAGAAATAAAGTGGATACACGCTGACACTGTAATCTATGTGTTATGGTTCGTTGATTAGGAAATCCGTTACATTGGTGGCAGCGGTGGGATTTACCATTTTCCCATGCACGAGTTTCCTAAGAGCAACGAATAGTCAGTATGGAACCCACGGAGGAAGAGAAAGAGCTGTTGGGACGAGGCGTCAAGGGCGCTCTAGTCAACCTTGAAGGAGAGGTTTGGTTGCGGCAGCCGGGTGCGGCCCCCGCCTTAGGCGGTACGGGCTTGGAGAAGGAACCTACGGAGAGGGAGGACCAGTCCGAGACAAGGGGTACCCAGGAGGGCCCAGAATCCACAGAAAGAGGGAGGGCTCCTGGCCCCCTGCAAGGGGGAAAGAAGGAAGAGGAGGGGCCCCCAACAAGCGGCTCTCAGTGGGATGCGGCCCAGGGCAAGGGCCCCCCGAGCTGGCCGTGGAGGGACTGGAGGGGCAACTGGTCCGCCCCTGTGGACTCGGCTAAGCACTGAAAAGGGGGGCCTGGCCTAGCCACGCCCCCGGGAGTGGGGAAACCGGCGTGGGGGGTGTTTGATGGGCTATCACCCACCAGCGCCTCCGACGAGGCGAGCGCTGCGCCTACCCCCAAGGGCCCTGCTCCCGTAGGCAGGGCGGTGGCCCAGAAGCCGATCGTGATGCCGGGAAAATATGACGGCTCCACCAACCTAGATGAGTATATGGGCCATTTTCAACTTTGTATCCAGGCTAACGGCTGGACTGACCGTCAGGCGGGGACCTTTCTGGGCGTGAGCCTGACTGGTCTCGCCCGGCGGGTATTATCAGGACTCGACCAGGGGGATATGCAGCCTTACGAGCAGCCCTGTTCCGGCGGTTTCAACCACGGAACCAGTGCGAGACATTCAAGGCCCTCCTCCGGAACCGGGAGAGGGGAAGCGAGGAGGGGATTCAGATCTACGGGGAAGAGATCTGGAGGCTCACTCGCCTCTCTTACCCGGAGGCCGATGCCTCCACGGTAGACTCTCTTTGTCGGGACCGCTTTGTGGAGGGGCTGGGCGAGCCAGCTCTCCGCCATTGGATTTTCCAATCGAAACCCCGGTCGATGGAGGAGGCCGTGTCGACTGCACTGGAGGCGGAGGCTTACCTGCGAACCGGCTGGACCAGGTACGCTCGGCGGGGACGTCCATGGCGGAGGAAATGGCCGAACTCCGCAAGGGCTTGGTGGCGCTCACTGCTCAGGTGGAGAGGTCGGCCGCCCCCGGAACGTCTAACCGGGGCCCGAAGTGCTATGGATGCGGAGTGCTGGGGCATATCCGGCGGAACTGCCCGAGGGAGCGACCGCGGGAGGGTAACACGGTGGCGCCCCCCGAGGCCGCGGTGGCACCATTAGCCGATGCCCTGCACGGACAGGGAAACTGATACCGACCCCCGCCGGACTGCGGTCGGGGGTCGGGGATGGAAGGGGGGTGGTCCGGGGTTCGCGAGAGCCCGGTGGACCTGGAATGGTGGTGATGGGGCGACTCAAGGGGCGGCCCGTCCACCTCCTGGTGGATACTGGGGCCACCGTCAGTCTCCTATCGGTTGCCTGGTGGAAGGCCAATGGGAGCAAGGAAGCGCTACGGGGGATGGACCGTCCGGTGTCCTGCGCGGATGGGCGTCCACTCCGAGTGGTGGGGGTGGTTCGGGCCACCCTCCGGTTGGGCATGAGGGATTGCCCGGGGGAATGGCTGGTGGCCGATGGCTGGAGGCCATTCTCGGGGCGGATTTCCTCCGGGCCCACCGAATCACGGTGGATGTGGCCGGCAGTAGTCTGCTCTACGGAGGGGACGAGGGGGGCTCTCACAGAGTAGCTAGCAGCCAGGTGGCGGTCATCTCCGGGCGTTCGGAGGCTATCATAACCAGGGACCTGCACAGGGAATGGCAGGGGCCGGGGCCGGGCCTCTTGGAAGGACGGGGAATGCGGGGGCTGGTGGTGGGCCGGGCCTTGGTGTGTCCAGTAGGGGGTTCCTGCCCCGTCCGGGTCTGCAACACGGGGGTGGACCCGGTGGTAATAAGGAAGGGCGAGACACTGGGCTTTGTGGAGGCGGTGCAGGTAGAAATAGCGGAGTCATGCAGACGCCTGGGCCCGGGGGAGGTGGGCCTGGCGGCGGTGGCTAGGGAGTGCCTGGATGGGCTGGTGGCCCATTTGGGGGGACAACCACGAGAGGAACTCAGAGCCATGCTGGAGGAGGAACGGGAGGCATTCCAGCTGGAGCCGAGTCAGCGGGGGCACTCCTCCGCAGTGGAGCACAAAATTGACACCGGTTCAGCCGCACCCATTAAGCAGCCCCCACGAAGGCTAGCGCCACATCGGCATGCCACGGTGGCGGTGGAGGTGGACGCCATGCTGAGCGCTGGAGTAATTGAGCCCTCTGTAAGCCCGTGGGCATCACCCGTTGTCTTAGTCAGGAAGAAGGACGGCTCCGTCCGTTTTTGTGTGGACTACAGAAAAATTAACTCGGTCACGGTCAAAGACGCCTACCCCCTCCCCCGGGTGGATGACTCGTTGGACACTCTGGCCGGGGCAACCTGGTTCAGTACCCTTGATCTCGTCAGCGGGTACTGGCAGGTTGGGGTGAGGGAGTGCGATCGTGAGAAGACGGCCTTCGCAACCCATAATGGGCTGTTTCAGTATCGAGTAATGCCCTTTGGCCTCTGCAACGCGCCCAGCACCTTTGAGAGGTTGATGGAAATAACCCTGCACAGTCTGCAATGGACGTCATGTCTCGTATACCTGGATGACGTGATTGTGTTTGCGCCCGACTTTGCTACCCATCTGGACCGGCTGCGTGAAGTGTTACACCGGTTACGCGGCGCGGGCTTGAAACTGAAGCCCAGCAAGTGCAGTTTGGCCAGGAGGGAGGTCCATTTCCTGGGGCATATCGTCTCGGGGGCGGGGGTGCGTACCGCCCCCGAAAAGGTGGAGGCGGTGGAGGCGTGGCGCACACCCCGGACGGTCTCAGAGGTGCGGAGTTTTCTCGGCCTCGCCGGCTACTATAGGGCTTTTGTCCCCGGCTTTGCGGAGGTGGCTAGGCCGTTGTCCGCCCTCGTCGAGAAGGGCCGGGCGTTTCGGTGGACCCCCGAGTGTGCGGAGGCTTTCGCCGAACTAAAGAGACGACTGACCACGACGCCAGTTCTCGGCTATCCGACGGAGTCTGGCCAGTTGGTGCTGGATACGGATGCGAGCGATCAGGGGCTCGGGGCAGTGCTGTCCCAGCTACAGGACGGAGTGGAGAAGGTGTTATCATACGCCAGTAGGACCCTTACTAAGGCAGAAAGGGCATACTGTGTCACCCGCCGGGAGATGCTAGGGATCGTTTTCGGTGTAAGGAAATTTAGACATTACCTGGTGGGTCGACCCATGGTGGTCCGGACCGACCACGCAGCCCTAAAATGGATGATGAGCATCCGGGACCCGGAGGGACAGGTGGCCCGGTGGCTCCAGTTGTTGGGCTGCTACGACCTGGACGTCAGACATCGGGCGGGGAAGTTACACGGTAATAGGGTGAGGGAGTGGCTGGATCATTCGAAGGAGCCCCCCGACCCTCCCACCGAAGGGGACGGGGAAGAGGTGAGGACGTGGTGGGCGCAGAAGGATCGACTAGTGGTCCTGGGTGGACTGCTGGGACGGTGGTGGTATATCCCTGGAGGTGATAAGACGTTCCAGATGGCGGTTCCCCGGGTGCGGAGGATGGGAGTATTAGCAGAGATCCATGGGTCTGCACTCATGGGACACCTGGGACGAGACCGGACCGTTAGGCGTTGTCAGGAAAGATACTACTGGCCTGGGTTCAGGAGGGAGGTCACGAGGTTCTGCAGTTCCTGCCCAGGGTGCCTACGGAGGAAGGCCCCTCCCCCCCCCGAGGAGGGAGCCCTTGGGGCACGTCGGGGCTGGAGTCCCCCTGGAACGAGTAGCCCTGGATGTCATGGGCCCTTTGCCCAGGACACAGCGGGGCCACAAGTACATCCTGGTTATTTGTGATTATTTCACCAAGTGGGCAGAGGCTACGGCCATGCCAAACCAGGAGGCGGGGGCAGTGGCCCGGGCCTTTGTAGACACGTTCGTGTGTCGATTGGGCCCCCCGTCAGTGCTGCACTCCGATCAGGGGAGGAATTTTCAGTCGTCGGTGTTCCGACATGTTGTCTCCCTGCTTGGGGTCAAACAAACTCGGACATGTGCTTTCCGCCCCCAGAGCGACGGCTTGGTGGAGCGTTGTAACCGCACCATCGAGAACCTGTTGTCCCTGATGGTGAGAGCGGATCAAACAGATTGGGATCTCCATCTACCATTGGTGATGTGTGCGTACCGCTCCTCTGTCCACTCGTCCACCGGCGTCACCCCAAACATGATGATGCTGGGCCGTGAGACTAGTGCCCCACTATCTCTCCTCTATCCGGTGGAGCCAAACACCGAACCGCTCGGAGAGGACTATGCCGCAAGGCTTCAGGAGGGGATGGAGAGGGCGCATCGGTGGGCTCGGCGGAGTTTGGGTAAGGCGGTGGCGAGGCAACAGCGGAACTATAATCTGCAGGGCAGCCACCGCCCCCTCTCGGTGGGGACGGAGGTTTATTACTTCCACCCGTTGAAAAGACCAGGGGTTTCCCCGAAGCTTCAGTGCCTGTGGACCGGGCCGTGGCGAGTGACGGCCGCCATTGGGGGCCCGGTGTATGAAATCTCCAAAGGGAGGGCTCGTAAGATAGTGCACGCTGACTCCCTGAAGGTGGTGCCTCCGGCCCTCGATGTTGTCCATCAGGTGGCGCCGCCACCAGGAAGAGCGGACATCATCATGACTCGGTGGAGGAGGTGGGCAGACGCTCGCGAACAAGACGCCTGTTATTATCGATCACCGGGCGAAAGGAAGGACAGAGAGGAGGATATCCCGGTGAGGGCGAGTAGAGGGTTTGCACGGAAGAGGGCGGCAAACAGAAAGCGGGCTGACAGGCGGAGGGCCAAGTTTCTGTTCGATCTACAGAAGTCGATAGTCGCTACGGAGACTCGGGGGGAGAGTGAGACCACAGTACGCTCTGTGAGAAGCGTTGTCACGTCCGCTCCGATACGGGACGAGATTTTCAAAATGGCGGGTGGACAGTTTACGTGTGAGGAGTGCGGAGCTCTCTTCTCAAGAGCGGACGGCCTTAAAAGACACAAAGAGTCTGCCCACAGTGCGTGGTGTGAAGGTTGGGTGTGTCCTGCCTGTAGTCACCCGTTCAAAGCCGCCCGTAAGTCAGACTTCCGTAAACACCTGCGTCTGCACGGCCACCGGTGGGCGGACGCCCCTGATGACATTCCGGCCCCCACGCGAACTTACTTCGGGGGGCCGGGGCAGTTAGGCTCGGTGGGGGCCAGAATCGCTGGACGTATCGCTATGGAGGGAGGGCGGACGCCTGCTGCTGCTGCGGCCACCGGACCCAAGCCGAGCACGTCCCGGGACGGAGTCGCCGGCACTCCCCCCAGCGCAGTCGGGGTTAACCCGGAGACCCCTACTCTCTCGGACCCCGGTATTTTTATTGGAGAGGAGATGCCAGAGGAGTTGGAGGCGGCCCAGACCCTGGCGCAACTCAGCGATGCAGAGCCCTCGCCAGTCAAGAGCGCCGGCCCGGGGGCCGGGAGGTCCGGTGAGAGATCCCCGGCGCCGAAGAAGCGGAGGAAGAGGGACGTGGAGGTGGCGCTGTCAGGGCTGGACGTGGAGGAGAGCCCGATGACGGCGCAGCAGTTGCTGGCTTCGCTTCCGCCGGTGACGCTGTCGCCCGTCTCGATCGCGGCACTACGGGCGGTTTTTCAGGAGATGGCCGACAAGGCGAAGGCGGAGGTCGCTGCACGTGAGGAGGAGATTTCACCCCCGGCCCCGGCACCATCCCCGCGGCGCTCCCCTAGGAGACCGGCGCGAGCCCGAGAGCCGGAAAAGAAGAAGACGGCTAAGGCTAAGGGGGCAAAGAAAAGGAAGGCCGCCGACGTCACCAGGTCGGCCAGCCGCAGCTCCCCCAGGAGGGTTTCGGTCCCCCACCTGTGGCGAGGGAAGCGGTGGTGGAAGCGGGTGGGCACCCTCCGGAGGAGGATACCACGGCGGAGAGGGCCCCGAAGGTGGGGGAGCCAGTCTCGCTGGTGGAGCCTTCGGTGGCGACCATCGTGTCTCCGGCGCCCCCGGAGCCTACTGAGGGGGAAGAGCCCACCCTGGAGGTGGTGGAAGTCATTGTCCGGAGTAGTGACGCAGTAGTGTCCTCGGTGGGTACTGTGGTGGAGAGCGCCCCCGGCGAGAGGATCCCGGGCAAGGATCGCCCACCACTGGGTGAGGTCATGGAGTCTCCTCAGCGCAGTGTGGTGCCTCCGGTAGTGCCTGAATCACCGGCCTCCCCGTCCGTGGCCATGGATAGGCAAACTGCCGCCAACCGGTCGGGCTCTCCGGGGTGGACCCACCCGAGCGTTCAGGAAGTGGCCGCCTTATCCGGGGGAGGGCCGGTGTTGGTGGTAAGCCCGGGGATGGGGTTGCCCCCTGCCCTTCAGGCCATATTAAAGGACCTGATTAGCCCGCAGGAGGACAGAGTCGGGGAGTCGGATCGGAGCAGTCCGGAGGCTCCTCCTGCTTCTACAGAGATCACTCCCGCCGAGCCAGCCGAGGCTGTGGAGGTGGCGGCGGCCCCCGAGCCGCCCCCCATGCGCCTAGCAGCAACAGTCAATGCCTCCGAAGATCCACCGGCCCCAGGGGCATGGACCGAGCCGTCCACCGAGCACCCGGGGCCCACCACTGAACGACCACCGGAGGGAGCAGCCCCGCAGACAGGTTCGTCCCCGGCCGGCGTGGAGACGGGAGGGAAAGTACCCCTGACGGTGGAGACGCCCCCCGGGCGCCCAGCAGCAGCAGTCAGCGCCTCCGAGCATTTACCGGCCCCAGGGACATGGACCGAGGCGTCCACTGAGCACCTGGGACCCACCATCGTACAACCACCGGCTCTGGAGAAAGGAGGGAGCTGCCCCGCCGACAGGCTCGGCCCCGGCCGGCGGGGAGACGGGAGTGAAAGCACCCCTGGCGGTGGAGACGCCGGCTCGCCAGGAGGGCTCCAACCCCACCGGAAAAGGGAAAGGAAAGGGGAAGAAGACGCCAGCGAAAGGCGGAGATCCACCGAGGAGCCGGAGGGAACAGTGAATCCGTGCCCCCCTTCCCACCACCCTGACCATACTGCCATACGCTACCCTGAGGGCGGAATGCGATGCGTGGGACGGGGTCAGCAACGTGCGCGTGGTTCACCCGAGTGCCCCAGCGGCGGCGGCGGAAGGAAACACCCACCTGCCCTGGGCGGAGGTCCCCGACACCCCACTCGGCGCCTGGAGCCACGGGACCCCTCCCGTGTTCCCCCTGGACGGGTACCACGCCGTTCGTGGGCGTCAGACGTCCGATACCAACGTCGGTGACAACGGGGAGGTGGAGATCACCTTCACCAGCCGTACCACGTATGCTCGGGTGAGTACCCTCTCCCTACTATGAGGTGGGGCCCAGTACAGGGCAGATGATATTTGTTCTGGTAAAAGTAACTGTCTGTGCCGAGCGAGGGGGGAATGGAAGGGGAGGTCTGGCGGAATAAGGGGCGGACGGCGGAACTCCGAGGAAAGGGTGGGAGGTACCCATCCACGGGCAGGAGTTGGGGATAATACGCACCAAGTTGGAGTAGATATAGGAACTGGGGGGGTTGTCGAAGTAATGAGATACGTTAGCGAAAGGGAGGAGCCTTGCCAATGTGTGATAGTAACGGCTTTGTATTCCCGTCGCAGAATCCCCCGGAGGACGACTAGGAGGGTGCGGAGGCGATAACCTTGGTAAGGTTACCTTTGTGTTAATCAAATTAAAATTTCCTCACTTCACTAGGTATACGTTGCTGAATAGTTACCATTGTATCTGGTTCCACATTAAAGTGAATGTAATGCAGAGTAATGACAGATAGGAGGAGACTGAGTACAGCAGTCTGCAGAGGTGTGCTCTGACGTCCCACTCATGTGCCGGAGAGATAGACCGGTCTCCTTCAGGTCTGTCACACGCCAGGAGGGCCGCTCATGTCACTAACAACTCAGGTGTCCTGCCAGAGCGCCCTGCCCTCATGTGGACAGACCGGGAACTCGAGCAAATGATAATGAGGGTAAACATGCTATTCACTACATGGCTGCCGTACTTGTTTGTTTGTTTGGGTAGTTTAACGTCCAATTTGTTCAATTAGACTTACTTTGGATTTGACCAAATCTATGAGATGAATGTAGATAGAAATCCCACCCCTACACATTTACCGAGATGAGAGTTCTTTAACTTCCCACACCACATAGACATGGTATGAGAAGGACTGATATAGTAGTAAGTCTACCACTGCTGGGGGTGAAGGAGAAAGGTGGCTGCACACCACACCACATAGACATGGTATGAGAAGGACTGGTCTTTGATATAGTAGTAAGTCTACCACTGCTGGGGGTGAAGGAGAAAGGTGGCTGTACACCACACTACATAGACATGGTATGAGAAGGATTGGCCTTTGATATAGCAGTAAGTCTACCACTGCTGGGGGTGAAGGAGAAAAGTGGCTGCAGGAGGACTCCAAATGAACTACCTCTCAGAATTGATTCTTAGCCAGTTCCTACAAGGCAATTTGTTGTCACACAATGCACAAGATTGGCTGAACAAGGCTGGAAAGACTGAAGGTGGCATTGTTGGCATAACCAAAACTAGGAGTGCCCTCATACAACATCCAGACATACATAGGCTGGGAGATGTGAAAATAAAATCCTGTTAAATGAAAGTCAACCAAAGAGAAGAAAAAGGGATTATGATGATTTGGACAAACTAGTTAAACAACTGACTAGTATGGAAGACATTACCATTGTTATTTTGTTCGTTTGTGTAGTTTTATATCTCAATAGGCTAGTTTCATCCTTTTGAGACCTATCTGGTTCTTGAAAGGTATACTAACTCAACTTTGGTCAGCTTGTAGCAGTGGGACGCTATGCCCGTTTAATAGTGCTGCCTCACTGAAGGGCTTTGCCACAGACCACGGACACAACACTCCACGGTCACATTATACTGACAACGGCAAACCAGTCGCTGCAACATACCGATCGGGTCAGCAATCTGACCAGTATGAAGCTGCTCCCTTTAACTGGATACAGGTCAAGCCGACTGACAGTTTATTTGCCAACCTCCCGTACCTTTACCAAAACTGAGCTGCTGCACAATACTGCACTGGAAAGACCTTTGAACCACCAGAACAGGATATTTTTAATCATACAGAAAGGTTTGTGTGCCATATATCAGGTTCTACATGCCCAATCAATAGACCATGCAAGAGTGCTGCTTTTTGGACTATGCAAGAGGCCTGAAACACTGCCGCTAACATCGGATACACTTCATTTACACTTGATGCTTTGTTTGTTTGGGTTTGTTTGGGTAGTTTAACGTCCAATTTGTTCAATTAGACTTACTTTGGTTTACTTTACTCAAATTTGCATATCCTTTTTGGAGAAAAAGTTATGCTGACTGGTTAATCCAGGCATCTTACTTTTCTCAATCATATCTTATCGAAAATCTTACATTCCCTGAGGAAGTCAAGAATTTCTTTCTTCCCAGTGTTATGGAAAACACTGCGCATTGTTGGCGCATTCTTAAGGAATTTCTTCCTGTTCTCTTTGAAGGCCTGACAGCATAGCATGAGATGTTTTACACTCAGCGGAGTGTTGCATGTCTGGCACACAGGTGCTACTTCACCTCTTAGGAGATGCCCATGTGTCAGTTTGGTGTGACCGGTCCGCAGACGGGTCAGTTTCACCTGTTCAGTTCGTGTCAGGTTGTCTTTCCTAAAGTTTTGGCTAGTAGCCACTACAATTTCTCGTAGTTTGTTGTCTCTGGTGCAGTTCCAGAGTTTCTGCCAAGTTTTGTGAATGTGCTCCTTGGCCATTGGTTTCAGGTCTGTTTGTGGAACCGTGTGGGCTCCAACTTGTCTGCTTAATCCACTTTTGGCTGCTTGATCTGCAGCTTCATTTCCTTCGATTCCGATATGACTCGGCAGCCAACACATGGCCACCTCTTTGCCATGTTCTCTCTTTAGTTCTGTGTATGACAGTTTGATGTCTCTGATGACAGCATTCTTTGCATCATGCTGTCCAATGGATTGTAGACAAGATTTAGAGTCTGAGAAGACTATAAATTTCTTGTGTTGTGACATTTTCATCCAAGTCAAGGCATGCAATATAGCATTGGCCTCAGCTGTGAAAATGCTGCTCTTGCCATGGAGGGCTTTCTCATTTGGAATCTTGCATACATCCCCAAACCCATGATCCCAGATCTTACAACCATGGAATGAAACCTGCAGGGCAACAAGCTTGCTCCACTGTGGATGAAGAAAGAGGTCATTCCTTTGTTTGTTTGTCATTCCTGATGCATGCTTGGTTGGTTGGTTGGTTTGATTTAACGTCCAGTTAACCACTGCAGGTTCTCACCAGACTTTCTCAAGGTTCTTTTACACCACAAGGGTGGTGATCGAATCTTTTATTGCATGCCGATGAAAGACAGGGTGTTGTAACTTCCAGTGTGGATGTAGAAAGGCTGGACACCTGTCATTCTCTAGCTACCTCACCACCTTGCTGTAATGTCAACCTCTGAATTATCCTCATGCCTAAACATTACTGAACTGGAGTGAAGGACTTCCAAAGATCAACACACATTTAAATGTGCCTGACCAGCCGATAAAGATTTTGATATCAATTAGATGGGAGTGCTGTTGTGTACTCCTATTTTAAATCTCAAGATAGGATTAGGTATTTAGTATATCCAGACATAATATTGATATGCTAAATATTTACATGTTACTGCATCCAGGATAACTATGGTACTATTATCAAAACACTAATATGTACTGAATATTAAGAGGAATTGTGCAGATGATAAGTTGATCATGACAGTATTTTACATGAATGCTCCTTTTTCAAAGTAATTCTCCTATTCAAAGTATGCTCTACATTACGTGTAATATAGTTGCAGAAAATTAATGATCTTTGTGTCAAACGTCTTTAAGTCAAACATTTCTATTGTTACCATTGAACCATCTTGAAACCAGACTAGATCTATGATAAACATTTGTACTCTTACATTTAAAAAAAAAAGTTTTTTATTACCAGTGCCTCTCAACAAAAGTTGAGTTTTTCAGGCACGTCATAAGATGAGTTGAGTTGAGTTGATTTGATAGTAAAGCCTTGATTCCACCAAACAACCCGCTTTTTCGAGGCAAACAGACGTTCCAGCCAACCTTTCGACAGACGTCGGCTGAAACGTCTGGCCAAATGGCCTTAAAATGCGTCGCTGCTCCACCGAAACCTCCAGCAGACGCTCCTGTGGTCGGCATACGGGCATCTGGTGGAAGCAGATCCTCCAGTCGACGACCCACCAGGTGCTCCAGAGAGCGGTCAGCGGAGAGTGGCGCCGGCTGGTGGACGTTGGCCACATTTCACGTATTAATATCGAGTTCTCCACTAAGCCGTTAGGCGCCGTGGCGTGCGGCGATACACTACAACCCTCTGAAACCGCGAAAGTTGCATATCAAGTGTAGTGGTATGTCGCCGTGTCAAGATTTGTACGGAAATGGTCAGAAAACATAAAAAAACCGTGGAATTCCATGTTAAATCAAACAATAAAGATAAAGATTGATGTTATGAATGTGTATGACACTCTGGTGCTAGAATTCTGCTGAAAATACGGAAAGTGTCGGAATTTTCAATGTCCGTTCGCGGTTTCCCTCGCGGGTCTCGGTCGTAGTCTTCAAATGCATCTGCCAGATGCCCAATTCCAGCAGACAAAAACCAATAAATTAGTTTTTTCGGCAGATGAACAAAAATTCCAGCAGACAAAAAACGAATAAATTAGTTTTTTCGGCAGATGAACAAATTCCGTATCTTGGAGGGTTGTTGGGGCATGGGCTGGGATATCGCCTGAAAAATCTGGTAGGTGGAAGCGATTTTCAGCAGAAACCACAGTCGATGGTCCAGCAACCATGGGGCGATGCACCAGCAACCACGAACAGACGCTCAACTAGCCCAGCAACCAAGAGCAGACGTCTGGCAGATGGGCATCGCGCGGCATCTCGCGATGCTCCACCAAACAGACAAAAACTAAATTCCACAAGATGTTCCAGCAACCCTTGTACGGTCGTTGTAAAACGTTTTCGTCTGGTTGGTGGAAGTCTCCCTTTAAATAGTGATTTCTGTTGTTTCTTCTGGTAACTAAATTGCCATGAAACAATTGTAAGATGATTTATCCCATTGAAACCAGTGATTTGAACAATAACCTCAGCGTACATCTAAGAAATAGGGATTTTAGACTATATTAGCTGGTAAAATAGTTGGTTTTTTCATTGCCATGGTACCGAAATTGTTATGACTACCAGGAAACTGGTGGAAGATGATGTATCACAATGATACTTTTAATTTGACACTATTGCATGACCACGTAGGTAGAAAATGAGGATTTTAGACAATATTTGGAGGTAAAATAGTCACTTTTTTTATTTGTTTTTGGTTGCAATGGTAACCACATTGTCATGACATGTTTTGTTTGTTTGTTTGTTTTAACGTCCAGTTAACCATTGCAGGTTCTCATCAGACTTTCTTTAGGTTCTTTTACACCACAAGGGTGGTGATCGAAATCCCGTCATCAATGATCTGCCATCTAACTGGATAAGAGTGTTCGATCAACAGGTATGCCGCAGCGACCACGAGTCAACAAAGAATAATGTCTAATATGCTTACCTCTATAGCTCAGGTTCCATTAGCGATCAAAGTTCCAAGTAAAACGGCTGACACTGGCATGGCGATTCCAGGGCCAACTGCATCCAAAATCCCAAATTTGTCGCGAGTTTCGAGGCGTACAGCATGGAACGAGTTATTGTGCGTATTTTCAAATATTGAGGTATCCAACATGGGGAATTCATATGATACAGTTTAGATATAATAGATATGTGAAATCAAGCAATAAAAAAAGATTGACTGACCGGAGTGAGTATCGCCGCTGACTACCGCAGAGAACCGGAAGTGCCTGTCAAAAATTTAAACAATGAATCTTAATACCTTTGGTGAGCGAAAGAACGTTTGAAAATAGTTCAAATAATTAACAAATAATACTTTACAAATATCGCACAGTATATTAGATATGTTCAATCAATTTCAAGTACATAGAATATTAGTGACAAGTCTTAGCGACAAGACTCAAGGTTCTTTTACACCACTAGGGTGGTGATCAAATCTATGTAATGAATTTAGGTGGAAACCTCACCCCTACACATTTACCGAGGTGAGAGTTCTTTTACTTCCCACTCCACATAGACATGGTATGAGAAGGACTGGCCTTTGATGTAGCAGTAAATCTACCACTGCTGGGGGTAAAGGAGAAAAGTTGCTGCAGTGGGACCCGAATCAACAAAGTCTGACAACCTTGGGATTACAAGTCCAGTGCTCCTTACCACTGAGCTAACTCCCCCCCGGTCACTTTTGTTATGCTTGCATGCAAGCCTATCCGGTCTGCACCACGAGGAGGCATGGCAACCAAGAGGGACAAAAACGAGACTTGAAGTTGCTAGGACACAGCAACAAGCCGAATAGGGTAGGTACATGTTTTAACCCCTTTGCGGCGGGTGATGCCATACGGCATCAACCGTGCTGGGGCGGGATGTTGCCATATGGCATCCACTGCGCTGGGGCAGGATGAGGCCATATGGCATCAACCGCACTGGGGCGGGTGATGTCGTATGGCATCATTTTGGCAAGATTTTGTCTCGCAAATGCAGATAAAGCCTATAATAATGAATGAATTCACCTGATTTTTTTATATACAGCTAGGAAATATATAATAGTATGTAGTATGTTTTGCACGGAGAAGATGATGGCGACCCGCTCCCCCAACCCCCTGACGCTACGGAAGATGACCAGCCGCGGGCATCATCGTCAACTGGCCAGGAAGATTCCGTAAAACGGATCACAACTCAATGCAACAAGCTGAAAATAGGACAAATGCACCTTTTTGACGATAGTACCAGTGGGGTAGATGCAGAAATCAACAAGAAGACAAGAACTCCGCTCGACTTCTTGAAATGGTTTTTCACATCTGCCTTCATGGAGAGTTTGATGACCACCACCAATCAATATGTCAGTGATGACAGTGATGCCCCTTCATCTCGGAACATGAAGAAATGGACGCCCATAGACAAGCCTACCTTGAAAATATTTATTGCTTTAACGATGTTAATGTCCCTCGTCAAGAAAGTAAAGATCAAAGATTACTGGACCACGGTACGGGAATTGACAAACCCCCTTCTTCTCTGCTGTCATCACGCAAGATCGCTTTTTTCAGATTCTACAGTGAGTTGAATTCGCTAAAGATTTTGCTATGTAATTCGCTACACATCTAAAGTGCTCCTTTCTAAGTCCCAGCTCGTTTATATAATGCAAAAAGCCAGAACGAATGGATTTCCTAACTCGCCTACATTCGCTATCATAGTCGGCTCCCCCCCCCCCCCCCACAACCCCCAATCCCTGTCAGACCTGTGTCAACTCGCCCACATTTGCTTGTCGTAGTTGGCATCTCTTCCCACCACTCAGTCAAGTGCGCGGTTTGTTTGTTGGTTTGATTTAACGTCCAGTTAACCATTGCAAGTTCTCACCAGACTTTCTCAAGGTTCTTTTACACTACAAGGGTGGTGATCGAATCAATGTGATGAATTCAGTTAGAAATCCCACCCCTACACATTTACCAAGGTGAGAGTTCTTTTACTTCCCACACCACATAGACATGGTATGAGAAGGATTGGCCTTTGATATAGCAGTAAATCTACCACAGCTAGGGGTGAAGGAGACAAATCACTGGTGGAGGCTGTGTCCTCGGCCAGGGCGGTGGTTTCCTCACTGGTAGAGTCAGTGTTCTGGTTCTGGGCGCAACACATATCTGAGGGGATAGGAAATAGGATTGTTTGTTTGTTTGTGTAGTTTTATGTCTCGGTAGGCAAGTTACGTCCTTTTGAGACTGACTCATTGGTTGACCTATCTGGTTCTTGAAAGGTATATTAACTCAACTTTGGTCTACTTGTAGCAGTGGGACCCTATGCCCGTTTTATAGTGCTGCCTCACTGAAGGGCTGTGCCGCAGACCATTGACACAACACTCCGCCAGTCACATTATACTGACAACGGCAAACCAGTTGCTGCAACATACTAATCGGATCAGCAAGCTGACGAGTATGAAGTTGCTCCCTGTAATTGGCTACAGGTCAAGCCGGCTGACAGTTTTTGCCAACCTCCCATACCGGACAGTTTTGGCCACTAAAAGTTCTCCTTTGTTCATTTCTATAGCTTTTCGAAAATCTTTGTTTCACGAAGAAACTTCAGAATTTCTTTCTTCCCAGTGTTGCTGAAAACACTGAACATGGATGTTGCACATTGAATGTACTTATCCCTGCTTTTCTTTGTTGCTTGACAGTAAAGCAGCAGGTGCTAAATTTAGAGAAGCACCTGACAACGCTGGCATATGGGTCGTTCTTCACCCTGCATGAGCTGCCCATGTTTGTTTGTTTGGGTAGTTTAACATCCAATTTGTTCAATTAGGCTTACTTTGGTTTACTTTACTCAACTTTGCATATCCTGTTGGAATGACAAGCTATGCTGCCTGGTTGATCCAGGCATCTTACTTTTCTCAATCATATCTTATCGAAAATCTTACATTCCCTGAGGAACTCAAGAATTTCTTTCTTCCCACTGTTATGGAAAACACTGCGCAATGTTCTTCAGGAATTTCTTCCTGTTCTCTTTGGTGGCCTGACAGTGTAGCATAAGATGTTTTACACTCAGCAGAGTGTTGCATTTCTGGCACATAGGTGCTACTTCACCCCTTAGGAGGTGCCCATGTGTCAGTTTGGTGTGACCGGTCTGAAGACGGGTCAGTTTCACCTGTTCAGTTTGTGTCAGGTTGCCTTTCTTAAAGTTTTGGCTATGCCACTACAATTTCTCATAGTTTGTTGTCTCTGGTGCAGTTCCAGAGTTTCTGCCAATCTTTATGAATGTGCTCCTTGGCCATTGGTTTCAGGACTGTATGTGGAACCTTGTGGGCTCCAACTTCTCTGCTCAATCCATTTTTGGCTGCTTGGTCTGCAGCTTCATTTGCTTCGATTCCGATATGACTCGGCAGCCAACACATGGCCACCTCTTTGCCATGTTCTCTCTTTAGGTCTGTGTATGAGAGTTTGATGTCTCTGATGACAGCATTCTTGGGATCATGCTGTCCAATGGATTGTAGACAAGATTTAGAGTCTGAGAAGACTATAAATTTCTTGTGTTGTGACATTTTCATCCAAGTCAAGGCATGCAATATAGCATTGGCCTCAGCTGTGAAAATGCTGCTCTTGCCATGGCAGGCTTTCTTCAGGTCACCGTAGGGTGTATGGACTCCATAACCAACGCGGTTACCCTCTTTTGAGCCATCAGTATACACCGGTACATGGTCTCTGAAACGTTTCCTCATGGTCTCGTAGTCCTTGAGAAAGACAGTTTCAGGGGTGTCACCTTTCTTGATTTGCTAGGTCAAGGAGGGGTTTCAGGTGGCCTCTCACCTCTAATTCTCTTCATTCGGATGCCTGCTTCTCGGTACAGAGCATGTGCTCTTACCCGGAATGGTCTTATGGCATTTGGGTTGTCTTTGTACAATTGCTGATTTTCTTTGAAAATCAAGTTGTAGGTTGGGTTTCTTGGGTTGGCCCTGACTCTCATAGAGTATTGTAGAGACAGTCCCTCCCATCGCAGATGAATTGGGGGGATTCCTGCTTCTACATACAGGCTTCGGGCAGATGTGGTTCTAAATGCTCCTAGGCACAGTCGTAGACCTTGGTTCTGGACAGGTTTTAACATGTCCAGGTAAGATTTTGCTGCTGACTCATACACAACTGATCCGTAGTCCAGTCTTGATTGGATTTACATCTTGAATAGAGTCAGCAGTGTTTCACAGTTAGTTCCCCAGTCAGGGTGACTGAGGACCTTCAGAAGGTTCATGGCTTTCCGACACTTTCTCCTCAGATACTCAACATGTGGTTTGAAAGACAGTATTCTGTCAAACACCAGTCCGAGGAATTTGACTTCCTCTTGGACTGTCAGTTCCTTGTTCTGGAGACTGAGGGAAGGTTTGTCCACGCATCCTCGTATACGACAGAAGTGAACTGCACATGTCTTTGTCTCAGAGAACTTGAAGCCGTTTTTGTCACGAACATGAAGTTTGTCTAGAGTTTGCTGCAGTTTTCTTTCCACTGTGTGCATGAATCTGCCCTTTTAGCAGATGACAAAGTCATCTTCATAGAGGCAGCAATTGAGATCGTTCTTTAGTTGTTTTGCGATGTCATTGATTTTAATGCCAAACTGGCTGACAGAGGGGACGCAGCCCTGGGGTACACCCATTTCCTGGTCGACTCTCTGGGAGGTTGCACTTCCGAGGCGAACATTGAATGTTCTGTTGCTCAAAAATCTTTCAATGAACCCCGTCAGTCTTCCTCTCAAGCCCATTTGCTATATGTCCCTCAGGATGCCGCGCTTCCAGGTGGTGTCATATGCCTTCTCCAGATCAAAGAAGACTGCAACCACATGTTCTTTGTTGGTAAAACCCTCACGGATCCAGCTTTCCAGATGTACTAAATGGTCAGTGGTGCTGCGTCCTTTACAGAAGCCTGACTGATAGGGAGTCAACAAGTCATTGGACTCTAAGAACCATACCAGTCTGTTGTTCACCAGTCTTTCCATGGTCTTTGCCATACAGCTGATCATATCTATGGGCCTGTAGCTCGAGGCGATGCTGGGATCCTTCCCTGGTTTGGGGATTGGTATCACAGTCACCTCAGACCAGGATGGTGGATATTTGCCAGTAGTCCAAATGTTGTTGAACACCTCCAGGAGCAGGTTGAGAGCATCATCTGGAAGATGTTTTAACATCTGATAGTGTATGTCGTCAGGGCCAGGGCAGGAGTCCCTTGCCTGGGAAAGGGCATGTCTCAACTCCTCCATGGTGAAAAGCCTATTATAGGTTTCCCTGTTATTGGAGGTAAAGTCAAGTCTCCCTGCCTCCTGCCTCCCTTTGTGCTCTAGGAAGGTGTTTGAGCCGTTATTTGATGAGGAGACATTGCTGAAGTGGTTTGCAAGGGCATTTGAGATGTCCTTCTTCAATTCTAATATCTCCCCACCATTCTTGAGATGGTGAACAGTAGATGAGGTGCCTCCATTTATTTTTTTCACCTCCTTCCATACTTTCCACATTGGAGTTGTACTGGAGAGGGAGTTAACATATCTATGGAAGGACTCTCGTCTTTCTGCCTTGTATGTTTGTACAGTTTTTGCACGGGTTTAAAGGTATTTGTGCATATTCTCGTCTGTGATGTCATTGTTGAACCGGCGGAGAGCTCTCCGGCATTCTCTCCTGGCTTCAAGGCATTTGTCGTTAAACCAGGGAGGGGGTCTCAGCTTATTTCCTTGGGAGGTTTTTCCCATGCACATACTACTTACTTCCCTAAGGGTTTCTGTAAAGTACTGTGCCGGATCTGTCTCCCTTTCTTTTATCAGTGGCCATGAACGGAAGGAGGTGTCACACATGCCTTGGAATTGTTCCCAGTCTGCCTTGTGTATCTTCCATTTTGGTAGTCTTTCCATACTGTTGCCTCTGTTTTCTGTTTCCAAGATTATTGGAAAGTGATCACTGCCACATAGGTCATGATACACCCTCCATTCATAATCTTGGAAGATTGTGGGGTCAGTCAGTGTCATGTAGATTGAGGAGAAAGTGCCAGATGCTGGGTGGAGATATGTTGGTGTTTTGTCATTGAAAAGACACAAGGATTTGCGGTCAATGACCCTCTCCAGCATTCTTCCCTTTCCATCAAGTCGAATATCACCCCATACTGTGCTACGGGCATTGAAGTCACCCATCAGGATGTTAGGGGGAGGAAGTTGTTCTATCAAGCCCGTTAGGTCTTTCTATGTGACTCTCTGACATGGTGGTAAGTACAGGGAGCACACTGTCACAGGGGTGTTAATTGTGACACGGGCTGCAACAGCTTGAAGCTCTGTATTTAAAGCTGTGGATGCTGAGGTTTTACAAATAAGGCCACTCCACCAGCAGGGAATTGACAATCAGTGATTTTTGAGTATACATTATATCCTTTGATCTTTAGTTTCTTTTGTTCTTGTGTTTTAATTTCTTGGAGGCATATGGGGACTGGGTCGGACTCCCTGCTTAATAACTGCAGGGATTCCAAGTTTGCCATAAAACCTCTGCAGTTCCGTTGTAAGATTCTCAATTTACTTGTTGTATTCATCTTGTAAAACTGAAAACTTATTGGAACACGTGAAGGTCCTTGTTTGGATGGGGCTATTTCTAGCTCCATCACCTGTTTTGGTTCTTTGTCTTACCAAGACAACTTTTCCCTTTTTTAATTTTTCTGGTGTGGCTGTTTTTTAGGGACTTGCCTGAGGACTTTTCACAGCCTCAGACCATAACATCCCTGAGGAGGGCGTAGCCAGTGGAACTGTTGAAGGTTGCTCAGCCTCTTTGTTTTGGTTCCCATTATCGGAAGAAGCAATCTTTTCCTGCTGTTTGCTACAGCCAGATGTAGAGGCTTCTTCTTTTCCTTGGCTAAGTGTACTTAGAGCCAGAGCCTGAAGCTTTTGCCTGATCGATGACTTCAAGGGTATGGGAGTCTCTCTGCTCTTGGACACCGTTATCAGTGGGACCAGTGCTGTCTTTCATTTTCTTCTGTCTCTTTCTAATCTTTTTGTTTACTTTTTCTGGCTGGTGTTTACTGCTGCCAGAGGCAGGGACATTCTTGTTAGGCTGGAGTCCATCAGTCGAGTTTGACGCTCTTGGTTTTGGCTGTTCTAATTTGCTGCTTGTTTTCACAGCCACAGCATATGATTTCTGGGGATTTAGGGCCTGGGTAGCCTGCACCACCTTCTTTGCTTCTACGTACGGGATCTTTCTCTTTGTTTTGATGGCCTGAATTGCTTTCTCCTGCAGGAACATTGGGCATTTGCAAGAAAAAGCAGGATGTCCTCCCCTACAGTTGATGCATGAGGGGGCTTCCTTGCAGGAAGTTCCATGAGCTTCCTTTCCGTAAATCCCACCCACTGACCTTCGGTTGCATCTTTTGCCAGTGTGCCCAAATTTATGGCAATTGAAGCACCTTATCGGGGAGGGAACATATTCGTCAACCTTCAGTACCTCATATCCACATTTGAGTGTTTTCGGTGGAGGTGGCCGATCAAAAGTGAGAACATATGTGGCTGTTTCTATGTTCTTGCCATTTTTGTTGGTCCTTATTTGGTGGACCTGGGTCACACCAACACTCTCCAGCTCCTCCTGGATTTCTTCAACTGGGGTACCCAGAAGGTCCCACCAGTGAATAATGCCCTTGGAGGAGTTTAGAGTGCGGTGTGCCGACACCTTTATTTCTTTTTTCCCCAGATTTTTCATCATGAGGAGACCTGGTGACTGTTTCTGGTTGTCAACCTCGATGAAGAGGCCCCAAGATCTGAGCTTCTTTACATGCTTAGGTCTACCGACTTCAGCAATTAAAGCTTTGTTTATGGCAAAAGGGGAAACTTTTGCCAAACTTTCACCATGTGGAGACTCTACCACCAGGAACCTAGGCCAGTTCCTGTTGTTAAATGTGGGAGTTTCCACCTGTTTCTTTTTGTTATTGGTTCCAGTAGTTGAAACATTATCTCCAGCCTAGTTCCTTGCTGGGGATACGTCGGTCCTTGTTAACACAGGCGACGACCGATCCAGTATGGATTCTGTATTTTTGTCTGTCATTGTTCATGACTTTCCCTCCTTTTAGGAGCATTTTGCACCAGGCCCGGAGGGGTTGGCCAGTGACCTATTAATGTCCCTCTGGGTCACCACCGGAGGTACCAGATATGTCAGCGACTGCTTATTTGTAGAGTATTCGCAGTTAACCTCCAACAGGAGTTGGATTTGTGGGTTTGATTTAACGTCCAGTTAACCATTGCAGGTTTTCACCAGACTTTCTCAAGGTTCTTTTACACCACAAGGCTGGTGATCGAATCTATGAAATGAATTTAGGAAGAAATCCCACCCCTACACATTTACCGAGGTGAGAGTTTTTTTACTTCCCACACCACATAGACATGGTATGAGAAGGATTGGCCTTTGATATCGCAGTAAATCTACCACTGCTGGGGGTGAAGGAGAAAAGTCCAGTGTTCTTTACCACTGAGCTAACTCCCCACCCTGGTCGCTTTTGTTATGCTTGCGTGCAAGCATATCGGTCTGCACCACGAGGAGGCGAGGCGACCAAGAGGGCGAACAGATTGTTAATTGCTGTCTACCCCAGCAAACCCCCGTTCCACTTTCCGCAACCTGTGGACGTGCTGGGTCGGGGATGGTGCCCCTCTTAGGAATTGGCGAATTCATTCTTTAGTCAGACTGTCACCAGTGATCGCTTCGCAAGTATTCTTCGGTGAGTAAAGATATTTTGATATGTAGGAACCATATTTATAGCTGTTGTCATTCTATCTTAAATCCAATTAGAACCACTGGCTGTCGCCCCCCCTCTTCACTACAAAAAAAAATCAATCAAAGCAATCAAGTTTACACTGGGCGAACAGCTGTCACGACTGTCAGAATCCACTGGCACTATACAATTTAAGTCATTATCACATTATAAATCAATCTTAAACAAATTCTAAGGGTGTCATTACATGTTGTTCTTGCAGGATACGTTGTCCAGGCCCTACCCCCACTTCACAAGATCGGAAACTCGCCCGAAGACAATGTTATACGAATCAGTAGTTTTGCCTCTGTTGCGGAATGCTAGGGTTCTCGGACAATTTCACCACATATATTTTGATAATTACTATACCACAGTTAACATATTTTCAGATCTAGCTGCCAGGTTTGGTACGTTCTGCTGTGGCACCTTGAGGATTAATCGAAAGAATCTACCCCAGAAATTGATGGTTAAAAAACACCCTAAACTACAATCCAGAGGATCTTATATCTTTTCTAAATCAGGAGAATGTGTGTTGTCCATCTGGAAAGATCGGAAGGTTGTGCATTCCCTATCCACTATACATGGTAGTAAGATGTCTGATTGTGTTAGAACTCTTAAGAACCAAGAGAATGGGAAATATGAAGAAAAACAGATAACCTGTCCTCAGTTAGTTTGTGACAATTCAAAGTAAAGTTTAAAAAAGCCTTGAAAGCCATACCCGAGCTAGATTAACTGCAACGATAAACAATGCAAAAGCTCATCAGTCAAATAAAAGCAATAAAGTAAAAATTAAGTGCAAGATGCAGTCCCACACAGATAACGACATGTAGACTCTCACACCATCTCATCTCATACTTCATTTTCATCTGGTATAGATTTGCCGGACACTTCCTACTATCTCTTATTCTTATTCACATATATTTATGACACAAGCTTGGCGCGATCTGCAGTCATTTGCCAAGAAGTTACTGTATACTTGGCCATAATGTAAAACCGTCCCTCAGGATGAATTATGTGCGTAAATAAATAAAAATTTTAAAAAAGGAAAAAAAAAGAAGAAAAAAGTATATGGGTGGAGTTGATTTGGGAGACCAGTTATTCCAATATTATAATTTCTGAAGATTGTGTCATATGCTGGGTTTCTTTTGTTGGCCTTCACCCTGATGGCATACTGGAGAGACAGCTTCTCACGCCGCAGATCAAGCGGGGGAATTCCTGCCTCCACATGAAGGCTTACAGCTGGTGAGGATCGGAATGCACTGAGACACAGCCTCAGTCCCTGGTTCTGGATAGGTTTAAGCCCAGACGAAATGATTTTCAAATAGACCTATTTCCCTGTCAGACCTATGTCAACCAC
This sequence comes from Alentia gelatinosa, assembly GCA_950022655.1. Lineage (NCBI taxonomy): Eukaryota > Metazoa > Annelida > Polychaeta > Phyllodocida > Polynoidae > Alentia > Alentia gelatinosa. The sequence continues at coordinate 315,758 of OX465587.1, forward strand.
TCTCCACAGTAGATGCCATGTTGAAGCAAGTAAAAATATGAACCGCATTAGGCCGATGCTCTGATTAACATATATTATTTTCTGCGGGAATAAAGCTAGAATTGTGGGTAATATCCTTGTATAAGTCACTGATCAAATATTAAATGATATAAGTCTGTACAAACCCAGCATATGACACAATCTTCAGAAATGATCATAGTGTCTATGGCAGAAAAAGAAATGTGTCAAAACCCTTCTTGGCCCGAGTGAGAACTCTTATCCGAGAGGCCGGTGTCCCCATTCACAAGGTGATGGAAGAAGGTCCAGCCAAGTCCTCTCCATGGAGAATGGCATCACCCACCATCATCTTTGATCTATGTAAGAACAAGAAAGCATAAAACATCAGCAAACATATATGAAAACGAACTTGCCAAAATCCATCACCTGTATAGAAACCACACAGAGGTGTATACGGATGGCTCAAAAGATGGAAACCGTGTAGGCTTTGCTGCGCACACTCCTTATGGAAATCGCAAAAGAGCACTACATCAAAGAAGCAGCATCTTCACTGCTGAAGCACATGCCTTGCTGAGTGCTTTGGACTGGATGAAGGTGTCAAATCATAGAGAGTATATCATCTTCTCTGACTCAAAGTCATGTCTACAAGCAATTGGTCAGCATGACCCAAGGAACCCTGTTATACAGGCGATAAAAGAATCCCACTCAGAATTGGAGCAACAGGGAAAGGAGGTTGTGTTCTGCTGGCTCCCTAGCCATATCGGCATAGAGGGAAACGAGGCCGCAGACCATGCAGCCAAAACAGCATTGAGTTGGAAACCAGGTTTGGCCCCTGTCCCACACTCAGACCTTGTCCCAATCTCCAAAGAGTACACTAAACATGAATGGCAGAGCCGATGGGGCTCAAGCCAGGACAACAAAGTATATGCCATTGAACCATCAGTTGGCAAAAAAACAAGACTATGCAGGCTTGACAAGAAGTGAAGTGACAAGACTGACCAGTCTTCGGATAGGTCACTCACTGCTGACACATGGTAAAATTGGTATCATTCTAATAGTCTTGAAATTTCTAAGAAAGTAGGATGTTTATTTCTATAGGTCATCGCGATAGATTTTTCATTAAATCACTGTGAATGCAGGAAGGTAACATGTTTTGGTTTTTTTCTTACCTAAACAATTCTGATGTTCAATCTATGACAGAAAATTATAGACATAACACAGGTATATCTTATATATACCAACAAATAGGTCTAAGTCTCAGGTTTCTAACAATGTTTTGATTGTCAAATTCGGCTGTTTATTCATGACAGAAGAACGATTTATGTTTTCATTATCATAATGGTAGTAGGCACCTGCTGCAGTGTTGGCTTCACTCTAGCAGAACTCGCCTCGTTTTGGAGTGTGGAGATTTCGCTGGTGTGCAGCTGATACTCTATTAAAGACATAGAACCAGCGAAACCTGTTATCACGGCGATCGTCGCGCCACGCTTATGTGCAAGTGGTGAAGCGCAGACCCCACAGAGGACCCCTCCGTGGGGTGGGCCGAGGAACAGGAGGCCGACCCCACAGAGGACCCCTCCGTGGGGTGGGCCGAGGAACAGGAGGCCGACCCCTTCCTGGGTCGGGTACGACGCTGGGTGCGTGGAGAGGAAGATGCTCCTACAGCACGGGACTCGAATCAACAGTCCCGTGCTCTTTACCACTGGGCTAACTCCCCACCCCAGTCACTTTAGTTATGCTTGCGTGCAAGCATATCAGGTCTGCACCACGAGGAGGGGAGGCGACCAAGAGAGCGAACAGATTGGTAATTTCTGTCCACCCCAGCAGCCTGCATAAACGACCCTGCTACAGCAGGCACCCTTTTTGGAAAATAGTAATGTTACATGATGTGTCATGTGATTTGAGTAATTTACCTTGGTAGCAGATATTTTTTTATACCAAATCAAAGGTCAATATGGCGTTTTAACTATATCATGCTTGCTCTTTCAATTCAAACAACACCAACTGTGCACCACTTACTACTCTCCAAGAAGGTTAGATGGCAACAAGACTATTAAACAAGACTGTCCCTGTAGACTACACTACAACACCACATTGTGGGTTAATTATAAATTAACTGTAATTTTGTAGACTGGCGCCCCCTACCAACACTCTACCATACTACTACCAACTGCCGCCATGTTTAATTCATTCCTCGCTTGACCAGCGCACTGTACACACCTCTCTACGGTCACTCTTATTTTATCATTGTTTTGTGTTCGATTGGAGATATACAATTCAGATAAGGATACTTTCTAAGTGACTTGTAGACCTCATGCCATATCAGCGAAAGGTGCCGCTGTCGATAAAGAAGAAAAGGAGGAATTTCGCAATGGTCAAAAACGTCGGTTCTACAATCTGAAATAAATGCCTACATTAATTTGATACCAAAGTGGTTGTGCTGTTTTACCTTTTATAATATTCTGAGATTTTGACGAACACCTGGGCCGACTTTGGACTGTGTTGCGGAGGCTCGCAGGGGCAGGACTAAAGATCAAGACTAAAGATTTCTTTCAATTCAAACAACACCAACTGAGCACCACTTACTACTCTCCAAGAAGGTTAGATGGCAACAAGACTATTAAACAAGACTGTCCCTGTAGACTACACTACAACACCACATTGTGGGTTAATTATAAATTAACTGTAATTTTGTAGACTGGCGCCCCCTACCAACACTCTACCATACTACTACCAACTGCCGCCATGTTTAATTCATTCCTCGCTTGACCAGCGCACTGTACACACCTCTCTAAAAGCTGTCGAAGCCGACTGCCAGGGACAATGCTGCATCTATTAAAGAGGTAGCAGGCCGTGTCGACTCCATGGACACGAGACTGGAAGGTATTTCTCAGAAGCAGCCCGGTGCCAGTGCCCCATCAACACAAACTACACCGAGCAGGGACACGAGGGGAGGCGGGGGCCGGGCCGAGTCGCCCCTCAGCCGTGACCGAGAACACGACCGCTCGCCATGCCAAGTATACTACCACCCTAACCATGCTGCCAGGTCGGGCGGTCTACCAGTGAGACTCTCGGATGCTTGCCTACACGACGACGCAGCGGAGCGTGTGGCGCAGGCGGTTAGACAGGCCCTTCAACCAGACGTCAAGGGTATAACTAATATGCCCCATCATTTCATTTTCAGGGGTGCTAAGAAAGTCAAATCCTTGCTTGACGACTTGACCATCCCCGAATATGTGTTCGGATTTATGCAGATGGCCTGGGCGGCGACCGATGAAGAGACTCGGGAGGCTATGTATGAACACTTAGAGAAGGTAATGGACAACGCCCGCACTTTCCAGTGGGCGAATGTCAAAATGTTCTCTGAAGAGGTGTGTGAGCATGTCAGTGTGAGCGTGTCAGTACTGACCGCCTGCAGACTAGACTCTCCCACATACAAGGACAGCCATCCAGGCACCAGCAGCCAGACAGGCAGCGAAAACCATCGACTCTGGATCTTCCCCCTAACATGGCGCGAGCCAGACCAGGACCGCCCTGCTCCCTGTTTCAGCGAGATGAATGCCCTGAGGCGTCGCATCACGTGGTCGTGGGCGTCAGAAGACTCCATGTATGCACGGCATGTTTAACAGCGAAGGCATGTCTTTTTCCCCATAGCCAAGCCACATGCAGATCGCTCAGGAAGCCTACTGCACAGGAGCCGGGGTTTGGAAAGTAAACAGCGGACTCAATCAGAAATCATACCCACGCTTCAGGAAAAGAGTCTTTCACAACAGGAATAGACTGGCTGAAGACGCTGTGAGTAGTAGGTACAACGTGTAAATAATCGTGTCTATTATCCACCTGTTCTTTCTAGTTCTGTTCTCGTTAGTTGTGCCCGTCTTGATAATGTCAGTATGGTAGGTCTACTCCACGGCGCACGTGTTGTTGATAAACCCGACGCACACGTGCGCCGGAAGGTAAACAATCGAAATGTAAATAGAGGCCCCCGCATGTGCGCCGCCCACCCCGGTACTGCCTTTAGAGGTCGTGAACATACACATGTTGCTGCTATCAAGCTTTCAACAGTTTGTGGTGGTGCAGACGCACACACAAGTTATAGTTCTAAAAAATGTGAAGTTCCTGCTATGTTACCATGTCTCTCTGAATCAAACCTCGCTGATCATGGGGACTTGGTCCTGCCACCAGTTGGCGTGGCCTTACATGCGGGCCCGGACGCACAGACAAGAGCACTCGGCCCGCTATGCGGACCCCCCAGACGCAAATGGAGCAAAGGGGAATTAAGCTCAACATGTCTCGTCCCTCGCACACTGGAGGAACTCAAGGAAAACACTCCTTTCGAAGACCTTCCCTTCGCCCCATGGACCCACATAGAGTCCACTCCTGACGCGACCAAAGCCCGGAGCCATAGGTCATCGCGTAATCATGGATCTCAGTTACCCCCCTGGCCAGAGCGTGAATGACGGCATCCCCAAAAACTACTTTCAAGGATCCGAATTGAGCTACACGCTACCATCTGTGTCGGACGTGGGTGAACTTGTCCTCCAGGCAGGGAGGGGGGCCCTGGTCTGGAAGGCTGATCTTCAACATGCTTATCGCCAACTCAGGATTGACCCTCTCGACCCCATCCTCGGCCTACGTCACAAAGGAAAGACCTATATTGACGTTTGCCCCTCCTTTGGGTGTCGCTTCTCAGGAGGCGCACAACAGTGAGTATCAAACGCTATCTATTGGTTACTCAGGAAGAGGTTTGAGCAGCAGGTGTTGGCTTATGTCAACGACTTCGCCGGAGTCCATCGAAACTTTTCGGACGCTGCTGCCACCTTCGCAGGCTTTGAGAGCCTCTGTGATGAGCTGGGTGTTGACATCGCCCCGACAAGTCCGTGTTCCCCACGACCAGAATGGACTGGCTGGGCTTCACAATCGACACTGTGGCGATGGAAATCACCATACCTGAACAAAAACTGCAGGCACATGCGAATGCCGCACATGGATCTCCCGCGACCGTGCGACGAAATCCAAACTCCAGTCACTGTGTGGGCGACTCTGCCACATTAGTAACTGCATACCCGCGAGCAGGCGGTATATGGCAAGGATCCTCGACATCCTGAGGCTCGCTAGCGAGGCCGGTTATGCGCCCATAGATCAAGAATGTAAGAAAGACATTCGCTGGTTTGTTGACTTCGCCGAGAAGACCAATGGCAAGAAACTCATCACTGCATACTCCCCAGTAACAATCTTGGAGTGTGACGCCAGCCCTAGGGGAATGGCACCTACTGCGGGAGTACGAAACGTTTCTACAGCCTGGAGACCCCCCCCCCGCGGATACAGTGAAACCTACCACATTTCACAGATAGAGGCTATCAACGCTGTCCTTGCGTGAAGACCCTCCTGCCTCTTGGCTCCAGGGGGCACACAATAGTGGTCCATACCGACAATAGCGCGGCCGCACAAGTCCTCAACACGGGAAAGACCCATGACAAGGTCCTCGCAGCTTGCGCCCGCGAGGTTGCCCTCACGGAAGCGCTTTGCGATGTTAAAATCATCTTCAAACAGATTCCGGGCGTCAGCCTGGTACTGGCGTCGGGACTACGCAAAATATCCAACGCCAGGCCGAAGCCTACATGGGTTTCATGACTATTCACCAATGGAACTACGAAGCACCCACACCAACGCAATTGTGTCTATACTGTCAATGTTTGGCGAACTCTTTCAGCAGCCCCAGTCAGTTCGTAACTACCTCTCAGGCGCTAAAACCTTACTCCGCACCATCGGTGCGAATACAGACGTTTTCACTTCCCCCATGGTCCTTCGTGCCATAAAAGGGATTACCAACTTCTCAACACATCGCTCGACCAAGGCCCCCTCGCTTCCGATGGCGACCTTCAAGCTTCTGGTTGACGCCCTTGCCCTCGCCGGCATGCAAGCCCTCCCTGCAAAGACTCTCCTGCTTTTCGGATTTGCGACCTTGCTCCGGCAATCCAACCTGCTCGCTTCAGGATCAACTGCTTCTCACCACGCGATATGCCGGGCTGACGTGGCCCCGACTCCTCTCGGCCTCGTGGTCAGCATTCACTCGACAAAGACTACGGCGGACCCGTCTGCGGCCCTTAAAATCCCGATCCAACCTATTGGAGGCCCCTACTGTCCCGTCGCGGCCTGGTACGACTACACGACTTGTTTCCCGGCCCGCGCGACAGCTCCGGCTTTCATCGATGACGGCGGCCGTCCCCTCAAGGCAGAGGCAGTCACTCGCCTCTACAGGGCCGCTCTACGGGCAGCCGGGGCCGAAGGGGCAAATACTTTCACCTTACATAGCGCCAGATGGGCGCTCGCCAGGCTGCTGCAGCAGGCGTCCCTGATGCCCACATAATGAGCCACGGCGCCTGGTCCTCACTATCAGGATTGAGGGCCTACGTCCCAAATACCATCCCCTCTATCGCCGCAGCGGCATTAGCCTCATCTTTGGCTGCAAATGTAGATCCTTGTCATAATGTCATTTACTACTACTTTTAATGCCATGTTTTATCTCAGTTATACAATAAACATTTTAAGGGCAGTCCAGTCTTTCTAATAATTATACAACTAACACCACCTACACCATGATGGAAATGTATATAACGACTCATTTAGTACTTAACCTCAAAATGAGTACATGACTCAATGAGTACCTCAGTATAAAAATCAGTGACAGATTAACCTTGATAAAGACTATCTAATGGTCGAAACGTCGGTTCTACAATCTGAAATAAATGCCTACATTAATTTGATACCAAAGTGGTTGTGCTGTTTTACCTTTTATAATATTCTTTTATTTATTGAATTTTGCATGTTTGTTTGTTTGGGTAGTTTAATGTCCAATTTGTTCAATTAGACTTACTTTGGTTTACTTGTCACATTCTTTAGGAATTTCTTCCTGCTCTCTTTGGTGGCCTGACAATGTAGCATGCAATGTTTTACACTCAACGGAGTGTTGCATGTCTGGCACACAGGTGCTACTTCACCTCTTAGGAGATGCCCATGTGTCAGTTTGGTGTGACCGGTCCGCAGACGGGTCAGTTTCACCTGTTCAGTTTGTGTCAGGTTGTTTTTCCTAAAGTTTTGGCTAGTAGCCACTACAATTTCTCGTAGTTTGTTGTCTCTGGTGCAGTTCCAGAGTTTCTGCCAAGCTTTATGAATGTGCTCCTTGGCCATTGGTTTCAGGTCTGTATGTGGAACCGTGTGGTTCCAACTTTTCTGCTTAACCCTTTCCTTACTGCACCTAGCACAACACGTAGTGGGTTAACGACCGCATCCCCTGTGGTGAACTTTCCCACCACTACCCCACGTTGCACGCTGAACAGACGTCAGAATACCGGCCCATTCTGCAAGTGTTAGAAAATGGCGCAAAGTGCAGAGGAGTGCTTCACAAATTGGCAAATTTTAAATAACTTCGAGAAATAATTAGATAATTTGAATGATACCCAAAAAAGAAGAGACTCAAAGAGGAGCTTACCTCCATCCGGACCCAGCTGTCAGCACCCCTGTGGCGTAAATGCTACCGCTGTGGCAGTCTGGACCACTTAAAACGTGACTGCCCGCAGAAGGAGGTTGAACGGATGCTGGCGGAGGGGGTAATCAAGTCCTCCTCCAGCCCCTGGGCCTCCCCAGTGGTGCTCGTGAGAAAGAAAGATGGCACAGTGCGGTTCTGCGTTGATTACCGGAGGATTAACGCGGTAACCGGGGCCTAAAATGGTCCTCTTGTCTTGTCTACTTAGAAGATGTGATTATATTTGCTCACGATTTTGAGAAACACCTGGGCCGACTTCGGACCGTGTTGCGGAGGCTCGCAGGGGCGGGACTAAATATCAAGACTAAAGATTTCTTTCAATTCAAACAACACCAACTGAGCACCACTTACTACTCTTCAAGAAGGTTAGATGGCAACAAGACTATTAAACAAGACTGTCCCTGTGGACTACACTACAACACCACATCATACAACTAACACCACCTACACCATGATGGAAATCTTATCTACAGACCACCTACAATACCCTAAATGTATATAACGACTCATTTAGTACTTAACCTCAAAATGAGTACATGACTCAATGAGTACCTCAGTATAAAAATCAGTGACAGATTAACCTTGATAAAGACTATGTAATGGTCGAAACGTTGGTTCTACAATCTGAAATAAATGCCTACATTAATTTGATACCAAAGTGGTTGTGCTGTTTTACCTTTTATAATATTCTTTTATTTATTGAATTTGGTATGTTTGTTTGTTTGGGTAGTTTAATGTCCAATTTGTTCAATTAGACTTACTTTGGTTTACTTGTCACATTCTTTGGAATTTCTTCCTGCTCTCTTTGGTGGCCTGACAATGTAGCATGCAATGTTTTACACTCAACGGAGTGTTGCATGTCTGGCACACAAGTGCTACTTCACCTCTTAGGAGATGCCCATGTGTCAGTTTGGTGTGACCGGTCCGCAGACGGGTCAGTTTCACCTGTTCAGTTTGTGTCAGGTTGTTGTTCCTAAAGTTTTGGCTAGAAGCCACTACAATTTCTCGTAGTTTGTTGTCTCTGGTGCAGTTCCAGAGTTTCTGCCAAGCTTTATGAATGTGCTCCTTGGTCATTGGTTTCAGGTCTGTTTGTGGAACCGTGTGGGCTCCAACTTGTCTGCTTAATCCACTTTTGGCTGCTTGATCTGCAGCATCATTTCCTTCGATTCCGATATGACTCGGCAGCCAACACATGGCCACCTCTTTGCCATGTTCTCTCTTTAGGTCTGTGTATGACAGTTTGATGTCTCTGATGACAGCATTCTTTGCATCATGCTGTCCAATGGATTGTAGACAAGATTTAGAGTCTATGAAGACTATAAATTTCTTGTGTTGTGACATTTTCATCCAAGTCAAGGCATGCAATATAGCATTGGCCTCAGCAGTGAAACAGACGTCAGAATACCGGCCCATTCTGCAAGTGTTAGAAAATGGCGCAAAGTGCAGAGGAGTGCTTCACAAATTGGCAAATTTTAAATAACTTCGAGAAATAATTAGATAATTTGAATGATACCCAAAAAAGAAGAGACTCAAAGAGGAGCTTACCTCCATCCGGACCCAGCTGTCAGCACCCCCGTGGCGTAAATGCTACCGCTGTGGCAGTCTGGACCACTTAAAACGTGACTGCCCGCAGAAGGAGGTTGAACGGATGCTGGCGGAGGGGATAATCAAGTCCTCCTCCAGCCCCTGGGCCTCCCCAGTGGTGCTCGTGAGAAAGAAAGATGGCACAGTGCGGTTCTGCGTTGATTACCGGAGGATTAACGCGGTAACCGGGGCCTAAAATGGTCATCTTGTCTCGTCTACTTAGACTATGTAATGGTCGAAACGTCGGTTCTACAATCTGAAATAAATGCCTACATTAATTTGATACCAAAGTGGTTGTGCTGTTTTACCTTTTATAATATTCTTTTATTTATTGAATTTGGTATGTTTGGTTGTTTGGGTAGTTTAATGTCCAATTTGTTCAATTAGACTTAGTTTGGTTTACTTGTCACATTCTTTGGAATTTCTTCCTGCTCTCTTTGGTGGCCTGACAATGTAGCATGCAATGTTTTACACTCAACGGAGTGTTGCATGTCTGGCACACAGGTGCTACTTCACCTCTTGGGAGATGCCCATGTGTCAGTTTGGTGTGACTGGTCCGCAGACGGGTCAGTTTCACCTGTTCAGTTCGTGTCAGGTTGTCTTTCTTGAAGTTTTGGCTAGTAGCCACTACAATTTCTCATAGTTTGTTGTCAAGGCATGCATTCCATTCCCAACCCATTCCTGACTGTTGCCTAAGACCTTATTCACTATTTATCACCTTATCAATGAAAGGACAGTCTAGCCAAATATGATGGCTGTCTTCTATGCCTCTTGGCAGAGTGGCAAACAGGCATGCCTCATATATAAATATTCCCATTTAAAATTTGTTTTCTGTTTCTACACTTGCACTTGTTTGAATTGGATTCAACTTCTTTAGAAATGAAAGGCCATGGGGGATCGGTGCGGGGGTAGGGGTTTTTATCTCAAATAAATGGGCACCATACATAAGTCATAGACAAAAATTCTCAGGGTATTGTATTGGACATGAAAGATTGTGCAGGGTATGCAAATGATTTCTTTTGTGGTATAGGTAAGATCTTGAACGAAAAGCTGACAAATGACTTTATTTTACAGAATGTATGTAGGGAAAACCAAGAAGGGTTTGAACTGAACATGGTTTGAACTGAATATGAAACAAAGAAATTAGTTCTAGGTATAAAATCGCAAAAGTCTTCTGGTATGTATATATATGGATTAAATTGTGAGGTAATGAAGACCTCTCTAATCAATTCTGTGAATATTTTTAAGGATATAATGAGTGCATCCATTGTAAAAGGCTGCTTCCCCCAACAGTGGAAAGAAGGAAGAATATCCCCCTTGCCGAAACTAGGAGATCCGCAATTAATTAGGAATTGTAGACCTGTGTGTTTTACCAGTTCCAGGGAAATTACTGGAATGGGTAATAGATACACAACTCTATAACTTTCTGGAAGCATCCAACTTTTTCAGTCCAAATCAGCTTTCTCTGAATGATGACAATTCATCAAGTTCGCTATTGACGCACCCGCCAACAGCGGAGCAGGAGGCTGCAGCGATCTGCATCGATAACAGAATTGAAGAAGCTATGGCCATCCATAACCAAGAGCTACAACCATCGAGGAGGCAGCTCCACCCGCGGTCCCTCCAGCTACAGCCATAATCTGGAAACAGGCACAGTCCTTCCTGACTTCATCCATGCGCAGTAATGTACGCGCCGACTGGCTTGTGTCGCTGAATCAGGCGGACCTCATAACCCCGTGGGCCACAGGAAAGGCTGACCTACCGCATTACGTTGAATCAGAAGAATCCCTCGTTGATAGGGTAGCGCAGATCCGCAGGAGGTCTGCCCTGGACATTCAACAAGCTGTTGCCTCCTTCCTCTGAGAGAAGGCCGATATTGAACGCGCACAAGGCAACACGCTTCTCGCAACCACAAGCACGCTATCAAACGCCGACCAGCCAGCACTGGATCAAGCCATAACTGCTACGTGTGGCATGGTGGGCAGGACCAAAGCCCTCCTCATCAGGGAACTGTCACTACGCCGTGATGTGCTCCCTACGAAGCAACTCACTTATCAGGAGTGGGCTAATCCGTCCAGGGTGGCGAAAATCCCAGGTGGCCTACAAGTACCTATCCCGAGAGTCCAACGACCTCCACCGAGTGCGGCTACCCAAGCTGAACCAAGACCAAGCACCAACTTCGGGCTCTTCCATGCCAGAGGTCCCGGTCAAGCACAGAGACAACAGCAACAACCGAGGGGTTTTGTTTGGGCCCAACCGAACCAGGGGCAACGCCCCCGTGGAAGGGAGGGAAGACCCATGAACCCGCGCCGTCGGGACCCCCACCAACACGCCAAGACAACCGCCGACAGGAGGCCCCAGTGCCAGAGAAATCGCCATTATCCGGGCCTTACAGGACCCGAGCAACTATAGCTTTCCCTCGACACAAACCATGGACTCGTTCAACTCCTTTGACTCACATGTTGAAAATGAATCTGTTTTTCATGTTGTTGATGTTCCCGCTTGTTCCAAAAATGCTTTCCTTTTTTGCAGTAACAATGAGTCCAATATTAGTGGCAATAACAATTGTGAAAGCCACCTGGTGGAAAATAAAGATTCTGAAATAGAATCTGTTACTCGTTTTCTCCTATCATACAAAGTAGATCAGAAGAACATGGTGGTGAACCTTTCGGATAGAATACTCACCGAGCCGGAAATCAGGGTTTTAAGCAAGGGACTTAATTTCTGCCCCACCCCCGGTGAACCGGTCTTTGGCGACAAGTTTGAAGACTTGGACCGCTTCAACAATAAACTTAGATGGAGGCACCACATCTCTACCCAACCGAAACCCCTCTCAGTCTCTGACTTGGAAACCCAAGTCACAGCCTCGAAGGTATTTCACTCTTCCAAATCAGCCAGGGCCCCCCCGGGGAGTTCAGTTCTAGAGACGTTTGTCACTTTGAACGAAATCGAGTTAACAAATAGTGGCACACTAACACCTAGAGACCGCAATTTACAGCGAGACGAAAAACAAGCTCTAGAGAGTTTAGCATCTGATAATAACATCATTATCAAATCTGCTGACAAAGGCAGTGCTGTAGTGATCCAAAACACTACGGATTATATCGCTGAGGCAAAGTCTCAACTTTCCGCTCGTCGTTTTTATCGTAAGATCGACCGTGATCTCTCCTCTGAATAACGCTTTTTTGGAAGGACGAGCTCAGCAGCAGGATCCTACGCAAGGTGAGAACTGATAAATGTAAGACACCCAGTTTCTACCTCCTTCCCAAATTGTTTGTTTGTTTGTTTGGGTAGTTTAACGTCCAATTTGTTCAATTAGACTTACTTTGGTTTACTTTACTCAAATTTGCATATCCTTTTTGGAGAAAAAGTTATGCTCACTGGCTAATCCAGGCATCTTACTTTTCTCAATCATATCTTATCGAAAATCTTACATTCCCTGAGGAAGTCAAGAATTTCTTTCTTCCCAGTGTTATGGAAAACACTGCGCAATCCATAAGGCAAAAGGCCCCCACTAGGCAGGCCCATTGTGTCTGCTAACTCCTGCGCGACCGAGAAAATCTCTGCCCTAGTCAACCTTATTCTCAGACCAATCGTCCCCAGAACAAGGTCATACATCAAGGATACATTCCCTGCATCTACTCGCGTGCTTCGACGGAGAAATTCCGGATGGGGTTTTTGTTAGTTTGTTGGTTTGATTTAACGTCCAGTTAACCATTGCAGGTTCTCACCAGACTTTCTCAAGGTTCTTTTACACCAAGGGTGGTGATCGAATCTATGAAATGAATTTAGGTGGAAACCTCACCCCTACACATTTACCGAGGTGAGAGTTCTTTTACATCCAACACCACATAGACATAAAAGAACTCTCACCTCGGGGTTTGGTTTGGTTTGGTTTGGTTGATTTAACGTCCAATAATCATAATTAACTGTTATCAGACTGCTGTGATTAACACTTTTCTAAGTAGGCCCTAACTGAAGTGTAGGGTCTATTGCCTGGAAGGACCAGGCAATGTACTGGTTTTTATAACTTTTCAAAAATCTTGGACTCCCTAAGGAATCCAAGAATTTCTTTCTTGCCAGTGTTGTGGAACACACTGTGCATTGATGTTGCATTTTTCAGGAATGTTTCCCTGCTTTTCCGAGTTACCTGACAATGAAGCATGAGATGCTTTACACTCAAAGGAGTGTTGCATGGTTGGCACACAGGTGCTAAGTGACCTCTCAAGAGGTGTCCATGTGTCAGACTGGTGTGACCAGTCCGCAGACGGGTCAGTTTCACCTGTTCCAGTCTTGTCAGGTTTCCTTGTCTGAAAGTTTGGTTGATAGATGGTATTATCTCTCGTAGTTTGTTATTTCTAGTGCCTTTCCAGGCACTTTGCCAGCTTTTTAGTAAAAACTCATTCATTATTGGTAGCAGATCAGTAAATGGAACTGTATCAGATCCATATTGTCTGCTCAGTGCCTTCTTAGCTGCATGATCTGCAGCTTCATTACCCTCAATTCCAATATGGCTTGGGAACCAGCAAATAACTAGCTCTTTGCCATGGTCTCTCTTCATTTCTGTATAGGACTGCTTGATGTCCTTTATGATTGGGTTCTTTAGGTTATGTTGGCCAATAGCCTGCAAGCAGGATTTGGAGTCTGAGAAGACAATAAACTTCTCATGGTTGGACACCTTCATCCAAGCTAGTGACTGCAGTATAGCATTCGCCTCAGCAGTGAAGATACTACTTCTGCTGTGTAAGGCCTTTTTCAGGTTCCCATATGGTGTGTGGACAGCAAAGCCGACACGGTTTCCATCTTTTGAACCATCTGTGTAGATGGGTGTGTGTTCTTTGAAAAGACCCCTTACAGTATGGTAGTCATCCATAAATACACTGTCAGGGGTGTCGGCCTTTTTGTCTTTTGCTAGGTCAAAGAGAACTACCGGTGTTTCCTGTTCCCATGGAGGGCTTTTAGATGGTTCTTCTACTTGTACTCTGCGCATTGGAATACCTGCCTCCCTGAACAGAGCCTTTGCTCACTCAGAGAAAGGTAATGGTATTTGGCTTTTCCCTGTAGATGGTGTTTTTGTTCTTAAAGATTGTGTCATAAGTTGGGTTCTTTGGGTTTGCTCTCACCCGTATGGTATACTGCAGAGATTTCTCTCGACGCACATATAGCGGAGCAATTCCTGCTTCTACATGGAGGGTAGAGACTGGTGTTGTTCTGAAAGCACCAAGGCAAAGCCTCAGACCCTGGTTTTGGATTGGTTTTAACCAGTCCAGGTAAGACCTTGCTGCAGATGCATATACTACTGAACCATAGTCCAGTCTGGATTCTATGTACATCTTGTACAGTGTTAGTAGTGTTTCAGAATCTGCACCCCATTCGGGATGACTGAGGACCTTCAGGAGGTTCATGGCTTTTTGACACTTTCTTCTCAGATACTCAATATGTGGTTTGAATGACAGTATCCTGTCAAACACAAGGCCGAAGAATTTAACCTCCTCTTTGACTGACAGTTCCTTGTTTTGGAGGGAAAGAGAAGGCTTTTCCTTACATCCTCTCCTACGACAGAAATGGACTGCACATGTTTTGGCTTCAGAGAATTTGAACCCGTTTTGGTTGCTCCAAACTTGTAGTTGGTTGAGTGTTTGCTGGAGTCTCCTTTCTATAGTGGGCATGTGGCTGCTCTTGCAGCATATAACAAAGTCATCGACATATAGACAGCAGTTAACATCCTGCTGCAGCTGCTTTACTATGTCATTGACCTTCTTTGCTCGTTGGATGTCACTTTGTTGTACACCAACATCCCGAATGAGGAAGGCTGGAGAGCCGTCCATAGATGGTTCGGCAAGTTCCGCCCTGCTCCTTACTCGGTACTCAAGCTCCTGAAAATGGTACTAGAATTCAACAACTTTGAATTCAATGGGGAACACTACCTACAGGTCGGTGGCACAGCCATGGGCACGAGGGTAGCCCCAACTCTCGCTAACCTGTTTATGGCAGACTTCGAGAATCGATTTGTCTACACATATAGACAACAACTGCTAGTCTGGGTACGTTTCATTGACGACATCTTCATGGTGTGGCAACATGGTGAAACAAACCTGATAGACTTCATCTCACACCTCAATGCTGTCCATGACAACATTAAGTTCACGAGTGAGATCTCCACAAAGGAAATTTCCTTCCTGGACACCTTGGTTCACGTAGAAGGTGACTCCCTTGTCACTGACCTCTACAGTAAACCTACTGATGCTAATAATTTCTTACACTACGCTTCAGCCCATACTGCAAGAGGGGCATCCCTTTTTGCCAGTTCCTTAGGATCAGAAGGATCTGTAGTAGGGACACCGACTTCATGAGACACAGTCTCAAGAAGGCGAAACATTTCATGAAGAGGGGTTACCCTCTCAAACTTGTGGCGGAGAGCCTTGCCAGAGCTGCCCACACAGACTGTCCGGACCCTAAAAAATGGGTCTTGACCAAAGAAAAAGAGCATATTGGAAACTCGACCATATTGGTCACCACATTCCATCCGACTTTCAACTCGGTTAAAAATATTGTCACTGAGAATTGGAGCTCGCTAGCAAGGTCAGCAAAAACCAGAGCCCTGCACCAGCTTCGCTTAGTAGTGGGTTTGCGGAAACCACCTAATTTGCGTAATACTCTGCTGAGAGCCTGTCTTCAGTTTGACACCGATGCTGGAGCGAAACATGCTTCAGCCATTAGTGGTCGGAAATCGAAGGACATTAATGAGTGCAACACCCCCAACTGTCGATATTGCACCTCTTTGGACCGCAGTGGTGAGATACTCTCTTCCTCCACGGGCAGGACCTATTCAGCCAAGCATAATGTTTGCTGCGAGAGCTCGAATCTGATCTACCCCTTTGTATTAGTCCCATTGCCTTGTATAAAAATGTTTATGTTACCTGATTAATGACTTAACTTCCTTTGTCTGCATGGTCTTCCTACCTAGTGAACTCTGACCCTGCCCCTCTGAGTTTGGGAATTTACTCATCTGTATTTTCCCTAAGTGTGACATTGTCACATGCTTTGATACAGCCAAACTTTAAGATGCCTGAAGAGTCGACTTGGAGACAGCATAGCATCGGTTTGGATTTGACGAGTTTTTGTCACTTTCAAGGTAGCATCGGTTGAGCCTAGAAGTGCTTTCGCCTCGTTTTTCTCATATTTCAGTCCAAATCAGAAATCAGTTCGGATTTCATAAAAAACGAGGTACGGGGGGCAGTGTTGAAATTAGTAGATCATCTTTTGGAAGCTCGTAATAAATGCAAAATTGCAATAGCTGGATATATTAGATAAAGCATTTGATTGCTTCGATCACAGGATACTTCTTTATAAGTTGGCGGAAGCAGGGCTTGGGTGTAATGAATTAAATTGGTTCAAATCATACCTCATAGGATGAAAATGTTTTACGAAATATAGATGGTAAATTTCTGACAACCAAAGTATTGTGGCGGACAGGTGGGGTCAGCTCTCCCCTGCGGGGTATGCTGGCAAGATCGGTGCCTCCCCGCAGGGGAGGGCAGGTCTCGCCAGATCTCCCGGGGGGCGAGGTCCCTCGAGAGCTGACATCACCCGTCTACTATATAAACAAGGCACATCTGCCTTTACACCAGTTCGTGTCTGGACGCTGAAGTATTGACAAGCAATGAACCAAGCGGCTTAGGCGGCCTTATTGTAGCCTATTTAATACCAAATAAACGCATCTTATTCCTGCGAGAGCTATTGGTACTTCTGGAGTCGTGTTGTCCATTACATTGGTGGCAGCCAACTGGCCCTGGTCGGGAACCCCTGGAAGGGAGCTACCTCAGCAGAGCTGGGGCGCGTTCGGCTTGCCCGGGGAAGCGGGTGATGAGCTAGGACTGCGGAGGGGGATGGCAGTGGCTCCAATGCCGGTAGTCACCCCGGTGACGTTCGATGGGACTTCAAATCTAGAAGAATACCTATCCCACTACACCCTCTGCGTGGCGGCCAACGGATGGAATGAGGTACAGGCCGGAACCTTTTTGGGGGTTAGCCTCACCGGTCTGGCCCGGCGAGTGCTAACGGGCACCGACCCCAGTGGGCCGGGGGGGTATGGCCAACTATGCGCAGCCTTGTTCCGGAGGTTCCGGCCATCTCCACCGCCCTCGAGGTGGAGGCATACCTAAAGTCAGAAAAGGGGGCCCAGGGGAGGGTCCGGAGCGCCGGCGCTACCATGGTGGAAGAGATGAAAAGAGATGGCCCTATTGTAGCCTATTTTATACTCCATGGAGGAGGCAGCTGGCGACGCCCGTGCGGCGTAAATGCTACCGCTGCGGGAGCACGGAGCATCTCAAAAGGGATTGTCCCCAAAAAGAGCCCCCGCGGAGGGCGGCAAACCCTGGGGAGACGGGACCCCCGGCAACGGCACCCGTCTCGGAAAACTAACTCGGGCCCTTCCTGACTGCGGAGCAAGGGTCGAGGTGGAGGGCAGCCGAAGAGGGGGACTAGTCCAGGGGCGCCGGGAGCCCGGAGGACCGGGGATGCAGGTCGAGGGCCGGATCTGGGGGCAGGCGGTGCGCCTCCTGGTAGACATGGGGGCCACGGTCAATCTGCTATCCTTGGCGTGGTGGAATCGACATGGCTGGCCAGAAGCGATGAGGGAGGCTCCCACCCGCCTGTACTGCGCAGATGGACGCGCCCTAGATGTCCGGGGACAGGTGACCATGCAGCTGGACTGCTGGGCCTGGACTGCGGTGGCCACCGACCCCGACAAGGTGCGGGCGGTGCAGGAGTGGCCCCCGCCCCGGAGCGTGGGTGAGGTAAGGAATTTCTTGGGCCTGACGGAAAAGGGGAGGGCCTTCAAGTTGGACGACGGCTGTGAGCAAGCGTTCCGAGACCTCCAGCGGTGCCTCCTGGAGGCCCCGGTACTAGGGTACCCCGCGGAGGAGGGACCCCTGATCCTTGACACGGATGCCAGTGACACCGGGGTGGGGGCGGTATTATCGCAGGTCCAGGTGGAGGACGAGCGCGTCTTGGCATATGCGAGCCGGGCCCTGACCCGCCCCGAGAGACGATACTGTGTCACCCGAAGAGAACTGCTAGCGATCATCTTTTCGCTGGAAAAATTCCATCATTACCTGGTGGGATGTCCCATCAGAGTGAGGACGGACCACGCCGCCCTCAAATGGCTCACCAGTATCAAGGACCCGGTGGGGCAGGTGGCGCGGTGGTTACAGACAGTAGGTTGTTACGACCTACGTATCGAACACCGGCCGGGTCGCTGGCATGGGAATGCAGACAGACTCTCATGAATCCCGGTCCCGGCCCCCGCGTAGAAGGACGGCCACTGTGCTGTTATTACGCGGCAGGCAGCTCGTGAACAACTGCCTGTTCCTGAAGCTGTAAACTAACTGGACGGGCCCGTGGACCGTTACAGCGGCAGTAGGGGGCCCCATATATGAGATCACCCACGCCCGCTCTAAACGGTAGTACACTATGACATGCTGAAGAGGGCGCCACCCGCGAGGGCGATAGTACGACGCATCTGCCGGCTAGCGGGAAAAGAGAACAGCAAGACAATGGCGGCCGGGAGTCGTCTGCTAAGCAAGCGGCAGACTGCTACTTCCGCGGAAGTGATTGTTCCCCCCTATGCCCCGTAATAAACAACGGAAAAGGTGGGGCTGGTGCCCGGGATCAGCTAGAGGACGAACAAGAGGAGCTGGTTGGAAGAACGGGAGGTGGGCGCAACCTGCGTTCCGTCCCTTCCGACGCGCTGGGAAGGATTCCATGTCGTCAGCCCGAGTATGACGAGCGCGGTCCCTGCGGGGGCCGACCCCGACTACCCCGGAAGGGAGAACATCGCACAGTCCCCGTGCCTCTCCGCAGCATCCCCCGCGGAGTCCGTGGCCGACTTTAAGGCGGAACCAGGGAAACCAAGAAGCGCAGTAACTAGGCCAGAGCAGCCCGATGTGTCGCGGTAGGCGGTCGGTCCCCGCGGGGGCCGGCCCCGACTCCCCCGGGGAAGAGAGCCTCACGTAGCCCCCGGGCCTCCCTGCGGCACGACTGTCCCCCGCGGGGTCACGGCAAAACATCTTCCCCCGTGGAGTCCGCGACGGAGGAGGGGAAACCAAGGAACGACGTAACTAGGTCAGAGCAGGCCGAAGTCTCACGGAAAGCACGAGAGGCCACGAGATCTCGCGAACCCTTGAGTCCCCCGCGAGATCCAAGGACGCAGATTCAGACAAGATGGCGACTTCAAAGAAGTGGGTCTGTGAGGAGTGCAGGGCCGGCTTCGTAAGGCCCGACGGCCTGAAGAGATGTTACCGCGACCCATGACGAGTGGGCGGAGGGTTGGGTTTGCCCCGACTGCGGGCGCCGCTTCAAGGCTGTGAGACGTTCCGACTTCTTGTCCTACCTACTGCGGCACAGACATCGATGGGCAACGAATCTAACAGAAATACCTGCGCCCATGAAGCTGTTTTCCCCGCGCCGGAGGTCCCCCGCGAGGAGGAGGTGGTCACCACCAAAAAGAAGAAAAATAAAAAGAAGGATCGGAGCAGGGACCGCGAGGGAGAGGGAAAGCGCCGCGGTGCCGCCGGCGGAGTTCCCCCAGCACCCCTCGGCACCCACGCCCGCCAACCCCACGCTGTCGGACCCGGGTGTGAGCATTGGCGCGGAGGGGGAGACGGAGACCGCCGCCAACATCCTGGTGGGGATTATGTCCACCGCACACCCGAGGCCAAGCGGAGGAGGAAAGAGCCTGAGGTGATCTGTTGGGGCCTGGACGGGGAGTCCCCGGAACTCCCGGCGATAGCGCCCGAGACACCCTCCCAGTGGACACCTTCGGGGCTGTCCGCTCTGATAGACCCCAGCCCCGGCCTGCCAGTGGCGACGGCCGGCTGCTCAAAACAGGACTCGGGCCCAGGACCCGCGTCTCCAGCAAGGCCAAAGGATGGACCAAGCCCCCCCCCCCCCCGAACACCACCCCCCCTCCCCCCCCCGGCGGCAACAGATCCCACCCCCCCCCCCGGCCACACCTGACACAGCTCCGCCGCTGGCGGACTCACACCGGAAGGAAGGAAGAAAAGGAGGGAACAGCGGCTACGCATGCCGGGACTAGCAAGGGAGTTAAGCTCATCCCAATGAACGAATGGGGCGAGGAAATGGACAACGTTCGCTTGCCATGGATGGGCCCCCCGGAGGATCGACTCCAGCGGTGGGCACAGAGGGAGCCACCCGGGAACTACTCGGCGGACGGTTATGTCGTGGAGGGAGGCCGCCAAACGACCTGGTGCGAGGCGCGTCGGGGCGGAGAGGTGGAGGTGTTCCACGGGGTGCGCACAAGGTGAGGAGTGTTTCTTCCTTCCAATCGATTATTGGGGCAGTAGCGGGTTCTGTCAATACGAAAGGGAAACCAGGGCGACCCTGTACTGGGACCCAGGAAAGGATGGCCGAAGGGAGCAGACCGCGGTAGCCCTGTACTGGGACCGCGGGGAGGAGGGACGCAACGGCCGCGGCCCTTCATGACCTAATCTCTGTAGGGGTCGGGGAAGCCTTTATTGCTGGGACACAGACATGATCGAGAGGACTACGGGGAAAGTATGGAGGGGGAAGGTGGTATGAGGTGGGACGGGAGCAGTCGAAGCGAGAATCTCATGACCCCCCTTGTTGTTGTTGCAGAAGCGGCCGTAGGGAGGATCAGGGCCAGCAATAAAGCCCCCACGGAGAGCCGGGTGCGGCGTACGGAAAGAGGCCTGGAGGAGGGTGACTCCCCCGCGGAGAGTGATGGAAGAGGGAGAGGCTGCCCAGGGGCCCCCCTCAGAAGTGAAACAACGGAGAAGGGAGAGGCTGCCCAGGGGCCCCCTCAGAAGGGAAGACTGTCGCGCGTTTTTGTAACTTTTAAGCGTTGGTTTTAAGTATTTCCTAGAGAACTAGTTAATTGTTAAATCTTGTTAAGCCCCCTTATGGGGCACCACGGGCCGGTAGGCTAGAGGCTGTAGTAGAGTTCTTTTAAGGAGGGAAGAGTGTGGCGGACGGGTGGGGTCAGCTCTCCCCCATGGGGGATGCTGGCGGGATCGGTGCCTCTCCGTGGGGGAGGGCAGGTCTCGCAGGATCTCCTGGGGGGCGAGGTCCCTCGAAAGCTGACGTCACCCGTCTACTATATAAACAAGGCACGTCTGCCTTTACAACAGTTCCTGTCTGGACGCTGAAGTATTGACAAGCAATGAACCAAGCGGCTTAGGCGGCCCTATTGTAGCCTATTTAATACCAAATAAACGCATCTTATTCCTGCGAGAGCTATCGGTACTTCTGGAGTCATGTTGTCCATTTCAGTATATTATTTGGCATTCCACAAGGTTCAATATTAGGACCATTGCTTTTCTTGATATATGTTAACGATTTATATATAGACACAAAAAATGTCTGATACACAATGTATGCCGACGATTTGGTCGTAGTCGATAGTGGCGAGAGTGTAAAGGTAGTGAAGGAGAAAATGCAAATTCTAATAGATCAGTTAGAAAATTGGTATACAGCAATCCGCTTAACTGTTAAAGTCTAGAAAACTAGAGTTGTATACCAAGCCTCAGCTAGGACGCTTAAGAACTTACAAAAGGGAGTACTAAATTTCGGAAATAACCCAATAGGTATTGTCACGGAAATGAACTATTTAGGCGCTATCATTGACGACTCATTGATCTGGGAAAGGCACAGTGAACATCTCACGAAAAAGTTGAATGGTAAACTATCCATATTTAAAAAAATTCGCAGATATCTAGACAGGGACACCGCTATTAGAATCCTCAAAATCAGTCTGCTACCTATTATAGACCACTGCTCATTTCTAATTGAGGGCTCGAGTATAATGCCCCAGTGACACTGGCGTAAATTTCGGCGTTTCTTCTACGTATTTGAATTGGTGGGGACCACGTATTAGCTACGGATTTGGAACGTATCTGTTTGCTTTTCTTTAACGTTTTAGTACGTTTCTCAACGTTCATCAACGCTTATTTATGCTTCTCTACGTATTGTGGCTTTTTTCGGCGCATCCCGACTTTCATTTATGCCCCAGAACGTAGACGTGCGTACACGGAAAAACGCCGTTTTTTACGCCAGTGTGACTGGGGCATTAAACCGCAACGATATGAAACATTTTTAGGGGTCTACGTATAGCTATAGGCAATGAATCATATATGAATGGGCTTTATATAAGTAATGCCAAACTGTTACAAAGATGCGAAATGTGAACGCCTCGAGAAAGGAGATTATTTTTATTGATGGGAGTTATCACGGGTTTACCTACAACTGATCAATAATATTAGAAAAGGATGAAAAGGGGGGTTTGGAAACTAGATCAAGAACTAAAGAAAACATCGTAATATCAAAGCCAAAGTCAGAACACTATAGAAAAAGCTCAACATATGTTGGGTACAGTTTCTAAAAATTTCTTTCAACCCAACCTGTATGAATCCTTCCTATGCACCTTGTGGGGTGTTAATACGGAATTTCATTCTGTGAAAAAAATAATACAACAATGTTTTATTCACCCAAGACACAGAGGAAAGGTTCACAAATTTCCCCATAGAGGGGACACATATACCCACAGTGTATTAGTTCTAGCATTGAACACCAGGACACTCTGGTACCAGAAATGTCCACCAGAGTCTGAGGCACCACCAGACAATACACTGAATTTCATTGGCTGTTTGAAATTCCCGCCAGTCTTTGTTCGGTTCACCGACCAATGAACAAACGGGAATCAGATCATGTGACCACAAACAACCAATAAGGGTCAAACTCTGTGAATTCGATTAAGATAAGCAGGCCAGCGGAGAGCGCC
Organism: Alentia gelatinosa; assembly: GCA_950022655.1. NCBI lineage: Eukaryota > Metazoa > Annelida > Polychaeta > Phyllodocida > Polynoidae > Alentia > Alentia gelatinosa. Next base: position 338,704 of record OX465587.1, read on the forward strand.
CACTGCTACCAAGCCAGTCACTTGCTTGATAGTCGCAAAGACCGCCACGTTCACCTACATATGTTGGGTACAGTATTTGGAATGGCTTAGCCAAAGAATATCAGGTCACAAACACAGGTACTATGTATAAGCAGGAAGTAACCAAAGCTATTAAGAATTTTATAATTTTGTTTCCTTTTTTGGGTGATTTTATGTCCAGTCAACCGTTACAGGTCCTTTCCAGACTTCCACTGTAAAAATGATGCACCAGTTCGGGTATAGGGTATACGAGATGTCGTCGGAAATGCTGACGCCATATTCTATAGCTAGTTGTTCTAAATGCTCCTAGGCACAGTCATAGACCTTGGTTCTGGACAGGTACCTGTCCAGGTAAGATTTTGCTGCTGACTCATACACGACTGATCCGTAGTCCAGTCGTGATTGGATTTACATCTTGAATAGAGTCAGCAGTGTTTCACATTTAGTTCCCAAGTCAGGGTGACTGAGGACCTTCAGAAGGTTCATGGCTTTCTGACACTTTCTCCTCAGATACTCAACATGTGGTTTGAAAGACAGTATTCTGTCAAACACCAGTCCAAGGAATTTTACTTCTCTTGGACTGTCAGTTCCTTATTTTGGAGACTGAGGGAAGGTTTGTCCACGCATCCTCGTCTACGACAGAAGTGAACTGCATCTGTCTTTGTCTCAGAGAACTTGAAGCTGTTTTTGTCACTCCAAACATGAAGTTTGTCTAGAGTTTGCTGTAGTTTTCTTTCCACTGTGTGCATGAATCTGCCCTTTTAGCAGACGACAAAGTCATCTACATAGAGGCAGCAGTTGACATCCTTCTTTAGTTGTTTTGCGATGTTGTTGATTTTAATGCCAAACAGGGTGACAGAGAGGACACAGCCTTGGGGCACATCCATTTCTTGGTTGACTCTCTAGGAGATTGCACCTCCAAGGCGAACACTGAATGTCCTGTTGCTCAAGAATCTTTCAATGAACCCTCTCAAACCCATTTGCTGGATGTCCCTCAGGATGCCGTGCTTCCAGGTGGTGTCATATGCCTTCTCCAGATCAAAGAAGACTGCCACCACATGTTCTTTGTTGGTAAAACCCTCAAGGATCCAGCTTTCCAGACGGACTAAACGGTCAGTGGTGCTGCATCGAGGACCAGGATGGGCAGCAGGAATTGTCTTTGGCAGACGCCCAGAGGAACCTGATTTGGCCGGTCCGGGGACTGGTCCACTGCAGGGTAACTCCGCTGCGGGGATGCATTACTCCCCGCAGGGTGACACTACCCCCTCCGCCCACCAGGATGGCATGGGCATGCACGCCTTAGTGGCCCCCCAGAATTGGGGACATGTTCCTTCCGGGTCGGTGTCCATGCCGGGTGGAATGACGGGTGAGAGGCAGACGGGTCCCCTTTGGGGATGTGGCTGTGGAATTTTGGTTGGGATGGCCGGATGAGGTCCCAGGCAGACTGCCGTGGAGGGCGGAGCTGGGAGCTCGAGACATGGCAACCGTTGGTTTGTGGGTTTGATTTAACGTCCAGTTAACCAAGGTTTCTCAAGGTTCTTTTACACCACAAGGGTGGTGATCGAATCTATGAAATGAATTTAGGAAGAAACCTCACCCCTACACATTTACGGAGGTGAGAGTTCTTTTACTTGCCACTCCACATAGACATGGTATGAGAAGGATTGGTCTTTGATATAGCAGTAAATCTACCACTGCTGGGGGTGAAGGAGAAAAGTGGCTGCAGTGGGACCTGAATCAACAAAGTCTGACAACCTTGGGATTACAAGTCCAGTGCTCTTTACCACTGAGTTAACTCCCCACCCTGGTCGCTTAAGTTATGCTTGCGTGCAAACATATCCGGTCTGCACCACGACCAAGAGGGTGAACAGATTGGTAATTGCTGTCCACCCCAGCAGACCTTAGACATTACATACTTAGACCCAAGGGATAAACATAGGGGGAGTGGGGGTGTTTAGGATTGATGCCAATTATGTGCGGCCCCTATTATCGCTTACTGTCATTAAGATGAAAATTCAACAATAACAAACAATAGCACCGTCTGCTGATATTGATTGCAAAGTAATTGTGATAATTACTGACATTATTCAGCTGAAACTGTGACAATTCACTATCTTCAGTGAACTGTCATGTCCTTGCAGTTCCCCTGTTCCTGTCTGCTAATCCAAGATGGCGGCCTCCACAACAAGCAGCACATGGATTGGTGGCCGCAGTAAATTATTCAAATTCCAAAATATAGAAGACTTTTTTAGCCATTTATATCATAAAACAGTGAATGGTGTATTAATCAGAATCTGAGCACATATGTTATACAGAAAGTGGGGTTTAGTTAGGCCCAGAAATCAATAAAAATTGTCCCTATATATTTTGACCAATCAGGGCTATTGTCTGTTTTCAATCCAGGTTTCTCCATTGAATTGCTACTCACAGGGGACCAGGGGAACCTTGAAAACGGCAACGGCGTGAGGCTGAGGGTGTGTGTGTGTGTGTGTGTCTGTAGGGGGGGGGGGGGAGGGGGGTCAGTGAGTGGGGGATCAAGGCATCAGGGGAGAGATGTCAATGGTGATATGTATCTGGGGGGGTTCAGTGTTGGAGACCAGGGCTGTAGCTGACTCAGGTAATTCAGCAGTTGTCCTGTTAATATTATTCAAGGAAAATACCTTTTAATTTACTGAAAACGAAAACATGAATTTCAATGGAAACATTGGACACTAGAATCCCTGTATAGGGCACGTAGCCATTGCGTTTTGGACGCGGCCATCTTGCCCCCGACACCAAACAAAACACCAGGTGGCAGGTCTGCTTATCAATGGATTTTATTAAAAACTTTTTAAATTTTTTATTGCCATTGAGGGGTTGTAGCATTGAGCAATTTCCTACTTTTTTTTAAAATGTTTTATTGCGTTCACCAAAGGTTAAGGTTGTTCTTCCAGGCAATGTGCTGAACTTGTTGTACATAAAATACATACAGATGAGTGTTTTCGACCGCTAGACACATGTTCAGTGGCTCATGCCTTTTCTTACATATGCATGGCATGAATTTTCGCCTTAAATTAACACATTTGCAGATCCTTGTACATAAAAACGAGTAAGCCCTTAGTATTATGTTAGTCAGGTACTCAATAATGTGTCATCTAATCTCAGACTGGGCAGATTTTCTTAATTCTATTTTAAAAGACGTTTGTTGTGTTCCCTGAGTAAGTTTCATGTCGATATAAATCTGAGAAAATGTGGAGATGATGGAAGAACTAGCAATCACTCTGTGCCCTGTAGTCTAGTGCTGAGCTCCGGGGATGACGTCATACAGCGGGGGCGGCCGGGGGGGGGGGGGGGGGTTAATCTCCGCGACAAACAATGATAAGAGTTAGATGACACACATGACAAGGAGGCAGGCGGGAGTTAAAACTGATAAAACAAAAGATAGCATGACGCCATTTTCAGGACATCCCTATTAAGACTAGGAGCAGCATTTGAAGGTTTCTGGTCAAGACTTTACCAGGCCATTGTCAGAGGCCTTCAGCACCATCACAAATATGACAAATAAAGCCTGTACAGGCTGTTACATTAGCGATCTTTAGAGTGAGGGATATATTTGTAACACTACCCAAGAATGTGAGTCAGTTGGCCTATTTACACTTAGATCAGAGATGACATTGATGGATGGGTCTGTGTATGTCTCAGGAATAGCTCCACAACTCTGTGAGACCTGCAGAAACTCTGAGACCTGCTATCGTCAGGCGAGAAAAGCACGCCATATGTTCACGGTTAACGTATATTTTGGTGTATTTCGGGCAGTAAGAAGTGCCGTGCACACCCACACTTACAGCTATGGCTTACATGGACGGCTACACATATCTGCGGCCTTCTTTTTCACTCTGCTCTTTTCGGGTTTTGCTGTTTCATGGACGACCTACTTTAACCAGAGACGCCCAGCGCGGATGACGTCACGTCCGCTCCAGTTTTCAAGATGGCGGAGAGCGGAGGAGCAGGCGCCGTGTGAGAGGCGGGTGAGCTTTGTTTGTGTCCACGCCCAACACGCCACTGCCACATGAAGTTTACACCACAATCACTCTCTGAGCGCCAGCCCGATACAAGGTAGGATCCAGCTCCACTCTCAACTGATCCGTGTTCCCCTGACAGGAGGACAAAGTGGAGAAAGGTGACGCCAGCTCAGGCTAGTTTTGGTTGTGGAGATTTGGAGGTGAGGCTCCCGAGGTGTGGGTTCCCCCCTCGCCGTCCCCACATTCTCTAACTGCGGGCCACGACTCGGCCTCCCTCTCCTCTGACATTCATCCACTAATACCCGAGATGAGTGTGTGCTTTTTATTCGTTGTTTATATAATTGTGAGGGGTGTAGGTGGAGTTTGTTTCGGGGTGGTGAGGCTGTGTTTGTGTGCGGCGGGCGGGGGGGGGGGGGGGGGAGCGGCGGGCGGGCGGCGGGTGGCTTCGCTCGCTGCGGTCGCCGTGTGATATGTGGGTGTACATGCATGTATGTAGTATGGCGGCTGTTCCTAGGCAGCGCCTGTGCTCGCCCATTCTGTAGCCATCTTAGTTGAACCGAAGCCCGGGACGACTGGCTCCGGGCGGCGGTGACGGGGGCGCCGTGTGCGGCACGGGCACAGCCACCGCTGTCAGTCGACGCAACCCACACCGCCCCAACTTCTGTGTACACAAAGGCCTGAGAGTCTCAGAGTGTCATCGCTCTTCTTATCGCTGCCACATCCGCTGTGTATAACAGATGTGTGCAGAACCAGGACTTGTCAGCCAAGTCTGAGCTAGAACTGAGCGATTTAAAGCGAACACTGTGGGCTGGAGTCACCTGACAATACAGTGACACCTTCATATGGAAATGTGTGTGTGCATTTAATAACTATATATATATATATATATATATATATATATATATATATATATATATATATATATATATATATATATATATTTATATATATATACACACACATACAGTAGAACCCCGCATAAGCGGAAACCCTGCGTAACCCTGCGCAAGCAAACAGTTATTGCGGTACGAAAAGGCCTAAAACCCCGTGATTTTGTTATTCAAAGTTTAATAATATCTGACCCAATTAAGATACTGAAAAAAATTATTTCAGATCTATCCTCGCGTCTATCTCCCCTACATATCGATTTAAAACACTTGCATATTGGACCTGAAACTTGAAAACTTCGCGTAAATGGACACTTTAGTCCAGAATGGAGGGTCTTCATTTATCATTTTATGCAAGGTTTTCAAGAGAACTCATTAATCAACTCATTAATCAACTCATTAATCACCACATGCCAGCCTCTGAACATCTCACAGGGATTGTCTGAAGTGTTTCTAATTTCTGCTTGCCACAGAAGTTATAAATATACATGTAATTATTTATGAGGGGACGGTCAGGAGGTGTTGGTTCTGATGTTATCTAAATATACGTATAATTATTTACGAGGGGACGGTCAGGAGGGGTTGGTTCTGATGTTATGTAAATATACGTGTAATTATTTACAAGGGGACGGTCAGGAGGGGTTGGTTCTGATGTTATGTAAATATACATGTAATTATTTATGAGGGGACGGTCAGGAGGGGTTGGTTCTGATGTTATGTAAATATATTTGTAATTATTTATGAGGGGACGGTCAGGAGGGGTTGGTTCTGATGTTATCTAAATATATGTGTAATTATTTACGAGGGGACGGTCAGGAGGGGTTGGTTCTGATGTTATATAAATATACGTGTAATTATTTACAAGGGGACGGTCAGGAGGGGTTGGTTCTGATGTTATCTAAATATACGTATAATTATTTATGAGGGGACGGTCAGGAGGGGTTGGTTCTGATGTTATGTAAATATACATGAAATTATTTACAAGGGGACGGTCAGGAGGGGTTGGTTCTGATGTTATGTAAATATATGTGTAATTATTTATGAGGGGCGGTCAGGAGGGGTTGGTTCTGATGTTATCTAAATATATGTGTAATTATTTACGAGGGGACGGTCAGGAGGGGTTGGTTCTGATGTTATATAAATATACATGTAATTATTTATGAGGGGACGGTCAGGAGGGGTTGGTTCTGATGTTATGTAAATATATGTATAATTATTTATGAGGGGACGGTCAGGAGGGGTTGGTTCTGATGTTATATAAATATACATGTAATTATTTATGAGGGGACAGTCAGGAGGGGTTGGTTCTACTGTGATGCGTCGATTCCTCAGCGACATGCCCTGAAACCTAAACAGGCCACAGCCCTTCAGCTGAGGCGAGGCGTGACCATTTTGTGTGTTTACCCAAGATCTCAGGGCCATTTTGTTTTTTACTTTCTTTTTCCAGGGCAATGATTCCATAGTTTGGAAACTAGGTACTGGTACGTAATATACAGACACATGCAAGTCTACAAACAATTGACAGATTTCCAAAATATTTAATTCCACCCTTCACTAGGTCCGTCCGAACATTCGTTACTAGTATACACACACGTGTACTGGAGTTGATCAAAATACCAATTTACAACTCACTATTTCAATATTGACAGTGGTCAAGTGAACAAAGTGACGTATGAATAGTCATTCGTCATTGTGTGACGAACGTAATTCGTAGTTCTGGTCAGTAAAAGTGAGGCATTCGCACGCAGGTATATTCTTATAAATATATACGTATACAATATTGACTGGTTTCAGATACAAGTGGCCGTATGCTCCAAAGAGTTGACACGCAGTAATATAGAGAAACAGGCTTACTGTCTCCGTACGGATAAAATACGCGGTAAAATCGGCGATCAGATGAACCGATGCCGGAGGCAGAGGTTCATCTGATCACCGATTTTACCAAGTAGTTTATCCGTACGGAGACAGTCAGCCTGTTTTTCTATTATTATATACCTTAAAATATCGAATTTTTAACTTTGCTAATGGGGGAATATTTGGATTTCGCCGCCGTACATGCCCCATACGCCACATACATACCCCGTACGTCACCTAGGTGTCGTACGGGTATAAATATGACATGGGTAGGAGCGGGCAGTATGTGTAGGATATACTACCACAGGTATATAATAATATCCAAGCGTATGCGAGGATATTGCCTAGAGTCCACTCCAAGGAGCATACAACCGCTTTTATCTGAGAGTATTATATTGTTTTTATCGTCTACCTTTTCTGGACATGCGGCAGGTCCATATCGGTTCGTTTTAGTTATGCACTAGTTATTCAAATAAATGAGGTTTGGTACAACTTGAGAACCAGGACCTGAAGTCTGGACTGAAAGCACGTCCTCGTACGGACACAGCGATGACTCGTAGACGTGTGCCGTTAGTAGGAGGCAACTTCTTACCTTTATGTATAGTTTATTAAACTTGTTACACAAACCGAGCCACGAGACTTCGCCTGGCACCTGTATCTAAAACCACGCTACCCAGAGTGGACTGGTGTAAAACGAACCTGACATACTTTGGTGCCTTACTATGGAACGGGTTGCCGTTCCAAGTGAGAACTATTGAATCGCTGAGTTCCACCAAGATCGCCCAAAAGGAGTTGTTTAAGAACTGTATTCCCTCACAGCGGGTAGGAAGTTGGCTCAGTCGTTAGGGCACTGCACTTGTAACCCCAAGTTTGTCAGACTTTGTGTGTTCGAGTCCCACTGCAGCCACCTTTCTCCTTCACCGCCAGCAGTGTTAGACTTACTGCTATATCAAAGGCCAGTCCTTCTCATACCATGTCTATGTGGTGTGGTGTACAACTACCTATCTCCTTCATCCCCAGCAGTGGTAGACTTACTGCTATATCAAAGGTCAGTCCTTCTCATACCATATCTATGTGGTGTGGTGTACAGCCACTCTTCTCCTTCATCCCCAGCAGTGGTAGACTTACTGCTATATCAAAGACTAGTCCTTCTCATACCATGTCTGTGTGGTGTGGTGTACAGCCACCTTTCTCCTTCATCCCCAGCAGTGGTAGACTTACTGCTGTATCAAAGACTAGTCCTTCTCATACCATGTCTGTGTGGTGTGGTGTACAGCCACCTTTCTCCTTCATCCCCAGCAGTGGTAGACTTACTGCTGTATCAAAGACCAGTCCTTCTCACACCATGTCTATGTGGTGTGGTGTACAACCACCTTTCTCCTTCATCCCCAGCAGTGGTAGATTTACTGCTATATCAAAGACCAGTCCTTCTCATACCATGTCTATGTGGTGTGGTGTACAGCCACCTATCTCCTTCATCCCCAGCAGTGGTAGACTTACTGCTATATCAAAGACTAGTCCTTCTCATACCATGTCTATGTGGTGTGGTGTACAGCCACCTTTCTCCTTCATCCACAGCAGTGGTAGATTTACTGCTATATCAAAGACCAGTCCTTCTCATACCATGTCTATGTGGTGTGGTGTACAACTACCTTTCTCCTTCATCCCCAGCAGTGGTAGATTTACTGCTATATCAAAGACCAGTCCTTCTCATACCATGTCTATGTGGTGTGGAAAGTAAAAGAACTCTCACCTTGGTAAATGTGTAGGGGTGAGATTTCTACATGAATTCATCACATAGATTCGATCACCACCCTCATGTTAAAGAACCTTGAGAAAGTCTGGTAAGGACCTATAACAGTTGACTGAACGTTAAATCAAACCAAACAAACAAAACATTAAAACCGACACTTTTTTTTGTGCAGATGGAGACTCGGCACACGATGCACCGGTCGCTGCGGAGCGCGGGTACTGCGCCCAAACAGGAACCACTGCGATCACGAAGCCGCTCGCGAAGTGTCGGACTCAACATCACCAAAAGCCGCGTGAAAGGTAGAGTTAGTTAATTATATGTGACACCAGCTTCTGTTTACGGTCTCTGCGAAATCTGCTCAATTCAATTATTCAAACTCTTAAACGCAGAAACACAACCAGGCGGGGATTTGTGTTCTTTGGTGAAACATTTTGCCAACCACTTAATGATATACCAAACTTTGTTTAACTAAAACATGAAAGTTTTTTGGGGTTTTTTTTCAAACTTTTTTTTATACTGACAGCACTCGACAATAATATTGCTGGTTTCCATGTGATACACAAGAACTATGTACTCCCGTAGTCATGCAGTCTTTTCAATAATTGTAACATATTTACGGATGGCTCATAGGTACATAACTGCTTCCACATGTCGAGATACACCAACAAGACACAACTTTCCTCTCAAATAATCACATTTAGATAGTAATAAAATGACATATATTTAGGAAAGAATCAAATACCTTCGCTAATTCCGGGTCCAGTGGGGCTGACGCCGGAATTCTATGAACTTCTTCATGGGCTGATAGGGCGGCCGCCATTCTCGAGCCCGGTTTAGCCATGACAGACGGCTTCGGTGCAGGCTTTTCTTTGTTTTCCTCCGTCGGGTTATTCATTTAAGAGCTAAAAACAGTGCTGTCTAGAAAGAAAATCACGGAACTTTTCTTATTCTTTATTAAAGACAGGTCCTACAGTTCACAGTGGCGTCACCTGGTGATTTCTAAATGTTGACATTTATCCGTTGAAACTGGTTCCTTGTGTCGTATTCTAATACCAAATGATTTCATGTACTTTTTGTCCTCATCTCGGAACCCAATGGGTCAAATAGCCTCTATTTAAATTTACCTGACTTATAAAGAAAATATAACAATTTGGTCAAGACAGGGTTCGTTCAGAGCCTGAAAAACCTGGAAAAGCCTGGGATTATGCTTTTGGGTTTTCCAGGCCTGTAAAAGCCTGGAATTCTCACAGAGAGCCTGGAAAAGGTTGGAAGAGCCTGGAAAATTTAGTTTTGCATAAAAACATTTCTTTAGTCTATGAAATTCTGGTCATTTTCAGCTTTCCTTTACTATGGTACCTGACTTCCTTTGAAATTTCAAAGACTTGGATTAAATATTTCCAAAAATCAATGACCATGTATAGCAACTTGCTTATAACATAGCATGCATTTGACTATTTATCTATCCCAAACCACTGGAATTCCACCACAGTTAGTAGTGAAGATAAAGAAAATTCAAACTAAATTTGGTGATGAATAAGACATGGTTTTAAAAACAGTGACCAGATGTGTCTGGAAAAAAATATATCAAAGCCTGGAAAAAGCCTGGAATTTTATTGGGCTGTCTATGTACGAACCCTGTCAAGACGTGACACTAAAAAAAAAGAACACGGTTACCTTTAGTCATTAAAACTTAATTACTTAGGACTAAACATCTACGATATTCTGTAAAAGAAGAAAATGACAAGGGTTTTATTTGAAAACCGAAATTTCAGAATTTCTCTATTCTTATATTGTTCTAAGATCTTGATTTTAGAAAACCTGGAGTGTATATCGTTCACAAAAGCAAAATTTCTTGAAATTTTCAATTTATCTTTAGAGTAAGTTAAAACTTTTACATGTAAACAAGATCCTACAAACTAGCATTCCCACTGACTGAGTATTGTAGACAGGAAGGCTGCCGGTGTGTTGTAACGATTTACAACATGCTGCTGAGCATTGTAGACAGAGTTAGATCGCGGACAGGAAGGCTGCCGGTGTGTTGTGCCGATTTACAACACACTGCTGAGCGTTGTAGAGTTAGATCGCAGACAGGAAGGCTGCCCGTGTGTTGTAACGATTTACAACACGCTGCTGAGCGTTGTAGAGTTAGATCGCAGACAGGAAGGCTGCCCGTGTGTTGTAACGATTTACAACACGCTGCTGAGCGTTGTAGAGTTAGATCGCAGACAGGAAGGCTGCCCGTGTGTTGTAACGATTTAGAACACACTGCTGAGTGTTGGAGAGTTAGATCGCAGACAGGAAGGCTGCCGGTGTGTTGTAACGATTTAGAACACACTGCTGAGTGTTGGAGAGTTAGATCGCAGACAGGAAGGCTGCCGGTGTGTTGTAACGATTTAGAACACACTGCTGAGCGTTGGAGAGTTAGATCGCAGACAGGAAGGCTGCCCGTGTGTTGTGCCGATTTACAACACACTGCTGAGCATTGTAGACAGAGTTAGATCGCGGACAGGAAGGCTGCCCGTGTTGTGATGATTTACAACACGCTGCTGAGTGTTGTAGACAGAGTTAGATCGCGGACAGGAAGGCTGCCCGTGTGTTGTGCCGATTTACAACACGCTGCTGAGCGTTGTAGACAGAGTTAGATCGCAGACAGGAAGGCTGCCCGTGTGTTGTAACGATTTACAACACGCTGCTGAGCGTTGTAGACAGAGTTAGATTGCAGACAGGAAGGCTGCCCGTGTGTTGTGCCGATTTACAACACGCTGCTGAGCGTTGTAGACAGAGTTAGATCGCAGACAGGAAGGCTGCCCGTGTGTTGTGATGATTTACAACACGCTGCTGAGCGTTGTAGACAGAGTTAGATCGCAGACAGGAAGGCTGCCCGTGTGTTGTAACGATTTAGAACACACTGCTGAGTGTTGGAGAGTTAGATCGCAGACAGGAAGGCTGCCCGTGTGTTGTGATGATTTACAACACGCTGCTGAGCGTTGTAGACAGAGTTAGATTGCAGACAGGAAGGCTGCCCGTGTGTTGTGCCGATTTACAACACGCTGCTGAGCGTTGTAGACAGAGTTAGATCGCAGACAGGAAGGCTGCCCGTGTGTTGTGCCGATTTACAACACGCTGCTGAGTGTTGGAGAGTTAGATCGCAGACAGGAAGGCTGCCGGTGTATTGTGATGATTTACAACACGCTGCTGACTGTTGTAGAGTTAGATCGCAGACAGGAAGGCTGCCAGTGTTTTATGACGATTTACAACACGCTGCTGACTGTTGTAGAGTTAGATCGTGGACAGGAAGGCTGCCCGTGTGTTGTAACGATTTACAACACGCTGCTGAGCGTTGTAGACAGAGTTAGATCGCAGACAGGAAGGCTGCCCGTGTGTTGTAACGATTTACAACACGCTGCTGAGCGTTGTAGACAGAGTTAGATCGCGGACAGGAAGGCTGCCCGTGTGTTGTAACGATTTACAACACGCTGCTGAGCGTTGTAGAGTTAGATCGCAGACAGGAAGGCTGCCCGTGTGTTGTGCCGATTTACAACATGCTGCTGAGCGTTGTAGACAGAGTTAGATCGCAGACAGGAAGGCTGCCCGTGTTGTGATGTTGTGCCGATTCACAACACATGATTCACTCATGATCTTAAAATTCTTTTGTTTTAAAGTTCTTTGTCTGTTTAATATTGCCATCAATGCTTGAAAAACACGAACTAAAACGACTTGTTTATTTAACAGGTACCCCGCCATTGGAAGCAGAAAAACGACCGAGCACCGATGACAAGCCGCGCAGTTCCACAAGTAATCAGAGAGTAGAGGATGCAGCCCCGCCTCAGACTGACAGCCGAGCCAGCCCGCTCAGCCGCAGTCCGCCAACACGCCGAGCCCGCCTCCGGGACCGCGGTCTGGCCTTGCACAGCCGTAAGTCGCGCGTAGACTGGAGCCGTAATGTGGAGGTGAGTAGTGATGAGCCGACTCCCACTCTCAGGTCCAGATCCGGCGAGTCGCCCTCACAGTCGCCATCAGCCAAACTGCTGGACACCGCATGCACAGCGAGCAGACTCAAGTCTCAGCGGGTCCGACATGCCGCCAACTCTCCGTCAGTACTCACTCCAGCAGCACAAAGTCCTCAGAGTGCTCGGCTCAAAGCTGATGACATTGAGCCATCACCGAAGGAAAGCACCTCTCTCAAGTCAAAGACTACACCTGCAGATGATGCAAAGAAACCGGGCCGATTATGCAGTCTTCGCTCTAGTGCTGTTGAGAATACTGCAACAACATCAGGGCAGACTGTGGTCGGGGCGTCCCGAAGGTCACAGAGCGTGCCCTCTGATGGCGAGACGGGTCGCCAGGGGAAGGAAGCGAGGAGCGGGCCAGCGAGCCACAGTCTTACCGGCAGTTCTCCCGTCAAGAGAACACGCCAAGCACGACAGACCAAAGCCAGCCCCGCAAAGCCTGATGACAACAAAGTAAGTTGTACCAGAAAAACGTAAACGAGAAAACAGGCTTCATCCCTTCTTTATCATAGCTTTTTCTGCAAACTTCATTCAGGTTCCTTTATTTCCTTGATTGAATTCCCCATTTTTCATATTCCTGTAAGTTCTGTTATTTTGGGGAAATGATCCTTCATTTACTATACGGTACATTTGGATAAATTTCATTTTTTCCACATGATTTTTTCCGAGACTGCATGTGTATTTACAAATAGTGTCTATGGAAGAGAATATTTTGTCATTGACTCAAATTCTTTTTCTGTTATTGTACAGTGAGGAGCATCTAAGGAGATGCTTTTATGAACAGTCACATATTTCTGTCCTTCTCTAGTAAAGTGTGAAGAAAGAATTTGTTTCTAGGGTACAAATAATAAGCAGTTTCAGCAAATTCAGCCAATAATCATGATGACTGATATTGCGCGTGGTAATTACCGAATGGTGAGTGTAGATATAGGAACCTTCTTTTATAACTGTTGGGGCCTTGGAAGACTGTCAATGTGTTCCAGTGCCTACAGAGAGGGAACTATACCTGGTGATGTTTGGTATTTACTTGGATGTCTGTCCATCATAATCACAGAAGGCTGTCTAATAGAGCTCGTCAAAGCGATCATTGTTACCGGTCTCGTTTCAGAATGTCAGAGACCACTCGGTGCCTGCGCCAGTCGCGGAGAGCTGCGGGGCGAGCGAGGCCGACGCCACGTGCAGCGAGCACGCAGAAGGTGATGCAGATAGTGTGACAAGACCTCGTCTCTGTTCCTCCTCTAGCCCTGAGAGTGACCACAATTACGCTAAGCCCGAGGTTGCTGATGATGCCTGTAGCAGTAAGCTGGCTGTGATAGGGAGGTCCCCTGGGAGCGCGGGTCCCCTTAGTGTGGCCGCACCGGGTGGTGACGGACCGGCTGACCAGGATGATTCGGAGGCTGAAGTGGGTGTTGACTCTGGTGGTGTCGTGGCCAGGCGGGTTCTCCGCGGGCACATGGCCAGACACTCCCCTCTGAAACACGCGAGCGAGCCAAGCCCCAAGGCCGCCTCCTGCAAAGGGTCCGCTGGCAGCGAGGCGCAGTCAGGTAGAGAGTGTGAATCAGGTAAGGCGCTGAGCACGCAGAGTGCTGCCACTTCCCCACCTCCGTGTGCGTGTCCTGAGAGTGCGAATGAACCGCAAAGTAAGACAACTAGTCTGCATACACCCAGGGTATTAAAAAAGACACAACACTTTGGTACACCAAATAAAGTTTGCAAGTCACCCCTAAAGTCCATAAGGCAGAGAAATATTAACTCAAAATATGTTCTTCAGAGAATGAAGGCTGCCCTGACTCAAGAAGGTAAATCCAAGAAAGGTCTATTTGACGTAGATCAAGCTAAGCATAAAGTTAAGTCACAGTCGAAACCCAGTAAGCTCAGTGCAGGGTCGATGCTGTCCAATATAACCGAGGTGAGAAAAACCAAGACTTCTGTCCCAGAACGAAAACTGGACAGAAACCTTTTCGAAGAGTTCAGTAAAAGCACAGTGACCGGTGTCTGCGAGCAGACCCCGGTCACTGGTGACGACGGACATGCACGACAAGCGAAGGGAAGAGTAGCTAGTCAGTCTGGCGGCGTCGTCAAGTCACATACTGCCGGCCAGGCTAACAGTGGTATCCGCAGAGTAACTCACAGTGCAAATAAACAGAGGAACCCCCAACATGAGGGTGGGACGGTTTCTGCCGCGTCTCTGTCGTGGCACACACCAGGCACACAGAAAGCATGCAGCACAGACACAACACGCCCTGAGAGGCGAGACAGCACAGAACACACGCGACCGACGAGACGCCCGTCTCACAGAGCAGACACGCACGCAAAGTGTGACCAGGCTAGGCAAGGTGACGCTAGAATAGTCTCAGCTAGTCGACCAGACCAGAAAGGCGAGCAGGTCGCAGCAGCCCACTTAGCCAGTCCCACTTCCAATTCTCCAAATGACGATGCCTCCGAATCATCCGTAGGCTGTCAAGATCCGGGCCACCAGTTAGCAGTAAACAGGGCGTCCAGGCCCAGCCAGGCGAGGCACGTCAGCAGTGACGTCCCAGCCGTGACGCGGACACCGCAGGCTGAGATGTCGGACGGCGTGCGGCGGGGCGCTCAGAGCAGCGCAGTGCGACGCCGCCCCGCGACCACCGGGCCAGGTCTTAGTCAAGGTGCAGGTAACCAGCGACCAGGCCCCTCCTTCTCTTCATATTGTATCGTTCACCGTGTTGCAGGTAGTCTATGATTTGCGCCCCGCATGAAGGTATTAACGCTCGGTTCAGTGCCTTCCCAAGTCACGGATGCTCAGGTGTACTCAGCTACGAGGACTCGTTGTCGACATGTATGAAGCAGGTGTAACGCCCGTGACTGAGGGTGATAGGTGCCAGGTTCTCAGTCAGTGCCCACTCCGATACGCCACTCCTCCTCGTCTCGGCACGTCCACACCTCCCAGAGGCCGCTCTCAGCCAGACCCTTTAAACAGAATGAGCTTTCAACATTTCACATTTCCCAGAATGCTTCAATCCAAATGGTTGGTCTTTGAACATGACACATTTTTTAGTCCCATGTTAGATATCATTTCACAAATCTCATTCACTTTTGGATTTAAGTGTCAAATGTTAAAATCAATTGCTGAAAAGGGTTGGATTTTCGAACTATGGAAGGACCTCCATGGCAAATATAATGATTTTTACTCTTAAAGTAACTCGACAAATTTTCACCTGATAAGCCTAAGAGCATTTTTGTGATAAAATCTCCATTTAAGAAACATTTGCACGTAAGCTCAGTTTGTGAGTGAAGTGACATACATTTTGACCAGTTTCTGTGAACTAAGTTTGTTGGACAACCTGGATTGAAGCAGACTTGTGACAATGTGAGGCAGTTTTCTCTGCTGAGTGAATTCTCCGCTTGTACCTTAACTTCCCTCTCCACGCATCCTGACCTGGGGGGTACACGCCAACCTGGCATGAACGCTTCGTGACGACTGCCCGTCTCGTGGACTGCGAGCTGTGAGCAGCGTCCAGTAAAGACGCAGTGCGACTCGAGTCTCCCAGTCCACGAGAGGCGCAGCGCGCTGCCCGACAAGAGTCCATGACAGTTGACCTTAGTTTGGTGGTGGTTTGGTAACGGCTTGGGTTCTTACTTTCAGGAAGTTGGTGTTGCATGACGACTGTTCCCTGGTATTTCAATTTCAGTTCGGAAATAACAAGTTTCCTCTGCATGCTTCCCTTTAACTACTACAAAGAATGTACTTTTACTAGTAGTCTAATTGGCTTTTGCAATGCATTTACATTTTTTATTGAATTTACTAAAATGTAGTTCATTTGCCTTTTCTCTACCACGTCTTAATAGATATTTTGGAACGTGGATTAAATCTCAGAAACCAAATATTGTTTATATTTTTTAAATGACGCTTTCTGGATCTGAATTCTAAAGACTTAACAATCGAATAAGAAAAGTCATCTCTACCACGACACAGTTTGAAAGCTGGTACCTGATCTCATACGGTGGTTCAAGTTCAAGACGGGGTGACATGGTTGTGTGTTCTGATCCTACCTCAGCCACCTTTCTCCTACAGCCTCTTTATAGAACTCTCACCTCGATAAAGAGAATAATCCAGTTAAGTCTCAACATTTTTCCTGTTGCAAGGACAAATCTGTAAGCTTTATATAAATAAGGCAGATTTTATGACTGACAAAGCAACCGTTCTTACCAAATATTTCCGAGATATTACTATTTCACCTTAAATATCCATAGATTCACACAGACTGGGTTCTCTCAGTAGGGCCCTGCCCCTTCAACCTAAAGTTTCAGCTAATAGGTTGAGAATGTGCACATTTCAGCAAATTCGCAGTGAATATTTCCAGTCGTACCATTGGCTAGAATGTGGAAAACCTTGTTGCCTGGTTCAGACTAGTGCTGGTTCCTGGGTCATCCGCTAGGGGGCTTTGCAGCTTTGCACCTTTTTGCTTTACACTTTGCAGCTTCATAACCTGCTAAATGTGAGGGTTTTCTACTGAATTCATCTTTTAGCTTTGAACCCCGCCCCTGTGGCATAAAGCCGGTGAGAAAAGTCCACCTGGAGTTTTCCCGATGAGCCTGTGACAGGTTACATTGACTTAGAAGAGATGACTTCCTCAATAGACAACGCCATAGGGAGCCAAAGTGAACCCACTGAAACCACAGATACCCGTTTACAAAACCCCATTTCCGGTGGTCAGTAAAAATGAGGCTTAGTGCTAAACCTATGGGGGTTTGAGGCTAGACTTTTGTTTTTGGTCTCTTTTGTTACTTTTGAAGTGTAGTTTATTACTATCGTCTCTGAATAACTCTGTCTTAAAGCTAAGATGACAGTTGTTCAGTTTAGCAAAAATATGGATCTAAAAGATTGGAGAATGAGACATATAATCTCGAACCTACATAGTCAAAGTACTGAGCGGCTATATCCGGAAATGGTATTTTTTGACCGGCTATCTGTGGTTGGAGCGGGGTTCACTTTGGCTCCCTATACCTAAACTTATAAAACATGGAGCATACAAACTCTAAAACAAGGACGTTACATTGAAAACAGTTACAACATTTACAAGACTGACAGCAACGAGTCTTAGAATATAGAGATGGCAGATTTCCATATCTCCATGGAAATCCATGTTTTAATTACAGTATACAGAATTCTGTGTAAAACTAAATCCATGTTTTAATTACAGTATACAGAATTCTTTGTGTAAAACTAAATCCATGTTTTATTTCCGGTATACAGAATTCTTTGTGTAAAACTAAGATGAATGCAATTAATCTTCATTCACTGCAGCCGCATGCCGTGGATGACACCCACATGTTTTCCACGTTTCACGAGGTCTCGCTTGCTGCAAATTACATATAAAAATATATCTAGATATCATTAAAGTGCAGGTATCATAAAAATGCCTCATCTCAAAATAAATCTTGCGATGGATTCCGGGGACGGGCCCGGTCGGAGGCCGAGGAGGCAGAAGCTCGTGCGTTTTGAGTTTTTTTTAAGTGAATTCCTGGTCTAAGATGAAAGTTAAAATGGCCAGAATGGTGTAAATATCAGTCCCCATCTTTCAGGTGTTTTATTCTGACCCCCGCACCCCACCCTGCAATCCATGATTGTGGGTTTAGTCCCACTGCAGCTCTTTTCCCTTCATCTATCAAAAGCTGATCCTTCTCATGCCATGTCTGTGTGGTGTGGGAAGTAAAGAACTCACCTCGGTAAATGTGTAGGGGTGAGATTTCTACCTGAATTCATCACATAGATTTGATCACCACCCTAATGATGTAAAAGAACCTTGAGAAAGTCTGGGAAGGACCTATGATGGTTGACGTGAAATCAAACAAACAGAAAGTTTCCGATGAACAACCAAGTTGTCGACCATTGAGCTCCCGGATTGGATCATAATTTTATCTGTCAAGTTCTAGGTAGAGCAGGACATGTCAGGCTTTTCGGTTTGGATATATTTGTATTCCAATATTATTTGAATGATTTTTTTCCTACTAGTTAAAATGATGGTGTTGTTTATGACTGATAAAACATGTTCTCGACGGTTGTCAGACTGCGTGTAGTTTCGTATCTCACACTGCCGAGTAACTCGGGATGATTTGAAGTATGATTAAAAACTCCTCACTTATTGCTTCCTCTGCTGTATTACACAATTAGACATTCAGAAATTAAACATAAGAAACGCTTATTACCATTTTTATACTAATAGCATTTTCTTTAAAACGCATGATAGACATTTTTTAGTGTAGGCTGAATATTTGTATTTTACTTACTGCTTGATATTCATGTTGTAAGTAGCTCTTGAGATTTTCTAATTTTGTCCCTTATGGCATTGAGGATAAACGTTTCTTGACTTTACATTCTTTTTGTAAATTGCACCGTTTTTCTGCAAGTTATTACATCATCACTTCTGCTTCCACCTGTACTGTCCTTAAAATGATCAAAATCCCATAACTATTTTCTGCAATTTTATTTAGTGTAGGCATGCATTATTTTAAAGCCTATTTTTCTTCCAAAACCACATAAGCATTTCTAACACCCGTAAACTGAAACGGACATAAAAACTCATGTTCTGTGACCGTATATTTTATTGCAGGAGAGGGTCCCAAGTCTTCAGCCAACGACAACCCTCCTGCAGTTGATGAACATACTTCTAATAGCAAAAAGGAGGAAGGTGATGGGACGCGAGGCAGGTCGAGCCGGTCAAAGGGCAATCGGGCACGCTCAGCGACTGGCAGCAGTTTGCCCGTGTCAGATGAGGCACGGACCGCAACACCAGCCATGGTCAGCCGGCCTCTAAGAAGTGGCAGCTTGCGGAGGTCAACTATCTCTTCGACTACGGGTAAAGCCGCTGCCACCAAGGAGCCCAGTGTGCAGGACGCTGAGGAGCAGAGTGCCTCCGCAAAGTCGGTCAGTGCGAAGAGCACGAAAAAGGCACTCGTCAAAACGGTCCAGAAAGAGGAGAGCCAACAAACAGAGACTTCCGAAGTAGAAAGCAATGCTGAAATTGCTCAAACTGCTTTGGCCCAGACTGTGCCTGAGCTGGTATCAGAAGGGACTGAATCTAGCAAGTTGAACGAGTCGCAGAACTCCAGCCTGACAGAGCTCCACAGTAAAGATGACAAAATAAAAGTAGGTCCCAGCTCAGAGAGCATACCAAAATCAAAACCAGGCTCAACACAGAGGAGAAAATCAGGAAGATTTAAATCTAAGAGGCACGACGGAGGAGAGAAGGTGGAGCGGCCAGTAAGCGCTGACACCAAGTCCTCTCAGCCAATCTCCAAAGAACCTGCAGACAAAACTGAAGTGTCAAGTGCTCCAGAAAAACAAACAGAAGGTGCCGACAAAGATGACACTCCTGTAGAAAGCGATGCGGTTGTACCTAAAGACAGTTCACAGCAGGACAGCGCTGAGCATGAACAGCGTGGGGGTGGTTCTAAAGAAACCCTGCCAGAGAAGGGGAGGGAGGGTGAAGATGAGCCTCTGGTGTTACGCCGGCTGCGCGGAAGGCCAAGGAAAGGTCGACAAGCAACTTCGTCTGAGGTCAAGGATCAGATACCTGCAGCGACAGAGCAGGACGATAGCAAAGCTCAGCAAGTTGAGATGTCGAGTCATGATGGTGGGGCCGTGCTGAGTTTGTCTGCTGACGCAAAACATGCAACTTCAGAGATTTCTCCAGCAGTGGAAGACAAACCCGATTCGCAGGGAGAGATGCGAAATGAAGATGATGCTCCCCCGAACAATCAGTCACCAGAGCCTGAAAACTGTGACGTGGAAACAAAGATCCCCTCCGCTGGTGGCGAAGAGGCGACTGACGAGGAAGGCGAGAGGACTCCTGATGTGACATTGAGTCGTGAGGGAACGGAGAGAATCACTGACATGACAGCGAGCAGTGAGGGATCAGAGACGAGGCGGCGCGGTCGACCACGCAGACCGCTGGCTGCTGGTGGCAAACTGCCCGACACTACAACACCAGAACCTCCCGCACCACCCCGCACTGAAAAAGGTAAATATACCGAATAGCGGCTTTCCATTATCTGATGGAATTCACTTTCAGTATATAATATTCTTAATGTGTGGTCGATATTCAGAATTTGGCGACAATTCAATTTTAGAAATGTCCAGTGCTATATCTCTAATAATAATGAATAAATCTATGAATTATTATGACCATTGCATGTGCCCTAAAGATAGCTTTCCTGCCATATATACTTTTACCTATCTGTTGGCAGAATCTTGGCTACTATGGCTCAAAACCCACGTAAAAAAACCATTTTTCTATTAAAGAAGATTCTGTTTTTATTAAATAATTGTCAACACTTAACAAAAATCAAACTCAGTTTCATTACCGAACTAGTTTTACAATAAGATAACATTGCAGAGTAAATGAAAATGGGAATTTAAATTGTTTTGGCAAGAGATATCCATAATTTTTATTAATATTTGTGTTGGCTAAAAATTTAATTCTGCCTCCGTGTACATTACTAAGGGGAGTGGAAAAGCATTAAGACACTGGTTTATTATACATCTTTTGTAGTTATCAAATCTGTACCATGTATAATATATGATTGATCAGAAATAATTGTAGTAGGAACAGCATAGCAATTATGGATATGGCTAAAATGTGGTTCTGCCTCCGTGTACACATATATTTATCAATATTTCCATAAGATCAGCGAATATAATTTGAAAAAAAGATATAATATGGGTAGGATAGGACCACTTCTGTCTATGTATGAAATTGAATTAAAATCTCCCCACACAGTATGGACTTATACTGCTAAGTAATGTACACGGAGGTAGATTCTGCCTCGTTGTACACACTTCTGCCTTCGTGTACACAGGTTTATCTCTTTTCATAGCATTAATGGGTCTGTAGAATAAAAGGGAGACCTGGGAGATGATGGAGGTACAAATAAGCATCGTAAATCATAAATGAATCTATAGAAAAAAATAATTTTTGGATCAAACAATAAGGAGGAAAAAAAGAAATGACAACTCGCTAGAAAATGTCGTTTTCAGTTTGAATTTGCTTTGAAATGATATATAAACCATTCCAAATAAACCACACACGTAATTGCTAATAATTCCTGGCAGAAATAATATATAAATCACCATATGTGAAGGGAACAGGTCAAGTTAAAGGATTTGTTTCTGCCTCCGTGTACGTTTCAAATTGTTTAGCTCTAAGCTGAATGGTGCCAGATTCTTCAAATTAATCACATTTGTTAGGAGCATGCTCATCAACATGTACATATTCTTTTCATATTTTTTATGGCACTTCAAAAAAATTGCAGCGTTCATAGAAAAACGCCCAACTCTGGGAAATAATATTCTTCATATATATTTGGTAATCAATATTTTTATTGCATTAGATAGGGAATCTTTTTCACTTTCTTCTCCTAGGTGAACATTTTCTTTATGCATAACGCACAACGAAACTTTGTCATTTTAATATTAAAAAAGCCTAAAATTGAGTTTTAAATTGATATACCCTATGTACACGGAGGCAGAAATATTAAACAGGCATATACTTCCATGTGGTCTCCGGAACCCAATTTTAGTCTAAAATATTGGCATCTTTAGGGATACTTACCACAAAACTAACTAGATTGCTTGGGAAAACTCCCGAAAGGATCTTAGGAATTTTATCTTTTTACCATCATGGACTGAATTGTCGCCAAATTCTGAATATCGACCATGTGCATTTTTCTTAATACTCCATATATTTACATTTATTAATCATATCAAGCGAACATATGTCTTTGCATAATAAAATAACTGTTCAGATTCGGGATACCAACATTTAGAAAACCCATGAAAAGTATGTCAGAAGAGAAAGTATTGACTTGAAAAAAATGAGGAAGTCTAGAAAGGACTAGTAGAAAGTGACAGGACCTAAAATCAAACAAACTTTGTTTTATTGATTTATCTTGACACATTACAGATGAGCCGGCTGCATCGCGAGCTGTTCCCAGATGGAAGATCCCACCACCTTCCCCGATCAGGACGAGACGGGTGAGTCAGTCGTAGTGTGATAACACAATGTAATGCTCGATACTTTCAGAATATTCTCTAAAACTACTCGATTAGAGCCATACTTTACCTTGCCGTTAGGAGTATTTGTAGTTGTGTGTTGCTATGTGATTTAACTGTGTCTCCTAGCTGTTGACTGACCGTATTTACTTGTTTTCTCCAAACTCTTCTGTTCTGTAGCAATAGTTGGTTAACAGTTGTCTTTTTCTTTCCTGTTGCAGTTGTCAAGGGAAACACAGGTTTCTAAGATGCGAATAGCTAAGAAGTTGAAGGTTTCTAAGAAAGATACAGCGGCAGAAATCAAAGAAAGACCTGAGGAGAAGGCTGGCCTTACTCATGCCACATCCAGTAGGGAGACAGCTCAAGAGAAATGTCCTGAAGAAGTGCCAACAGATAATAAGGACCCAAATGTTACTCCAGCTTCAGAGGCATCTGACGCAACAAAAGATGTTTCCAGTGATCCAAGTCAAGAGACTCAGGAACCGCAGACAGTGTCTGAGGCGGAGGTTGGTGCTCCTCAACTGACAAGTCTCGCGGTGCCCGGTGAGGAGGAAGAATCTCACACAAAGGCTCCAGCAGAGTTAAAGTCAGTCTCAAAGGCTTCGGCAGAGTTAGGATCTATGGCAAAGGCTTCAGCAGAGTTTGATTCTGTCACAACGGCTTCGGCAGAATTAGAATCAGTTACAAATACTCCGGCAGAGTTGGAATTGGTCACAAAGACTTCAGCAGAGTTAGAATTGGTCACAAAGACTTCGGCAGATTTAGAACTGGTCACAAAGGCTTCGGCAGATTTAGAATCTGTACCAAAGGCTTCAGTAGGGTTAGAAGGTATCACAAAGGCTTCAGGAGAGGAAGAATCTATACCAAAGGCTTTGGCAGAGTTCGACTCGGTCACAAAAGATGCAGCAGAGTTAGAATCTGTACCAAAGGCTGCGGCAGATGTAGAATCTGTAACAGACGCTCCCGCTGAGGTAGAATCTGTCACAAAGGACTCAGCAGAGGTTGAAACTGTAGATTCAGACAGTCCAAACAACTGCCCTGTGCCAGTTACACCAATTGATGGCCAAACTGTCCAAGATAATGAGGTTGTGTCAATGGATGAGAAAAGTAAGCCGGAGAGGGTTGACCTAAAAGAGGAAACTTCTACAGACAGACCTGAACCTGAGAATGCTGCAGCAGCAATACTCGAAGAAAGCAAAGTGGAAGAGCTGCAGGTGCCCTACCATGACACAGATGAAGCCGAACTGTCGGAAAGCCTGTCGAGGAGGAAGAATCAGGAGAGTGCTGCAGTGGACCAGGATGAGGGCGAGGCGTTGAAGTTATATCTCGAGGTAGATCCTCATCAGAAAGAGGAACCGAAGGAGTCTACACCAACCGATATCCGAGCCGTCAGTCCTTGCCAGCAGGGTCACGCGGAAGACTCAAATGTGGGAAACAAACTCATCCTGAAGAACGAACAAGAAGAGGATTCCAAAACTGATGTGAAGGTTCAGAGACCTGCAACACCTCGCGAATCATCCGACAATTTGACGCTGAAGGAGGATACGGAGGTAGAGTCCATTTTACAAGATGTGGGAACCCATGCACCTGTTGAGAAGGTTCATGGAAGTGATCCTATTCCTGATGACTCTCCAAGCAAAAGTGAATGGTGTGCAAGGAAGGTGACAACAGGCATGAAGATTGTCTTGAAACTAAAGCGAAAAGGGAGCTCGGACAGAGCTGAGAATAGTGCACCATCAACGCCAACCTTTGCTGATCAAAAACCCAAATCTCCAGCTGTGACCGAAGCTAAAGTAGAGAAGAAAGAGAAGGCGGATCGCCCGGCGTCAGTCAAACTGTACGACGCAGTTCAGGACCCACCTTCGCTGGCACTCACCGAGGCCTCCTGCATGATCGAAGCGTGGAAGAAGCGGCGCAAAAAAAGAAGGAACGAAGTTGAAATGCTGAGTGTGATTGACAGAGCAAAGAGGAAGTGTGAAGAAGGTGATATTATGACCGCAGCTACAGAAGTGACTGATAGTGAGGTTTCTGGCTTTACGAGTGATAGCACTCTGGCCACACAGAGTTCGCTAGCTGAAAAAGACTCATTGATGAAATCGCTGGATGCCCAGCAGGAGGTTAAACTTGAACCGAAGGAGGAGGTGAAGCTGGACCAGACGGAGCCGTCAGTCAGCGGGCTCGGTGAACAGGCCGACAGACTGCCTCCCGCCGAGCAGCATCAGAAAGTTGAGAAGTTGGTGATCAAGCGGAGGGTACCATCGCCCACCAAGATGAAAACTCGCGGAAAACAAAACAAACTGTGGTATCTATTCGCCAAGCAATCAAAGCCGAGTAAAGAACTTGTCATGTCGCAGGTGAACAGACTACCAAAGGTCACTCCGACTGGCACTCTGGAGGAACTCCAGGCGCTGTGCAGACCGTGCAGCGTCAGGCTGGTCGACATCATTGAGTGTTTGGATATTGTGCCAAATGAGGGCTCTCCAACTCAAGCACCCACTTCTGAACTTGATGAAGTAAATCTCGCAGGGCAGACCGATGCGGATGGCGGCTCACCTCAAACCAGGACCTCACCAGAAAGAGAGGATGTCGGTGAGGAGGCTGCGACACCCTCCATAGGGCAAGCAACAAAGCGCAAACGGTCTCCTGGTGTGCCTTCAGGGGAGGAGACGGGTGAAGCCGGATCCAGGACAATCACGATTCCCTTACCGCACGAGGAAAGTAGTAACTCCACTGCCAAGAAAGGAAGATTCTCTCAGGGAACAGAGTATCAAACACAGTATCTTAGTTTCATCATGCAAAAGTCTCCCCCGAACCCTGTTCTGGACCGCAGCACATGGAAGTCGGATGTCTCTGCTGAGGGGACGACTAAAGTGGTTGCACCGAAGCCTGTGCTGACCAGAGCGCCCATCACTGCCAGGAAATCCATGAAGTCTGCCTCCAGGAACAAGACTTGTATCCGGAGCGGCGAAGTGACACCTCCACCCAGGTGTCTGACCATGCCGGACATGGCCGCTGCTCCCGGCCTCGACCGAGGTCAGATCTCTCCCGGAGTGAGTTCTCCGGGGAAGTTCGCATGTCGCCAGTGCCCGTACACGTCCAACGTGCGCAGCGTGATGCTGGAGCACGTGTACGTGCACACCGACGTGGTGCCCTACGCGTGCGGCCACTGTAATGAGGCGTACGGCTCACGAAATGGTGTCGTCATCCACACGAAGAGGGAACACCCCGGCATGCCGCCCGACATTGTCAAGAACACCGAGGTCTGCGAAGAAGACTACTACGTTACCTGCGATGCAAGCAAAAGGTTATTCCCAGACGAGCCTCAAGCTGCAGCTGCTAAAGTAGGTCAGACGAGCTCTGGAAAGTCAGTCTCTCTGTTAAACCCAGCTCTGCTCACAGCTCAAGTGGCAGCAACCAGAGTCGGGTTAGTGTCCAGCGGTGGGAAGTCCATCTCTCCGAAGCCGCCAGTGCAGTTAGTAGTGAGTACTTCGCGACCAACATCCACAGCGCCTGTCGTCAATGTTGTCGCACAAGTGGACTCTACAGGAACTACTCTCCAGGCGCCACCTAAAGGCCATGCGTGTAAGGAGCGGGCAGCGACTGACGGCAGTAAGAAGGTCAAGATACCACGAAGACCAAGGATTCCCTCGCTCGTCAACGTCGACCCGAGCCAGCCTTATTACCAGTGCAGACACTGCACGTTTGCCAACAACAGTTTAGCGAGCATCAAGTCTCATGTGGAGGTGAAACATAAAGGCGAGCAGTGCTATCAATGCCAGACGTGTGAGTTGGTCTTCTTCAAGAACAGCATGGCGATAGAGAAGCACTACGCCAAGCACCACCCCGGTCAACCCGTGGTCCACGCTCTGCAGGCTGACTTCTACGACGTTCACCAGAACCACAGTGACAAGTCGAGGCTGACTGTTGAGCCCGGATCGGGGCAGCAGACTCGCGGTCAGTCTCCGCTCCACGTGATTGTCAGTCCAGATGGCGTGACGCTGCTTGGTGTCACCGATGTGTCGCCAGCCTCCACCATCACCTCCACAGTGTCGCTCCCCACGGCCACCAGACTGGTGTCGCCCGGACCCGCACACTGCCGCCCCAGCCCCGTGCTGTCTCCTGGCGGAGCCGGCCTCACCCCGCCCCCCGCACATGGCGGCAGCCCGCCCTCTGTGTCCCCCCGCAGCCTGTCTGCCAAGCCCGGCCCGGCGTGCAGCAAGTTGGGCAGCAAGTCTGGCCGGGTCATTCTCCGAGTCCCCACCATCTCTCCACCTCAGCGAGCCCCACGCGCCCCGCCTACACATGACAGCCCCGCCCTCAGCCCAGCACCCGCGAGCACAGGTAGCGACACAGTCCTCAATCTCACCACGTCGAGTACTGACGCCTCGCCGTGCCTTGACCTCACCAAGAGGCCGGCCGCTGCCACAACGTCTGCCACGCCGTCAGAGACTGCGTCAGACACGCCGTCAGAGGTGAGTAGTACAGCCACGAGTATCTGATCACAATTAATGACATTTAGCAAATGTTAAATCAACCAAAAACCCCAAAAGTTGTGTTTTTCTTATCCACCTCTATCATGTATAGGGCGCCTGGAATTCCTTACCCGGAGTTTCCGAAAAAGAATGTCCCATCCATTATCATGTTCAAAATCATTATCATTTCAAAAAAGTGTTTTGAATGTTCATTCAATATCGTTATTTAGAATCAGTCGTAATCTCAATAACCATCAGAACTCCGTCATAAAACGTCTAACATGCTCAACATATGAGAAAATAGCGAACTGTATAACTTGCGTAAGTATTCACCGAATTACCACCATGCTTGACAGTGCTGTGGCGTTATGGTGTATTCTGGAAGGATAAACATTTTATTAACTATGTTGGTGGTTTTATCAAAGGCAACATGTCGGTGAATGGTGAATACTAAAGGCCTGTTTGTTTGTCTGAGTGGCTGTAATCTCCTCGTAATCCCCTCGTAGTTGACGACGTAGTATTCCCTCCTCTTTCCCATTCGCGGAACTCTTCAGTGACTCTCATGTTCTCAGACTCTGTTTTGTTGTTTTTTCCCCCTCAGACTCAGTATTTAACAACGTGTAAAAAACGACTTTTTAATGAGAATTCCGCAAAGTATTTCCAAAATCTAGAACCTCAAAAGTAAGGTGACACAATTACTCAGAAATGGGTCTTCGTGGAAGTTCTTACTCCCCTGGCACTACATTCCGTGCGCAGTGATACCGGGGAGATGTAGGTCCGGGCTGTAGACGCCATTTCTCGGTGCTCAGTTTTGTGTTCGGCCTTCAGTGGATATAAACCGACAGATGGAGCTACCATCTTTAGTGTCCGTAGAAAGTACAGGTCCACCAAGTATTACGCGTTACTTCTTATGATTTGATGTTTGCCTTTGAAGAGACTGTGGGATAGTCGACTAAATGACTTAAATATTACAGGAAACTTACCCAGATATCTTTAAGAATGGGAAACAAATTGGATTATATGTTATAAATATGTCTTGTACTCATTCTTTAGATGGATTGTATCAATAGTAAAGCTGATTAAAGATTTTATGCCAAACTCAGAATTACAGATTTTATTACAGCAGGGTTCGTACAGAGCCTGGAAAATTTAGTTATGGACAAAAACAATTTGTTTAGTCTATGAAATTCTGGTCATTATTAGTTTTGCTTGACTACGGCACCTGACTGCCTATGAAATTTCAGTGACTTCGATTAAATAGTTCAAAATCTTTATTTTGACCATGTATAGCAAATTGCTGATATTATAGCATAGTTTTATAGCATGGTATTTGTCTTTATATTCAATAGTGGCCAAAAGTATTTTTTTTTTAAAGATATTTATCCCAAACCACTGAAATTCCACAGGCAGTAGGGAAGATGAAGAAAATTCAAACTAAATTTGGTGATGAATCAGCCATGGTTTCAAAACAATGACCAGAAATGATATGTACCCTTCAGAAAACAAAAAATGACTTTTCATTCACTAGCAAGATGGTTTTGATTCACATTGTTCTGTACCTGGAAAAAAAGTATTAGAGCCTGGAAAAGCCGGAAAAAGCCTGGATTCTTTTGGGGCTGTCTCTGTACGAACTCTGTTACAGATTTCAGTCCCAGTTCCATGTTGATGTGATTTTACAGAAATTTACTCATTTAGATGATAAAGAATGTATAGAATTCGTTAATACGATGTTAAAAACCCAACAATATCGAAATGAATTTGTATCTGTATACTTGTTCGGGGGCGGGGAGTTAGCTCAGTGGTTAGAGCACCGGACTTGTGACCTACCCCCAGCAGTGGTAGACTTACTGCTATATCAAAGGCCATCCTTCTCATACCATGTCTATGTGGTGTGGGAAGTAAAAGAACTCTCACCTCGGTAAATGTGTAGGGGTGAGATTTCTACCTGAATTCATCAGATAGATTCGATCACCACCCTCGTGGTGTAAAAGAACCTTGAGAAAGTCTGGTAAGGACCTGTAATGGTTGACTGGACGTAAAATCAAACCAACAAACAAACAAGTATACTTGTTCTAATGGAAGTGGCTGTGGTTGAGCACTAATGTTATACAAATATATCTCTATATCAGTTCATATCTGAACTTAGACCATGAATTGTCTTCATATCAGCACATTGATGATGTTAGTATCATAGCTGGCACGTCGACGGTGAATGTTAATTCTGATTCACGAGCGACTCGCATCTCCCTCTGACCGCAGTTAGTGGACCCAGCACAAATTTAGATTTGTTTTCAATGTAAGTGTGGCGGCTAGATCGTAACCGTTAGCAAAAAAAAATATTCACAAATTTGGATTTGCACTGATTGTTCCTCTGTTTTTCGCAGGTTGCTCCTGCAGTGACTGAAACTGCAGATGAGGAGATGCCGGAGACGGATGTAGCGGAGTCCCTCGACATGGCGCAGACCGTCGACGTGTCGCAGACTGACACTGCGGACGAGCCGAGCCGGGCGGGGCCCCAACACTCCCCTCCACCGCTGATGATCATGAATGTGATGAGTCTGGCCGGGCACGAAGACGCAGATCTCTACCCAGATAAAAGCATCGAGAACTCCGATGACGCACAGCTTGCCAGCGACGAACCCGCCAGCCACGAGCCGAGCGTCGAGTCCGAAATGGTGGAGGTGTTCACCTGCACCAGCTGCGAGGCCACCTTCACCGAACTGACGGCTGTGATCGAGCATGTCAGTAAAATCCATAAACTCCAATACTGGTACTCCTGTCCCTACTGTCCCTACGCGTGCTCCTGGACAGTCGGGTGCTCCTGGAGTAAAATGTTTGAACACATCAATCGTTCTCACAGTGACAAACCGTCAGATGTGCCGATAACTATCACTGACGAGGAGAAGTACTTCACGAGAAGTCGGCAGCTCTCAGGAGCAGACAGTCACCCGCGGGGCGAGTCGTCCGGCAACTCGCAAACCGACATCGATGTGGAGCTGGACGTGGAGAGTGAACAAGTCAAGGACAAAGCGGACTCTGACCCGACGTCCGCCGTGCCCCCACTAGGGGACAGTGTGCACACAGAGAAACCTGGTGAGACGGAGGGAGTAACGCCTGGTGAGACCGGACAAGAGGCGGAGCCAAGGACAAGTGAGAAGGGCTGCAGCACTGACGACATCCCCTGCAAACAGCCGCCCGTGCCGACCCGCCTCGTGCAGCAGGATGAGGAGGATGTGGTTATTGTGGCCGAACACCGCAAACAGCGGCCGGTCGGGCAGATCAGGCCCACCATGGTGCGGGCTCCTGTCGGTGCGGGCTTCAAACGTCTGGGCAGCGGCGGCAGTTTCCAGCAGCAGCAGGTGCAGCCGGTCAGTCCGATCAGGACGGAGAAAGCCGCCAAGCCTGTGGTGGATGACCTGGAGATGGACTGTGAGAACATTGACGAGCCCTGCCAGGTACACGATGATGTCACTGAGGACGATGACGTCATCATCACAGAGACACAAAGCTCCGTGATCACCATACCCGCTATGGACCAGCCGCTCGACCTGCATCAGTCTGTGCATGACGAGCCAACGGACCTGACCGTCAGCAGGACCAACGACCAACCTCAGGACCTGTCGGTGCCGCACCATTTGTCCAGGCGACCTGCAGACCTGTCCCGATCTGCCAGTTCCAGCCCGTCAGTAATCACAGCCACAGTGATACAGCCACGAGGAGGTTTGAGTTCTGTGGGCGCTATTCGCTCGCCTCCTCCGGCTCACCAGTCTGTGCGACGAGTGGTGCCGCCACTTGTCATCGAACCCATTCAGAATGTGACCAGTCCCCGGTCAGGCCAGTCCTGGGCACAACCCATCATGATCGCACCTCTGCCTCAGTCATCTAAAGACAGCCCCAGACAACCACTGCCAGCACATTCACATAACAGAAGCGCGCGCTACGAGAAGGACGCTGCTCTGAACATTCTCTCGGCTCAGGCTGGTGCTCCGAGTCTGCCATCTTCACACAGGCCTGGGCCTGCGGTCACAGGGTGCCCCGCCCCACCTAGTCCTATTACAAAGACGATACCGCCACTGGTTCAGATCGCGCCCCACAGTGACAAGGGCCACAACAGACACCCACCACCCTTGATTCATGTCGGTTCTAGTCACGGAGCACTGGGGCCGGCAAAGACTGTGAGAAACTCTGCGAGTGTGATCCAGGCCGTACCTAGTGCCAGCCAGCCGAGCGCCCTGTCCTCACTGGAGATGATGACAAGGCGCAGCGGACACGACACTGGCAGCAAAAGGCCATTCCCCGGACCCGCGTCTAAAGGTTTCCTCGACGAGGAGTTCAGTGATGAAGAGGCAGCGAGAAAAGCCTACAGTGTTTTCAATCTCAAACCACGAATGCGACATCTGCCTCGTGCCGTTGTCCCAGGCAGTCACCGGTCACAGCCATTCACCGGCCCACCGGGAATCAACAAATGGCGCCAGTTCCAGTCACAGAACCGACCTCTCCTCCGCCCGCAGCCCCCGTTCCATGCGCGGCCGGGCGTGCCAGGGCCCCGGCCGGGCAGTCTGGGCATGGCTGCCGCGGCCTTCCAGCAGGCGCACCTCCGCCGTGCGGGAGTGAGTCCTGCGCAGCCCCCGAGCATGCCGCAGGTGGCCTCAGCCGCCGGAGCCGCAGCCTCCTTCCTGCAGCGCCCGACAGGTCCAGCCTCCCAGACCTTCCCCGGCGCTGACAAGACGGCCAACATTCCATGCCCGTACTGCCCGTTCGAGGCAGAGGACCCAGACACAATCCACAACCACATCTTGTCTCACGCGCCCAACATCCAGTGGTCGTGTCCCTACTGCCCCATGCCCAACCGAATGACGAAAGCACTGGTCACGAAACACATGCAGAACTGCCACCCGAACAGCAAGGTGGTGTACATTCCGTACGGCGTGCCCTTCATGTGAGGAGACCCGAGACGGGGACGGGGCGCCCCTCTCACACCCGGCATGTGTCTCACCCAGA
Source organism: Alentia gelatinosa (assembly GCA_950022655.1). Lineage (NCBI taxonomy): Eukaryota > Metazoa > Annelida > Polychaeta > Phyllodocida > Polynoidae > Alentia > Alentia gelatinosa. Next base: position 370,733 of record OX465587.1, read on the forward strand.
ACAGATTAATTTATTTATATATATGTTGAATGTAGTAGAAATCTTTCAGTGGGGAAAGTGTTATAGATGGAGCCAGTCGCATGTGTTTTGATGAGGAATATCGCCAAGGTTTTCCTGTCGGCAAATCATATCCACTTGTCATTCCCAAACTGCAGGAATTGTAGAACTGACTGATGGCTGTAAGATGCGTCATGTGTTACGCTTTATCCTACCCCTAACAAAAAACGCCATAGACTTAACATTGGATTTGTTTATGTCACGGGTGTGACATAAAGTGTTGTTTATGCCACTACTTTCTGATACTGAAAAAATATGGAAATGGGGTAGGATAAAATCTAGACGCCACTAGTTTGAGTTTGAGCTTATTTATGCCACTCATTTTGTTGGCTCCATAATGGCACTCGTCTTCGACTCGTGAAATTATGGAGCCAACAAAATGCGTGGCATAAATAAGCTCAGAATCAAACTCGTGACGTCTCTTCATATTATTTCCCTTTTCTCTCATCCCTACAGAAGTTAGCGTCTCCAGTTGACAGAAATCAACGGGACGAGAAATGAGTTATTGATGTAAGTTGAAAGTGTGGAGAGTGAATGAATAATCAGACTTGGAGTGAGAGTTAAGAGGAAACTCTCAGTGGAGGGGAGTTTGAGCGACGCGTCACAGATTATGGTGCTATGACTTCTGTTTCGTCGTTTCTGTTAAGTACGAGGTGTGTGTAAAAATCAGAGAACATGAAAACTTGTTTTTATCGCTGCCGCTCCTCGCAGACCTCATTCCACATCCCAGACTTACTCCAAATTCGTCGTCACATTCCTTTATGTTGGTCAAATACTTATTTGATTTCTGAAGAAATGAATGTATTTTCAACAGGATTCTGCATGACAAATAAATCCTAGTGAATCGTGCATTTACAATAACTGTCAAAGTGGCTGCACTTGGTCCTCAATGTAGACTCGTGGGTTTTATGAGACTGTAGGACGGGAGTCAGCAGTCAAAAGAGGGATGGATTTTTGGTCTCTTCTCCAACTCCTGAGTCTTATATTATAACGAGGTGTGAGCTGCCGTTATCAATGGACTCTGACAGCGGTTAGCCTCGTCTTCACCACAATGCCCATGATGCACCTGGTGTTCAGACTGTCAACTAATTTACACTCTGCCCTACAATGTATTTTTTTTGTAGCTGCGCTAGAGTGCAGATCGGATTAGCCACGTCCTAAAATTGAAAAAAAAAAAAAAATCTGCCCTACAATGTAGCAGGAGATTAGAAGACATCAGAATAATACAGATAATGAAACTAGTGAAATATGTGAAGACTAGAACTGTGGAGAACGGGATTGTTCCCGGAATATGGTGTAGATTAATTTTGATTCAAGTGTAGAAATCCAGATGTTTTAATAAAGTTCTGGTCATTTTCTCAGGTTCTTGTCCAACTAGATTCTCTCCGAGTGTATTTGCAGCGTATTTATTGTTTTTAACATCAGTAAAGGAAAACTGTCAAATGAGTAATTACAAATTTATACAATATAACATATGCAAACTCTCTTTGATTGATAGAATCTTTTGATATTTTTTTTTGGTAGCTGGTATAGAATTACCACCGAGCCACGTATACAGCATCGAAATGAATTAATTTATGTCTTATTTGCAGTAACAACAAAAGGTTTTTTATGTTTATGCATCATGTTTTTCCTCTATTTGTGGAGGAGACTCGTCTTTGAGATGGCTGTTTGAGGAGTGTGGTGTGAGGTCTGGTAGGTGGGGGACGGAGGGGTGCGGGGTCCTGTTAGTGTCAACAATGTTATTATACAAATAAATGAACTGTTCTTAGAACTTAGAAACCGTATTGAAAGCCGTGCATTAATCGTGATGAGGAGAATAATGAACTTAAACATATCAGACGCGTTCAGAGTGTGAGTTTCTGTGTCGTCGTCGTTGTTGGCGCGTGACTGTCGCGTGACTGTCGAGTGTCCGTCGAGTGACTGTCACGTGACTGTCGAGTGTCCGTCGAGTGACTGTCACGTGACTGTCGAGTGTCCGTCGAGTGACTGTCACGTGACTGTCGAGTGTCCGTCGAGTGACTGTCACGTGACTGTCGAGTGTCCGTCGAGTGACTGTCACGTGACTGTCGAGTGTCCGTCGAGTGACTGTCACGTGACTGTCGAGTGTCCGTCGAGTGACTGTCGAGTGACTGTCGCGTGACTGTCGAGTGACTGTCACGTGACTGTCGAGTGTCCGTCGAGTGACCGTCGAGTGACTGGCGAGTGACTGGCGCGAGACTGTCACGTGACTTGCGAGTGACTGTCGAGTGTCCGTCGAGTGACTGGCGAGTGACTGGTGTTATGCATGTATATAAAAGCTCAACATTGCCAGCTCCATATATTTATTAAATGTCGGTTCGTATGTCAGTTTGCCTTCTCATCACTCTACATCAGAACCATCGTGCAGCGTCTATGACCGCAGAGATCAGTCATTGTACGCGTTCTGTATTTTTATCTCACCCCTGATATCCTTTTCTCCATCGACTTAACATGGGGAACTTGTATCCAACACCCATGAGATATTTAGGAAAAATATCCAATGGGGGATTATGTCACAAATGTTAGCCCATTAGTCAATGTGAAGGGTGAGATCAATTCAGAAACCTATTCAAGTGTACGTTCAAAGCTCAATCCAATCTTGTTTGAATCGCTACGTAATTCATGTGGCTTCGCCTTGTGAGTTACTACATGATTCAAACTCGCTGCGATACGAGCTCTGACCATAAACTTTCATAGGTTTCCATCATAGTTGGCAGGTATAGGGTCAGAAAGTGACGTCATTGGGAAATTCCCCATCATGGTGTGACGTCACTGGGATGGGAATGTGACGTCATTTCACGACACCAGTTTGTAACCAAATCTTTCTGCAGTTAAAACTTTGTTTAGTGTAAATAATTGTACAGAACTTTGTGCTATTGTTGACGTCATATCTGATTAATGACGTCATGCCTTTAGTCTGACGTCAGAGAAGAAGGTGACATCAGCGTTCGATGTGTCTTACGTCCTAACTACAGTTGTAGCATACTTTACTGATTGTCAATGAGTTACCCTGTAGACTAGAAGCGATGGCGAAATAGGAAACTAGGGCTGCTTCAAGTCCACCAATGAGAACACCTATTTATTATGAACTATTTTATGAATACCAAACAAATGAAGGGATACCTGGGAATTACGTGTTGGAGTGACGTTACTGCTAGATCTCCAGTTTCAATGAAATGACCCATGTTTGTCATAATATGAAATAAAGTCCTGTAGACTTAAAGTAGTAACGTTTTGTTAGCCTGCACTCTGATATTCTGTGGTATATGAGAAGTAGTGATGTCTGTATATTATATATATATGTAAATTATACGAGTATTGATTACAAATAAAGTGCGTATCAATCAACGGAGTCTCATCCTCATTTGTCCAGAGATCGCTCCTTTCCACTTTCATTAGAAGTCCGCCCTTTAGTTTTCAGGATGTCCGGCACCCTTCCCTCGTGTAAATTTACCGTGTTCTAACATTTCCTATGTTCCTTGTGTAAAACGAAAATAGTTTTAATTGAGGCTCATTAATAAAACTGGACCCTCATTCTCGCCTTGTCGCCGACACTGACCTGACTTCTGTCTCCCTGAGGCAGCAAGTCCCGTCTGACAAATACAGAACGGACATCTCTAAAGTCAGATAGTTACTGTCTCCCTGAGGAGCAAATCCCGTCTGACAAATACAGAACGGACATCTCTAAAGTCAGATAGTTACTGTCTCCCTGAGGCAGCAAGTCCCGTCTGACAAATACAGAACGGACATCTCTAAAGTCAGATAGTTACTGTCTCCCTGAGGAGCAAGTCCCGTCTGACAAATACAGAACGGACATCTCTAAAGTCAGATAGTTACTGTCTCCCTGAGGCAGCAAGTCCCGTCTGACAAATACAGAACGGACATCTCTAAAGTCAGATAGTTACTGTCTCCCTGAGGCAGCAAGTCCCGTCTGACAAATACAGAACGGACATCTCTAAAGTCAGATAGTTACTGTCTCCCTGAGGCAGCAAATCCCGTCTGACAAATACAGAACGGACATCTCTAAAGTCAGATAGTTACTGTCTCCCTGAGGCAGCAAGTCCCGTCTGACAAATACAGAACGGACATCTCTAAAGTCAGATAGTTACTGTCTCCCTGAGGCAGCAAGTCCCGTCTGACAAATACAGAACGGACATCTCTAAAGTCAGATAGTTACTGTCTCCCTGAGGCAGCAAGTCCCGTCTGACAAATACAGAACGGACATCTCTAAAGTCAGATAGTTACTGTCTCCCTGAGGCAGCAAGTCCCGTCTGACAAATACAGAACGGACATCTCTAAAGTCAGATAGTTACTGTCTCCCTGAGGCAGCAAGTCCCGTCTGACAAATACAGAACGGACATCTCTAAAGTCAGATAGTTACTGTCTCCCTGAGGCAGCAAGTCCCGTCTGACAAATACAGAACGGACATCTCTAAAGTCAGATAGTTACTGTCTCCCTGAGGCAGCAAGTCCCGTCTGACAAATACAGAACGGACATCTCTAAAGTCAGATAGTTACTGTCTCCCTGAGGCAGCAAATCCCGTCTGACAAATACAGAACGGACATCTCTAAAGTCAGATAGTTACTGTCTCCCTGAGGCAGCAAGTCCCGTCTGACAAATACAGAACGGACATCTCTAAAGTCAGATAGTTACTGTCTCCCTGAGGCAGCAAGTCCCGTCTGACAAATACAGAACGGACATCTCTAAAGTCAGATAGTTAACGCAGAGTCCATGAATTGTGCATCGCGAGTTTTGTCAACTGATGTCAGTCAGTTCTTTAAAACCTGCCGAATAGGAAGTCTATACTAAACATGGAGCTACTACTGGCAGGACTTGCCCTTTCGCTTTTGTGTGTGTGTTTTTGTGATTATTATTTTTATCATCATTTTATTTTTTTTCTTCTATACTAAACACGGAGCTTACTGAGAGCACAGCATGGCAAGTCGATTCTACTACTGGTATAACTTGCCCTTTCGCTTTTGTGTGTTTGTTATTATTATTATTATTATTATTATTATTATTATTATTATTATTATTATTATTATTATTATTTATTTATATTTTTTTATTAAATTTTATTGATGTTGTTTTCTTCTTTTCTCTATTTTTCATTGTCCTGATATACACAGAAAATGATGTAGACAGAAAGCCAGTTTGATCTTTGTGTAAGAAAACTGTCACTGGGTAATGATGGCAGATCGAAGTCGTGTGCTGTCGAATAGAACCCAATAAAAGAAAGAAAAAGAGAATACTACGGAAAGCGGGAATCTACTCAGTAGAAGTTGATGGTCCCTATATACCCTCAGGGTCCCTCGGACGTTAAACCACAAACAATCTCAGTAGTATACGGCTTTTTCTGCCACCTCACGGGCAAATTAGGAACTCTTTCTAATCATATATATTGTAGAGTCACTAGGCGACCTGACCACATTCTTACTTTTAATAGCTCACTGAGTAAAGATAGATATATAATTTCTTTTTTAACAGGTTTTATGGCCACACACTATCTGACAGTTTTAGCATGTAGTTTTTTTACATAGATTTTTAAGAAAACTTCAGGTTGTTTTTTTTTGGGGGGGGGGGGGGGGGGACTTTTTAAGTCACAGGTCCATTTTTAAGAACTCCTTTTTGAACATATTTTTATCCCTTAAACTGGTTGAATCATAATATAGTAATCCTCATTTGGATGAGAATAAAAACAGTAGGAACTGGAATTTTCCTGGTAGTATCAATATTTACAGATATATGAGTACCGGTATGTGTTTAAAGTGGGCAGGATTTTGGGTGAAATGGGCATACGAAAACGGTTTACTTAATATTGATTTACAATTACACACAACACAACTCCAAGCCTTTAAATAATACTTCCCAAAGCGATCTTTACTTCCACAAGTACAGTACCCCAGCACGGTGTGCCAGGTAACGCTGGAGAGGCTTATCTGAAAGACTCGCCTAACCACCAGGAAGGTTACGAGAACCCCCCTGCCAAGGGTCCGCTCTAGAAGGGAGATGCACGAGGACAGCCTGTCGACCTACTGTGAACGCTGAGTATATAAACCCAGCGTTACGTAATCCCGGCCTCCGCCGTGCCACTCTTGTGTGCAGCGTTGCCCGGAACCACTACACAGCGAGGATTGACTCTCTGTGTCACCTTCTGAGGAACGGACAAAACACTGCTGGATCCCCGCACCACTACACATTTATAATACCCATGTACATCATTCCGATAAGAGATAAAAGTCCAGCTTCAATTTGGTATGTCATACATGTATATCAACTCAATGATACTTTAGATATAGCTTAGATAACACATGTATACCCAAATTGCATACACAATAATACATTGGCAGACCTAGCTATAATATGTTTATCTTTCTACAAGTTAAAACCAAGATAATTATCAACTATAAAGTTTAGACAGCTCCGACTCGTTGAACCAATACCCTAGTTTGTTCCAGCAATTCAATCTCTCAAAAAACAACACTCTTACAATCACACCCACCGTTTACACTCTAGGTGTGATTGCTGTGTGTCTCTATATGCATACCGCTGGACTCGGCCTTGTTTGTCCGAGCGGCCGCGTAACTAGACAGTGGGCCGTTAGGCGGCGCTGAACGGCAACACCAGTATTAGTACCCACTACACAGGCAGAACCCAGCCTGACCTATATCCTTATAAAACACTAAGTATCTGGTTGGAGCTCAGCCTCACTTTGAACATGGAGCCTGTAGTACGGCCAACTAACACCAGATGGTGCCATAACTAAGTACAGATAGAAATATTATTTCTTTTTTGGGCAAGTTTTATGGCAAAGCAATATCTTATTTTTTTATTATTCAGTATTTTGACATGGATTTTTAAAAAAAGAAGAATCATTTAAGTTGGGACAGTGGTCCTTTTTATTCACAAGTCCATTTTTGAGAACTCCTTGGCAGGGTCCAGTCTTTTCCTAGTCTTGCTCAAGTCTTTGATTACGGACCTTAATCTACTTTATGAACTTCCCAAAACACCTGACAGGCCCAGAAATCAAAGACTTGTAAGATATGCACAAAAATCTGTAAGTTTCTCCCATGGTAACCAGAGTTGTTAATACGTCCACCTACTAATTTGGTCTTTAAAGGCCAATATTTCTATTTCGAAATGCACACTTATCTTTTGTTATCTTTAAAGGATCTCACAGATCATAAAGTACATTTGGTATTCCGGTATCCCTGTATTAATCCAGGCAATGCCGGCCAAGATATTGCTTGGATGGTCATAAAAGTATGAAACTGCACAAATGCCCAGCAGAACTTTCTAAACATTTTCAGAGGTGGATGCAATGTGTATTGTACGTAGTATAGCAACGGTAGCTAGACAACATCTCAATTCTCAACAATAAAAGGGTTAATTCATTATTATATAACATATCAACAATACTCCTCAAAACAGGCGCTTTAGTTATGCTAGTGTAGGGGTCAATTTGAGCTCCGCACCGAGAAACAGGCATCCCACTGGTCTTCTGGGGTGGACAACTAAAACCAGTCTGTTCACCCTCTTGGTCGCCTCGCCTCTCCATGGTGCAGACCTGATGTGATTGCAGGCAAGCATAACAAAAGCGACCGGGGTGGGGAGTTAGCTCAGTGGTAAAGAGCACTGAGCTTTGTTGATTTGAGTCCCACTGTAGCCAATTTTCTCTTTCCCCCCAGAAGTGGTGGATTTACTGCTATATCAAAGGCCAATCCTTCTCATACCATGTCTGTGTGGTGTGGGAAGTAAAAGAACTCTCACCTCGGTAAATGTGTAGGGGTGAGATTTCTACCTACATTCATCTCATAGATTCGGTCAAACCTAAATTAAGTCTAATTGAACAAATTGGACGTTAAACTACCCAAACAAACAAACAAGCATCCTGGAAATGGTACTAAATGAAACAGATTTACATACTTATCAGATATATGCTGCCATGCATCGACCTTGGACTTGTGTCCTCTTCCCACACGCTTGCGCTGGGCCCCTCTCTTCCAAACTCCCTTGCAGTAATGCATGGAGTTTCCAGTATGGACGCTGCCTCTCTTTTTTCGGATCCCTATCCTTTTCAGTGTTACATTCCCAATCGGGATATCGATTCCCCATCTGCAAATATTTGCGTACGTTTCCCTCACTGTGGTGCTAAAGAACACAAATACAACTTATTTTCATTGTGATGTAAGTTCACTTGTCCAACTAATGCCGTTACAGCATCTATCTTACAAACTTCCTTCTTAACAAAAGAAAATGTAACATTCCACTCTTTACCTTCACCCCAAACAGTGCTAGACTTACTGCTATATCAAAGGCCAGTCCTTCTCATACCATGTGTATGTGAAGCTGTCTCCAGTATGCCAACAAAGTGAAGGCTAACAGGGGAAACACCATTCGCGGTCAGAGCACGAGCTCTGTACCGAGAAGCAGGCATCCCAATGAAGAGAATACGAGGTGAGCGGCCACCTCAAACCCCTCCATGGGACCAGGAAACTCCCTCGATCCTCTTTGACCTGGCAAAAAACAGGAAAGGTGACACCCCTGAAACTGTCTTTCTCAAGGACTATGAGACCATAAGGAAACGTTTCAGAGACCATGTACCGGTATATACCGATGGCTCAAAAGAGGGTAACCGTGTCGGTTATGGAGTCCATACACCATACGGTGAACTGAAGAAAGCCCTCCATGGCAGAACCAGCATTTTCACAGCTGAGGCCAATGCTATATTGCATGCCAGAATGGCAGGAAATCATAAACGACCAAGATTTTGATAAAGTACAGTAATTTCTGGAAACAGTAATGGTGTATCACAGTAAGATTTACCTGCTGCTAACAAACACCTCCGCTCCGGATTGGTTTGTGCGTTAGATTTACACTACACTCAAACTCATTCTGATTCTAAAATAAATCCTTATCAAAATACAAAATAAGTGAGGTGGACTCCGTTACTTGGGATTCTTTTTTATTTGGGTCAGATATGTGATTTTACATTGGGTTTCAATATTTTTTGATAATGATGCCAACCGGTCAACGATTTGCCCCAATGTGGGCTTCTTCAAGATATTTGTTTGCTATAACATTCCCTTTCATGCTTTTCCCGTCAATATATCAGAGGGAGCATTCATTATTTACACAAGGGCAGTTTGAGGTTTGGTCAGAAATCCTTGAGAGTGCTGCGGTAGAACATTTATACATTATGTCCACTGGCAACCTTCATGTCTCATTTACTTCAAGTATCACATTTATTATTGTGTTGTGTAAAATACCATGTCTGTTTTTATATTTATTACCAGTGTATTAGTATTTCATAGTAGAATTCCCCGTAATTTAACCTGAGTTTATAAAACACTTTCCTTCATCCTGGAGTAGCTGTTCGGGGATTTAGAAAGTTTTGTATCAGATAATTGGCACAAACACAGATTATATTATCAAATTAGTTGATTAAACAATACGTGGTTGATTCTGTTGTCATTCAAAGTTAAAATATGGCCTGTTATCGCGTCCACCTCAATGCGGCAGATTTTCTTAGAGTTTGCTGTCTGTGTGCGTGTAGCCGTCGAACACGAGGCATCTCTCAAGTCAGCGGCCTGCTCCGTGTAGTGGTCGGTTTTCTCAGAGTTTGCTGTCTGTGTGCGTGTAGCCGTTGAACACGAGGCGTCTCTCATGTCAGCGGCCTGCTCCGTGTAGTGGTCGGTTTTCTCAGAGTTTGCTGTCTGTGTGCGTGTAGCCGTTGAACACGAGGCGTCTCTCATGTCAGCGGCCTGCTCCGTGTAGTGGTCGGTTTTCTCAGAGTTTGCTGTCTGTGTGCGTGTAGCCGTTGAACACGAGGCGTCTCTCATGTCAGCGGCCTGCTCCGTGTAGTGGTCGGTTTTCTCAGAGTTTGCTGTCTGTGTGCGTGTAGCCGTCGAACACGAGGCATCTCTCCATGTCAGCGGCCTCGTCCGTGTAGTGGCCAGCCTGTAGTGACGTCACTACAGGCGTCAACTCCTGCTCACACCACCTGAAAAACACATCCATACAAAGTTACCACTCACAGTCAGTCAGAGAACAGTTTCCGTCTCATCGGTAAGCACTGTCCACCTGACAACTGACTGACTTTCCCGACTTTACCTCCACTTGATAATCTCAGGGTTGTCAGAAAGATAAAGTGGAAACATTTTTTATGAGGGCTTTATGGCCTCCGAGAGACTGAGAAAATGTGGAAATACATCGTTAGCCACAATGTGGGGCTGAGGATCTGAGGGGAGGTTCAAGCCACTGTTTAATTGATGTGAATGAGGCTCAATCAATATCATCATTCTTTTAGTCCAAGAAAGTAAATTTTATAAACTGAAATTGAAAAAGTGGATTTACATGGAAAAATGGAAAGCTGTTACCTCAATAATGTATGTACCGTCTAATCGTGGACAGAAATTATCAATCTGTTCACCCTCTTGGTTGCCTTGCCTCCTCGTGGTGCAGACCGGATATGCTTGCACGCAAGCATAACCAAAGTGACCGGAGTGGGGAGTTAGCTCAGTGGTAAAGAGCACTGGACTTGTAATCCCAAGGTTGGCAGACTTTGTTGATTCGGGTCCCATGGCAGCCACCTTTCTCCTTCTTCCCAGCAGTGGTAGATTTACTGCTACATCAAAGACCTTCTCATGCCATGTCTATGTGGTGTGGTGTACAGCCACCTTTCTCCTTCATACCCAGCCATAGTAGATTTATTGCTATATCAAAGGCCAGTCCTTCTCAAACCATGTCTATGTGGTGTGGTGTACAGCCAACTTTCTCCTTCATCCCCAGTTATGGTAGATTTACTGCTATATCAAAGACCAGTCCTTCTCATACCATGTCTGTGTGGTGTGGGAAGTAAAAGAACTCTCACCTCGGTACATTCATCTCATAGTCAAATCCAAAGTAGGTCTAATAGAACATATTGGACGTTAAACTACACAAACAAACAAATAAATGTTCGGTCTAATCATGAAGACTAAATAACGGTCTAATCATGAAGACTAAATAACGGTCTAATCATGGAGACTAAATAACGGTCTAATCATGAAGACTAAATAACGGTCTAATCATGGAGACTCAATAACGGTCTAATCATCAAGACTAAATAACGGTCTAATCATGAAGACTGAATAACGGTCTAATCATGAAGACTAAATAACGGTCTAATCATGAAGACTAAATAACGGTCTAATCATGAAGACTAAATAACGGTCTAATCATGAAGACTAAATAACGGTCTAATCATGGAGACTAAATAACGGTCTAATCATGAAGACTAAATAACGGTCTAATCATGAAGACTAAATAACGGTCTAATCATGAAGACTAAATAACGGTCTAATCATGGAGACTAAATAACGGTCTAATCATGAAGACTAAATAACGGTCTAATCATGAAGACTAAATAACGGTCTAATCATGAAGACTAAATAACGGTCTAATCATGAAGACTAAATAACGGTCTAATCATGGAGACTAAATAACGGTCTAATCATGGAGACTAAATAACGGTCTAATCATGAAGACTAAATATCTGGAGCTACATCGCCAGCAAAACACTACGTTGGGTTGACAGTGGACACCGCGCTACAGAAATCCCCAAAATGATTTTTTATCATTGGTTCAAATTGATTCGGAATACAAAATAAACTTATGTGAACCTTTCAGGTCAAATTTGTAAAATGTTTCTCTCAGTGTTGTGAGTGTCGCAGCCCTACGATCGCAGAGCCAATCTACGACCTTTTTGGCAACAAAAGATGGCCGGCGTCCTATATCGTAGTGCACACGGACGATCGCCGCTAAAAGTGTCTCAAGTATAGAACTGTCTTAGGTTCTATAAAACCTCACTGTGCGTATATAGAGGATTTCCTGTGCTTTCCATACGAATTAAGCGATGAAATTTTAACACGAGTAAGGCGTACATATAACCTATAATCGTACCAAATATGAAGAAAATCGGACATAGCGTTCCGAAGTGATCGGCGTTTGAAGTTCGTCATAGCAATATTCTGCTCTGGTGGCCAGTCACCCTCCCACCTCCGGATACGCAGTCAATGTGAAGGTCGCTGCATAAATTAGCGGAGGTGTCGGAAAAAAACACTGGCCACCAGAGCAGACCATTGCTATGACGAAATTCAAACGGCGATAACTTCGGAACGGTGAGACCGATTTACTTCATATTTAGTACGATTATAGGTTATATGTATACCTTACTCGTGTTAAAATTTGATTACTTAATTCCAAAGCAAAGTGAAGTTGCGAATTCGGTACGACATGTCCAGAGTGGTCTTAGACATACAACACTTATGGCGACACTTTCTGGTCCATTGGCCACCAAGTGTCGTGACTATAGCACACCTTTTACCTCCCTATGTGCCGTATCTACAGCAAGTGTCGCAGCCAGCCTAAGATCGTAGCTCTATAGCACACTGACAGCAAATATGTGTCGTAAGTTACAAATGTCGTGACTAAAAAACAGGGCCCTGATCTACAGTAGTGTGCCGGGTGGTCACCAGGAATCAGTAGCCAATTGGCTAATTTTCAGAGCGTAGTGTCTACGGTAGCGGCTACGGAGCACAGTAGCATTTATCTCACCCCTGGTATCTTCTCCCCATTGACTTAACATTGGGATCTTGTACTCAACGCCCATGGAGTATTGTAGGAAATTACTCAATAAGGGGTGGTGTCACAAATGTTAGATAATCAGTCAATGATGGGGTGAGATAAAATCTGAATCGTACTTGATCTGTACCTACTGAAAATATACCAATCATTTTGGTGAGATTACTGCTCAACCAAAACTGATGTTTAAATTGTATTGTCTGGGTCTGGAATAGAAGGGATAATTAAATAAATAAACAATGGTGGGGGGGGGGGGTTAAAAATACAAAAAACACAAGCGTAATTAACAATGGAGGCAACCTGTATACCAACGTCGAACGTTATCCTGGAATTACTCTTCTGAAAAGAACATATATGCTGATTAAAAACTCTCTACCATGTTACTTCGGAAATAAACGATGCAAATTTATAAAAAAAAATTATAAAAAAATGGCATATTTTCAGCGGCTACAGATCTCGATGCAGTTCTTTCTTCGTATTAGATCTCTGCACTCACCTTTGGGCGGCGAGGACGTCCATTGGTGTGGCCTCGGCCCAGCTCGCGTGTTCTATCAACAAACACCCTGCAACATCACACGCACACCGTTATTTACACACATGTGGATAGGTCTGAGAAAATGAACAAGGATAGAATACTAAAAGTGCCACCCTCTGACCTAAATTCTATGAAACGTTAAATCAGAGTGATCAGGTGCCCATTCCCTGAATGGGATTTGGAAATAACAAAAGATCCTGAATAAGTACCGCGGGTGCGGGGACTATATTTCAGATATTCTATGTAAATTCTGGCCTTAGCTGAGATCTAAAAGGGAATTTTCATTATGCTAACTCACGTGTTCTATCAACATATACCCTGCAACATCCCACACCGTTATTTACACACAAATGAAGAACCAATGATCGCCTTCATAAAACTTAATTTGAAAAAATATATGGTGTCAGTACCGCCACAACTCCAAGAAAGTATTCACTTTTTTTGTATATTTCTTATTGCAAATCATGATCGCATACTGATGTTGATGGTTTCAGTGTTTTACACTGTCATCCGGACTAAGTCAATAATTTACTAAATTCTGATACTGAAGTAAGCATAAGTGTATGTGAAGGTAAAGTTTTGCTGAATGGTAATTAGACAGATCAACAAATTACGGTAAATATCAGATTATGAGAGTAAAATATCATGTTCATGGGTTGGTTATGACAGTTTAGTCTAGATATTACCCGACAGTAAACAAACAAATACTAAAAGAGACTAACTCAGACCTAAATTCTATGAAACGTTAAATCAGAGTGATCAGGTGCCCGTACCCTGAATGGGATTCGGAAATAACTGACAAAAGATCTGGAATAAGTACCGGGGGTTCGGGGACTGTATTTCAGCTATTCTACGTAAATTCTGGCCTCAGCTGAGAGCAAAAAAACGGCAATTTTTGTTTTTTATTACCAAATATTATCTCAAAACGACCTTTGGGACATCAGAAGATCAGGAAATGGGGGTCTGCCATGCGTGAGGGAGTACTCACCCATGTAGGTGCGTGCCAGGCTGTAGGCGAACTCCCGGGCAGCGCGGCGCAGCACGCTCGGTGAGGAGGTAGTGGCGAGGCGGACGAGGTGGGTGGCAGCAGTCTCCACGCGCACGGCGGTCTCGGTGAGCGCAGGCCCCGCGTGTTGACAGCGCCGCTTCACAGCGCCCTCGTACGCACGCAGCACACTGCCCGCCGACTTGTGCACAGCACGCAGCACATCCAGCGACAGCACATTTGTCGTGCCCTCCCAGATGGGCAGCACCTGGATGAACATGCGACATGTTAGAGTATCCATAACTGCAACTTGTACACAATCTCACTGTAAGACTATGCTCTGAGAGAAACTATATTAAAGTGTAATATGCTGTGAGAGTGACTAATATTAACATGGACTATGCTGTGAGAGTGACTAATATCACTGTGGACTATGCTGTGAGAGTGACTAATATTAACATGGACTATGCTGTGAGAGTGACTAATATCACTGTGGACTATGCTGTGAGAGTGACTAATATTAACATGGACTATGCTGTGAGAGTGACTAATATCACTGTGGACTATGCTGTGAGAGTGACTAATATTAACATGGACTATGCTGTGAGAGTGACTAATATCACTGTGGACTATGCTGTGAGAGTGACTAATATTAACATGGACTATGCTGTGAGAGTGACTAATATCACTGTGGACTATGCTGTGAGAGTGACTAATATTAACATGGACTATGCTGTGAGAGTGACTAATATCACTGTGGACTATGCTGTGAGAGTGACTAATATTAACATGGACTATGCTGTGAGAGTGACTAATATCACTGTGGACTATGCTGTGAGAGTGACTAATATTAACATGGACTATGCTGTGAGAGTGACTAATATCACTGTGGACTATGCTGTGAGAGTGACTAATATTAACATGGACTATGCTGTGAGAGTGACTAATATCACTGTGGACTATGCTGTGAGAGTGACTAATATTAACATGGACTATGCTGTGAGAGTGACTAATATCACTGTGGACTATGCTGTGAGAGTGACTAATATTAACATGGACTATGCTGTGAGAGTGACTAATATCACTGTGGACTATGCTGTGAGAGTGACTAATATTAACATGGACTATGCTGTGAGAGTGACTAATGTCACAGTGGACTATGCTGTGAGAGTGAGCGCTAACCTGGGCGTCACGCAGTATACTGGGAAGTCCCGTGTCCTCCAGATACCCCATACCTCCGAAACACTCGAGGCCCTCTGATGCCACAGCTACCGCCTGAAAGTGAAAAGTCAAATATCCAGAGACCACAAGACTCAATCCAGCTGAGACCAGGGACCTGTTTCACTAGTTTCGTGACATGTGGTCCACGGGCAGGGTGTTCCACGAAGCAGGGCGTCACCGGCTCCAGGTCAGATGTGCTGACAAACGCGGTGTGCATCAATTTCACCTAATTGGTGGAACACAGCCTTTAGACATCAACATCATCAATCCCCATCGTTATCTTCCATCGGATCGGTGAGAATCGGTGGACAATGTCGCTGTCTTATAGGTTTTACAATGTTATATAGAGCTATATTGAGATCTCTCATAATTCAGACCTAATTCAATATTACATAATTAATAAATTGAAAATGTATTATGGTTTCCAAGGTCTAGACCACAGAATCTTACAGAAATAATAGGTGGAATCTTTGGCCATATTTCAGTTTTTCACTCAGGGATTTGTGTAACAAGAAATATGCAGAATTACATAAAATCTTAGGTCTGTTTCCTAGTCGGCAGCTCATCAGCTGTTTAAATACTTTACAATGATGGGTTTCTCACGGAGAGAGTCCTTTATCTCACCCCTGGTCCTTTTGTCTCATAGGCTTAACATTGAGAACTCGTTCTCTATGCCCCTAGAAGTATTGCAGTCTGTTCTCCATGGTATATATCGTGTCCGTTCTTTTAGTGTGTACAGGGGTGAGATAAATACAGAAAGCAACTCGTTTTGGTCAAAGAAGTCTCCAACTGTTTTGAATGCTATGTGATATTCACTCGGCTTTCGCCTTGTTCATATAGCTCTGCATCAAACTCGTGGCGAACAACGACTTTGACCAAAACTTGTTGGTGTCTTCTTTAAAACTTGACGGATGTAGTATTTGAGAGTGGCACCTGTTTACCAGTGTAGAGTTTAGCGATGGGGGTCAACAGTCTCAGCAGGTCTTTGTCTTCCTCGGTCGCCATGCCAACTTCTTCATGACCCAACAGACGCGCCAGTTCCACCATCATCAGCAACGCCGCGCGCTGCTCCACCTAAAGATGAACATCACCAACCCAATTAGGTATGACAAACTGTGACACACAAACATCATCGACATCAGCAAAGCCGTGTGCTGCACCACCTAAAGATGAACATCATCAACATGATTAGGTACGACAAACTGTGACACACAAACATCATCGACATCAGCAACGCAGCGCGCTGCTCCACCTAAAGATGAACATCACCAACATGATTAGGTATGACAAACTGTGACACACAAACATCATCGACATCAGCAACGCCGCGCGCTGCTCCACCTAAAGATGAACATCACCAACATGATTAGGTATGACAAACTGTGACACACAAACATCATCGACATCAGCAACGACGCGCGCTGCTCCACCTAAAGAGGAACATCACCAACATGATTAGGTATGACAAACTGTGACACACAAACATCATCGACATCAGCAACGCAGCATGCTGCTTTTATTTGTTTGTTCATCGTCCACTTTATTCTATTAGACTTACTTTGGGTTTGACCAAATCTATGATACGAATGTAGCCGGAAATCTCACCCCTACGCATTTACCGAGGTGAGAGTTCTTTACTTCCCACACCACATAGACATAGCATGAGAAGGACTGGCCTTTGATATAGCAGTAAATCTACCACTGCTGGGGATGAAGAAGAAAGGTGGCTGTACACCACACCACATAGACATGGTATGAAAAGGACTGGTCTTTGATATAGCAGTAAGTCTACCACTGCTGGAGGTGAAGGAAAAAAGTGGCTGCAGTGGGACCCAGATCACCAAAGCCTACTCCCCACCCCGGTCGCTTTTGATATGCTTGCGTGCAAGCATATCCGGTCTGCACCATGAGGAGGCGAGGCGACCAAGAGGGTAAACAGATTGGTAATTGCTGTCTCACACACCAACATCATCAGCACTTACTCCATCTAAACACGAACATTAACAAAGAGACATGCGTGTTTCGTACCTCCATGTTGGCGAGGTGCTTCACATGCAGATCGTGATCTTTGAGTAGAGACCCGAACGCGACCCGTCGATGGCTGTAGTCGCGTGCCAGATTTATTACCCTGTAAGCAACAACGACATTTCACTTAGATATACATCTAATACTAATGAGTTTAAGTCTCCAGAACTTTAGTTTATTGGCAACCTTTATTGTAACATAAAAATAGGACTATAACACTAATCTATAAATCATACACATAGATTGATATTAGTGGGGTTTTTTTCAAATTGTCACAGTAAAAGCTTTCATCTCCATAGTTATCACATCTCTTATGTAAAAGACACGTCCAACATGGTGCTGTATGGTGATAAGGGTGTGTCTGAGCTTGTCGGACAGCCTGTCGCTCGTTCTGACTTCTCCAATCACAGTCAATCTCCACACACATGTTGCCTGTCGCTCGTTCTGACTTCTCCAATCACAGTCAATCTCCACACACATGTTGCCTGTCGCTCGTTCTGACTTCTCCAATCACAGTCAATCTCCACACACATGTTGCCTGTCGCTCGTTCTGACTTCTCCAATCACAGTCAATCTCCACACACATGTTGACTGTCGCTCGTTCTGACTTCTCCAATCACAGTCAATCTCCACACACATGTTGCCTGTCGCTCGTTCTGACTTCTCCAATCACAGTCAATCTCCACACACATGTTGCCTGTCGCTCGTTCTGAGTGAGTCTTCTCCAATCACAGTCAATCTCCACACACATGTTGACTGTCGCTCGTTCTGACTTCTCCAATCACAGTCAATCTCCACACACATGTTGACTGTCGCTCGTTCTGACTTCTCCAATCACAGTCAATCTCCACACACATGTTGACTGTCGCTCGTTCTGCGTGAGTCTTCTCCAATCACAGTCAATCTCCACACACATGTTGACTGTCGCTCGTTCTGCGTGAGTCTTCTCCAATCACAGTCAATCTCCACACACATGTTTACTGTCGCTCGTTCTGCGTGAGTCTTCTCCATCACAATCTCCACACACATGTTTACTGTCGCTCGTTCTGCGTGAGTCTTCTCCATCACAATCTCCACACACAATGTACATAACACGTCTAAATGACATGCTCGTGGTTCATCTCCATCAGTTTTCTATCCCTCCATCTGTGTCCTAAAACTTAGTAGTGGAAAACAGAGGTCTGCGAATAGCAATAGGGAAAAGAGCCTTTAGAGATGGATTATTTATTCAAAACGAGGAATTACGAGTACTATGTAAAGTTGACAAACCCCAGAACAGATGGCTGATGCTGTTACTCGGAATCATACGAAACTTAGTTCTAAATAAAGATTTAAGTATATCTGAACAAGATCCTAATACCAGGGAAACACGGCAATCAAGTAAAGCAAATGTAATTCAAAAAGGTTTATTGACTCTTTCTTGGGGTATTTTCCCAAATAATACAAAGGTATTGTTTATCTGATTAGCTATGCTGCTTTTTTTTTAATCTAGACACTTACTTTTGAACATAGACACTGGACTAAAACCTAAGATACACACTGGACCTTTTCTGATTGAAAGCTTTTGTGGGCAAAACTGTCCGGTACGGGAGATTGGCAAATAAACTGTCAGCTGGCTTGACCTGTAGCCAATTACAGGGAGCAGCTTCATACTCGTCAGCTTGCTGACCCGACCGGTATGTTGCAGCGACTGGTTTGCCGTTGTCAGTATAATGTGACCCGCGGCGTGTTGTGTCAATAGTCTGCGGCACAGCCCTACAGTGAGGCAGCACTATAAAACGGGCATAGGGTCCCACTGCTACAAGTAGACCAAAGTTGAGTTAGTATACTTTTCTTTTACCAAAACCAGATAGGTCAATCAATGAGACTATCTAGCCTACATAACTATACAAACAAACAAAGACCCAACTACAACTTTACCAGACACCTCACACTTAATAACAGGTCAGC
This sequence comes from Alentia gelatinosa, assembly GCA_950022655.1. Classification (NCBI taxonomy): domain Eukaryota; kingdom Metazoa; phylum Annelida; class Polychaeta; order Phyllodocida; family Polynoidae; genus Alentia; species Alentia gelatinosa. Next base: position 390,151 of record OX465587.1, read on the forward strand.
CTGCCTTCATAATGTTTTATTATGATCTATGTATATTATAGACAAGGCTGAAATAGGTCTCCAGCTCAAAAAAGAAAAAGAATGAATTATTATTTATTCAAACTGGAACATCACATGGGCTTACTGACTGGTTTAAATTTGTCCACACAACGACAGACCCTCTCGTGTACATGATCAATCATGACCTGTAGTTTATTGAGACTGATAGAGAAAAAAAGATGGAAAGCTGATAAGAAAAGACTAGCTGTGTAGATAAGATGTTGCGGTGAACTGGGTCGGAGGTGTGAGGCGAGGTGTGAAGACGTCAGCAGAATGTCAGCGCGGGCCACACAGCGAAGAGTCATTCTACCACCGGTAAGTGAGACTCTTTATCATCCATCTAATATGGGGTGTCGAAACTGAACCTACACCTCACTACCCTAAACCTATAGAGCCTACACCTCACTACTCTAAACCTATAGAGCCTACACCTCACTACTCTAAGCCTATAGAGCCTACAGATCACTACTCTAAGCCTATAGAGCCTACAGATCACTACTCTAAGCCTATAGAGCCTACAGATCACTACTCTAAGCCTATAGAGCCTACAGATCACTACTCTAAACCTATAGAGCCTACAGATCACTACTCTAAGCCTATAGAGCCTACAGATCACTACTCTAAACCTATAGAGCCTACAGATCACTACTCTAAACCTATAGAGCCTACACCTTACTACTCTAAGCCTATAGAGCCTACAGATCACTACTCTAAACCTATAGAGCCTACAGATCACTACTCTAAACCTATAGAGCCTACAGATCACTACTCTAAGCCTATAGAGCCTACAGATCACTACTCTAAGCCTATAGAGCCTACAGATCACTACTCTAAACCTATAGAGCCTACAGATCACTACTCTAAGCCTATAGAGCCTACAGATCACTACTCTAAGCCTATAGAGCCTACAGATCACTACTCTAAACCTATAGAGCCTACAGATCACTACTCTAAGCCTATAGAGCCTACAGGTCACTACTCTAAGCCTATAGAGCCTACAGGTCACTACTCTAAACCTATAGAGCCTACAGATCACTATCCTAAACATATAGAGCCTACAGATCACTACTCTAAGCCTATAGAGCCTACACCTCACTACTCTAAACCTATGGAGCCTACAGATCACTAGTCTAAACCTATAGAGCCTACAGATCGATACTGAGTAGAATATGGATACAGAGAATACAGAAAAGTTGCTAGTGAGCAAAGTGGTGCATGAGATTGGGAGCTATTTGGTCATTCTACTAAGTTTCTGTTAAGGAATGTGTGCATCTTGTCTTAATCTGTCATTGGACACGAAGACCCACAGATAATAAGTGATAACAAATATTGATTTTTTATTGAAGATTGATAAGCATGGTATAAATACACTACAAAACTTTTGTGCGACATTCCATCTGTGCTCCACTTATGTGAGTCAATGTAAACAATTAACAGAAACTCCCACTTTCTCATTGGTTTTCTTGTCATTTTCTGGTGTGTTTTTTCTGTGGGAACATGTACAAACAGACACATCATCACATACACACATCACACACACAGAATACACATCACACACACAGAATACAGATCACACACACATCACACACACAACATACACACATCACACACACAGAATACACAACACACACACAACACATACAACATACACAATACACACAACACATCAGTCAGTAGGAAAAAGGAAAATTACATAAAAGAAGCAGAGAAACAATTAAACAACTCCTAATTTTACACTGAATTAACTGAACCTATTTTTCCTGCCAAGGCCTCACCTAGAATCAGAATTCCAATTTTTCGAGTTCCTGAATTACCACCACAGTTCTATCAAACTAAAATGCCCAACAAATAGGGAAACAATAGATTTTGTGGATGTTACATTTTTTAAGGGACAAAGGTAACAAAATGGAAAGAATCTTAGATACTAAAGTTTATTTTAAACCAACTGACACCCATGAACTCCTGCACACAAAAAAATCATTCCATCCTTCTCACACTTTCACAGGAATTCTGAAATCACAGATAATAAGATTCTACAAAATTTGTAACATTTCAGATTTCAATGAGGCATACAGCTTACTATTCCAAAAACTACTTGGCTAGATTTTGCAAAACAATTGAATGAAAGACACAAAGGGAATTTAAAAATGCAACAGGTAATGAATGGCCCATGGGAGCAGCATTGAAATGTGGACAGCGTGGTTGTGAATGCTGTTTGTGGATAAAAGAATCCTCAGAAATTCCATCCCTTACCCTTGAGTGTGACTGCCCAATAGTAGACCTGTAAGTCTAGAAATCTAATATACATCATTGAGTGCAAAAGATGTCAAGAATACTATGTAGGGGAAACCTCAAAAACTCTTAGGGAAAGACTCACTGCCCACCTCTCAGACATTCGCCATAATCTAAACAAACCAGTGGCAGAACACCTCAATGACTTTGATCATACTGTAGAACAGGACATGGTAATCTATCCAATGCATCAAATTCTTGACCAAGGCTCAGCAGAGAAAAACAAAATAAAAAGAAGAGATATTGAATATAAGTGGATGCAGCTACTGGAAACAATGCAGCCTAAGGGCATGAACATTAAATTATCCCCAAAACAAACTGTGGTTTTCTCTATCGCATATAGTGCTACTGCAATTAGACTTGCTCAAGTCTTTGATTATGAACATTCATTAAATGATTTAAGAAAATCGGAATACAATTCATTATACCATGGGCCCTTCTCTGACTGGCCCATGAATCAAAGACTTGTCCACTCTGACCAGAATCTCCTGTTTATGACCCCAAGCCACCCCCTGTAACCCTATACCTCCCACTACCCGTCCCCCTCCCCTCCTCTAGTTCCCTGGCCGCCTGTGTTGTCATAGCAATATATTTCGCCTACTCCTGACTGTGACCCGATTGAGATCAAAGTGATAGGGTATCAATCTCCCAGCAGATATCCTGACGAGTAGCCAGACCTCTGCTTGGGGAGTGTGGCGCAAAATCGCGCCAGTCTACACGGCCGATTACGGATGAGACCAGTCCCTGTGTCACTCAGAAGGGGTGGAGGGGTAGGATAAAGGGACTGAGGCCTGTGTCACTCAGAAGGGGTGGAGGGGTAGGATACAGGGACTGAGGCCTGTGTCACTCAGAAGGGGTGGAGGGGTAGGATACAGGGACTGAGGCCTGTGTCACTCAGAAGGGGTGGAGGGGTAGGATACAGGGACTGAGGCCAGTCTATACTGCCACCAAAATCAGTTCATTGTTAAGACAAAAGTACCAAACAGCGCAAGACACATTTCAAAAACATTCTCATGATGTTTTGGTTGTTGCATATCAAAGGGACAAAATCTCAAGAATATTCTAGCATGTAGTTGGCTAAATAAAGATATATTAAATCAAATAAATTGAATTAAATCCAAATTTGTTCTGTAGCGTGTGTCTTTGTATAGTTCTGTAGCGTGTCGTGTCGCTGTATTGTTTTGTAGATTGTCTCTCACTGCTATTGGTCTTTGTCTTGTTCTGTAGATCGAGGAGAGATGGGGAACCGCTACGACTGGCAGACTGGCAGATCTGTGGTCGACACAAACAGGATCATACTCGAAAACGAGGTCAGCACCGATGTGGTGTTCAGCTTCGCGGAGAGTGAGGAGAGGGTCTACGCGCACCGAACAATCCTCATGTCGCGCTGTTACAGATTCAATGTCTTGTTCAATTACAGACTGGCAACGATTTTCAACCCTATAAAGATTGAAGACATCAAGCCTGCGATATTCAAGGACTTTTTACGGTATCTAACTGCATCCCATGAAAGTTTTGTCAGACCTATTCACCTCTACTAAGAAGTGACTCCTACCAGCAGTAGTGTCTGAAGTCACATTGCCAGAGGTAACACCTGGGCCCTGTTCTTCAGTCACGACGGTCGTTAGTACCGATTAGTACCGATACTCTGAGATCGCCCTGCGAATGCTTCCAGATTGGGGAATGCACAGCAGTAGGTCTTGCGAATGCAGCCGAGTTGTGCAGTGCCCGCATTTGTCAACTAAATCTTGGTGGTTTAGAAAAATATTTCTCACGATCAAAATACCAAAAGGATAATCATGAAATTTCGAGTATAGGTACATCAGATATAAAGAAAATTCTTTCAGAATATTTCCTAATTTCAATAAATTTCAGCATCTGAAAAAAAAGAGTTACAACCACATGATGTCACGTCCACAATTGTCTCGGGTCGCGACACTTTGACAAATTCCCCTACAATAGTTTAACGTGTGCATGTGTTGAGCTCGCGACCACCAAAAAAAACATCTTTTTCCCAAGACACACCACTGTAGAAACGGGTCTGTAGCAACGGGAAAGTTTTTACAAAATAAATTCACCTACGACACCTTATGATTGTCACCTCTAACTGTCCGTGTTGTGCAGGGTTCGTACATGGACAGTCCAATAAAATTCCAGGCTTTTTCAGGATCAAATATTTCTTTTCCAGGCACATAACAATGTTAACCAATACCATCTTGCTAGTGAAACAAATATGAAGATAAATAATCAAAACAGCTATATCATTAGATAAAAGGATTTTTGGAAGTATCTAATCCAAGTCACTCAAATTTCATATGCGGTCAGGCACCGTAGTTAAGGAAAGCCAATAATGTTCAGAATTTCATAGACTAAACAAAGATGTTTTTATGCAAAACTAAATTTTCCAGGTCTTTCCAGGCTCTGTACGAACCCTGGTTGTAGAATGACAATCGTTGGACAATCCTCTACGATCGCATGTCTAGGACACTGACGACTGGAAAGTGTCGTTATGAACGATTGTCGTGACTGAAAAACAAGGCCTTGGAACAACTTTCCTGATCAAAGACCATATCGTTGATGGATGTTGTTAGAATAAACTGTCCATTTACCAAGTATCGATATGACAATTATGTAAACCTGAGGAATCCTAGTTAAATTAACCCACAGGCTTTCTTACCTGTGGGGTGCCATAAGCCGGTTGTTGTATTTCTATAAGGTCTAGTAACTATTTTGATGTATCGTAATGTCTTGTTGCAGGTTTCTGTACTGTGGGGATGTACCGCTGACTGTGGACACTGCGGTGCATCTCATCCACGCCGCAGAGAAGTACGAGGTGAGGGCCCTGAAGACCGAGTGCCTTGCCTTCCTACAAGAGAGCGTGACTCAGAGCACGGTGTGGCCGGTGTTAGACCAGGCCGTCTTCTACGACTACACGCACATCATCACCACCTGTCTGCAGTTCTTGTCGTCTACGCGCAATCTCAGCGGACTCAGCGAGCATCACATGTCACCGCAGACGCTTGATGTACTCGTCAGCTGCCAGACGCTGGGCGTGGACCCCGCGTCGCTCGTCATTGCCTGCAGACGCTGGGCAGATGCCGAGTGCGAGCGGCGCCACCTGGAGACGAGTAGGGAGAACAGGCGTGGCGTGCTGGGCGCGGTGCTCACTAAGATGCCCTTCTGCGGCATGAGTCCGGAGCAGTTCGCGGAGCAGGTCTCGGGGCGCCAGCTGCTCACTGTGCAGGAGGAGGTGGAGGTCTTCAGGTTTATATGTGCACCCAACAGGAGATATCCACCGTTCCCTGGGATCCCCTTAACCAGCGACACGCCGTGATACACAGCGATACACCACAACTACACCGACACACCAGCAACACGCGGTGAAACCGTGATACACAACTACAGACACACCACGCCATGAAACACCACGCTACACCACTACACTGACACACCACGCCATGAAACACCACGATACACCACTACACTGACACACCACGCCATGAAACACCACGCTACACCACTACACCACGCCATGAAACACCATGCTACACCACTACACCGACACACCACGCCATGAAACACCACGCTACACCACTACACAGACACACCACACACCAGCGACACGCCACGAAACACCACGCTACACCACTACACAACACACCACGCCATGAAACACCACGCTACACCACTACACTGACACACCACGGTACACCACTACACTGACACACCACACACCAGCGACACGCCATGAAACACCACGCTACACCACTACACTGACACACCAGCGACACGCCATGAAACACCACGCTACACCACTACACCGACACACCACGCCATGAAACACCACGCTACACCACTACACTGACACACCACGCCACACCACTACACTGACACACCACACACCAGCGACACGCCATGAAACACCACGCTACACCACTACACTGACACACCACGCCATGAAACACCACGATACACCACTACACCGACACACCACACACCAGCGACACGCCATGAAACACCACGATACACCACTACACCGACACACCAGCGACATGCCATGAAACACCACAACTACAGACACATGAAACACAAGCAACACGCGATTAAACCGTGATACACAACTACAGAAACACCACGCTGTGACACACCACGATAGTACACAACTAGACACACGACACACTAGTGACATGCCGTGACACACCACGATAGTACACAACTAGACACACGACACACCAGCGACATGCCGTGACACACCACGATAGTACACAACTAGACACACGACACACTAGTGACATGCCGTGAAACACAGCAATACACCACAACTACAGACACACCAGCAACAAGCTGCGATACACCATGAAACACTGTGATATGACACAACTAACTATTCTATATTTATACTATTTAGATATCTGTATATATGGACAATATTAGAAATATCATGTATTATCCACCTGTAAACTCCATCCAAATGGAGGATTGATAAAGAAGAGCAAAGCTCAAATATGTATATATATAAAAAAAAATATCATGTATGACTTCTCCATAGTTCTCAATGCGCCCACATGGTGGCAGGCAGGTTCACTGGACTGGAATGTGGCCACATGCAGATATTGGTCAGCTCGCACTGGATTCTGATTGGTCAGTTAGTCAGCAAATGGCCGTGTTCTGTACTGCCACTTCCTAGATGCAGAGAAGTCAGTTGGGGTTAGGAGAAAAGGTTGAAATATTTCTCAAGCGGAATTTGATTTGTTTTATTGATGTGAATAAGGCTCGACTACTTTTTCAGATAAGGAAATGAATCTTACAAACAGAAAATGAAAAAGTGGATTTCCTTGGAAAAATGGAAAGCTGCCATCTCTGCTAGATGTAACTAAGTGGATGTTAAGTATGCAAATAAAAAATAGATTTTATACCTTGTGACCTCCAGTATTCTAGTTGATTTCTTAAGGTTCTGAACCTGGCTTTTAAAGAACTTTGCAGAACTTTACCGCCTGTCGGGCAGATATAGAGAACCTGTGCTGTGGAGCAGGCCACACGCTCACCGGCGGCGACCTTACACCCAGTTAACGACTATCTAACAGATATAGGGAACCTGTACAGTGGAGCAGGCCACACGCTCACCGGCAGCGACCTTACACCCAGTTAACGACTATCTAACAGATATAGGGAACCTGTGCTGTGGAGCAGGCCACACGCTCCCCGGCAGCGACCTTACACCCAGTTAACGACTATCTAACAGATATAGGGAACCTGTGCTGTGGAGCAGGCCACACGCTCACCGGCAGCGACCTTACACCAAGTTAACGACTATCTAACAGATATAGGGAACCTGTGCTGTGGAGCAGGCCACACGCTCACCGGCAGCGACCTTACACCAAGTTAACGACTATCTAACAGATATAGAGAACCTGTACAGTGGAGCAGGCCACACGCTCACCGGCAGCGACCTTACACCAAGTTAACGACTATCTAACAGATATAGAGAACCTGTACAGTGGAGCAGGCCACACGCTCACCGGCAGCGACCTTACACCAAGTTAACGACTATCTAGCAGATATAGGGAACCTGTACAGTGGAGCAGGCCACACGCTCACCGGCAGCGACCTTACACCAAGTTAACGACTATCAAGCAGATATAGAGAACCTGTGCCATGGAGCAGGATGTATGCTCACTAGCGGCGAGCATACACCGGCAGCAGTCATAGATCACAGGAGTCTTGACGTCATTATCGGTCACTATCACGTGGCATCTTGGTGTCAAACAAGTCAAAACTCTCCAAAGAACCTCATAAACGTGGTATCATGGCTGACTAATAATGAATGTTTTTAGTGGTAATCCAGCAAAAATAAAGTATGTGGTGAATATATTTAAGAGGAAATTTGTTTCCTAACAGACCTGTGACTGGAATATTGGCATATTCGCTGTTAAGACTGAAGCCAGCCCCATATTCGGTTTCATAACATTGGTGCCAACTTTCTAGCCCAGTCTCACTAGCTGTGTCCAGTTGTTCTTTTGATATTTGAAAGTGTGACAACAATAATGAGTTCCATTAGGATAAAGTTATCAAGGTTATGTATCTTTTTAATGTGATTTTGCAGTTAAATATACTGCAGAAGTGAGTGACTTGAGATGTTTGTGATCGCCGACTGATGAGGAGATATCCCAGTGTTCGTCACCAGAGCGTGGCCTGGTCTCAGCGGGTAGAATGACGTCACACTAATGCGGTCTGATGCTGCTCTGACAATGTAGATCATGGATCTAGCCACGTAATAGTGATTAAAAGTTACATTTACAAATGGAAATATAGCATTCCCAGGTAGGTATTGACATTGTTAATAAATCAGAAAAAATATAATAATATATATACAACATAACATTTTTATTTATAGGGTTTTACTTGAGATTTTCCTTTCACACACACACATGCAACAAAAATAAAAATACAATCTAATTGGAAATTCTTTGGGTAGTTTAACATCCAATTTGTTCAATTAGACTTTTTAAATTAGAAAAAGACCAGAGGTTGACCCACCTCCTCATGTTGGCGGCTGAGCTGACGGTGTTGTGGATCCGGGTCACAGTCAACATGGTGGTGATCGCCGCCACTCCGCGCCCCTCGTCAGACACCTACACAGACAACACATCATTAAATAACACATCTATAGATCGCCGCCACTCCGCGCCCCTCGTCAGACACCTACACAGACAACACGTCATTAAACCACAACACATCTATAGATCACCGCCACTCCACGCCCCTCGTCAGACACCTACACAGACAACACGTCATTAAACCACAACACATCTATAGATCACCGCCACTCCACGCCCCTCGTCAGACACCTACAACTCGCAACACATCATTAAATAACACATCTATAGATCACCGCCACTCCGCGCCCCTCGTCAGACACCTACACAGACAACACGTCATTAAACCACAACACATCTATAGATCACCGCCACTCCACGCCCCTCGTCAGACACCTACACAGACAACACATCATTAAACTACAATGCATCTATAGATCGCCGCCACTCCGCGCCCCTCGTCAGACACCTACACAGACAACACGTCATTAAACCACAACACATCTATAGATCGCCGCCACTCCACGCCCCTCGTCAGACACCTACACAGACAACACGTCATTAAACCACAACACATCTATAGATCACCGCCACTCCGCGCCCCTCGTCAGACACCTACACAGACAACACGTCATTAAATAACACATCTATAGATCACCGCCACTCCATGCCCCTCGTCAGACACCTACAACACGCAACACATCATTAAATAACACATCTATAGATTGCTGCCACTCTACGCCCCTCGTCAGACACCTACAACACGCAACACATCATTAAATAACACATCTATAGATTGCTGCCACTCCACGCCCCTCGTCAGACACCTACAAAACGCAACATGTCATTAAACCACAATGCATTTATAGATCACCGCCACTCTACGCCCCTCGTCAGACACCTACAACACGCGACACATCATTAAATAACACATCTATAGATCACCGCCACTCCACGCCCCTCGTCAGACACCTACAACACACAAGACATCTAACAACACATTTATGGACACAAATAAACTGTTGCCTGTACAACAAAGGTAGTACAGCATTGTTCACCTAAATACAAATAACACACAAACACTTCATACGTCTTTTAGACCTCCACAGCATAAAAGACACATATAAAGTCTGTAACACTGGTGACTGATGGTACCAATGTTGTCTGACTTTTGCTTTTTGCCATGATTCGTCCATGAACTCCCTCAGTGAAATACCTATTTAATACAGTCATTATAGCTATACTATAAGCATACCATGCCTGGTATATCACACACATGTTAAAAATATATAATATCTACCCATTACTTTTGATGTTTATACACTTATATAATTAATTATTGTTCTTCATAACACACTTACGAGTAATGCTTTGGCTCCGTCTAGAAGAAGTTCAGCAGTGGGCAGTTGTCTGGTACCAAGCTTGTCCTTCAGTCGCTGTATTTCAATACCGTTAAGCTGACCATCTGAGTCACGCGTCTCCAGATAAAACATAGACAGCCCCGATGACCCCTGAAAAAGCAACCGAATAGTTATAGACAGCCCCGATGACCCCTGAACAAACAACCGAATAGTTACAGACAGCCCCGATGACCCCTGAACAAACAACCGAATAGTTACAGACAGCACTAACTTCCCCTGAAACAACAATACAATAGTTATAGACAGCCCCGATGACCCCTGAAACAACAACCGAATAGTTATACGCAGCACCAACTTCCCCTGAAACAACAATACAATAGTTATAGACAACCCCGATGACCCCTGAACAAACAACCGAATAGTTACAGACAGCCCCGATGACCCCTGAAACAACAACCGATTAGTTATACGCAGCACCAACTTCCCCGGAAACAACAATACAATAGTTATAGACAACCACGATGACAACAACAACACAATAGATGATGTTATGTTCACTTTGGGCACTTTTCAAGTAAATTGCATTGGGGTATAATACTAAAACCACCGAGTTTATCGGAGTTGTGTTAGGCTTCTATTAGAACCAACGTTTCGTCCTATACCCTTTCCAATACGAGTTCTTTTTTTTAACACAAATTCATCATTTCCCAAAACACAAATTTTGTTGCTTCTTTTAAAAAATGTCTCTGAACATCTGAAGTTGCAGCTTTCTGTCATTTTGAGATTTCGTGCCAGCAGCCTATCATCCTGTCTCAGCCAGTCAGATTGCATTGTAATTTTTAAGTGCAGTACATCTGTGAAAGCACGCTTCTTCGAAGGCGACTCATACTGAGAAGGAGCTGCATCAAGATCGATAGTCGCTGAAAACATGCCATGAGTTTGGGCTGCAGCGTAATCTCACGAGGCAAAGAGATGATGTAGCAAACCAAAATTAATGGTGTATTTTCAGTGGCTATGGATCGAGTGTAGATCAGATCATTAGCCGTTGGTTTATTTTGTTTTTTTTTACAATACTCTGGGCATTGAATAGACGTTCTCAATATTGAGTCTATGGGAAAAAATACCAAGGGTGAGATAAAAAGCTATCCAGAGTATTTGCCTGTAGAGTAAAATACTAGATCTCTGTATAAGATATATACAATAGACTGACCTCATCGTCTACAATCCCTGATAATATATACATGAGACGGGACTCACCGGTGAGGGCCGGTCTCTACGATTACTGATAATATATACATGAGACGGGACTCACCGGTGTGGGCCGGTCACTACGATCACTGATAATATATACATGAAACTGGACTCACCGGTGAGGGCCGGTCTCTACGATTACTGATAATATATACATGAGACGGGACTCACCGGTGAGGGCCGGTCTCTATGATTACTGATAATATATACATGAGACGGGACTCACCGGTGTGGGCCGGTCTCTACGATTACTGATAATATATACATGAGACTGGACTCACCGGTGAGGGCCTGTCTCTACGATCACTGATAATATATACATGAAACTGGACTCACCGGTGAGGGCCGGTCTCTACGATTACTGATAATATATACATGAGACGGGACTCACCGGTGAGGGCCGGTTACTACGATCACTGATAATATATACATGAGACGGGACTCACCGGTGAGGGCCGGTCTCTACGATCACTGATAATATATACATGAGACGGGACTCACCGGTGAGGGCCGGTCTCTACGATCACTGATAATATATACATGAAACTGGACTCACCGGTGAGGGCCGGTCTCTACGATTACTGATAATATATACATGAGACGGGACTCACCGGTGAGGGCCGGTCTCTACAATCACTGATAATATATACATGAAACCGGGCTCACCGGTGAGGGCCGGTCTCTACGATCACTGATAATATATACATGAGACGGGGCTCACCGGTGTGGGCCGGTCTCTACGATCACTGATAATATATACATGAGACAGGACTAACCGGTGTGGGCCGGTCTCTACGATTACTGATAATATATACATGAGACGGGACTAACCGGTGTGGGCCGGTCTCTACGATCACTGATAATATATACATGAGACTGGACTCACCGGTGTGGGCCGGTCTCTACGATCACTGATAATATATACATGAGACTGGACTCACCGGTGTGGGCCGGTCTCTACGATTACTGATAATATATACATGAGACGGGACTCACCAGTGAGGGCCGGTTACTACGATCACTGATAATATATACATGAGAGTGAACTGACCGGTGTGGGCTGGCCGGTCTCATCCACGATTACTGATAATATATACATGAGGCTGATTCTACGATCGCTGATAAATATATACACTAGAGTGAACTGACCGGTGTGGGCTGGCCGGTCTCGTCCACGATCCTCGCCAGTGTGAAGGTGATGTCGCTGTCTGTGGCCGAGCTGAACCACTTGTAGCCGTAGAGCCGGAAAGACCCGTCCTCCTGCCTCACCGCCACCGTCTCTGTCCCGTCTCCTGTGAACAAATAAATAGTCATAACATGAAACAATGAGTGAATGTAGCGAGATGGACACGGTCAGACAGACAGACAGACACGGTCAGACCGACAGACACAGTCAGACCGACAGACACGGTCAGACAGACAGACAGACACAGTCAGACAGACAGACACAGTCAGACCGACAGAGACAGACAGACAGATAGACACGGTCAGACAGACAGACACAGTCAGACAGACAGACACAGTCAGACAGACAGAGACAGACAGACAGACAGACACAGTCAGACCGACAGAGACAGACAGACAGACAGACACGGTCAGACAGACAGACACGGTCAGACAGACAGACACAGTCAGACCGACAGAGACAGACAGACAGACAGACACGGTCAGACCGACAGACACGGTCAGACAGACAGACAGACAGACAGACAGACAGACAGAGTCAGACAGACAGACACGGTCAGACAGACAGACACGGTCAGACCGACAGAGACAGACAGACAGACAGACACGGTCCTGAATCTTTAACCCTTTCCCTGCAGCACCCAGTTTCTCTGCTAAGCATCACACGGCAGGCATTGCCTGCTCAAACTAACCTGCTACGGCAGGCACCTTTTTTTGGAAATAGCAATGTCATGTGATGGTTTTTTTTAAATTTTTTTTTTTTTAATTGTTGTACTGTAAGGAGGTTCATTAAGCATGCCTCTGCATAGCAGATTTTCAGGCTAGCTAATATCAACCAATTATTTACGTTTTACCATGAACAATTCTCCTCACGAAGGAAATATATATATACAAAGTGATTGTGATGATTGTGTGAGGAAAATGAGGTAGTTGACGCTGAACGTGCTGAAGTGATCACATTGTTTCTGATTTAGATAAACCGGAACAAATCGATCACTGATCACTGATGTGTCATGTGATTCAAGTAATTCTCCTAGGTGACTGATCATATTTTGTGATACCAAATCAAAGGTCGATATGGCTATTATTCACTGTCAAATTTTTCTTAAATCAAACAATTTTTATCTATTGAATTTTGTATATAAGTATCAATGATGCCTCCAAGATGCCTGGAGGCATCTTCCTGCCGTAGCCAGGGGAATGCCTGAAGGCATCTTCCTGCTGTTAAAGGGTTAATAACTGCTATTAACAATTATTGCGTCAAAAATGGGTCCCTGTTTCATTAAAAAGTCACTAATAAGGTTATGCTTAACAATTTGAAAAGGATCAGCTACCTGGTAGAACTGTTTACAAATCAAATCAAAACCAACAAAACCCAACAAAATGTATTTGATAGTCAAGAGATAATTACAATCTGTGTCTTCTGAGGAGCTTCCCTTGAAACAGAAAGTCAGGGTTAGCTTTGACGAGCCGACAGACAAGGTCAAAACGGTTTAGTCCTTCAGGTTCAGGGCATGTTCCACCATTAGACGTTTCATTCGTAACAGCTTTCTTTAAACTTTCACGGGCAGCCAGGAGGTTTGATGCGAGTATGGCTCCTGCGTTGACAGGGACCAGAGTCGAAACCCATGATCCTCTAACCCTCAATCGAAGGTGGAAAGTCCAAACAGTATTCAAAGTCTGGACATAATTTTAACACCAGCGTGTGGTATACACATTCATAACATCAACGCTCATCTTTATTTACCTTCATTATTCTGTTATCAGCTTTATTCAGTGGATATTTGATGGTACGCATGAGCTTTAAGCATGGGATCCACCAAATCTACGCTCAGAGACCGCCAGAGGCGGCCGACCGGCTGGTTTTTGAAGGGGGCTGGCTGCCCCCACGGTTGCGGGCGATTCTGGCCGATTTGCTGATCCACCAGGCCGATCTGACCCAACGAGCGATTTGGGCGGCCGACGTCCACAATTACTCCACATGGTCATCGTCCGGTCCTAACTCACTCTTGGTGGATCTCGTGCATTACCGGAACCTGTGTTGACTGCTCCCAGCCTATACCACAACGGAGGTGGTCAGGGGCTCCGGATAATGCCTGTGAGGTGCAAACCAGCAAGCAAAGGCTGAAAGTCTGGACATAATTTAAGCACCAGAGTGTGTTATACACACATTCATAACATCAATGCTCATCTTTATTTACCTTCATTATTCCGTTAACCACATTATTCAGTGGAAATTCAGAGCTGTCAATCACTGTTCCATACAAATTCCAACATGGCAGACATTGAGCTGCTAAATGCACCCCGTATCGACTGAGCGGGGAACTCAGCTAGCATGATAATGTGGCGATGTCCACGAGACGGGGTGACAGTCCGCTCACCTCTCCTGCCTCTGCCACGTGCCTGGCCTCCCACTAGGTTGGTATACGGGCACTTTGTGGTCGTGTGGCCTGCTAGAATAAAGTGGGTCGGTGGAAGAGCGCAGTATGAAAAGACATTTTCAGCCTGCCAGACAACAGGTGCCAGCCAAGAGGTTCGGCTGAGAGGCGAGTCAAATAACACCTAGTTGGTGAAACACACCCTTAAGGCTCATTATAAACTCTTCATCCCCGAGAGGTACATTATGACAACTAGCCTCGTTCCTACGGAGGAGATTAACATTGCTTTAAGTCTTGATGCTAAAGTTGGTTCAAAGGGCATTACAAAGATTATAAAGTAAATTTGAGGAGCTCACCGACATCCGACCCGCCTCGTCTCTCGGTCATCCACTGACCGGACGTCCAGAAGGCGCCAGGATCTGTCGATGTGAGGTGATCGTAGGCCGAGTCCAGGCGCGGGTCTTTCAGAGTCTGTCAATAAACAATCAAGCACAGGTCAACCATCCGAGTCTTCAGGGCCAAGTGTAGGTCAACGACCAATTAACTTTTTTTTTTTATTTGGTCATAGATTCAAACATTACATTTGGTTTTCAATCAAGGCCAGATCACATCAAGAATATCTTAATTTAAAAGTGTCACAATCGAATTCAGGTTGAGAGAGTTATGAATCAAATTCATTAACAGTAACATTGACATTAATAAGTATTGGGTGATGGGAGATAAGATGAATGGATATTTCCATCCCAAATGGCAGTTAAGGTGGATGACTAAGACGACTACCCCTTCTAGGAAAGCTGGTTGAGAAATTAGTCAACAATAGATTGAAATTATTTCTAGAAACCAATAATCTTTTATTTAAGAACCAGCATGTGCTTAGACAAAACCGTGCGACTATTTCTGTTACCCGCATGGGTTCAGACAGAACTGTGGGACTATTTTTGTTACCTGCATGGGTTCAGACAGAACCGCTCGACTATTTCTGTTACCAGCCTGGGTTCAGACAGAACCGTGCGACTATTTCTGTTACCAGCCTGGGTTCAGACAGAACCGTGCGACTATTTCTGTTACCAGCCTGGGTTCAGACAAAACCGTGCGACTATTTCTGTTACCAGCCTGGGTTCAGACAGAACCGTGCGACTATTTCTGTTACCAGCCTGGGTTCAGACAGAACGGTGCGACTATTTCTGTTACCAGCCTGGGTTCAGACAGAACCGCTCGACTATTTCTGTTACCAGCCTGGGTTCAGACAGAACCGCTCGACTATTTCTGTTACCAGCCTGGGTTCAGACAAAACCGTGCGACTATTTCTGTTACCAATTTTTTCCAAATAGAAGTATCTCTTACACCCCCCCCCCCCCCGGGACAAAGAGGTAACGAAACGGAGAGAAAGTTTGAAACAAATATTTCTGTTACCCGCATGCGTTCAGACAGAACTGTGCGACTATTTTTGTTACCCGCATGGGTTCAGACAGAACCGTGCGACTATTTCTGTTACCCAAATGCGTTCAGACAGAAAAACTCGACTATTTCTGTCAACAGTATGGGTTCAGACAGATCCGCTCAACCATTTCTGTTACCAGTATGCGTTCAGACAGAACCGTGTGACTATTTCTGTTACCAGCATGCGTTCAGACAGAACCGTGAGACTATTTCTGTTACCAGCATGCGTTCAGACAGAACCGTGTGACTATTTCTGTTACCCGCATGCGTTCAGACAGAACCGTGTGACTATTTCTGTTAGCTGCATTGGTTCAGACAGAACCGTGCGACTATTTCTGTTACCAGTATGGGTTCAGACAGAATCGCTCGACTATTTCTGTTATCTCAGAGTGCCTTAAACACATTTACAATAATATCACCAGTCACCGCTCACTGATCTCATTATTCCTTGATGGTAGAAACAGAACTACTCTGTTTGCTTCATGATATTCTCCTTTACCAAGTAATCATGGATTGGGAGTTTTCTCCAGTTTTTCTCCCTCAAACTGTTTTCTATTATGAAATACTGTGTCATTTGTTTGTGTGTGAACTATTTCGTCCCTTAGATGTCTACGAAAGCATTGCAGTAGGAAACATTTATTTGCTTGATGAGTGACGACACAGGCCAAGTTTTTCACATTTCGATTAACATTATTCATGCGACATATGCTCATCACCCAGAATCTGACTAAGTTTCTGCTACTGATTCACGCTGCGACAAACTGGTCACTGTGTCAGCACTCTTCAAGCACAGTCTGAGTGTGACTGTGTCATCACTCTTCAAGCACAGACTGAGTGTGACTGTGTCATCACTCTTCAAGCACAGACTGAGTGTGACTGTGTCATCACTCTTCAAGCACAGACTGAGTGTGACTGTGTCATCACTCTTCAAGCACAGACTAAGTGTGACTGTGTCATCACTCTTCAAGCACAGACTGAGTGTGACTGTGTCATCACTCTTCAAGCACAGACTAAGTGTGACTGTATCATCACTCTTCAAGCACAGTCTGAGTGTGACTGTGTCATCACTCTTCAAGCACAGTCTGAGTGTGACTGTGTAATCATTCTTCAAGCACAGTCT
Source organism: Alentia gelatinosa (assembly GCA_950022655.1). NCBI lineage: Eukaryota > Metazoa > Annelida > Polychaeta > Phyllodocida > Polynoidae > Alentia > Alentia gelatinosa. Next base: position 407,813 of record OX465587.1, read on the forward strand.
GAGTGTGACTGTGTCATCACTCTTCAAGCACAGACTGAGTGTGACTGTGTCATCACTCTTCAAGCACAGACTGAGTGTGACTGTGTCATCACTCTTCAAGCACAGTCTGAGTGTGACTGTGTAATCATTCTTCAAGCACAGTCTGAGTGTGACTGCGTCATCACTCTTCAAGCACAGACTGAGTGTGACTGTGTCATCACTCTTCAAGCACAGACTGAGTGTGACTGACCCACTCCGCATGCGCACACAGCTGTATACTTCCGCTAGAACGACCAGATTTTCCCAGGGGACCAAAAATTTGCATGACACATGTACAGTAGGAAAATTAACTGGGCATTAAATCTGACACGAACTCACGGAATGGTAAATGTTTCCCCTGTGCGTGTATTTTCGAGTCTGTGGGTGAGTAACATTTACCAGATTAATCGTACACCTTCAAAAGTTTTAAATTAATAAGAATTTACCGGTAATAGCCATTCGAAGTACAATTTGGACATACACAGCTGGCCCATATGACAGCTTATGGCACAGTAGGCTGTACATGTATGTGTAGTGGGGTGGGAATCCAGCAGTGTTCGTATGTTTCACGGAAGGTGGCGCGACGTGCCGATCCTTACTGTGTAGTGATTCCGGGCAATGCCGCACACGAGAGTGGCGCGGCGGAGACCGGGATAACGTAACGCTGGGTATATATACTCGGCGTTCACAGTAGGTCGACAGGCTGTCCTCGCGCGTCTCTTCTACGGAACAGACCCTTGGGCCCTCACTTTGTAGGCGGGTTCTCGTAACCTTCCTGGTGGTTAGGCGAGTCTTCGAGATTAGCCTCTCCAGCGTTACCTGGCACATATGTGCTGGGGTACTGTACTTGTGGGAAAGATCTTCTAGATCTTTCCGGGAAGTAGTGAATGATAAACATCTCTGTTTATTAAAAGACGTTGTTGTGTTATGTGTGACTAGGTCTGTGCAAACTAACCGAAAACTGAACCAACCTACGTAGAGGACGTAGGGTGGGATCCTGCCTGGAACTAGCATTCCGGATTGGGGTCATCCAACCTGCTAAACAGGCGGCGACCACCACATATGTATGATTCTCACAATATAGGGAGCAGAGGTCAGTAAGTATAATAACAATGTACACAGATGTATGATACAGCTGATGCAGCAGTCGTTACACGTAGACCGGGTGAGACGTGAGGTGTACCTCGATGATGGAGGCTGCTCCGTCGGTCATGGCGAGCGGGCACGAGTAGAGGCCGGACGAGGGCGCGTACAGGTACAGCTTGGCCACCTGGTGCAGACGGCTGGAAATACTCTCATTAGTGCCCTCATAATGCAATGAGTAAAGATGCGGGCAAGATGTTTAGGATAATTACAATGCTGATTTTCTAGAGAACTATGCATGGTTTTCATACATTTTTCATAAGACATTATTAGTTTTGGGTATATTATAAATAAAGAACAGCATAGCATGGTGGTAAATGATACAAGACTTGAAGTTGGTGTATTTTTCCAGAAACTGGAACTTGTGGCCTGGTGCCGTTTATTTGTTTGGGTAGCTTAACATTCAATATGTTCTATTAGACTTACTTTGGGTTTGATGGTGATTGAATCTGAGATGAATTTAGATAGAAATCTCACCCCTACACATTTACCGAGGTTAGAGTTCTTTTACTTTCTACACCACACAGACATGGTATGAGAAGGACTGGTCTTTGATATAGCAGTAGGTCTACCACTGATGGGGATAAAGGAGAAAGGTGGCTGCAGTGGGGCTCAAATTCACAAAGTCCCATGATCTTGGGGTAAAAGGCCCGGTGCCATAAATAATGTCTTTTATCCTACCCCTAATAAAAAACTCCATAGGCTTAACATTGGGTCATTGTATTCGGTCTGGAGTTCAGAAAAATGAAAAATATCGCTCTAGTGGGATACACTTGACAAATGATGTCATTTGTTAATATAAAAGTAATTTAGATGGGCGGGGTAGGATAAATTCTAAACCAACCTGGAGTTAGTCTTGTTATTGTTCATAGCACTCTGGCAAGATCGCCTCGCGCAGTAATACGCGATCTTGCCATCGTGCGATAAACAACAACATGACTAACTCTTGTTTGGTTTCTCCATAGTATGGAGTACATGGTAAGTTTGTAGAATGCGTACCTCCATGGTCCGTGGCGGCGCCTGTAGGCGGTGGCGATGAGGGCCTCCTCTGCGCTGACCACCTTTTGCTGGCTCCACGCGGGGCTGGTGACGAGTCGGTCCACACGCCGGCCCCATGCATGGTGCTGCACGAGGTGTGGCGCCTCGCGCTCACAACGCTCGCCCAGAGCTCGCAGCTCGCCACCGGCACGTGCCCCGAACTGCTCCAGGTCTGACCGCACCTCCTCCAGCACCTGATGTACCGAGAAGCAGGGGTCAGCATATTACACGCACATGGGTAGACACACAAGTCTGACCTTACTATCTACAGTTTCTCACCTAGTTCATTCTTTAAATACTTTAAAACGTTTTTATTTCTACCAGATAACAGGTCCATGTGCTCTTATGGCAGAAGTCAGTTGTGAATAAAGGGCGTTTCCACCAACTAAGCCAAAACGTTGTACACCAACCAAACAGTATTTGCCAGCAGATCTGAGAGAGGAATCAGTATATCACACACATGGGACATATTCTCATCTAGAGTATTCTTTAAAGTACTTTATTAAAAATGTTTGCAGGGTAGCTTTCATTGACACTGGAGTAGGTAAGCAATATTCTTGTTATTTCCATTTCATGGATTATTCAAAATGCCCAGAGTGTGTTCAAAGGTACTTAGATCTGTTTTGATGGCAAATAGATATTCAAATAGGGAAAAGGAGAAAGTGTTTTTTCCAGCTAATTCTCCACATTTAATCAACTTTAAATCTGTTTTCAGGGTTATTAGCATTGCGACTGTTGTCCTGATATAGGGAAATGACTTTTTCATTAGAAATAATATTTATATGAGAGTAAACGTTTTTCAATCGATATATAAAATTTCTCAAACTTTTCTTTTGATTACCACAGCACCTGAGCGTTTCTAAACTAGGTTATCCAAGTTTTTAGGTAGGGAAAGGTTTTGATAGATAACCTAGCTATGGGTATTTGCATATTAACTGACACCACTACCTAGGTTTATGAGGTCGTCTAGTTATGGGAGCTCCAACTCTAATTCATATTGGAGAAAGACGAACGGAGGCGGACTGCATTATGTGCATATGACAAGAGCAAACAAACACATCGAGATCTAGATCTATAAATTTGTTGTTTTTTTCCTATAATTACTCCACAACCCAGAACATTAAACGGTAAACTACAGTGTCAGTAGTTGTTTTTCAATACTGACATCACCATACGTACATCTGCCGGTAGAACCCGTTTCAGGCTTGACACAAGAGTGGCATCTTCCAGGAACTGGTTTCCAAGTTTCGGTGATGACTGAAAGAAGTTGCCGACTTTTGCTCTGGAGAAGTCGTCTGGTGCCGAGCTTTGTCTCGGGTCACTTTGGTTATTACGACCAAGTTCACTTTCCACACCACGAAGTGAAACTGTACTTTGAAGGCGCGACCACCTTCGATTGATGGTGAATATACGTGACCTGGACAGCATCGTAAACGATACTTTGTCAGTGTTTTACGTTGGGAATGTCGAAGCAGACGATAAACTTTGTCCACACGCGCCTGGCGCCGTCTGGTGAGGAACCGCCACACTAGCAGTCTCACACTGCACCGCTCCAGTTTAGCGCAATGCAAATACATTGCTCGAGCGATGCAGTGTGGCGCACGGGGCACGCCGTCTGGTGAGTAGTGGCCTTACTACAGTCTACGAAACTAGGTCAAATCTACCTCAGCTGGTTTCTTGTGTTCCCAACTCGGCCATTGAAATTCTGTAAAACCAGCAATGCAGTCGGAAAGAACGAATATATTTCATAGTCATTGGTCAATAATGTTGTTATCAAACGGAGTATCATTTCTTGCACAACTATATATTTTTATTAAATCAAACTATACAATTTGGTTATCGTTGGGTATATTTATCGCGTAATTTCAAACATAAATAGGACACTAACTTCAATTCGCTGCGGTACTTCATATCAGAGCCCATATTGGTTTGAAGGAAGCGTGAATTCTGAGGTAAGTGGCGAAGGAGAATAGCTTTTGACAATGTTATGCCGATTTCCAGTTCATTACCTACAGTTGATATCATTTGATCAGGTAAAGGGCAAGATGTAAACTGTCATCAGATATAGCAATCGGTCAAAATATGCGGGACAGAAATCTAGGCACCTGCTCGGAACCTGTGCACAATAGAGACAGTGACAGTCTACGGACTCCACTGACCGACTCTCCGAACGAAGACTTCTTCTACATGGTGTAAACTCGGGTCCTATACTCCAAACGGGGCAGATATCGGTGAAAGTCGATTCTAGTAAAGGCCAAGAAATTCTAGCAGTCTCTGATTATTCCCCATGACACTAGAGACCTGAACGACTCTATCTGCGTACTGCCAGTGACAACATGAAACCACTTTAAAATGCACATCTGATGTTGAGGTAATATACATTCGATGGAAATAATACTATTAATAGACATTGGGGCAAAAGGTCATTTTTAATTCGTCAAATATTCGATTTTTATAGTTGTAAAATATTTGAGATATTGGTATTGCCAGTTCTGGCCTCAAAACATCATAATTTCTATGAATAAAAACTAAGTTTTTAACCGAATGTTCCATTCAAAACGCCATATTAAACTCTACCAATACCTGTATTTCTGGGCAAACTAGTTACTTGATGTGGAGTAGGTGGGCCACCCAAAAGTGCAGAAGTAACTTCATCTAATTCATGGTCATGTTTTCCCCCATAACGGTTACTTGGTTAAGCGGGATTAACGATTACTCGTTATTAGCGGATGGTGGACGCTCAGTCTCTGTGTTTATATATTCATAACGGTACCCCGAGAACCCGGCCCCAGGTAGAATTAAATAAGTAAACATGAATACAAGATGTAACAAACATACTATGGAGAAACCAAACAAGAATTAGTCGTGTTGTTGTTTATTACTTGACGGCAAGATCGCGTATTACTGCGCGAGGCGAAGCCTCGCGCAGTAATACGCGATCTTGTTGGAGTGCGATGAACAATAACACAACTAACGCGAGTTTGGTTTAGAATTTATCCTACCCCGCCCATCTAAATTACTTCTACATTAACAGATGACATCATTTGTCAAGTGTATCCCACTAGAGCGATATTTTTCATTTTTCTGAACTCCAGACCGAATACAGTGACCCAACGTTAAGCCTTTGGAGTTTTTTATTCGGGGTAGTATAAAACAATGTAATGTCTCCAGTCCGTTTTGAGAACTTCTTACTTTATACATATACATTACTTAAACATTGTGTCGGTGATTTATAAACCTCTCGTCAAACTCTTGTCAGGTGTAGAGAAGGCGACCTTCACTCAAACCGAACATCATGGAGTTATTCTAACGCTACTCGTTGTGTCAGTGATTTATAGACCTCTTGTCAAACATTTGTCAGGTATAGAGAAGGCGACCTTCACTCAAACCTGTAACAAAGTACATACACAAGTTCCAGGTTCATTATAGATGTTTAATTGTTGTACTTCTTCGTTGTGTTACATTGTAGTGTGTTCTGTGAGAGGCAGGCAGCACGAGGCCGTTATCAGTGCCCTGCCCGCTCCTCTCCCGTGGCCGGCTGGTATTCGACTCCTCTACTGGATAAGGGATGCGGCTCTCTTTATAGGAGGCACATTCCACAATCTCCAGTCGTAGTCACACTCTCCACACATATTACACATTTTAATGGCGCACTGTGTTACAAACCGAACATCATGGAGTTATTTTAACGCTACTCGTTGTGTCAGTGATTTATAGACCTCTCGTCAAACCTTTGTCAGGTATAGAGAAGGCGACCTTCACTCAAACTGAACATCATGGAGTTATTTTAACGCTACTCGTTGTGTCAGTGATTTATAGACCTCTCGTCAAACTTTTGTCAGGTATAGAGAAGGCAAGCTTCACTCAAACCTGACATCATGGAGTAATTTTAACGCTACTCGTTGTGTCAGTGATTTATAGACCTCTTGTCAAACTCTTGTCAGGTGTAGAGAAGGCAACCTTCACTCAAACCGAACATCATGGAGTTCTTCGAGAACGAGGCAGAGGAGTCTGATGATGAGGATTACGCCATCGCGCAGGCCAAACGTCGCGCAGTCGTCTCCAGTGACGACGACGAGGACGAAGGTAGGAGGGTTTTATTTAATTCTATTCTCTGGGGAACAAGTCGAGACGTAACATAATGTGATTCTTTACTATATACCTGTGCCAGTATGTTACACAAATACCAACCTCTGCTAGGGTATTGGTATTAAATATATACCAGCAGAGTATGGTGTTATGAAATGACGTACCACCCTACTTTGAAAACATATATATTCTGATTGGCTGAAAAAATCGCAGTGACCTGAAAAACGAAGTAAACAATGTACTTGGAAGTGGAGAGATGTACCAGCACCCTTTGACTGCAGCACAGACGTTTCACATTTCCATATGTAAATCATCAAATACTCGTATTTCAAGGTATATAATAAAATGAAAATGTATTACCTTACTATTACGTACTTGCGTACTTTGTTTCTTTCATTAAAAATATTTTTATGGAAAGAAACGCAGTATGCCAGTACGTAATAGTAAGATATATACATTTATCTTAGTACATTAACATTAGATGTATCAGGACCGGTCTTGCTGTCCTCTACTCATAGGGATTGTTTTTATCTGTGGTGACCTTTATTTATTTTCTCATGCAGTCGTATGACCAACAGGAACGGCTGCCGGTATCAGAGTGAATTAATTAGGTCCTGACACCTGCAGTAATAACAACCCTAACCCATAAAGGATCACGTGAAGTCTGAGCTCGTTGTTAAAACTGTGATTGTATTTGATTACAGAAGGCTCAGACGAGAACTTGGAGGGGCTGATCGACAATAACCCGGTTTAGAATGTCGTGAAGTCTGAGCTCGTTGTAATATTATTTGTGATTGTATTTGATTACAGAAGGCTTAAACGAGAAGTTGGAGGGGCTGATCGACGATAACTCGGTTTAGAACGTTGTGAATTCAAGAGCTCGTAATTTTGTTCGTGATTGTATTTGATTACGGAAGGGTTAGACGATAACTTGGAGGGGCTGATCGACGATAACCTGGTTTAGAATGTCGTGAAGTCTGAGCTCGTTGTAATTTTGTTTGTGATTGTATTTGATTACAGAAGGATTAGATGATAACTTGGAGGGGCTGATCGACGATAACCTGGTTTAGAATGTCGTGAAGTCTGAGCTCGTTGTAATTTTGTTCGTGATTGTATTTGATTACAGAAGGGTTAGATGATAACTTGGAGGGGCTGATCGACGATAACCTGGTTTAGAATGTCGTGAAGTCTGAGCTCGTTGTAATTTTGTTCGTGATTGTATTTGATTACAGAAGGATTAGATGAGAACTTGGAGGGGCTGATCGACGATAACCCGGATTTGGAGAACGAGGAGAGTGACACAGAGAAGCGGAAACATGAGGACTCGGAGCTGGATGAAGACCTGTCTGATGACGATTACGCCCTCATTGAAGAAAATCTGGGAATCAAAGTCAAAAGAAAGGTTGGTGTCTAAACATGTACTTCTGTGTCATTGAGGTAAATTATACTGGTCTAAAAATTGAATAGAAAAAATACTTTTTTGTATAATTTATACTCATTTCTTGAAGATTATTATTTTTTGATAGACGCAGCATGTAGATGTCTTCCCGTATTAACCCAAAGAAAGATGTTATCAGCTTTTAATTAAGATGCGTCTCTTTGAAAGTTTATGGAATCTCTGAATACATTGAAAAGAATTGACTGAAATAAATCTACTAAAGTTACTAATGTATCTAACACCTTGACGCAACCCTCAAAGCAGAATATGATGCTTGATGAGCCAGATATGGCGAAACCTTGATAATTATCCCCCAAAGATTGACATTTCACTCTCTAATACAATATCTTATTGTCTTATACTGGTAAAGCCTCTCAAGATCGCTATAAAGACTCCAGGGATATGATAGGGATATATGTATACCGAGCTGTCAGTTAACATGTTTATTGTTTTAGATCCTGTCTGTAACTCTAGTAAACCTCTCTTGTAGGTGTTTTACTGAGCTGCCAGTTAACATGTTTATTGTTTTAGATCCTGTCTGTAACTCTAGTAAACCTCCTTCGCTGTCTCTTGTAGGTGTTTTACTGAGCTGCCAGTTAACATGTTTAATGTTTTAGATCCTGTCTGTAAGTCTAGTAAACCTCCTTCGCTGTCTCTTGTAGGTGTTTTACAGAGCTGTCAGTTAACATGTTTATTGTTTTAGATCCTGTCTGTAAGTCTAGTAAACCTCCTTCGCTGTCTCTTGTAGGTGTTTTACCGAGCTGTCAGGAACATGTTTATTGTTTTAGATCCTGTCTGTAACTCTTGTAAACCTCCTTCGCTGGTTCTCTCTTGTAGGTGTTTTATCGAGCTGTCAGTTAACATGTTTATTGTTTTAGATCCTGTCTATAAGTCTAGTAAACCTCCTTCGCTGTCTCTTGTAGGTGTTTCACCGAGCTGTCAGTTAACATGTTCAATGTTTTAGATCCTGTCTGTAACTCTTGTAAACCTCCTTCGCTGTCTCTTGTAGGTGTTTTACCGAGCTGTCAGTTAACATGTTTAATGTTTTAGATCCTGTCTGTAACTCTTGTAAACCTCCTTCGCTGTCTCTTGTAGGTGTTTTACAGAGCTGTCAGTTAACATGTTTAATGTTTTAGATCCTGTCTGTAACTCTTGTAAACCTCCTTCGCTGTCTCTTGTAGGTGTTTTACAGAGCTGTCAGTTAACATGTTTAATGTTTTAGATCCTGTCTGTAACTCTTGTAAACCTCCTTCGCTGGTTCTCTCTTGTAGCCTCACAAACGTAAGCGGATCAAAGTGATGTCTGACGATGACGACAGTAACCAGGGAGACGGCGCGGAGGGCGTAAACGACCAGGAGGCCATCGCCAACGAGCTCTTCCAGGGCGACGACGATGACGCACCGGAGGCCGACGAGGGCGAGGCGCCTCCCGAGAAGCCCCCGCCTGTCGAGTTCGACGTCGACGAGTCAGAGGAGTCAGGTGAGGCCCGGTGTCCACTCCCACAATCAGGGATCTCAGTTTTCCGGGTTCTCTGGGTTTCCGCTGTTTTTTTCTATTCTAAATTAATCAAATGAAATATAGTTCACCAGCGGTCGGTAGTCTAGCAGCGGTCGGTAGGCTAGCAGCGGAACCCCGGAAACCAAACCTGTGTCGGGAGAGTGATAAAAACCACGCCTGGAGCTCAGGCGTCTGACCTATATTCTCCCGTGTCTGCCAAGACTTGTTGAAGTCTTTGTGGGTAATTTTTTTTTCAAATCCAATGTTTTCTATATTTCTTGCTCCAAACTGTTTTTCTATGAACCCAACTGACATCCCTGTAATACGTGTGAAGGATTGTTGATGAATAGCGAATTAAATATTTCCGGGTTTTTTTCCAAACCTCACTGGGATCCCTGCACAATTAATCGTATTTTCCGGATTTTACCACGTGTGACCCACACGGAGAAAAGGACAGATCAAACTCCGGGTAATATTGTGGATGTATTCTTCGGAGCTTGATTCTCATTGGTTTGGATGGTCAGCTGAGCATGTTCTGTAAAACAGTGGTTTGAACTTGCACACAGACCCTCTGCCCTAAACTGACTGACACTGGTGTGTTTTCCATATTTTCTTGGTTACTAAGGCAGCAAAATCCACTTGAAAGTATTTCCATGTTTCTTCTAACCCATTTGATATTCCTGAGGTCGGGTAGAAAGAATAATTCAACAAAGATGTGCACGGATTACCAGATCAATAGATATGAGTACTCCTACACTTTGGATTTGTTAAATGTACACTTCTTTATTAAATAAAAACAATAACAACTCTAGTGACATTAATGATCAGCATTTACGTTTTCAAGTTAAGTTCTATAATGCAGTTACGATTCTATCTATTTTAACTATTTACATTGAACGTTAAAGTAGCTGTTAGTTCAGTTTTAGTGATTGATTATTCTTGTTTTATCAAAAAAGAAATGGACCGATGACCTGCGAGCTGCACTCATCTTGTCTGTTTATTTTGCATGGATTTACTCAGACTTGAGATAAATTGATAAAAGAAAGGCGTCCCTGTTTGAGATACGCTCGGTTGCTGAGGTTGTGTTTGACTTTTCAGATGTCGATGATTTTATTGTGGACGATGACGGGAAACCGATCAGCACCAAGAAGAAGAAACACATCATCCACGATGACAAGTGAGACGCCCTTCTGTAACCTACCGATAATCCACGACGCTCCGTTGATACACGAATACCTCCTGAAATCCCCATTATACCAAGCATGCAATGTACCCATAACTGTTCAGCATGTCCTGCTCGACTGTAAAAGGGTACAAGAAAATAGAAGAAAGTACCTGAAAAACAGTAACAACATGAAAATGTTGTTTGAAACTATTCCAAAGAAAGATATCATCAGGTTTTTGAAAGAGATAAATCTTTTTGATTGTTTATAAAATATTTGAAAACATTAAAGAAATTGACTGAAATAAGTCTACGAAAGTGAAAGGCTTAAATCATTGATAGCCCCTATGTACTATCGGGGTCCCCTGGGACGTTAAACCACAAACAAACAAGCCCCGTGACTCCACCCTCTTATTGACGGTACGTGAAACAAAGACCGCTTTAAATGAGTCTCCGTCACACCAAGAAGAGTTCCCCGCAGACTCTCCGCCCCAATCCACGTTCACCGGGTCTCTCTCAGGCAACATATTCCACTTGAAAATATTTCCATCTGACACCCTTACAATGATAGTTTATACAGATTTCGTGAATGAGCGCAGACTGACCTGAGTCCTACTTTGCTGTATTTGTAGAGCACTCCAGGAGGCCCAGGACATTTTCGGCGTGGACTTTGACTTTGAGGAGTTCGAGCAGTACGGAGAGTACGACGAGGAGGAGGAGGAGGAGGAAGACGTGGTGCGTACCACTCGTACACCTCTCATACCATACATAATCCTGTATACTTCATTTCATTAAGTAGGAATATTAAATACGATGATATAAGTAGTGTCCAGAAGAAGACCCATGCGGGGTCAAAACGCCGGCCAGAAAGTCAATCCAGCAGACCCCAATGGGCGCCTAAACCCTTCTTTTATCCGAGTTCGGGGGTTTTCCACCAATTACCAGTTTAAATATTTCCATATTCTCTAAAGAGTTAATGAATATTGCTTTATTATTCCCTTGTTAACATTCTTTTGTAAATATTGGAGAAAAGGATGCCCATCCTTAAAGTGTTAAACTGGTGACATTTTGACTCATTAACCGTACACACAAACATGGTAGACGTGTCTTATTTCCATCGCGGTCACCATTTTAACCGTACACACAAACATTGTAGAGGGTCCTATTTCCCTCGCGGTCACCATTTTAACCGTACACACAAACATGCTAGAGGGTCTTATTTCCCTCGCGGTCACCATTTTAACCGTACACACAAACATGGTAGAGGGTCTTATTTCCCTCGCGGTCACCATTTTAACCGTACACACAAACATGGTAGAGGGTCTTATTTCCCTCGCAGTCACCATTTTAACCGTACACACAAACATGGTAGAGGGTCTTATTTCCCTCGTGGTCACCATTTTAACCGTACACACAAACATGGTAGAGGGTCTTATTTCCATCGCGGTCACCATTTTAACTGTACACACAAACATGGTAGACATGTCTTATTTCCATCGCGGTCACCATTTTAACCGTACACACAAACATGGTAGAGGGTCTTATTTCCCTCGCGGTCACCATTTTAACCGTACACACAAACATGGTAGACGTGTCTTATTTCCATCGCGGTCACCATTTCGTTGATTTCTTTCAGTACGAGGAGGAGGCGGCTGAGGAGATTGGAGAGGATGGCGAGGTGGTGGTGCGCCCCACAGCCAAGAAGCAGAAGAAGAAACGCACCGCCAAGTCAACAATTTATGATGTAAGAATCTCTTTCTTTTACACATTGAATAATCATAAACATTTGATATACATGACAAGTTATTCTGATGCGGGAGAGGTGTTCAACTTTGTGCATCTCCAGAAAGTCACGATATGTCAATGAGGAAGGAAATGAGGTTCTGAGTGGGGAGTTAGCTCAGTGGTTAAAAGCGTAATCCAAAGGTTGTAGGACTTTGTCGGTTCAAGTCCCACTGCAGCCAATTTTCTCTTCATCACCAGCAGTGGTAGATTTACTGCTATATCTAAGGCCAGTCCTTCTCATACTATGTCGATGTATTGTAGGAAGTAAAATTATAGGAGTGAGATTTCTACCTGAATTCATCACATAGATTCGATCACCACCCCTGTGGTGTAAAAGAACATTAAGAAAATCTGATAAGGACCAATAATGGTTAAATCAAACAACACACTTTTCTGTCTGTCAGGTGTTTGAGCCGACTGAGCTGGAGCGAGGCTTCTTCACAGACATGGATCAGGAGATCCGGATGGCCGATCTTCCCGAACGATTCCAACTTCGACGTATCAAGGTGTGCCCCATGGAGGAGGGCGAAATGGAGGATGAGGCCGACTGGATCTTCAAGTACGCCTTCTGTACCCCGCCATTGTCACAGGTACGTCATAAAGTACAGTTAAACCCCCGTGTAAACCGACACCTTCTGTTCTGGGCCAAAGGGTCCGCTTACGCAGGGTGTCTGCTTACGCAGGGTTTTGAGGTTTATGCTGATTATATAGTGCTGGATTGCCTATAAGATGTATTTCTATAGTATAAGTATGAATAAATAATAATTATTATATGGAATCTTTATTAGAATATTTAATTTTAAATAACAAATAATTACATCTAAAATAAGGAATGAATTAATGAATAAGTTGTAAAAATGTATAAATGTACATGTTCTGTTTGCGAAAGTGACACCCAGCCCACCCCATGCCTCTACCTGCAGCCTGTCAGGGCCCTCTCACGTACCACCCTTGTCTCCGGGACAGATTTCACACCTACCCACTCCAGCCCGCCATGAACTGCCCCCTCCACTCACAAAGCCCGCGAGACAGCTTACACGCACTTTTATTGTCCAACTTCTGGAGGTGGGCTTGTAGACCACGCCCAAAACAGATTAATCTCGATAATTCACCCCCACACTGATAGGCCCTTTTTCCAGGGTGTCCGTCTGAGGTGTCCGCTGACGCTGGGTTTTTAGCCTTTCCATACCGAAATAACTGTCCGCTTACACGAGGTGTCCGCTTACGCGGGATTGAATTAAACATCTAATACAGGGAAAAATTTCCGTTCCGAGCAAAACTGTTCGCTTACGCGGGGTTTCTGTTAGGCGGGGTGTCCGTTAACTCAGGGTGTCCGTTAACTCAGGGTGTCCGTTAACTCAGGGTGTCCGTTAACTCGGGGTGTCCGCTAGGCGGGGTGTTCGCTAGGCGGGGTGTCCGCTAGGCGGGTGTTCGCTAGGCGGGGTGTCCGCTAGGCGAGGTGTCCGCTAGGCGGGGTGTCCGCTAGGCGGGGTGTCCGCTAGGCGGGGTGTCCGCTAGGCGGGGTGTCCGCTAGGCGGGGTGTCCGCTAGGCGGGGTGTCCGCTAGGCGGGGTGTCCGCTAGGCGGGGTGTCCGCTAGGCGGGGTGTCCGCTAGGCGGGGTGTCCGCTAGGCGGGGTGTCCGCTAGGCGGGGTGTCCGCTAGGCGGGGTGTCCGCTAGGCGGGGTGTCCGCTAGGCGGGGTGTCCGCTAGGCGGGGTGTCCGCTAGGCGGGGTGTCCGCTAGGCGGGGTGTCCGCTAGGCGGGGTGTCCGCTAGGCGGGGTGTCCGCTAGGCGGGGTGTCCGCTAGGCGGGGTGTCCGCTAGGCGGGGTGTCCGCTAGGCGGGGTGTCCGCTAGGCGGGGTGTCCGCTAGGCGGGGTGTCCGCTAGGCGGGGTTCTACTGTACATCTACTGCACCCTCCCCGCCTCACCGTACGTCATAAAGTACGCCCTACTGCTCCTTAATTTGCCTGTCATATAACTGACATAGATTGCCTGTTGTCAGTCGTAACTTCTACACTTTAGTTGACATAGATTTCCATCGTTACTCTGCTTTGCACATTTTAGGTGGAGAGCTTCGATGCCGATGGGAACACGGCCAACTTTGGTCGCCGGGACCCGAACACCGTGAACAAAATTCAGGAGGCTCTCAAGTTCATGAGGAACCAGCAGTTTGAGGTATGTCGGGATGTCTTATTTTCAGGTCTTGGCGATCTTGTCAGCTCAATAAAACTCAACCAACTCTTGAAAGAGAGGTGGCAATTTCCATTTTCCATTTTAATCCACCTATTGTTTTCACTTATAGGCTATCCTACAATCCACAGTGGCGCTATCTAGTGATTTTTGAATAATGTCAAATATTAGTCAAAACTGGTTTCTCGTGATTCATTCTAATTCTGCATGAGTACATTTAACATTTTGTCCAATTTTTCTGATTCCAATAAGTAAAATAGACCAATTTACATATGATTGATTTGCATAGGAAATGTACTGAAAAATGTGGTTTTCTTTCGAAAACAAGGAGAGTGACATATGATTTTTAAAACCTAAATAAGAAGTACTATATATGTATTATATTCTGTGAAAATGTGAGGAAAATGACATGGGTCTTACTATGTGAAAAAATACTTTTTAGAATTTCTATATATTCTAATATAAAATTATCACAATATTGATCTATTAATCAAAAACTAGCACAGTGACCCCCGAATTTTACGTTAGATATGTGTTCCACAACACTTGGAGATCAGCATATTAAATTTTCAGGAAATTTACATGGGTTTTAATTTTCAAGCCTAATTGTCCGATATGCCTTTAATAAAATGAATCCTTTTGTAAAACATAAATAAATAAATCCATGGTCTGGACTTCACACAGACGCTCAGCCCCACGATTTATCTCAGCCGGTATTTTTCTCCATAGACTTAACGTTAGAAACTCATACTCCACGGCCGTGAAGGTATTGTACCCAATACTCAATGGCTAATTGGGTGAGTTTTTTTTATTGATTGATATTATTTCTGATCATATATACAGGGTGAGATAAAATCTGAAACCCAGTCGATGAAAATAGCTTGGTCCGCACTCTGCCTCGTTTGACTGTAGAGTAATTCACTCGGCTTCGCTTCGTGAATTACTCTGCAGTCAATGGACCGAGTTATTTTCATCTCGTAAGTTTCCTTCTTATTTCTCTATGTCTTTGAGGCAGCAGATTCCAGCAGAAAACCCTTTTTTCTGTTCTGGGGACAGCTATGTAACGATGGTAAAAGGTGTGTTGTTGTGTTTCAGGTGCCCTTCATCGCCTTCTACCGTAAAGAGTACGTGGAACCCGAACTGAACATCAACGACCTGTGGAAGGTCTACCACTGGGACGAGAAGGTCGGTCACAGCACCTCTTACCTCTACGGCTATGTTGTACTTCACCGAATTAGTCTAACCTCAAAGTGTATGGAGATACTCTTTAGAGCAGTTTAGAAACTTTCACATTTATTGGTTACAATCATTATACAGGGATGTCAGTTTTCCTTGTTTCCGCGGAAATCCGTGTTTTCATTTTTGAAATGCGAAATCCCTTTCCTTGGGTAAATTGAAAATATAACAGCACAGTGTAGAGGGATTCAACCTCTATATTACTCATATCAGTAACAAACCTCAATTCCCAACTCTACCTACCCACAGACTCTTCTTAGAAGCATATGTTTCGTAAAAATAACGTTACTTGTATTTAATACATTTCCGGTGTTTTGGTGTATATATCTCAGTTTTAAACCTTGAATGGTCATGGTAAATACTTCCTTGTTTTTTTCAGACCCCAACTGACATCCCTTATCATAGACAGGCGTAATACTTCTGTGCGCGAAGTCCTTACAATGAGTTATATCTTTAACTGTGGTTCATATCTCTCATTTTTATATTTTTGGTATAGCCAATGGTTACTAAACTCCCTATTATCGCCCCGGGTAAGGCAAAGTTTAGACTGGTTCCCTGCCCTAATGAAATAAGGGACAGGTAACGGGTTCCTACGTCCTTCAACTAGGCCCTAGTACGTCCCGTTGTCGCTAGGGCCAAGGCACTCATGCTCTCAAAGCGGATACCTGGGAACCAGTGTATCTGGTGGTCTGCCAAGTTGGCGCAATCCCACAATGCAACAGAAAAATGGAGGCGTTACCAATAATGCACCACGAAACTGGAACCCGTTGCCTGGCCTATAATCTAACTAGGCCAGGCTGCCAGGCTAAAGTTCCGCTCGCGACTGACTGGCCACACTACGACAACATGAACCACAGTTTTCTGATTTATAATTGGAGAAACTGAATATAATTTCTGATTTCCATGTAGAAATAGCTGAAATTACCATTTCTGGCATCAGAATTTCAATTTGAAGATTTCTGAAAACCGTTAAACTGCATTAATTCTGGGTTACAGGTCAAGGGTCTATCATCATACAACGTCGGCAACCAGCGAACACCGGAAGTTGTAAACAGACTGGATTACGGGATACCTCAATAGAGCCTATGTTGTTTTACATGGCAGTTCACTCACGAAGAGGATACTTGTGGTTATTCTGGTATGAAGGTTCACATGTCCTCTCTGGTGTCTTGTAGTGGATGCAGTTGCGGACGCGGAAACAGGCGTTACTGCGACTCATGGACAAGATGCAGCAGTGGCAGTTCGACCAGCTCGACCCCGACCAGCCGCTCGACAGCAACTTCCGCACGCTCACCGAGGAGGACAAACTGAGGCGAGTCTGTGATTAACGTCGGATCAAAGCGCACATTCCACCAACAGCATGGATTTGCCAGCCTATATCTTGTAATATCTTACAGTGTCGCAGTGTGTCATACCTCTGTTGTCGTAAAACGTAGCCGTGTGGTGTCGGGTGTATGTTTTGATGCTCCACCATGGCGACACCTCAAGACACGTCGCGACAAATAGGCAAGCGATGATTCAATCCTAGCCCGATTTAGCAAGACGGCCAATTTTTTTTTTTTTTTTAAAACGTTTATTCATTCTGCCATAGGCAGGTCTTCCATGAAGATTACAATTGTTTGCCATTGTGATATCATAACATCATAAGAAACGAATATACAGGATAATAATAATTGATGATAATGTGGATGATATATTTGCTGTAGCCAAGAAGAAATACAATAATAACAACAATGATGACGGGGGTTATTATAACTCCATTCCACTTAGTTCCTTAGCTGCCAGTTTTTTAAAGGCAGACTTGGTAAGTACTTTCTGCGTTTCTGATCTGAGTTTGTTCCACAGAGATTCGCCCCTGTAATCTGGGCTCTTCTTATATCCAGAATTTCTGAACTTAAACTGTTTAAACTTTACCATGTCATCACTGGGTGTGCCTCGCTGGGAAACGTCTAGATTGTTCTCATCCTTCGACCTCTTATACATGATATTTAACAGTTGTTGGTTTCTTCTGAATATTAACCTATCTATTTTGCAAACAGTATGTAGCCGATCAACACCCATGTCTTTTATATGTTTCTTTAAGATTATCCTCAATCCCCTGATTTGTAATCGCTGCAACTTTGTCATCGTGACCAATCTCACTATATATTGTGTGTCAGTGGAATCCGCACTTTACTTACATGGACATGCAGTCACTTCAAAGGGCTTATCTACATCTCAAAATTAACGACGTAATGATTTGTTTTTGTATATGTCTCACTTCATACGCCCTCCACAGGTTACTAAACTCCCTATTATCGCCCAGGGTAAATACAAGTTCCACTCGCGGCTGGCTGGCCACACCACGACCACATGAACCACAGTTTTCCCATTTATATTAGGAGAACCTGAATATTATTTCGGATCTGTATATAAAAATGGCTGAAATTTCCATTTCTGACATCGGATTTCCGATTTGAATAATCATAAAAACCGTTAAACTGCAATAATTGTGGGTTACGGTTCAAGGGTCTATCACCATACAATGTCGGCAGCCAACGAACACCTGAACTTGTAAACAGACTGTATTAAGGGATACCTCAGTAGGGCTTATGTTGACTCGTGGCTGTTTGTTTACTCAATTAGAAAAGTCAAGTCATTGTAAGATCCACAGAAATCCAGGCAAGCTGATCAAATTATGAGTGAATTTATTTTGGGGAAATCATACATCGAGATTAAAAAAGAAAAAAATTATATGGAGACAGCAACTGATGAACGTTGAGATCTTGTGAGAGAATTATAAGACTATTGGAAGTAATTTTTGTAGATAGGACAGAAAGCAGCATGTGACGGGGGTGTGTTTGTTGTCGGTGCAGGGTGAAGGGCGTTCAGACGATGGAGGAGCTGCGGGATGTCTACCAGCACTTCCTGCTCTACTACGGCCCGGACATCCCCAAGATGAAGAACGCCATGAAGGAGCAGCGACGACGGGCTCGTCTCAAGGCGGACGGTGAGGAGCCGCTGGATGAGGATGACGACGAACATGCTGACGCGCTCAAACAAGCCACGCGCAAGTCCTCCTACACGCTCTGCCTGAATGCGGGGCTCGGTACGTACAGCCATAAGACCAGTCTAGTGAGAACAAATATGATAATAGTCGTCCTTCGACACGCTCTGTTAGAATGCTGGGCTCGGTACGTACAGCCATCAGACCAGTCTAGTGAGAACAAATATGATAATAGTCGTCCTTCGACACGCTCTGTTAGAATGCTGGGCTCGGTATGTACTGCCATCAGACCAGTCTAGTGAGAACAAATATGATAATAGTCGTCCTTCGACACGCTCTGTTAGAATGCTGGGCTCGGTACGTACAGCCATAAGACCAGTCTAGTGAAAACAAATATGATAATAGTCGTCCTTCGACACGCTCTGTTAGAATGCTGGGCTCGGTACGTACTGCCATAAGACCAGTCTAGTGAAAACAAATATGATAAAAGTCGTCCTTCGACACGCTCTGTTAGAATGCTGGGCTCGGTACGTACTGCCATAAGACCAGTCTAGTGAGAACAAATATGATAATAGTCGTCCTTCGACACGCTCTGTTAGAATGCTGGGCTCGGTATGTACTGTGACATAATGTCAGACCAGTCTAGTGAAAACAAATATGATAATAGTCGTCCTTCGACACGCTCTGTTAGAATGCTGGGCTCAGTACGTACTACCATAAGACCAGTCTAGTGAGAACAAATATGATAATAGTCGTCCTTCGTCACGCTCTGTTAGAATGCTGGGCTCGGTATGTACAGCCATCAGACCAGTCTAGTGAGAACAAATATGATAATAGTCGTCCTTCGACACGCTCTGTTAGAATGCTGGGCTCGGTACGTACAGCCATCAGACCAGTCTAGTGAGAACAAATATGATAATAGTCGTCCTTCGACACACTCTGTTAGAATGCTGGGCTCGGTACGTACTGCCATCAGACCACCGATATAAGATACCAGTCATAGATATGGTGAGCGGGCCTCCTACACTTCTCTCGACTAACGCTGTGTCTTGTTTGCTGATGTCAGTGGACGTGGCGCAGAAGTTCGGGCTGACACCGGAACAGTTCGGGGAGAATCTGCGAGACAACTACCAGCGGCATGATGTGGAGCAGGACCCCGCTGAGCCCGAAGAGCTCGCCGCAGAGTTCCTCAAGGGGTGAGTCGGACCGCAGCGAGCACTTCTTACAAACAACAATACATCCATAGCTGTGCTTAATAAATCAGTAATATTCTAAATTTGTGTCCTGCAATGAAACCAAATATGGAATATTGAAGATGTGAAATCTGTGATCACTCATAGTCAAAGTGACATGATATTGTAATACATTTCCAAATTATATTTCTTATTCTCCGATTCGGCCAGGAAGTAGGTGGCGCTACGAACCCCCTGGGCGGCCATTTTGGAGAATCCCCTGCGCAATGCTAAGCCTATGGTACCTTTCGGACGTCCATTTATCATATTATATAATGTGTGAGGATGTTTTAAGTACTTCTGAAGAATTCTCTTGGTCAAAATTAGACTTCCCTGCAATTTCAGATCAAATGAGTATGTGGTAGCCCTAGTTTTGACGCAATGTCAACAAATCCGTTTTTCTTCGAGCAGGCACGTTTACATTATGTCTGAATAATGTAAATAATCCTATTTAAACTATTTCATGTACAAAATTCACAGGAGAAGGTCGATTAGTATAGTTTTTAACCAACTTAAACTCTGACAGCGCTTTGTATTCACCAGCAAAGATGGCGGATCGATCTGTTGTCAGGTGAATTTGCATAATTTGGAGGGTATTTTGAACCGGAAGTGTCCAGCCAGATCAGAGAATTAATTTAAATACAGTAAAACCCCTCTTAAGGGGACACCCTCCGTTCCGGGCCAAGTGTCCCCTTAAGCGGGGTTTTCAGTCTGTCAATGGTTATACAATAGAGAATACCTACATAAATGAAGGAAACGATGGTTATTAGATTAAAATGTTTATTAATAACACATAATTAAGTAAATAGATATAAATTATATATTATAAATGAATATAAGTATACAAAAAAAAATAAAAAATAGATAATAGAGGTTGAATGTGGATATGCCTTCCTTGTGAAATTCGCTCCTTTTTATACCCCCGGTCAACGCCCCCCCCCCCCAATCCCCCCCCCCTCCCCGCCCCCCACCCCAGTAACTTCTGAGAGAAATCAGCAGCCTTAAAAGGACTCATCGTGAGCCGCCCAGAGCCGCGACGGCTCACTGAATACCGCACCTTCAAAGCCCCCAGCCCTCCCTGTGTCGCCCACCGCTAACCTGTAAGCGGGCCTCTTACCTGGCACCTTCAGCAGGCGCGAAAATCACGGGTACTAATATCCACTCACTGTGGCCCGCCCAGACCCGCTAGAGATGTGGTTATTACCATGAAAAAAAAGACTCTGGCCGCCCAGGCCCTCACGGGAATGCTCAGTCTATTGTTCTGTCTGTCCTGTACAAACGGGCACCATAAACTTGGATTTTCAGTGTTTTTGATATGATGTCCTTCCAAACTGTCCCCTTTAGCGGGGTTTTTAAGCATTTCTGTACCGAAAAACTGTCCCCTAAAGCGGGATGTCCCCTTAAGCGGGGTGTCCCTTTAAGCGGGGTTAAAATAAACTCTTAATAGTGGGGAAAATTTCCGTTCCGAGCAAATTGTCCCCTTAAGCGGGGTGGCCCCTTAAGCGGGGTGGCCCCTTAAGCGGGGTGGCCCCATA
Source organism: Alentia gelatinosa (assembly GCA_950022655.1). Classification (NCBI taxonomy): domain Eukaryota; kingdom Metazoa; phylum Annelida; class Polychaeta; order Phyllodocida; family Polynoidae; genus Alentia; species Alentia gelatinosa. Next base: position 429,162 of record OX465587.1, read on the forward strand.
AGCGGGGTGGCCCGGAAGAGGGGTTTTACTGTATCCCCCAGAATAGTGTTTTATACACTATTTATCACATTTTGTTATTATTTCTCGGTGCTAACAGACTGCGGGTGAGGTACTGAAGGGGGCGGTACACATGGTGGCCGGTCTTCGTGGTACACTATTTCTAACTGGTATTTTGTTATATCTCGGTGCTAACAGACGGCGGGCGAGGTACTGAAGGGGGCGGTACACATGGTGGCCGGTCTTCGTGGTACACTGTTTCTAACTGGTATTTGGTATTTCTCGGTGCTAACAGACGGCGGGCGAGGTACTGAAGGGGGCGGTACACATGGTGGCCGGTCTTCGTGGTACACTGTTTCTAACTGGTATTTTGTTATTATATCTCGGTGCTAACAGACTGCGGGCGAGGTACTGAAGGGGGCGGTACACATGGTGGCCGGTCTTCGTGGTACACTGTTTCTAACTGGTATTTTGTTATTATATCTCGGTGCTAACAGACTGCGGGCGAGGTACTGAAGGGGGCGGTACACATGGTGGCCGGTCTTCGTGGTACACTATTTCTAACTGGTATTTTGTTATTTCTCGGTGCTAACAGACAGTTCCAGACGGCGGGCGAGGTACTGAAGGGGGCGGTACACATGGTGGCCGGTCTTCGTGGTACACTATTTCTAACTGGTATTTTGTTATTTCTCGGTGCTAACAGACGGCGGGCAAGGTACTGAAGGGGGCGGTACACATGGTGGCCGGTCTTCGTGGTACACTATTTCTAACTGGTATTTTGTTATTTCTCGGTGCTAACAGACGGCGGGCGAGGTACTGAAGGGGGCGGTACACATGGTGGCCGGTCTTCGTGGTACACTATTTCTAACTGGTATTTTGTTATTTCTCGGTGCTAACAGACGGCGGGCGAGGTACTGAAGGGGGCGGTACACATGGTGGCCGGTCTTCGTGGTACACTATTTCTAACTGGTATTTTGTTATTTCTCTGTGCTAACAGACAGTTCCAGACTGCGGGCGAGGTACTGAAGGGGGCGGTACACATGGTGGCCGGTCTTCGTGGTACACTATTTCTAACTGGTATTTTGTTATTTCTCGGTGCTAACAGACAGTTCCAGACGGCGGGCGAGGTACTGAAGGGGGCGGTACACATGGTGGCCGGTCTTCGTGGTACACTATTTCTAACTGGTATTTTGTTATTTCTCGGTGCTAACAGACGGCGGGCGAGGTACTGAAGGGGGCGGTACACATGGTGGCCGGTCTTCGTGGTACACTATTTCTAACTGGTATTTTGTTATTTCTCGGTGCTAACAGACGGCGGGCGAGGTACTGAAGGGGGCGGTACACATGGTGGCCGGTCTTCGTGGTACACTATTTCTAACTGGTATTTTGTTATTTCTCGGTGCTAACAGACGGCGGGCGAGGTACTGAAGGGGGCGGTACACATGGTGGCCGGTCTTCGTGGTACACTATTTCTAACTGGTATTTTGTTATTTCTCTGTGCTAACAGACAGTTCCAGACTGCGGGCGAGGTACTGAAGGGGGCGGTACACATGGTGGCCGGTCTTCGTGGTACACTATTTCTAACTCATATGTTGTTATTTCTCGGTGCTAACAGACAGTTCCAGACTGCGGGCGAGGTACTGAAGGGGGCGGTACACATGGTGGCAATGCAGATTGGACACGACCCACTTGTCCGCCAAGTAGTGCGGCAGGTCTACCACGAGCGGGCAAAGATCGTCGTGAAGCCAACCAAGAAAGGCATCAAGGTTTGTGAAGCACTTCTCCTAGTCTCCCCTCAGCCCCAGTATGTGGGTTAAATCAACCAATAAAAAGTGCAAAATAATTGTCATTTCTTCATATCTTTCCATGGCCAGATATTGTTAAAGCTTTATATAAACTTGTTTACAAAATGACACATTTATGTTTTTCAGGAAATAGACGAAACTCACGGTTGTTACCAGTTCAAGTACCTCATCAACAAACCCATCAAAGACTTGCAGGACGACATGTTCCTAAAGCTTGTCACGGTACGTCCCTTTCTGTCAGTATACACGGAGAATATAATAAATAAATGTCTGCGTTTAGCTTGTCACGGTACGTCCATATCTGTCACTAGACACAGAGAATATAATAAATAAATGTCTGCGTTTAGCTTGTCACGGTACGTCCCTATCTGTCACTAGACACAGAGAATATAATAAATAAATGTCTGTGTTTAGCTTGTCACGGTACGTCCCTATCTGTCACTAGACACAGAGAATATAATAAATAAATGTCTGTGTTTAGCTTGTCACGGTATGTCCATATCTGTCACTAGACACAGAGAATATAATAAATAAATGTCTGTGTTTAGCTTGTCACGGTACGTCCCTATCTGTCAGTATACACGGAGAATATAATAAATAAATGTCTGTGTTTAGCTTGTCACGGTATGTCCCTATCTGTCACTAGACACAGAGAATATAATAAATAAATGTCTGCGTTTAGCTTGTCACGGTACGTCCCTATCTGTCACTAGGCACGGAGAATTTGATAAATAAATGTCTATGATAAGCTTGTCATGGTACATCCATTGTGTAAGTCTTAACTGAACAAATTGGACGTTAAACTACCCAAACAAACAAACATCCATTGTCTGTTACTAGACACAGAAAATTTAGACAGAGAATTTAATAAATAAATGTCTCTATACACTCAGAATCTGATAAATGCCTGTTTTAACTCGTGGACTTCTCCAGGTGTTATTTCTAATTGTTTTTTCTAACATCTTCCTCGTCAGGCTGAAGCGGACGCGCAGCTGACATTCTCCATCAACATCGACCGCTGCGACCCGGTGAGGAAAGAGGGCGACCACACGAGCGCCATGCCGGCTACATACTTCGACGAGATCAAGGGACTCTACCACAGGGTACGCACTCTCACAGATGTGTAGTAATTTGACTGTTTGTCATTTGTTGTAGATATTATCCATCTTTTTGAATCAGTTTCATGCAGGAATTGACATATTAAAAGTATATCAGTTTGGACTATATCATAGCTCTCCAACCACAGGCACAGCATTGGAAATACAAACAAATAGACTAGATATCTGATTAAAGAGTGTATTTTCCGTTTACAGTAGTTTTGAAGTCCATATACCACGGATTTGAATCCGTATCCCATGGTTATGGTATCCGACAGTTTTTAAATAATGGGTAGTGTTTCACTGAATCCATATACATGTTTAATGGAGACTTTGTATACGAAGGATGATAAAAACAAGTAGATGAGAGACTGGCGCAGTGGGGGCTTCACTCACCCGCATGGCGTAAGGTGCCAGGTTCGAGTCTCGGTCATAACGAGCTGCGATGTTTCTGTGTTCAGAGAAAGCAGCTTTCCACTTTCCAATCTCAGTACATAGAATCACTTTGACTTGTGTAAAACAAAGATAACATTGATTAAAGGTCATGAACACCAATAGAACACTGGTTTGAACCTCCCACCGACCCTCAGCCCTGTCCCGTGACTGACATGTTTTCCATGTTTTCGCTGTCTCTCTGGGGAAGTTCCCCATGAGTCATGTCTGCGCTGTTTGTTGTTCCACGCTGACTGTCTGCGTGTTTGTGTTTGTGTAGGACGAGTTCAGTCACCTCGTCCAGGAGTGGAACAATCTACGCGAGGAGGCGGTGCAGCGCGCCTTCAACATGATCCTCTACCCGCAGATCGCCAAGGAGCTGCGCATCAAGTTACTCGAAGAGTCAAAGCAGTTCGTCGTCAAGGTAAGCATCCCGCAGAGCCCTCACTTCACCCTCCTTTTTATCTCCATCCGTGATACTTCAACCTTATTGTCATTCATTCAAATGTCTTAATTCAAACTTCTCGGCCTTCCATCCACTCGCCTGGTTAGTAATTCAGCAAAAATGCATGTTCTTATTTTATCATTCAATTGAAGTGTTTATTTTATTCGTTAAGTTACAATATAGCATTTTGTTAGATGTACAAAATGATGGTGTTCTATAACAGTCTAATTCTACCGAAACACATTTTGTATCTAGGCGTGTAGTCTAACTCTACCTTTTCGCATGTTTTTGTGTCTAGGCGTGTAGTTTAATTCTACCTTAATGCTTGTTTTTGTGTCTAGGCGTGTAGTGTAATTCTACATTAACGCATGTTTTTGTATCTAGGCGTGTAGTTTAATTCTACCTTAATGCTTGTTTTTGTGTCTAGGCATGTAGTGTAATTCTACATTAACGCATATTTTTGTATCTAGGCATGTAGTTTAATTCTACCTTAATGCTTGTTTTTGTGTCTAGGCGTGTAGTGTAATTCTACATTAACGCATGTTTTTGTGTCTAGGCATGTCGTGTAATTCTACATTAATGCATGTTTTTGTGTCTAGGCGTGTAGTGTAATTCTACATTAACGCATGTTTTTTCTGTCTAGGCGTGTAGTGTAATTCTACATTAACGCATGTTTTTTCTGTCTAGGCGTGTAGTGTAATTCTACATTAACGTGTGTTTTTGTATCTAGGCGTGTAGTCTAACTCTACCTTAATGCTTGTTTTTCTGTCTAGGCGTGTAGTGTAATTCTACATTAACGCATGTTTTTGTGTCTAGGCGTGTAGTGTAATTCTACATTAACGTGTGTTTTTGTGTCTAGGCGTGTAGTGTAATTCTACCTTAATGCTTGTTTTTGTATTTAGGCGTGTAGTCTAATTCTACATTAACGCATGTTTTTCTGTCTAGGCGTGTAGTGTAATTCTACATTAACGCATGTTTTTGTGTCTAGGCGTGTAGTGTAATTCTACATTAACGCATGTTTTTGTGTCTAGGCGTGTAGTGTAATTCTACCTTAATGCTTGTTTTTGTATCTAGGCGTGTAGTCTAATTCTACATTAACGCATGTTTTTGTATCTAGGCGTGTAGTCTAATTCTACATTAACGCATGTTTTTGTGTCTAGGCGTGTAGTGTAATTCTACATTAACGCATGTTTTTCTGTCTAGGCGTGTAGTGTAATTCTACCTTAATGCTTGTTTTTGTGTCTAGGCGTGTAGTCTAATTCTACATTAACGCATGTTTTTTGTGTCTAGGCGTGCACACAGAAGCTGTACAACTGGCTGAAGGTGGCTCCCTACGCGCCCGACCACAACCTGGACGAGGAGGAGGAGGAGCTGGACACGTCGCACGGTGTGCGCGTCATGGGGGTCGGCTTCTCCCCCATGCGAGACGACGCCGCCTTCTCAGCCATCATTGACGGGGATGGTGCCTGCACCGACTACATCCGCCTGCCACACATCCTCAAACGCAAGAAGTCCTGGCGGAAGGACGAGCGTGAGCAGAAGGTCAGTCCTGAGATGAACGTTGCTTTAGTCGACCGTCTTGTGTGGGAGGGAGCGACTGTAATGTGTTAATAACCACAGAAAGGATCTCCTGATTCTTTGACAGTTTTCATCTGTCTACGAAATCTGTAGTCACTGGAGCCAGATCCATGTTTCTCTTACATTTTGACGTCCAATTTGGTGTGATGTTTTACTTTTTACAAAATGGTATATGATTTATTGGCTACGTGAATTTAAGTGCTTGCCTTCCTCTGTGACAGCAACAAGACCTGGACAACCTGAAGGAGTTCATCTCCAGTAAGCGGCCTCACGTCATCGGTGTAGGCGCCACGTCGCGCGAGGCGCTCTCCATCATCGAAGACATCAAGGAGGTGGTGAGCGAGCTGGAGCAGGAGAGCGAGATGTCGCCCATCAGCGTCGAGCTCATCGATGTCGACCTGGCCACCGTCTTCATGAACTCGCACAAGGCGGAGACCGACTTCCGCGAGTACCCAGCACTGCTGCGTCAGGCGGTGTCACTGGCACGCCGCCTGCAGGACCCGCTCGTCGAGTTCTGTCAGCTCTGTAACTCGGACGAGGACATTCTGGCACTCAAGTTCCACCCGCTACAGGTTAGTGATGATACCTTTACACTCTCCATGGAAATTCATATAATTCCTGTTCCTAGCGTGAAACCAAGATGACATTCATTGAGCCTCATTCACACCAGAAGAAGCTTAGTTTGAACCTCCGCACAGACCCTCGGGCTGACCCTGACCTATTTTGCACGTTGTCTTGGTTTTCCGCCGCAGCAAATTATACATGAAAAATATCCCTACTGACAACTCTAAGATCTAATTAAGATAATCTTAAACAACAGTCGTAAAGCCAGGCAGAGTCAGTCATGACATCCATGTTAGTCACACTCGACCCGATTAAACTCAGGTCTCTAAAGTGTGAACATTGATGAAAAGGTCTCTGGACGCCCCGCTTGCAAGCCAGCACGCTTCCGTTTTCAGCGACTGACCGACGGACGTCCCACTTTTTCGCGGTTGGACGCCCCGCTTTTTTTCGAATTTAAATCATAAGTCTGTAAATAATTCATGTAGGAACTTCAAATAAAGACTGACTTGTAGCTAATAACATAACGATACCAGTCGGTAAGGCTAAATTGTGATTTAGATAAGAGATCAATTCATAATCTGCCGTTTTCGGTTCCGAAGTTATCCGCGAGTGCGGAATCTGTCTAAAATCTAGTCTTGTCAGTGCAGTAGCTGCCAGGAGCAAATATCGACAAAACCCATCTTAACAGCAGTATCTTTATTATTTATTTACAATTTCCTAATTCTTGATCAGTTGTTATATATTCCACACCAAATGTAACTCTAGCATATGAAATTAAAACCCACAAACAACATAAAAACGGCCGATCGTCGTATTGAAACATTGTAGCCTTGTTTTGGCAAGAGCCACCTGTCAGTCTAGATCATACTAAGGATACAACCCACATTTTCAAGCAGTGTTTGGGTAATCTTTTACAAATATCTTATTCCCGATGTCCAGGTTCATGATCCACATCAAATGTAACTCTTAGATATGTATTTCTAACCCACAAACGATATAACTAAAAAGTAACTTAAAGGAAACAATCAAAATCATGTACAACTTCCATCCTATGAAGAATATATAGTGGGATACATGTTGGAATATACTAATTTAGTCTCAATGTGACCAGAAAAGTTCGCAAATAAACCAAAAAGATAATATTACAAAAAAAAGCGTGGCGTCCGAGGCGGCCACCGCGACAGCTCCCGAAAAATAAGCGGGGCGTCCAATTTACTATGCGGGGCGTCCAAAGCGTGCTGGCTTTCAATCGGGGCATCTTGTATTCAATGAAAATGGACATCTGTTGCATGTTTACGACACAGGGGCTGGTAAATTTGTATATTTGTGACTGTGTCTAACGTTGGTCGTCTGTTTACGACACAGGAGCTGGTAAATATGTATATTTGTGACTGTGTCTAACGTCTGTCGTCTGTTTACGACACAGGAGCTGGTAAATTTGTATATTTGTGACTGTGTCTAACGTCTGTCGTCTGTTTACGACACAGGAGTTGGTAAATTTGTATATTTGTGACTGTGTCTAACGTCTGTCGTCTGTTTACGACACAGGAGCTGGTAAATTTGTATATTTGTGACTGTGTCTAACGTCGGTCGTCTGTTTACGACACAGGAGCTGGTAAATTTGTATATTTGTGACTGTCTAACGTCGGTCGTCTGTTTACGACACAGGAGCTGGTGAGCAAGGAGGATCTGGTGAACGGGCTGCACCTGGAGTTCATTAACCGCGTCAACGAGGTGGGCGTCGACGTGAACCGCTGCGTGGCCGTGGCGCACACTGCGCCGCTCATCCAGTTTGTCTGCGGCCTCGGCCCGCGCAAAGGTTACCAGCTCATCCGCCTGCTGAAACAGAACAACTCGCGCCTGGAGAACCGCACCCAGCTCGTCACCATGTGCCACATGGGACCCAAAGTCTTCATCAACTGCGCCGGCTTCATCAAGATCGACACCAACTCGCTGGGCGACAGCACCGAGGCCTACGTGGAGGTGCTGGACGGGTCGCGTGTGCACCCCGAGACCTATGAGTGGGCGCGCAAGATGGCGGTGGACGCGCTGGAGTATGATGATCAGGCGGAGGATGCGAACCCAGCCGGTGCACTGGAGGAGATCCTCGAGAGTCCGGAGCGCCTGAAGGACCTGGACCTGGACGCCTTCGCCGAGGAGCTGGAGCGGCAGGGCTACGGGAACCGCCACATCACGCTCTACGACATCCGCGCCGAGCTCAACCACCGCTACAAGGACCTGCGCCAGGCCTACCGCCCGCCCTCCGTGGAGGAGCGCTTCGTCATGCTCACCAAGGAGACCCCGGTCTCCTTCTACATAGGTCAGTCTCACCTTCCCACTTTGCCCGCTGACCCCCCAACCCCTCACTCCCCAGACATCAGTCTCTCCGCATAAATCAGGGACGGCAGCTTGCCACTTTTTTGGTTGACAGCAAAGTTGATGAAGTTCTGTTTGCATGTTCTCAACACGGATTCAAGTCTTCTGTCAAACGACGGAAATCCGACTTTTCAGTCAACTTGTATTAAGAAATGGTCAATATATACTCAGCGGCAGACTGCATTGAACCTCTGTTAAACTACGGCCCTTGTCGACCGCTAGCTCTGCCTCACTGAACCCCGGTAACTTGGGTGTGGCACGCGCCCACCACGTCCCTACTTCTCTACCTTTTTCTCCGGCACCGGCGCGGGTCTTGCTGATCTAGAAGGGACCCCAAAAAGGCCTCTCCCGTTCATAAAAGACAATGCCATGTAAGGCCTTGGCATATTTTAATGAATGCTATCATTCAATTGCAAAATTTGCTTTGTTTTTGTTTTTATAAGGTTTTATATTTCCGACTTTTTCTCTAGTCCCTACTTTCAACCCTGTCTCATATAATTCAGGTGCATTTTGAGAACTATAGCTGTATCGTGTGAACATAGACACAGGTAGAGTTGTGTCCTCTTGGCGATGTTGGTCATTGATGTAGGCTATGAAGAAAAAAGGACCTAGGATGGACCCCTGGGGTACGCCACATCTAATTCTCAGTCTGACGAAATATTACTAGCCATTGTACGTTGATAGCGATCTGACAAATAGTTCTCGATCCATTCTAAGAGTGAGCCCCTATACCCAACTTCTTAATTAAGATATTGTGTTGACATGTAAACTGACCCTGTGTCTGTTTTTTAACAGGTAAACTGATCATGTGTCGTGCGACGGGCATCGCTCACCGCAAGCCGCGCGGTGAGGAGCTGGACAACGCCGACCCAGTGAGGAACGACGAGACCGGACTCTGGCAGTGTCCCTTCTGTCGCAAGAACGACTTCGCCGAACTAAGCGACGTGAGTTGTCCCCACTTCTCCCCAAAACCCAGAAATAACACACTCTTAACAGTTAGGACATTGTTTAACTTTTATGAAGGAACTATTCTGATTTGTCAAGCGAAGAGTCATACGGTTGTTTGATGAAAGTTGCATAGTCTTCTTCCATATTGGCCTCAACTTTGAATTTCTCAATAAAACCGCTGTAGTTTGAGATTTGTGACCTGACTTGGTTTTCTCGGTGTTCACAGGTGTGGAATCACTTCGACGCTGGTGAGTGCCCGGGCCAGTCAGTCGGTGTCAAGGTGCGCCTCGACAACGACATCACAGGATTCATCCCGCTGAAGAACCTCAGCGACAAGCACGTCAAGAACCCAGAGGAGCGAGTCCAGGTACGGTCCCTCAGTTCACAGGCGATTCAGCCTCTACGGCTGAGCATTTCTATGGGTGCTGTTCTCATACCAGGTTTATGTGGTGTGGGAAGTTAAAGAAACTTAACCTCGGTAAATGTGTAGGGGTGAGATTTCCGCCTACATTCATCTCATAGATTCGGTCAAAGTAGTCTAATAGAACATATTAGATTTTAAACTACCAAAACAAACAACATCTACGGCTGGGAACCTCTACGTGTGGGATCTCTACGGGTGGGGTCTCTACGGGTGGGGTCTCTACGGGTGGGATCTCTACGGGTGGGATCTCTACGGGTGGGATCTCTACGGGTGGGATCTCTACAGCTGGGATCTCTACGGGTGGGGTCTCTACGGGTGGGATCTCTACGGGTGGGATCTCTACGGGTGGGATCTCTACGGCTGGAGTCTCTACGGGTGTGATCTCTACGGCTGGGAACCTCTACGTGTGGGGTCTCTACGGGTGTGATCTCTACGGGTGTGATCTCTACGGGTGTGATCTCTACGGGTGTGATCTCTACGGGTGGGGTCTCTACGGGTGGGATCTCTACGGGTGGGGTCTCTACGGGTCGGATCTCTACGGCTGGGGTCTCTACGGGTCGGATCTCTACGGGTGGGGTCTCTACGGCTGGGGTCTCTACGGCTGGGATCTCTACGGCTGGGATCTCTACGGCTGGGATCTCTACGTGTGGGGTCTCTACGGGTGGTGGGATCTCTACGGGTGGGGTCTCTACGGGTGGGATCTCTACGGGTGTGGTCTCTACGGGTGGTGGGATCTCTACGGGTGGGGTCTCTACGGGTGGGATCTCTACGGGTCGGATCTCTACGGGTGGGATCTCTACGGGTGGGATCTCTACGGGTGGGATCTCTACGGGTGGGGTCTCTACGGGTGGGATCTCTACGGGTGGGATCTCTACGGGTGGGACCTCTACGGGTGGAGGTGAAGTCTGTGGGAGTCTTCTTTCAAGTGACATGACTTTCCTGTTTCAGATCGGAATGACGCTACATTGCCGCATCACCAAAATCGACCCTGAGCGATTTAATGTGGAGGCCACGAGCAAGTCGTCGGACCTCGCTGACCGCGAACACAAGTGGAAGTAAGTCAGTTCGTGATGTATCCGTTAACTCCCAAATATGGAATATGCCTCCTTTATTATTGATGGTGCCAGTAAAACCGAAGTGCAAAAATTACAGCGTTTGCAGAACAGGGGCCTAAGAATCGTTGCCAAAACTAAGCCTGATGAACTGAGTACTGAAGCACTACATTGTATTGTCGCGTGGAACGTTTAGACGTCAAAAGGTCCAAACAAATACTTAGTATTATCCTACCCCTAATATAAAATCCCATAGGCTTAACATTGGGTTTCCGTATGCCACGCTGACTGGCATACAGAGTTTTATATGCCACTGGTGGCATACAGCATTGTTATCACGTAATGTCCCAAAATCGAGGAGATAGGGTAGGATAAAATCAAAACCTGATTTGTTTTAATCTTGTCCATCGCATTCCACTCCTGAAGTTTTGGCTCTGGACTTCACTCGGCTTCGCCTCATGAAGTCACTTAGCCAAACTCCAGTCGTGGAATACGGTGGACAAGATTAAAACTCATCCAGTTTTACGATATGATGTATAAACTGTCATGTGATGTACAAAATTGGATACAACGATACGGAATACACGTAGTGACTGCAAAGTTAATCTGCTTGAACATGCATCTAAAACAACCGGATACACTAAAAGCCCAGCGTATAGGGGATCAGTCCTGTGGCCAAATCTCGACCTGGAGACACAAGTGTTACCCGCAAACAAAGCCTTTGAATATGCAATCAAAAACAAAACTTATCTACATCCCACGGTCACCTACCGACTGTATTGTTGTTTCTAAATAATTGTATTACAGATATTGTTGTATAACTGTGAACTGTAAAATCATCTTCATCTTTCTCATCACCACACGCATATTATTATGGAGTGGCAGTGTTTGCGTGTGTATCACCATTCATGGAAGATCTGTCTGATGACAGAATGAATGACGTTCTGAAATAAAAAAAAATTAAAATCAGGTCAGTCATTAGGGATGCAGAGAAATTACAGTTCTATCTCTTTATGTTACAAAACAGCAGAGATACTACAACATTCTCGTGGTTTTAGTGTGATTTTCTGCGCTTACTTTCAGTGCTGAGGTCTGTGTGTGACTTGTTTTTTCAGATTACCAAAAGATCCGTACTACGACTTCGCAGAAGAAGATAAAGACAGAAATCGTGATGAGGAGAAGAAGAAGCAGCAGGCGAGACAGAGTGAGTGACTGCCTTGACTCGTCTAAACAGTATACGCAGTAATATCTGTGAGTTTAGTCTACAACCAGTTTACGATCAGAAGGCGAGACAGAGTGAGTGACCGCCTTGACTCGTGTAAACAGTATACACAGTGATAATATCTGTGAGTTTAGTCTACAACCAGTTTATGATGAGGAGAGGGCGAGACAGAATGAGTGACCGCCTTGACTCGTGTAAACAGTATACACAGTGATAATATCTGTGAGTTTAGTCTACAACCAGTTTATGATGAGGAGAGGGCGAGACAGAATGAGTGACCGCCTTGACTCGTGTAAACAGTATACACAGTGATAATATCTGTGAGTTTAGTCTAAAACCAGTTTACGATGAGGAGAGGGCGAGACAGAATGAGTGACCACCTTGACTCGTGTAAACAGTATACACAGTGATATCTGTGAGTTTAGTCTAAAACCAGTTTACGATGAGGAGAGGGCGAGACAGAGTGAGTGACCGTCTTGACTCGTGTAAACAGTATACGCAGCGATATCAGAGAGTTTAGTCTAAAACCAGTTCACGATGAGGAGAGGGCGAGACAGAGTAAGTGACCGTCTTGACTCGTGTAAACAGTATACGCAGCGATATCAGAGAGTTTAGTCTAAAACCAGTTTACGTTGAGATGAAGGCGAGACAGAGTGAGTGACCACCTTGACCCGTGTAAACAGTATACGCAGTGATAATATCTGTGAGTTTAGTCTAAAACCAGTTTACGATGAGGAGAGGGCGCAGATACGCAGTGATAATATCTGTGAGTTTAGTCTACAACCAGTTTACGATGAGGAGAGGGCGAGACAGAATGAGTGACTGCCTTGACTCGTGTAAACAGTATACACAGTGATATCTGTGAGTTTAGTCTACAACCAGTTTACGATCAGAAGGCGAGACAGAGTGAGTGACCGCCTTGAGTCGTGTCAATGTAAACAGTATACGCAGTAATAATATCTGGTAGCTTCTTCCAGTCCTGGTTTGTATCTGAGACTTCTCGTATCTGAGGCTGTGTGATGAGTGTGGTGACTGCCTGTCACATTTTGCTGAGTGTGGTGACTGATGAGCAGGGTGATTTAACTGACGGTTTTTTTTTTTTCACAGCATACATCAAGCGAGTCATCGCACACCCCTCCTTCTCCAACATCGACTTCAAGACGTGTGAGCGTCAGATGCGCGACCTGGAGCAGGGAGAAGTTATCATCCGTCCGAGCAGCAAGGTGAGCTCCTCGTTAAACACGGAACGGCACAGGAAGGTTTCTCCGTCAGTTTACGCCATGTGTCGGGTTCACGTAGTAATCTCACGAGTGAAACCGGCAAATGACGTAAACTGATTGATGATTTCAAATGCCGTTACGAATTTATCCCACCCGAAATATCTCTGAAGGAACTAAGTGAACTTAGACTACAGTTGGCCATAATTAAGCAGTAGAAATCATATTTAACTGATAAACTGACTTGTGTTTTATATGCAGGGCTCGGACCACCTGACGGTGACGCTCAAAGTGACGGACGGCATCCATCAACACATCGACGTGCAGGAGAAGGGCAAGGAGAACGCCTTCAGCCTCGGCCAGTCGCTGTGGATCGGTAACGAGGTATGTTGTGTCTTTATCCGCTGTCTCATGTCTGACTCTGTCTCTCTACGTGTCCCTCGGTCAGTCGCTGTGGATCGGTAACGAGGTACGTTGTGTCTTTCTCCGCTGTCTCATGTCTGACTCTGTCTCTCTACGTGTCCCTCGGCCAGTCGCTGTGGATCGGTAACGAGGTACGTTGTGTCTTTATCCGCTGTCTCATGTCTGACTCTGTCTCTCTACGTGTCCCTCGGCCAGTCGCTGTGGATCGGTAACGAGGTACGTTGTGTCTTTATCCGCTGTCTCATGTCTGACTCTGTCTCTCTACGTGTCCCTCGGCCAGTCGCTGTGGATCGGTAACGAGGTACGTTGTGTCTTTATCCGCTGTCTCATGTCTGACTCTGTCTCTCTACGTGTCCCTCGGTCAGTCGCTGTGGATCGGTAACGAGGTACGTTGTGTCTTTATCCGCTGTCTCATGTCTGACTCTGTCTCTCTACGTGTCCCTCGGCCAGTCGCTGTGGATCGGTAACGAGGTACGTTGTGTCTTTCTCCGCTGTCTCATTTCTCTGTGACTCTGTCTCTGTATGTGTCCCTCGGCCAGTCGCTGTGGATCGGTAACGAGGTACGTTGTGTCTTTCTCCACTGTCTCATGTCTGACTCTGTCTCTCTACGTGTCCCTCGGCCAGTCGCTGTGGATCGGTAACGAGGTACGTTGTGTCTTTCTCCGCTATCTCATGTCTGACTCTGTCTCTGTATGTGTCCCTCGGCCAGTCGCTGTGGATCGGTAACGAGGTACGTTGTGTCTTTCTCCGCTGTCTCATGTCTGACTCTGTCTCTCTACGTGTCCCTCGGCCAGTCGCTGTGGATCGGTAACGAGGTACGTTGTGTCTTTCTCCGCTGTCTCATGTCTGACTCTGTCTCTCTACGTGTCCCTCGGCCAGTCGCTGTGGATCGGTAACGAGGTACGTTGTGTCTTTCTCCGCTGTCTCATGTCTGACTCTGTCTCTCTACGTGTCCCTCGGCCAGTCGCTGTGGATCGGTAACGAGGTACGTTGTGTCTTTCTCCGCTGTCTTATTTCTCTGTGATTCTGTCTTGGTCTCTCTATGTGTCTCTTTGACTGTCTCTGTCTGACTTTCTGTGAGTGAAGTGTGTGTCTTCAGTCCTCTTCTCGGCTCAGGCTCTTTTAGTACTGAGGAAAGTGTCAATGTCTAACGAGACATTCATCTAAGTTCTGAGTCTATATTACTCTGTGTGTGTGTGGGGGGGGGGGGGGGGGGAGTTAGCTCAGTGGTAAAGAGCACTGGACTTGTAATCCAAAGGCTGTAAAACTTCGTATTTGAGCCCCACTGCAATCACTTTTTCTCTTTCATTCCCATCAGTAGTAGATTTACTGCTTTATAAAAGGCCAATCCTTCTCATACCATGTCTATGTGGTGTGGAAAGTAAAAGAACTCTCACCTTGGTAAATGTGTAGGGGTGAGGATTGTACCTAAGTTCATCACATAGATTCAATCGCTACCCTTGTGGTGTAAAAGAACCTTGAGCAAGTTTGGTAAGAACCTGCAATGGTAAACTGGACGTTAAATCAAACCAACAACAACTACTCTTCATCTTATGTTCTTAGTATATATCATTGTGTCTGGTCCCCCCCCCCCTGTTATTCTGCAGTTACAGCGTCTTTAAGTCATTGTTCTCTCTTGACTTCAGGACTTTGAAGACCTCGATGAGATCATAGCTCGTCACATCCAGCCTATCGCTGCGTACGCGCGCGACATCCTCAACCACAAGTACTTCCTGGACACGCAGGGCGGTAAGCGAGAAGTCGTCGACAAGACGCTGCGAGAGGAAAAGTCCAAGGGACCCAGCAAGTAAGTTTCCCCGTCATTCACCCAGCATGTTTGTGATTCTTCCTGAAGTGAAACCTGCCAAGTCGGGGACTTTAGTCAAACAGTGTTTACCTCATTGAGATGCTATCTCGCTGAGTATTCGCCGAGTACGGTTAACAAGTTTCACTTGTATTTATTTACCTCTAACCGTCGATGAGTATTTTAATATTCACCAAAATGTGAGACTAAGCCGAGAGAGTGCTGGGCGGGCGGAAGGCACTTACTTAAGACTAGTTCAAAGTTTGACTGAAACAGTCCGAAACATGTCGGTAAATCATGTCTCATAATTATTTAGTTACTTGAGAATGTATCCTGCCCGTCGCCGAGTTAGAGGGATTATTTTATTTTCATCTCATTCCAAAGAAAGATATGATCAACCTTTTGAAAGAAACGAATCACTTTAGTTGTATTTTGAAAATATTTAAAAGAACTCACTGAAATTAGGCTGTAAAAGTCTATCCCGAAATACCTTCAGAATGACAATTTCAGTGTAAAAACTTATATACGGTAAAAGTGAGTATTATCATGAAACATCACGAAATTTCATAGGATTGTTTATATGGCATGAGTTGTCTTCGCGGAATTATATCACGAAGCGGAGCTGAGTGATATCTGTAGCGGAAGACAATATATGGCATGTAAACAATCCTATGAAATTGAGTAATGTTTAGATTTTATCCTACCCTGTCACATGTTTTTAATTTCATATGTCACCAGTGGCATATAAATATTTTATGGCATAACCGTGGCATACAGAAGCACCATGTTAAGTGTATGGAGATTTATATGAGGGGTAGGATAAAGATCAGACTTGGATACACGGCCTGACGCAGACAAGTTGACATTCAGTCGTGTGACTGACATTCTTCAAACATCGCATGCTACAATGTCAGGCCACAAAGAAGAGCAGGAAGAAATTCATAACCAATCTGACAAGTAACCAAAGTAAGTCTAATTGAACAAATTGGACGTTAAACTACCCAAACAAACAAACTTCAGATTTCTTAAGTAGTTAATGAAATATTCTGTTAGAGTGAGAAATATGATGATGTTATTTAATGAATTTAACAAGGCGTTGCCCTGTCAGCAGACTGTCTGGCTGGCATGACACTGCACTGGTTCCTTGTATTGTTGATGATTTACTAAAGATGCCTCTTCTCTTGTCTTACACAGAATCCCCTACTATTTCCATGCGGCCAAAGACTATCCCGGGAAGTTCATACTCTCCTACCTCCCGCGGAAAAACACCATCCACGAGTACCTCTCCATCACACCCGAAGGAATCCGGTACCGCGGCAACCAATTCCACTCCCTGTCCTCGGTCATCCGATGGTTCAAGGAGCATTTCCGGGACCCCATACCAGGTATCGATTATCAACGAGATATAAATATCATAAAACATGGCTTATATGTAGTGTGCGGGACCCAATACCAGGTATCGATTATCAACGAGATATAAATATCATAAAACATGGCTTATATGTAGTGTGCGGGACCCAATACCAGGTATCGATTATCATCGAGATATAAATATCATAAAACATGGCTTATATGTAGTGTGCGGGACCCCATACCAGGTATCGATTATCAACGAGATATAAATATCATAAAACATGGCTTATATGTAGTGTGCGGGACCCAATACCAGGTATCATTAATCAATGAGATATAAATATCATAAAACATGGCTTATATGTAGTGTGCGGGACCCAATACCAGGTATCGATTATCATCGAGATATAAATATCATAAAACATGGCTTATATGTAGTGTGCGGGACCCAATACCAGGTATCATTAATCAATGAGATATAAATATCATAAAACATGGCTTATATGTAGTGTGCGGGACCCAATACCAGGTATCGATTATCATCGAGATATAAATATCATAAAACATGGCTTATATGTAGTGTGCGGGACCCAATACCAGGTATCATTAATCAATGAGATATAAATATCATAAAACATGGCTTATATGTAGTGTGCGGGACCCAATACCAGGTATCGATTATCATCGAGATATAAATATCATAAAACATGGCTTATATGTAGTGTGCGGGACCCAATACCAGGTATCATTAATCAATGAGATATAAATATCATAAAACATGGCTTATATGTAGAAGATATTGGACGTTAATCTACCCAAACAAGCTAACACAGCTTATATAAATGACAATGTGGTGTAAACCAGTCAACATGTGGGTTTCGTTGTTTCAGGCACCCCGCAGAGCATGTCGCGCACACCCATGGGGGTGGGCGTAAACCGCACGCCGAGCCTGCGTAATGTGGACCCGGCAGCCATCCAGCGGGCAGCGGCCGGTCTGCCCTCCTCGCTCTACAACACGCTGGCCCAGGTGACGGGCACGCCGGCCGGACAGTACACCGCGGGCAGCTACAACACGGGCTACAACTCCAGCTACAACTACCAGGTAACCGTCTCACGGCATCATAAGCTATACAGTGGGAATCTATAAGATTTTCGATAAGATATAATCAAGAATAGTAAGATGCCTGGATCGACCAGGCAGCATACCTTGTTATTCCAACAGGATATGCAAATTTGAGTAAAGTAAACCAAAGTAAGTCTAATTGAACAAATTGGACGTTAAACTACCCAAACAAACAAACAAGTAAGATTGACCTTCCCTCGTTTCAGCAGCAGCAGGCGGCGCCGCAGGGCGTGACGCCGATGATGACTCCGCTCATGACGCCTTCCTACCACGGCCAGCCGCAACCTCAGCTGACCACGCCGGCCCAGCACCACGCCACGCCCAGCCACCCGATGACCACGCCGCAGTACCAGCCCACGCCGCGCGCCAGCTTCACGCACCCCGGCACGGCCACGCCCAGCCGGACCCCGCAGCACAGCGTGTCCATGACTCCGCAGCACGCGCCGGCCACCGCCACGCCCGCCGCCGGGTCGACGCCGTCCCGCCGGTCCACGCCGCGCCACCGCACCGGATCCCGCACCCCGCAGCAACAACAACAACAGAAACAGACACCCACCGTCACGGACTGGGCCAAGATGGCCGAGATGTGGGCCAAGCAGCGAAATGAACCACAGGCAACCCGCAAGTCAGGAGCCACGCCACAAGCCAGCGACTCGCCGCCCGCCGGAGACGCCACGCCACTGTTTGATGAGCGGTAGTCTCCGGAGAGTCAGGCCACACTTTTATGAAAGACACTCGCTCATTGTCGAGCGGCAGTTTCTACTGACACTCACTCTTCATCGAGCCAGAGTCTATTACCGGCACTTGCTTATTGTCGAGCGACAGTCTGTGACTTACACTTGCTCGTTGTCGAGCGACAGTCTGTGACTGAACTTGCTCTTCATAGAGCGGCAGTATGAGACTGATACTCACTCATTGTCGAGCAAGAGTCTGTGACTGACACTTGTTTGTTGGCGAGTGACAGTCTCTGATACTCTGCCTTTGTAGAGCAGCGTCACTCCTGTCACTCGCGCGTCAATACTGACAGTCGCTCATTGTCCAGCGGCAGTCTCTGACGGACACTCGCTCTATGTTCAGATCAGTCCAGTGACTCTGTGACTGACATTCGCTCATCTCTACTGATTGTCGCTCATTGTCGAGCATCGGTCTCTACTGATTGTCGCTCATTGTCGAGCATCGGTCTCTACTGATTGTCGCTCATTGTCGAGCATCGGTCTCTACTGATTGTCGCTCATTGTCGAGCATCAGTCTCTATTGACAGTCGCTCATTGTCGAGCATCAGTCTCTATTGACAGTCGCTCATTGTCGAGCATCAGTCTCTATTGACAGTCGCTCATTGTCCAGCGTCAGTCAAGGAGTCATCGGCTCTCACCAACCCCTGCGTCCCACTCCACTCTTTAACAGATCATGCTCATGGGAGTTTTCGTGACACGGTTTCTGGTGACCGTGGTTTATAAAATCACTAACTTGCTGGCGTATTGAAGGTCACCCGACTCGGTCGTTATTGGCTGGGAACAGAAAGCGGCAGGTTCAGAACTCTGCTTCCAAACTGCGACTTGTACGTTTTACATTCAGGTGTCGGATATTTCACTATTTAGGTCAAACAAAGTGACACTTGGTGTGACTGGGGAAGTCTCCGTGGAGGTGGCAGTGGTCGACACCACATGGTGGGCGAGGCACGTTTATATTTATTGTATCTTCAGAGGTGACCGCCACCTCCACATCTCACGCCACTTTGATGGTCACGTCCTTTGTAGATTCTAGACTCGCCTCATGACTCTAAAATGTTTACTGAGCAACATCGTCAATAAAAACAAAGAAATGAATTTGTTTGAATGCATTTGGGTCAAATTGACAGGATTGTGTTTTTTGTGGTCAGTACGCTGTGAAGTTGTCGTGATTTCAGACACCAGAGGGCGCTCACAGTCTTTGTGGTCTTTGATTATTTCAGTTTATTCTGTGTTCACACTTCACAGGAGATAAAGAAACAGTTGACATGATGTGCTGTTCTCAAAATGACCCCCAAGGCTTCCATCTGAAGCTCGAGGTACCTGGATGAGGGACGGTTCTGACGCGCGTTACTCCTCACAGATAGAGCGGATACAGTATTAACATGATCATGTAATAATGTAGCAGCAGTCAGTACTGGATGAGGGACGGTTCTGACGCGCGTTACTCCTTACAGATAGAGCGGATACAGTATTAACATGATCATGTAATAATGTAGCAGCAGTCAGTACTGGATGAGGGACGGTTCTGACGCGCGTTACTCCTCACAAATAGAGCGGATACAGTATTAACATGATCATATAGTAATGTAGCAGCAGTCAGTACTGGATGAGGGACGGTTCTGACGCGCGTTACTCCTCACAGATAGAGCGGATACAGTATTAACATGATCATGTAATAATGTAGCAGCAGTCAGTACTGGATGAGGGACGGTTCTGACGCGCGTTACTCCTCACAAATAGAGCGGATACAGTATTAACATGATCATGTAATAATGTAGCAGCAGTCAGTACTGGATGAGGGACGGTTCTGACGCGCGTTACTCCTCACAGATAGAGCGGATACAGTATTAACATGATCATGTAATAATGTAGCAGCAGTCAGTACTGGATGAGGGACGGTTCTGACGCGCGTTACTCCTTACAGATAGAGCGGATACAGTATTAACATGATCATGTAATAATGTAGCAGCAGTCAGTACTGGATGAGGGATGGTTCTGACGCGCGTTACTCCTTACAGATAGAGCGGATACAGTATTAACATGATCATGTAATAATGTAGCAGCAGTCAGTACTGGATGAGGGACGGTTCTGACGCGCGTTACTCCTCACAGATAGAGCGGATACAGTATTAACATGATCATGTAATAATGTAGCAGCAGTCAGTACTGGATGAGGGACGGTTCTGACGCGCGTTACTCCTCACAGATAGAGCGGATACAGTATTAACATGATCATGTAATAATGTAGCAGCAGTCAGTACTGGATGAGGGACGGTTCTGACGTACTCCTCACAGATAGAGCGGATACAGTATTAACATGATCATGTAATAATGTAGCAGCAGTCAGTACTGGATGAGGGACGGTTCTGACGTACTCCTCACAGATAGAGCGGATACAGTATTAACATGATCATGTAATAATGTAGCAGCAGTCAGTACTGGATGAGGGGCGGTTCTGACGCGCGTTACTCCTCACAGATAGAGCGGATACAGTATTAACATGATCATGTAATAATGTAGCAGCAGTCAGTACTGGATGAGGGACGGTTCTGAGGTACTCCTCACAGATAGAGCGGATACAGTATTAACATGATCATGTAATAATGTAGCAGCAGTCAGTACTGGATGAGGGACGGTTCTGACGCGCGTTACTCCTCACAGATAGAGCGGATACAGTATTAACATGATCATGTAATAATGTAGCAGCAGTCAGTACTGGATGAGGGACGGTTCTGACGCGCGTTACTCCTTACAGATAGAGCGGATACAGTATTAACATGATCATGTAATAATGTAGCAGCAGTCAGTACTGGATGAGGGACGGTTCTGACGCGCGTTACTCCTCACAGATAGAGCGGATACAGTATTAACATGATCATGTAGTAATGTAGCAGCAGTCAGTACTGGATGAGGGACGGTTCTGACGTACTCCTCACAGATAGAGCGGATACAGTATTAACATGATCATGTAATAATGTAGCAGCAGTCAGTACTGGATGAGGGACGGTTCTGACGCGCGTTACTCCTCACAGATAGAGCGGATACAGTATTAACATGATCATGTAATAATGTAGCAGCAGTCAGTACTGGATGAGGGACGGTTCTGACGCGCGTTACTCCTCACAAATAGAGCGGATACAGTATTAACATGATCATGTAATAATGTAGCAGCAGTCAGTACTGGATGAGGGACGGTTCTGACGCGCGTTACTCCTCACAAATAGAGCGGATACAGTATTAACATGATCATGTAATAATGTAGCAGCAGTCAGTACTGGATGAGGGACGGTTCTGACGTACTCCTCACAAATAGAGCGGATACAGTATTAACATGATCATGTAATAATGTAGCAGCAGTCAGTACTGGATGAGGGACGGTTCTGACGTACTCCTCACAAATAGAGCGGATACAGTATTAACATGATCATGTAATAATGTAGCAGCAGTCAGTACTGGATGAGGGACGGTTCTGACGCGCGTTACTCCTCACAGATAGAGCGGATACAGTATTAACATGATCATGTAATAATGTAGCAGCAGTCAGTACTGGATGAGGGACGGTTCTGACGCGCGTTACTCCTCACAGATAGAGCGGATACAGTATTAACATGATCATGTAATAATGTAGCAGCAGTCAGTACTGGATGAGGGACGGTTCTGACGCGCGTTACTCCTCACAGATAGAGCGGATACAGTATTAACATGATCATGTAATAATGTAGCAGCAGTCAGTACTGGATGAGGGATGGTTCTGACGTACTCCTCACAGATAGAGCGGATACAGTATTAACATGATCATGTAATAATGTAGCAGCAGTCAGTACTGGATGAGGGAAGGTTCTGACGCGCGTTACTCCTTACAGATAGAGCGGATACAGTATTAACATGATCATGTAATAATGTATCAGCAGTCAGTACTGGGTGTGGGGCGGTTCTGACGCGCGTTACTCCTTACAGATAGAGCGGATACAGTATTAACGTGATCATGTAATAATGTAGTAGCAGTCAGTACTGGATGAGGGGCGGTTCTGACGTACTCCTCACAGATAGAGCGGATACAGTATTAACGTGATCATGTAATAATGTAGCAGCAGTCAGTACTGGATGAGGGACGGTTCTGACGTACTCCTCACAAATAGAGCGGATACAGTATTAACATGATCATGTAATAATGTAGCAGCAGTCAGTACTGGATTAAGGGCGGTTCTGACGCGCGTTACTCCTCACAGATAGAGCGGATACAGTATTAACATGATCATGTAATAATGTAGCAGCAGTCAGTACTGGATGAGGGACGGTTCTGACGCGCGTTACTCCTCACAAATAGAGCGGATACAGTATTAACATGATCATGTAATAATGTAGCAGCAGTCAGTACTGGATGAGGGACGGTTCTGACGCGCGTTACTCCTCACAGATAGAGCGGATACAGTATTAACATGATCATGTAATAATGTAGCAGCAGTCAGTACTGGATGAGGGACGGTTCTGACGCGCGTTACTCCTCACAGATAGAGCGGATACAGTATTAACATGATCATGTAATAATGTAGCAGCAGTCAGTACTGGATGAGGGATCTCACAGTCCTCATCTCTGTGAGTCACTCAGAGGACGGCGGCGCTTGTCCCGGACTTGTGTAGACTTATGTAGAACGATCTGACCATGCTGTACATGCTACAAAACGAGATGGGAATTGTTGTTTTACGGAACAAGGCCTGGGGCCTCGTTCCGTAAATAACAACGATTCCCATCCAGTTTTGTAGCATGTACAAGCATGGTGGGTCGTTCTATAATCATTATATAACCAGAATTGATAGAACCAAATATTTGCATAGAAGACATGTCTACGTTAAAGCCCACACACTGCTGATGTTCAGTATAATAGTGTACTGCACAGGGTTCATTACACAATTTAAAATGCATAGGGAGCAGCAGTACGTAATTATCAAATATTCTGCATGGGTATATAATAAAATCATGTATTTAGGCCACTAAAAAAAACAAACTTGTTTCTCATCCCCAAGCCATGAAAAATATGATGAGGGCACTTTTTTTTCCTTTTAAAAAAAAAAAATATCGAAGATGCCAGACATACAGTAAAACCCCGCATAAGCGGACACCCTCTGATACGGGCCAAAGCGGCTGCTTATGCGGGGAGTCTGCTTATGCGGGGTGTCTGCTTAGGCAGGGTTTCCCGATTTTTACTGGCTATACATTTAATGCATCCCGGACATCAGGAGCTTTAATTTGATACTAAATACACATACCTTTCATAATTTCTATCAAGGTTCATCTATATAAAAAGAAATCTTCTAAAATATTTTTTTGTGATGCGCGTGGTGATGAGAAACAAGGTTGGTTTTTTTGAGTGGCCTTAACGAGTTGTGCCTGTAATGAAGGGGCCACAGAGGGTTGTTTGAAAGGCAAGAAGTGGGCATCGACAGACTTTGAGATAAACTCTTCAATAAGATAAATATAGAAAAAGGTGGAGTGGGGGAGGGGCAGTAAATGAGGAGTAAATGAGGCGAGACAAACTCTCGTCATATTTGTACATAGTGTGAGGTTCGTTCCAGACGTCTAGAGAGTAGTCCTGTATCCACTTACTTAGATTGGATCAAAGCAGAGCTATTGGTTTCATTTCTGATGAGGGACAAGTATTCCAAGTTCAACGTTCGTCTGAATGTGTCGATGTAGAAGCCTTTTAAACTGGATCCTAAATGTTTGTTTTCTACATGTGGGAATCGGGCATCGCCAGCCACCAGTACTTTACATGACAATAAACACTCCATTCTCAATCACCCCTCTCTGTGTTTCTTTGTACTTTCTGTATTTTGTAATTGTCATGCAGTCCAGACTTATACACGAATTCCTCTTGAAAGGAATAGACCCCAACTTGACGAGACTCCATGGAAGTCACGCAGCGACTTTATAGACGACGATTACTTAGAAGTACATTAAGTGCTGAGATCAGGAACAAATTCTCAAGCAAATGATTCTCGAAAACTGGACTCTGCAGGTTTTATATATCTGGGTTGTTAAACGCTGTATTCGACCTGCTGTAGGAAGCAGGAGAATTATTAATCACAAAACATCCACAAGAACTACCAGAAAAACAAGATAAACCCAGACCCAACACATTCAGCATTCAAGGTAACAAAATATGGGAGATGCTACCACGCAGTCTACAACCGGTACAGGACACCTCATATTATAAATTCACATAAAGGAATACTTATTAAATAATTCCGCATCCTAGTAATGACTAAAAAAAAACTTGTTTCTCATCACCAAGCCATGAAAAATATGATGAGGGCGCTTTTTTTTTGTTTCTTTTTTTTTGTTGTTGGATCAAAGATGGCTTAAAAGTGTCATAAAATGGGATTTAGACATACAGTAAAACCCTGCGTAAGCGGTCACCCTCCGTTCCAGGCCAAAATGTCCGCTTATATAGGATGTCTGCGTACGCGGTGTTTTCAGATTTATACTGCTTATACATTGAAAGCATCCCTTGCATGAGGAGTTTTGATTTGATACCAAATACACATAATTTCTATCGAGGTTCATCTTATTTTAACCAACAACAACAAAAAAAATATCTAAAATCGTTTTTGCAGATGCGCGCGGTGATGAGAAACAAGTTGGTTTTTTTAGGGGCCTTATAATACTTAAAAACTGTGTATATCATAAAAAAAATGTAACGATTGACAAACTATTGTTAGGATTTTTGAACGAATACAAGCTGTACAGCCAGATGGACGACTGCAAATAAAAACTCCTATAAAACCCACTTCCCAAAAGAAATCTGAAATAGATCTATCCCCAAGCAACAGCATTAAGAAGGTCTCTAATCAAACGTTCGCTGCAGGTTCTTCCCCACCAGCTGACAAATAGGTCTTCAGAAATCTCTGTTTAAAATTATCTCAAATACAAAATCGTAATCAATCACAAAATCCAAATCAACATCAATGCACCTACCAGCAGTAATGATTGGGATTGTGCATATCGTTAAAGCTGAAATATGGTAACTAATCTTAATGATAATTTTTAAAAATATAACGCCGCCCTCTCACTGTGTTAGAGGGCGGCCTGTGTGTGAAGCACCTGCCACTGCCCGCTCACGCAGTCCCCACGTCGCAGTCTGCGCTCTGTGGGGGTATATAGGAGCCACACTCAGGGGCATGGTGGTCAGTCCACAGGGTGGGAGCTGCAGGTGAAGTATGGAAGGTAGATCTTATATTAGATGATTCCCCACAGAGTGCAGTTCTTATATGCAGTATTATGAATAGTTTTCCATATATATATATATATACATATATATATATATATATATATATATATATATATATATATATATATATATATATATATAATATCACCTGTACATAGATATTTAGATAAACAGGCAGATACATGGATAGACAGACAGACTCTATACAGACACACACTGACAGTCACATGCACACCGATACATGCACTGGCACAATGAGATGCACAGACAAAGATACACAGATACAAAAACAGATATATGTAGAGAGACACATGATACACAGAGTTACATACAAACCTCCCCTCCCTCCAACAAATATCATGTTTACAAATAACCTTTACAGGACCAGTCCAGCCTTGACCCTCATGTCATGGCTCACTGCCCTGCTAACTTTCTCTCACCAGGCCTTGCATATTCATTACAAAATGTGCAAAATACAGTGAGATTATACTGAGTTAATATAGATACACAGATACAGGTACACAGATATACATAGATATTGAGCATATATTGTATTAGTTACCATATGTTCTTGTTGTGGACATTGTACTGCCTATAGTGCTTGTCATGGTTGGTAATCACGGCTGTGTGTGTGCTCTGCTCAGTGTCAGGCATGACTGACTGCCCTTAGCTCTTTACCTGTCGGTTTTATAGCTCCAGTCTGACAGTCGGCGCAGGTAACGATGCCCTAACACTACTCCCATGCTTTAGCATTGGAGCAGAGCTCCTTTTGACGACCATTGCCTCAAAGTTGTCCAGGGTACATGTACACAAGGCCTGACAGCGCCCCACGCTACTCCCAGTGAATAAATGCCCTAGGTGGTCCCGTTCTGCACATGCTCAGCCATGTGGAGGGCGGGGCCTATTCTTTTGAATTAATTAACAGAGATTAATTGCTTTATATAAGCTTTAACCCGTGGGGGACTAGGAGTGCTCTCACTGTGGGTTTTTCCAAGTTCTGGTGGGAGGGGGCGGTGACTGAACGCTTCAGTGAACCAGGAAGTTAACAGACCACAGCAAGAGAGATGCCCGACTTGTTACGACTGCTGCCCGTACACACTCAGTCACAGTCAGATGCTGACTCTTCAGTGGAGTCAGTCTTGACGAGGCACCATGGCCGCACAGTGCACGGCAGTACTACTCTGCATGGCCTCAGCCTTAGCTCTTCTTCCCCTGAGTAACGGAGAGAATACAACATGCTGGAAAGCTAGTTTGTATGATGTACCAGACTTCTTCCTTCCCTTTGGATCTGTTTACGATATTATATTTAGAGATGGCCAACCCAGGCTTACTTCTTCAGTGCCGATTACCTTCTATGGTAAAATCTACAATGAAGTTCCGGTAAGTCAGATACCAGTAATTTGTATTCCTACATACCAATGGCCGTACACTCTGCTTTACATAGGGATGCCATTCTCTGCCTTTTGATGCCATAGATGCGTCCCTCCCTACAACGTGATCTAGAAAATCAGGAGTTTTGTTTCATGTAATGTCTCCCACTAAATTAATGGTGTATTACAGTAGCTTTGTCAAAGGTGTAATAACTGTTATGTTATGCTATCTTATATAAGAGAGAAAAGGGGGTGTTTCGGAAAGTGTTTATTATAAATTTATTGGGGGGTGGTATGAATTGTGTGACAAAGTGTGACTGGGGGTGGGGGGTTCCTAAAAATGCCCTAAATAAATGTGACATAATTTATGGATGGCCCCTAATTTTCCAAAGCCTTACCTCTTAACTGTTACTTTCTTTCACCGGAACAAACTTTCCCTTTAAATATAACAATTATCTCACTGCCCACCTCTCACTGCCCACCTCTCACTGCCCACCTCTCACTGCCCACCTCTCACTGCCCCCACCTCTCACTGCCCATCTCTCACTGCCCACCTCTAATTGCCCGCCTCTCACTGCCCCCACCTCTCACTGCCCACCTCTCACTGCCCACCTCTCACTGCCCACCTCTCACTGCCCACCTCTCTCTGCCCACCTCTCCCTGCCCACCTCTCACTGCCCACCTCTCACTGCCCACCTCTCACTGCCCCCACCTCTCACTGCCCGCCTCTCACTGCCCACCTCTCACTGCCCACCTCTCACTGCCCACCTCTCACTGCCCACCTCTCACTGCCCACCTCTCACTGCCCACCTCTCTCTGCCCACCTCCCACTGCCTGCCTCTCACTGCCCCCACCTCTCGCTGCCCACCTCTCACTGCCCGCCTCTCCCTGCCCCCACCTCTCACTGCCCACCTCTCACTGCCCACCTCTCACTGCCCACCTCTCACTGCCCACCTCTCACTGCCCACCTCTCACTGCCCACCTCTCACTGTCCACCTCTCACTGCCCACCTCTCACTGCCCCCACCTCTCACTGCCCGCCTCTCACTGCCCACCTCTCACTGCCCACCTCTCACTGCCCACCACTCACTGCCCACCTCTCACTGCCCACCTCTCACTGCCCCCACCTCTCACTGCCCCCCTCTCTCTGCCCACCTCTCTCTGCCCACCTCCCACTGCCTGCCTCTCACTGCCCCCACCTCTCGCTGCCCACCTCTCACCGCCAACTTCTCACTGCCCACCTCTCACTGCCCGCCTCTCCCTGCCCACCTCTCTCTGGCCACCTCACCCTGCCCACCTCTCACTGCCCACCTCTCACTGCCCACCTCTCACTGCCCCCACCTCTCACTGCCCACCTCTCACTGCCCGCCTCCCACTGCCCACCTCTCACTGCCCCCACCTCTCTGCCCACCTCTCACTGCCCGCCTCTCCCTGCCCACCTCTCTCTGGCCACCTCTCATTGCCCCCACCTCTCTGCCCACCTCTCTCTGCCCACCTCCCACTGCCCATCTCTCACTGCCCACCTCTCACTGCCCGCCTCTTCCTGCCCACCTCTCACTGCCCACCTCTCACTGCCCACCTCTCATTGCCCCCATCTCTCACTGCCCACCTCTCACTGCCCCCACCTCTCACTGCCCACCTCTCACTGCCCAACTCTCACTGCCCCCACCTCTCGCCACCCCAACCTCTCACTGCCCACCTCTCACTGCCCACCTCTCACTGCCCACCTCTCACTGCCCACCTCTCACTGCCCGCCTCTCACTGCCCACCTCTCACTGCCCACCTCTCACTGCCCGCCTCTCACTGCCCCTACCTCTCGCCACCCCTCACTGCCCACCTCTCACTGCCCACCTCTCACTGCCCCCCTCTCACTGCCCACCTCTCACTGGCCACCTCTCACTGCCCACCTCTCGCTGCCCACCTCTCACTGCCCACCTCTCACTGCCCATCTCTCACTGCCCACCTCTCTCTGCCCACCTCTCACTGCCCCCACCTCTCACTGCCCCCACCTCTCGCCACCCCAACCTCTCACTGCCCACCTCTCCCTGCTCACCTCTCACTGCCCACCTCTCACTGCCCACCTCTCACTGCCCACCTCTCACTGCCCGCTCTCACTGCCCATCTCTCTCTGCCCACCTCTCCCTGCCCACCTCTCACTGCCCCCACCTCTCACCGCCAACTTCTCACTGCCCACCTCTCACTGCCCACCTCTCACTGCCCACCTCTCACTGCCCACCTCTCACTGCCCCCACCTCTCACTGCCCACCTCTCTCTGCCCACCTCTCCCTGCCCACCTCTCACTGCCCCCACCTCTCACCGCCAACTTCTCACTGCCCACCTCTCACTGCCCACCTCTCACTGCCCACCTCTCACTGCCCACCTCTCACTGCCCACCTCTCACTGCCCGCTCTCACTGCCCCCACCTCTCACCGCCAACTTCTCACTGCCCACCTCTCACTGCCCACCTCTCACTGCCCACCTCTCACTGCCCACCTCTCACTGCCCACCTCTCACTGCCCGCTCTCACTGCCCATCTCTCTCTGCCCACCTCTCCCTGCCCGCCTCTCCCTGCCTACCTCTCACTGCCCACCTCTCACTGCCCACCTCTCACTGCCCACCTCTCACTGCCCACCTCTCACTGCCCCCACCTCTCACTGCCCCCACCTCTCACCGCCAACTTCTCACTGCCCACCTCTCACTGCCCACCTCTCACTGCCCCCACCTCTCACTGCCCACCTCTCACTGCCCCCACCTCTCACTGCCCACCTCTCCCTGCCCACCTCTCACTGCCCCCACCTCTCACTGCCCACCTCTCACTGCCCACCTCTCTCTGCCCACCTCTCCCTGCCCACCTCTCACTGCCCCCACCTCTCACCGCCCCCACCTCTCACTGCTCACCTCTCACTGCCCACCTCTCACTGCCCCCACCTCTCACTGCCCACCTCTCACTGCCCACCTCTCACTGCCCACCTCTCACTGCCCCCACCTCTCACTGCCCACCTCTCACTGCCCCCACCTCTCACAGCCCACCTCTCACTGCCCCCTCTCTCTCCTTTCTCCCCTCCTTTTTCCCCTCCTCTCTCCCCTCCTTTTTCCCCTCCTCTCTACCCTCCTCTCTCCCCTCCTCTCTTCCCTCCTCTCTCCCCTCCACTCTCCCCTCCTCTCTCCCCTCCTCTCCCCACTCCTCTCACCCCTCCTCTCTCCCCTCCTTTCTCCCCTCCTCTCTCCCCTCCTCTCTCCCCTCCTCTCTCCCCTCCTCTCTCCCCTCCACTCTCCCCTCCACTCTCCCCTCCTCTGTCCCCTCCTCTCCCCACTCCTCTCACCCCTCCTCTCTCCCCTCCTTTCTCCCCTCCTCTCTCCCCTCCTCTCTCCCCTCCTCTCTTCCCTCTTCTCTTCCCTCTTCTCTCTCCTCCTCTCTCCCCTCCCCTCCCCCTCCTCTCTCCCCTCCTCTCTCCCCTCCTCTCTCCCCTCCTCTCTCCCCTCTTCTCTCTCCTCCTCTCTCCCCTCCTCTCTTCCTTCTTCTCTTCCCTCTTCTCTCTCCTCCTCTCTCCCCTACTCTCTCCCCTCCACTCTCTCCTCTCTCCCCTCCTCTCTCCCCTCTTCTCTCTCCTCCTCTCTCCCCTTCTCCCTCCCCTCCTCTCTCCCCTCCTCCCTCCCCTCCTCTCTCCCCTCCTCTCTCCCCTCCTCTCTCCCCTCCACTCTCTCCTCCTCTCTCCCCTCCTCTCTCCCCTCTTCTCTCTCCTCCTCTCTCCCCTCCTCCCTCCCCTCCTCTCTCCCCTCCTCTCTCCCCTCCTCTGTTCCCTCCTCTGTTCCCTCTTCTCTCCCCTCTTCTCTTCCCTCTTCTCTCCCCTCCACTCTCCCCTCCTCTCTCCCCTCCTCTCTCCCCTCTTCTCTCCCCTCCTCTCTCCCCTCTTCTCTCTCCTCCTCTCTCTCCTCCTCTCTCCCCTCCTCTCTCCCCTCCTCTCCCCACTCCTCTCTTTCCTCCTCTCACCCCTCCTCTTTCCCTTCCTCTCTCCCCTCCTTTATCCTCTCCTATATCCTCTCACACTTTTTCTTCCACCCTTCTTTCCCTCCTCTTCTTACTCTTTTTATTACCCTTCTTTTCACTCCTCCTTAATTCTTCCTGATAACCTCAAATCTTTGCAATTGGTTGTGTTCCAAAGAGAATAAATGTTTATTTTAGTAATCTGTTTCTAATTTGATTGAACTTTGTTATTTCATGTACTTCATACCTTATTCAAACCATTACCTGTAGCTTGTGTTCTATTTGGATTTTAACTTTTGTATAATAAATTGATAGAGTAGTCATTTCTAAAGTGTCATAATTTTATTCTCTCAGGTGGGATGGATCGGATTTATAGGCTTTGAGCCAAGAGGATATATTTCTCCTTATTATTCAAGTGTCGAATTTTCTGCAAATAATGGGAGTCTCTACTACCGTCAGACTACAGGACACGATGATCTGTGTCGAATCACAGACGTTTTTCAGAGAAACAGGATCTGCGACTTTCAACCAAAGTGGGCCTTTGTTGCCACATGGTACAAAGTGACATATTATGGAGGTGATGAGACAACACCGGTAAGTTCACTTCAGTTCACATTACGTCACAGTTACCATTAGCAATAGAACAGGTACAAAATGACCTGAACAACTTAGCAACTTGGGCCAAAAAAATCAGTTGACCATTAACACAAAAAAACAGGCCATGATTTTTGGTATGCGCAACACACTAAGAAAGATAAAAGCTAAGATCACACTAACCAACGAAGAACTCAAATTGATTATCTTGGGTTCAAACTAGACCAAAAATTATCATACAAACTCCATAAGAAGGAGATGGCCCGGAAGCTAAGCCACAAGATATATATATTTTTGCCAAAATCTACCAATATCGATCTAAAGCCCAAGCCATAACCCTATACAAAACCAAAATCCTGCCTTCTGGAGAATATGGATATGTACTTATTGAAGAAACAAACCAAAATTCGCTTGACAAACTACAAAAACTACAGAACAAGGCACTACCCATTAGCTGCGGGTGATGCCTTAAGGCATCACCACACAGGATCGGGTGATGCCTCAAGGCATCACCAGTCCAGACCGGGTGATGCCTTAAGGCATCATTTTCCAATATTTACAAAATTATTGTTTTAGGTGATAAATTTTTTTTAGAAAATAATTCATCAATATACATGAAACTTCCACAGAGTTTAGGTATAACATTATATTTAAAATGTTTATGGAAATGGAAAATGATATCAAGTATCACATGTTATATCACGTGATCACATCATCAAATTACCATAATGGGCCTGTGGATACCCGTTCCCTAGCACTATATAAGTACTAATGCCCGACCCCTGTATACATCACTGTAGGCGCCTGCCGTGAATGGGTTAAACTACCAATACAAACTAGCGTCGCACAACTTCATACGGAAGCGAGCGTAAACTTTTTAGGTGAACGCCACATATCTGCGATTCGGAAGATGGCCTACAATAGAAGTAAAGAAATAGCACTTTTACAACAGCCAACAAGGGCTGCTAGACTCTTTGATGCTCCTGTGCTTGCTGTAGTTCCAGCTGTGATAAACATCTTTAAGAGAAGTATGGTATACAAGTGTCCGTATGACTGGAATGGCATGCCTCTACCGTACAGACTGACACCCACCTATCCCAAATTTAAACAAAATGAAAAGGAGGTATTAAAAAATAGCCGTCAAAACTATCTATAAAATAACTCTTACATTACAAATTTTTAGTGATTCTTGCTGTCTGTTTGTTTAAGTTATAAAGAGTAAGTGATACCCAGTTTATTATGGGTCTACGCTACGCTCGGCTTCTCACGGTTGTTATTGTATTTGTCTGTAATAGTTGTATAATATGTTATTTAAGGGTATTTATGACTAGATGTACACCGATATCATATTACTTTTGTATTGTTCAAATTATGCCATGTTCCAACAACTGATATCACGGCGTTCATTTGTACTCGCCGAAAATTACTCACATAATCACAACTCGCATGTATCGATTGTACTATGAAAGATCAGACTGGACATTTGTTGATTAAATTGAAGGTCATAGTATCTACTTACTACTTGTATTAGTATTATTTAGTTAGCTATCTTTACGCATTCAGCCCAATAAGAATGTATCAATCGAAGCTTATTCCTGCTGGTACTGACAGAAAACAGGCATAATTTGCCTTGTCATATCCAGAATAAAGATTTGATCTAAAAAAAAATTATATCGTTTCTGCTGATACTTGCTAGTATATTTTGTTACAGAGTTCAATCAAGACAGTGGTGAAATAATTACTACCTACAATTCACGCAAATTGTAAATATTAAAAAAGATGATCCGGTTAAAAAAAGGCAGCTGCCTACAACCTCACTAAGTTACAAAATGGTGATGACAGAAATTATTACAATTAATTATAAACATGATAATTACTTGTTTATATGAAGGTAGGTGGGTCTCCTTTGGTTCCAGTTGTCATACTTCAAAGATATAAGGATAATTGAAAAGTTTTGGATCTGAGACTTATCAACAAATCCCAGACCCTGGTGAGGATTCTCTGAACTTTCATCAGCCGGCTGGGATTTGAACCCACCTGTCCACACCATTTGTTACCCCTCAAAGGTGGGGATTTGAACCCACCTGTCCACACCATTTGTTACCCCTCAAAGGTGGGGATTTGAACCCACCTGTCCACACCATTTGTTACCCCTCAAAGGTGGGGATTTGAACCCACCTGTCCACACCATTTGTTACCCCTCAAAGGTGGGGATTTGAACCCACCTGTCCACACCATTTGTTACCCCTCAAAGGTGGGGATTTGAACCCACCTGTCCACACCATTTGTTACCCCTCAAAGATGGGGATTTGAACCCACCTGTCCACACCATTTGTTACCCCTCAAAGGTGGGGATTTGAACCCACCTGTCCACACCATTTGTTACCCCTCAAAGGTGGGGATTTGAACCCACCTGTCCACACCATTTGTTACCCCTCAAAGATGGGGATTTGAACCCACCTGTCCACACCATTTGTTACCCCTCAAAGGTGGGGATTTGAACCCACCTGTCCACACCATTTGTTACCCCTCAAAGATGGGGATTTGAACCCACCTGTCCACACCATTTGTTACCCCTCAAAGGTGGGGATTTTAACCCACCCACCCACACCATTTGTTACTGAATGCAAACACAATATTGTTTCATATAAGGCAGTCATATTCTCACAGGAGTTCTCACTTAGTAATATCTGAGCACATTTAAGGATATTGTGCAGAGGCAACAGCATACAACCGCGTTTATCTGAAACTAGTCTATATTGTATTTATTATCCACCTTTTCCTTACAAGTAGCGTTCTGATATTAGCTACGCACTATTTTTTCATAAGCAACTTTTTTTTTTTTTCCGAACACACCCGTGAACGAAACGGATGCTTTTCACATCGGCGGCTGTCATCACATTGTTATTTACATGATAACTTGGATTGTCTGCACCAAGAACAGGCAAGCCTGTGACAATAGACTTGAGGAGTATAACAGGTGGTTCTATTGACTTCTACTTATCAATCTAATGTGTCTAAACAGTGCTGAGTTCAACCAAATTGACAGTCATGAGCGATAATACCATCAACTTTTACAATGACTAAGCCAGACTGTGGACAAGGGAGCCACACACACAAAATGTGGGGCGTTTGGAAAACCTTAAAAAGGGAACCTGTGGTAGGCTCGGGAAAATGATGGCTGTGATGGTCGTGTGAGGATGTGAGTGTAGTGCGCAAGGAGAACTTATGTGTTTCTGCCAAGTTACTGTTAACATACTCTACCGAAAGTCACACAAACGTGATATAAGACCAACGTAAAGATGAATCCGGAAGTTACTGAGGCGGAATGCGTGCACTGTGCGTGTGACCTGTCTGTGATGTTACACGAAATAACCATAGGTTATTAGACAAAAACACTATGAAGTCTGATGGGATGGATGTATGAACAGTTGGGGAATCCCTATACTACCTGGAAAATTATCACGGATTATTGTTTGTGCCTTTCGGATGGTAATACAGTTTCTGTGTTGACAGCCGGCAGTAACCTGTTGCCATTATGGTGAAAACCCTGAAACATGATGGTGGTGAGCCAAGTAAGGAGGATTGTTAACATGATACAATTGTCATAGTTGAATCATCACAGTTGACAGTGGACTTAGCTGAATCTGCACATTCAACGCAAATTACTTCCAATGATCAGGAAGCAGCAACAAGTCAGAACAGTTCAAAAAAGAAAGGTAGGAAAAATCAATATGACAATGCCTCCAACACAACCCTGAATACCTGTAGTCGTGCGCTCACTCAGGCGAATCGAACAGTGTCTCGATCAACAACCCGTAAAAGAGAATGATCAAGTAGCCCAATCAAAAGTCTCTGAAGGCAAGTCACCCTCAGCCCAGCCGCCAATCAAGGTTGTTTTGGTGGGTGCTTGTGGTGCCATGGCTGGTAACTCTGCCACAGGCAGCACTACACCACCAACACCTATTGACCCAAACTTAGAACTCAGTAAGTTTTACCAGTTGATGGTGAATCATATGAACGGTATTAAGGCGGAAATCAATGAAAACATTAATATATCAAACACTAATGTAACTGTGGAGGTGGATGCCTTGAGGCCTAACCTCAGTATCTTCAAGGAAAGAATAAACGAAATAAGAGGAACTGTCGCATGTCCGGAATAACGTACAGACACTCTCTGGTGATGTTGATTGAGAAGTTACCACCATAAAACAAGATTTGACTTCGCTTGAGGAAAAACTAGAAGCAAAGTTAGTGAGCCTAACTGACGCTATGGAGGAACTGAAGAAAAAACAACAAGAAAGAAAGTCAACCGATGTGCACGAACCCCTGACATCAGCATCTGGGAGATATCAATCCCCAGGCACCTAAACATTTATATCGATGGCTTGCCGGAGCGTGAGGACACATACTCAGTAGTGTTGTACTTGCTTAAGGGACTGGATAACTCCATCACTCTGGGTGACATCTCTTATGTCCAGAGGGTAGTTCATAAGGTTGCTGGTGATAAACCAAACAAAATTCTGTGTTTTACATCTGTACGAGTATGTGATAATGTCATCCGTCTAAACCGGAATATCTGTAATCTTAGAGGCTATAACAATGTGTATATAAATCCGGACGAGGACGCAGAGACACGGAGTGCAAAAATTCGAGCCAGGCTGATAGCCACGCACTGCCACAAAAATGGACACACTGTTGTACTTAAGGGTGATAGGATTTCAGTCAACGGTGTGGAATACCACTCAAGAGAGATGAAAAAAATCCCCAGTAATCTGAAGCCACCGAAGTCTTTGTCTGTTGAAACTGATCGAGTATACCGGCCAAGTGATGGAGAGCAGAAACAAGTACATGTGGTACCCTCAAAGGATCCTCTGCATACACTGTTCCAAGATGATAGGCCAGCTGACCATGCTGTGATCGGTCAGAGGGAAACTAAATCTGGAATAGTTTTCAGGGGCTACAAGTCTCCTCTGAGTAATTTCTTCCATGCTACTGTGAACCATGATGCACAACATATCAGACTGCAGAACACCTCTTTCAAGCCTGGAAGTGTAGATCGAACAATAATGTGGAGCTATTTAATATGGTTCTAAAGGAAACAACCCCTCTTGGCGCAAAGAAAATTGGAGATAAATGTAGGGAATCACCGGAGTGGGCAAACTCCAGATCTGAAGTCATGGCTACGATAGTCAATTTGAAGTTTAGGCAACATCCCACTCAACAGCCCTGAGAACGCAGCCAGAAAGAACGCTGTCATTCCAAAACCTTATGGGAAAGGAATGGAGTGGGAACACTGGTTCGCGGGATTTTGTGAGGATATACAATGTAATGGCTGGAACAAAGTCGATGCATTGCCATACCTCAAAAGAGCGTTACGAGATGGACCCGGAGAAGCTGCACTTTGCGCTTTTCGCCGTTCCAGTGGTACGGAATGGGATGAGCTAGTGGAGGTAGCCTCTTACTATTGCGGTCAGTTGGTAACGCTGAACCCCCGATCCACTTTTCTAAAGAGGATCCAGGGTAAACAGGAGACAACTCGCGCCTATGGGCTAGCTTTACAACAAATGTTGTTGGAGGTTTACCCAGGGACGGGATTAGATTCTCCTGCGCTACATGAAGATCTACAAACTCAGTTTGTGAAAGGACTTCGAGATGATGACGTGAGAACGGAAGTCATCTCTAAATGCGAGCCCGGTATGAACTTCATGCAGGTGTTGCGAATAGTAGATGCCTATGAACAACAGTGTATACTATTCGGGAAATATGCTAATCCAGGAAAAACTTCCCGGGCTAACATAGTGGGTTCTACTTGGTCACAAGTAGAAGAAGATACCTACGAGTGTCAGGAAGCAGAAATAGAGGATATACTCTCTAATGTCCGCTTGATGGTACTCGGAAGAGGAGGTTTCAATAGACGGGGACGTGGGAGAGGTCGAACCCCTAGCTTTGGAAGGAACAGTGATGTACCTTCTGTGGCAGAGGCAAAACCAATAACCACTGATCCTGAAGGGAATTCCTCTGAGGTAATGAAGTTGTTGACCAAAATCAACGAAAGACTGAATCAGGTGGAGAAAAACCAGCTGGATGTCCGACGTTGTTGGCGGTGCAACAAAATGGGACATATCTCTCCAGATTGTCCTGAAGCCCGGAACGTTACTACAGTGGAAACACCTCGTAGTCTGCCTGCGTTGATGGTTGCCTCTCAGAGTGAACCGGAAAACAAAGGAGGAGTATGCGAGTGGCAACACTGCGGTCCGGGAAGGAAAGTGCCAGGAAACTCAAACCTGTGAGATCTATAAGAAGGAAAATATTTCCAACTTACCAGAAAAGGGAAAGATACAAAATACGGTCGCAACGATCTGTAGTAAGTATCTTTCACCCGGGCACCCCTGTCTGCAATGGCTTTGTCAACGCGGATGGGATCTTGGAACCTTGGATGGGATCTCACGGTTTATACGACAACCGTCCCCCTTAGGAGGGCGATGTTGGTATGTGCCGGCTAGAATTCAAGGAAGAAAGATAGATCTGTTATTAGATACTGGCGCTAGTCGCTCTGTGTTGAACAATGGACTCTATCAGTCTCTTGGACTTGCACAGGAATGTCATGTTCCTGGAGCATCGGCAAAAGCTGCTAATGGCACTCACATGAGATGCTATGGTAGTGTGATTATTCCAGTCTCAATAGGTAATACTGAATTCGTATGGGGTCCCATACTCAGTGATATTGAAGAGAGTGGAATATTAGGCGTAGATTTTCTCACACTCTATGGAGGTTCTGTGGATCTACCAGATGGCACTCTCCGACTCAAATTTCCTGAGTTAATGGAAGTGGAATGTAGTTGTCGACGGATTTCTTCTTTGATTTCTGTTCGACAAGATGTGGGCATCCCACCTCAGCAGATGGTTAATGTCCTGATAGCTGGGGAAGGCGATTTACCACGTGGAGATGCACTCTTCGAGCCAGACCCGGAACTGTTTTCTCAAAAAGGAATACAGGCCTGGGATACCTTGATCGGAAGTGCCAGAGAAGGATCAATTCCTATAAGTAATCACACCTCCGGGTTGATTAAACTGAAGAAGGATGATACATTGGGCTGGGTAACCCTAGCTCATGTAGATGGCCTAGTGGACTCCAGTCCACAGGGAATCACACCTATTCCAGTTTCCGAAATAACCGGGGAAGATGAACAATCCGAACTGGGAAAATTGGACTTTACAGGAAATGATTATGAAGAAGTACGAGTTAGTGCTATCGATACAGGAACGGGATACCTTCCAGTTCCGAGTCCGTTGCACGAAACTCTGGAAACCTTAGTTCAGACGACAGACGCACTAAACAGTGGGGAACGACATGAACTAAGAATTCTTCTGAAGAAAATGGATTCAATCTTTGCTCGACCCGGAGATCCTTTGGGAAGAACGGATCGAGTAGAACACACGATTGATACAGAAGGTCATCAACCTTTCCGCCTTCCTTATCGACGGCTACCTCCGGTAAAACGGGAAGCTTTAGAAGAGGAAGTAGGGAAAATGATGGACCAGAAAGTAGTCATCCCCAGTGCAAGTCCTTGGGCTAGCCCGGTGGTAATGGTTACTAAAAAGGATGGTACTTGCCGATTCTGTATTGATT
Source organism: Alentia gelatinosa (assembly GCA_950022655.1). Lineage (NCBI taxonomy): Eukaryota > Metazoa > Annelida > Polychaeta > Phyllodocida > Polynoidae > Alentia > Alentia gelatinosa. Next base: position 468,563 of record OX465587.1, read on the forward strand.
ACAGAAAATTGAATGGTATCACCGGGAGAATGCCTATCCAATACCCCGGATCGATGAGAGCCTCGACTCTCTAGGAGGGAACCAGTGGTTTTGTACTCTGGATCTCCAGTCTGGATATTGGCAGGTAAAGATGAACAGTGGCGATCAGTCGAAAACGGCGTTCACCACTCATCAAGGGCTTTACGAGTTTACAGTAATGCCTCTGTAACGCTCCTGCGACTTTCGAATCCATGATGGATCAGATGTTGCGGGGTCTACAGTGGAAAAAGTGCTTGGTTTATCTGGATGACATAATCATCTTCGGAAAGAATTATGTCGAATGTCTAGAAAACCTAAGGGAGGTATTTGAGCGGATTCAATCTTATGGGTTGAGGCTCAAACCTCAAAAATGCAAACTGTTTCGCAGATCTGTGGAATACTTGGGACGGATAGTTTCCAGATGGAATCCGGGCAGATCCTTCCAAGTTGGAGGTAGTGGCTAATTGGCCACGCCCCCAGAATATAAAAGACATAAGGTCTTTCCTAGGATTTTGTTCGTATTACCGCGACTTTATCCCAGGTTTTTCTGAAATTGCACACCCCATGCAACAGTATGTAGTACTAGATAAGCCAGGGAAGCAAAAAGAGATCCAATGGACTCCGGAAGCTGAACACGCTTTTCTGGGACTAAAAAGAAAGTTTATGGAGACCCCCGTGTTGAAATACCCTCTACCCCAGGGTCGGTTCATTCTTGACACTGACGCTAGTAACGAGAGTATTGGAGCGGCGCTGTCTCAGATACAGGAAGGTGTGGAGGTTCCAATAGCTTTTGCCAGCAACAGCTTGAGTAAAAGCCAGCGGAACTACTGTACTACTAAGAGGGAACTCTTAGCAGTTGTGGTGTATGTAAGAAAATATCGACACTTCAAGCAAAAAAAAGCAAATTAGCTGAGGACTGGGCTACGGCCCGCAGGGATAGAAACATAGTCAAAACAAATATTAGAAGAGCTAAGGCAGCTTACATTCAAGACAATATGGACAATGAACCTAAAAAATTTTGGGATAAATTGGGTGAAATCCTACCAAACAACAAAAATAATTCACCAATCAATCTAAAAGACCAAACTACGAATATCGAAGTCCCCACTGAGCAACTACCCAATTTTGTAAACGATTTTTTTGCTGATGTTGGACCTTCGCTAGCACGAAATTTTAATGAGGAATGGGATTTCTTTGGTGAATTACCAAATACTGACGATATGGAATTTCCCCTTACAAATGTGGAGGAAGTTACCAAGCTTATTGATGAAATTAATATCAATAAATCATCTTCGCTTCCAAATATATCCGCTAGAGTACTAAAAGACTGCTTTACTGCTATCCCTGAACAAGTCACCCACATTTTTAACTGTTCTTTATCCACTGGAATCTTCCCACTAAAATGGAAAAAAGCCCAAATCATACCACTAAAAAAAAATGGCAATCAGTTTAATGTATCTAATCTGCGACCTATTTCCCTCCTACCCCTTCCTGGCAAACTCCTGGAAAAAATTGTACATCACCAAATATCCAACTTTCTTGAGCTCCATAATATCTTAGACATCAACCAAGGTGGATTCCGTAAGGGTCACTCAACAATTTCCACAGTTGCATCTTTTACAGACAATATTTTCTCCGGCTTCAATAACAAAGAATTAACACTAGCAACCTTCATAGACCTATCCAAAGCCTTTGACACTGTATCTCACTCTATCCTACTTAAAAAATGTAAAACCTATAAACTCCATCCTAATATCATTACATGGTTAGAAGACTATTTATCACATAGAACTCATACCACAAGAGTCAATGGTATATTGTCTGGACCAAGGGGTGTTATCTGCGGGGTGCCCCAGGGCTCGATCCTGGGGCCCCTCCTGTTCTTAATTTATGTCAATGACCTACATAACGTTTTAGAACATGCCAAGACAAACTTATATGCTGATGATACTGTCATCTACTATACATCTAACAATATCCTAACAGCATCAAATTTTGTCCAAGCAGACCTCAATAACTTTTGTATATGGGCTAGAAAGAACCAACTTACTATTAAACAAAAAAAACCAAATCAATGATCTTTGGAACACGAAATACCCTAAGAAAAATCTTAATCCCCAACCAACTAATATTGAATAACGAAAGGATAAAATATGTATCGAATTTTGACTACTTAGGGATCAAATTGGACCCAAAACTAACTTACGAGATGCACAAAAAAGAAATGACCAGAAAACTTAGTCACAAAATTTTTATCTTTGCCAAGATACGCAGATACCTATCCAAATCTCAAGCTGAACTCTCCGAATTCGGGTTAACAAACTGTCAGATCGAGCACCGGGCTGGAAAGTCTCACATTAATGCGGATTGTCTCTCGAGGAGACCAGTGCGGAAATGTGGACAACCAGATTGCCGGGATTGTAGTGAGCATAGAGCAGTGAAAGCTACTCTACGCTCCCAGAAAGTGAAGCCGCCACAAAACTATCAGTGGACACTAGAACAGATTAAGGAAAGTCAACAGGCTGACCCAGATCTGTTCCGGTTAACTAAACTGATAGCTAATGGGCTCCATAGACCTACAGGACCCGAGATCTCGCCTAAAAACCGAGAATTTCGGAATCTATGTGGTCAATGGAAAGAGCTAGAGGTCCGAGATGGAGTATCATATCGATGGAGAACCACGTTGCAACCACTTAAACGTGCTCTACAACTAGTGGTTCCTCAAGAATTACGATCCGGACTAATGACTCTATGTCACGAACATAGGAGTGCAGCTCATCAAGGACGGAAAAGGACAGTAGCCAGAATAAGGCGTCGTTACTACTGGCCTGGAATGGGTGCAGATATTCGAAGGTGGATATCTGGATGTTCCATCTGTAGCAAAGTCAAACCCGGGGTAGGACTCGGAAAGATGCCGCTACAACAGGAACTGTTTGGTGTCAGGTTTGCCAGAATCGCTCTAGATATCATATCTGGTATCGACGAGTTAGAGGAAGGAAATACCTGTATGATGGTGGTGATGGATTATTACACAAAATATGTGCAGATCTATCCCATGAAGAATCACAAAGCTGCCACGTGTGCGGAAGCTTTAGTGAAAAACTGGATGTTGCCTTTTGGAACTCCGAGCGTACTACATTCCGACCAGGGAAGGGAATTTGAATCCCAGATCTGGAAAGAAATGTGTAGGATACTCGAGATCAAAAAGACACATACAAATCCAAATACTGCCACAATCAGATGGTATGGTAGAGAGATTCAACCGGACATTGATCCAGTGTCTTCGGACCCTGGTAGATGAAAATCGGAAGAATTGGGATGAATTGGCACCATTTATAGCTCATGCATACAATGGGACCATTCATTCAAGCACGGGGTGTTCACCTAATCACATAGTCTATGGGGTTCCTGGAATGTCTACGGATGATCCTTGTCCCATAGGATTTGTCGAAAAGCTCAGAGAACATTTTGTAGAAGGATATTAGCTCGCAAGACGGAATCTGACAAAAGCTGCTGAGTGGCAAAAGACTGGCCATGACGTCAATCTTAAACCACGTAAGTTCCGAGTAGGAGACCGGGTTGTACGATACCACACTCCGTTTGTAAATGTAAAACTCGCTCCTAACTGGGACGGACCATTCAGAATTGTTCAACTATTGTCAGAAATGACAGTAGTGATAGAAGATGAATGGTCAAGATGGCGTTATAATTCCCATGTAGCTCGTTTACGACTATGGGAAGGAAAGCACGAAAGTTCCGACTTTGAAGTTTCACACCCTGCTACAAAGCGGGATGTGTCACTGAACACGGGTCCTACTGGGGAACCAGAGAGGTCCCGGGTTCAAAGAGCCGGGAAGCCGGGTGTCAAACCCCCGTCAACACGGGGGAGGCAGACCCCGATGGGGAAGTCCCGGTCAAAGGTTACCGGGGTTCCGAGTGGGTGCTCGTCAACACGACGAAAACCGGGACGTCCGCGGAAGGTGATTCCTACTTACGCTAACCTAAAAAGGGAAGTGTGGGTAGATGAAAAACCTGACATGGAAAAGTCTAAATTTACTACAAATCGAGCTGTGTATAATAAACATGGTTCGAGATGTAGAATGGAGTCTAAAATAGACTCAAAACCCCGCCGCAGCTCTCGACTAAAATCGAAGGCTGTGGTTAGCTACAAAGAGTAGTAGTGCCGGGGTTGTCGAAAACACAACGAGAAGCAATGGTACGAAATGTAGATCGTTGGTAGTCAGTGGCGTGTCAATTATACATGAATGTTGATCAAACAGTTACCTTAAAATCAGTCGATGTGTGCCGCAGCCCAGATGTTGCTCTAAGGGACCCCGTCGAGGACCCTCTAGAGGCTGCAGAATTGCCGAACGCTCTGTAAGGTCTGATCCATTTATATGAAAATTGTACATAGTCTCCCATACTATCGACGAGATACACAACGGCGATAAGAAAATCCACGCGGTGGAGAACTCGGGGTGGAGCTCTAAAAGGGGTTTTCCCCGGGTTTCGGAACCTGTGCTGGGTGATTGAAGGCGTGAATGAATCAAGTCGAGCGTAACACTGACCTTTGGTTTCTTCACGCATGCAGTGTTGAGACGCTCAAGATGAGCCAGTCTCGACACGGTTGATTGGTTCGCGACTGCGAATCTAGGTCAACTAGGAGTATATAAGACCCTGTTTTTTCAGTAGTCTTCACTCTGTGATCGGAGGGGTGCCTACCACCACGGGAGTTGGGCGGTAGCAGCATGGCTGACCGTGCCCCGTCTACGGAGGGTGAGCGCGAGCTCCCCTCACCCCTGCCCGGATCCTCAGCCTTGGCTGAGCGGGGGGCAGATCTGGACGATGATGCTTTGCTCATCGGGTCAGATGATGGTGATTTTGACCTGGAAGGGGACGAGTCTGAGGACTCTGTTCTTCTTGGGGTAACCCGAGATGAACGACCCGGAAAGGGAAAGAATCACACCGGGAAGAAGTCCGAGGCGGCCCCGGCCACTAAGGGTTCTTCCGGTGCCCGTCCGAAGACGAGCTCGGTGAAAACTGAGGCCTCTGATTGGGATGTGGTGATGATCGAAGGTTCCGAATCGGAGCGTGATACGCCGAGGCGAGGCCGAGCCCGCCCGCGTCGTCGCTCTCCGAGGAAGTTCTTTGAAGAAATGGACTCCAGGCATGAGGTTTCTACTCAGAGCCTGGAACAGATGTTGGCTGGGATCCCAGATCCCAAAACGCGTGCCATAGTACAGTCAATGTACCAAAATTGGACTCCACCGGGAGTGGAGCTGGCGGAAGCCGGGACCTTTTTGGCCCCGGGTCCGGTAGCAAAACCTGGAAGGACCGAGGCTGGTACAGAGACAGCTATGGAGACTGATTCGTCAGTTGGGGGCGACTCTGTAACGGGGTCGTCCAGCAAAGGTGATAAACCGGTGTCACAACCGGCTAAACCCGCGCCGGGGAAGTCTGTTAGCAACACTGAGGTGTCAAAACCTCAGGATGCTAATAAGACTGAGCCGCAGCTGTCGAAGCAGAACCGGAAGCGACTCCGTCGTGCAGCCCGGAAACGGGCTGAAGCGGAGTTGGCGAAGAGTGAAGGTCAGCTAGAATCGCGTGACTCGGGGAAAGGGAAACCTCAACCCGGGAAGCACGAGGAGTCGAAGGGGGCTCAGTCGAAAGGCTCGGACAAAACCGCAGCGCAAGCAGGACCTGATACGGCTAACGCTACACCGAGCACCTCAACAGGTGCCACGGGTGGCGAAGATGTCAAGTGTTGGGGAACGGAGATGGACAGGGCTAAACCCCTGGCCAAATCTAACCCCGACAATGATGACGGTGATTTCCAACCTGGCGTAAAGCGGGCTGGGAAGAGAACGGTAGCTAGACAGATACCTGCCTCTTTGCTGGGCAAGACTTATACTTGCCTAGAAGATCTCCGTCATGGGAACCGGCAATACATCCCAGATGGTGTCGGTTTAGATGGAACCTCTGACGATGAGGAATGGTTGGTTGATGAGGGTTCTCCCAACACCTGGTACATCGACCGGGTGAAAGGAGTGTCCCGAGTCAGTCGACTGAAGTACGAGGATCAGGTCAAAGACCGGATCGCGTACGCATGGCACAAGTTTGGTAACGGCAATCATTGTGTCTTTCTGAGTTGCCATGGAAGGGACAAGAAATTGTCACCGACCTACGCGACTGAAGGTCGTTACGCTAGGCACCTCGTCGAGGTACACTTAGCTGAGCGACCGTGGCTACAGTGTCTTGGTAAGAAGGGTGGTTCTTGCCAGGCCGGGTGTGCCAGTTCGAGGCAATCGTGTCTAGTCCGACACATTGCCCGGGAACACCGGACTGCTGGTGCTGCTGCTCGGGAACGGGTCATGAATCTGTGGCAGAGATTCATTGACTTAGGTTCCGATGCTCAGAAAGGCAAACCGGAACCCGAGACTTGTGTGACAGACGGTCGATTGTTTAAGATCGGATGGAAGAAGAATCCTGGCTGGTTCGGGAGTCTGATGCTATCCGCTTCAAAACATCGACAGATGTCAAAGGAGTCGAGGAAGAAACGGTCCCTTAGCCGGGAACCGTCTCAAAAATCCTCGAAGGCTAAACGACGGGTCAAGAAGTTGTCATCGTCCTCGTCCAGCGAGAGTGACACTTCTGAGCGATCCAGTCGGAAGCCCAAGAAGAAGTTGGCTCCTAGTAAGCACACCATCGCTGACGTGGTGGAAGCTGCTTACCAGGTTGCGGCAAGGTTGACTGAGGGATTGAAACTCTTCTCAGACAAGAGCGAAGGGAACATTCCAACGGCTTCTAAAGCCAGCGGACTTGCGGAAAAACCAGCTGGGACTCGTCCTAGCTCAAGTCTTTCGGGAGTTTCCCCGCTCAACAGAGGTGCTACCCAAGCACCCGGGAAAGTTGTGGATGAAGAGGCCTTTCCGGCACTCCCTCCACCAGCCAACCCGGTTGTTGAGGTAAAGAAGAAACCAACAACACAACCACCCGTTGCGTCGAAGGTGACTTCTTCTCCCTGTGCGATGTCGGTTGAATACGTCCAACGGGCGGATCAACTAGAGTCGCACATAGGTGGCACCTTGGAAGGCCGCGTCCGAAGGGACGCTCAGTCTCTCCATGAGGGCCTCGTTCAGGAGCTAGTTAACCTAGCCCGGTTCGAGGTGAGGGAAGCCACGAAGGGCCTGGCTAAACAGTACGCGTTGGACTTAGAGGACGCGCGTATTGCTAAAACCACGGCCCAATTGAGGTTTGCCCGGGCGGAAGCCCAGACTCATCGCCAAGATGAACGTTGTCTTCGGCACTTGGGTATGTCGCTCTATGACATCGGTGACGACCCGCAAGCCCTTGAGGAAGCGTGGTTGGCCCGACAAAGGAGCCGGGGAAGATTTCTTCAGTTCACCACGGAAGAATCAAACCCGACACGTCGGCAGCTCGCCGGCATGTTGGGATGGTCACCCGTGGAAGAAACTTCCCACCAGGACACTACATCCAGTCAGGCCCAGCCTATGGATGTCAGTGTGAACACTCCGCTGTCAGGACCAGGTCAGACCCAACAGGATCAGACTGAAGTCCTACAGTAGAGGATGCCTCCCGCCGTGACACGGGCTGAGAAATCAGCGAAGCCCTCCAAGGCTAAGCCGATAGATCAGCCCGGGGAACAAAGTGGGGCACTGGGGGTGAATGCCAACATCATCCCGTTGGAGTCTGGAATCTTTTTAGATACCAGACCGACCTCTCTGCAGCAGTTGATGTCTCAGTTGCAGCCTACGTCTGCGCTGAGTCCACTGCGACCAGAGAGGACCGCCCCGGCAACGTCGGTTCCACCGACGGCTAGCACACCAAGTCAGTCGGAACTTCTCGACCTCAGGATATCCTCTGAAGAGGATATCTAAGGGTTGACAACAACCGACTCGGCTGGTGCCTAGCAGGCCGGGAAGACGCCGTCTAAACTCGGAACCGGCAGAGCCAACAACTCTCCTGGATCCGAAGTCAGACGGGTAGGGGAAGTCCCCGGGAGGAAAATTTTTTTTCCGACCTGGCTACTTCCAGAATGTGGCCTCCTAGCCAGAATTCTGCACTTTCTCAGCGAACCGCAAGGATCGCTGGGAGGGGTAGAGGGAAAGTAAGGAGCGACCAATGATAAGCGATCCTGGGTTGGGGCTGGGGAAAGCCAGTAAAATAACTTCCCTAAGGCACAACCCTGGTTTCAGACGGCCGAAGGTTCTCTCGATGGTTAGGCCCGTGATAGGCCCCCATCACGAAAAACCTCCGGCCTGTGGTGTGGATCCTGTCCACACTAGTCCCTGGTACCGGGTAAGGAAGACTATGCCTTTCGGGTATAGGACTGACTTACCAGGTCTGTGTCGGAACTGAGTTCATCGACTCGATAATGAGATAGTAGACGTAATCCCTGTTCTGTTGGATTACGCCGGCTATTTCTACCTTGGGTCGGTGATCGTAAGTTCTGAATCCGGCTTAAAATTGGGGCCTTAATTGGTACTCGATTTGAGCCGAGGAAAAATATGCCAGTATAGCTGGAGCCAAATGAAAGAACACTGATACCACACACTCTTACCAGGTGGATGGAGAATTGTTTTGCCTTTTTGGCCGTTATTTCTGTATTCGGAAACTTTTCAACACAGAAGGTGTCTAGCGAGGCTGACCCTTCTCTACATATGGATGTCTTCCAAACTGAAGAACAGTGGGAAGCCCAGCACCCGCCGGTATCGGGCTGAATGTAGTAGGTCTGCTACGCCGGTGGGCCAGCTGGGCTCGATACTCCAAGATTAGAAAGAGAACGACACTTCACTCGCCGGGAGCCAACAAAGGACTTCAACAAGATCCGGAACAGCTGGAGGCAGAGTGCTCGACAGGCCGGGCTGACCACCTGTAGGTCCGCGACTGTCGAGTCTTCCCTGCCCGACGCTCAAGAAATACGCTCCCCGGCTCAAGATGGGTGAATATCAAATTTATTTAAGGTGCTAGCGAGGCTAGTCCTGCATTCTTCAAATGTCGTTTCTTCTTTCCTAAATGTCATATATTCCATATTTTTAATAATTTCTCCATCTTACAATTCCACCTTTTTTCACTTATACATTGGTATCAGTGAATTCTTGTGAACACCAGGAAGCTAGAGAGTAGACCAAGAACTGCTGGATTTACGTTGTAATTTTTAATTGGGTAGTCCCTTAGCAGCAAAATGGCTGCCTTGGTTCCCCCCTTAGTAAAAAACTGGGAGGGGTAATGTAGTGGGATGGGAATCCAGCAGTGTTCGTTTGTTTCACGGAAGGTGGCGCGATGTGCCGATCCTTACTGTGTAGTGATTCCGGACAACGCCGCACACGAGAGTGGCACGGGGGAGACCGGGATTACGTAACGCTTAGTATATATACTCAGCGTTCACAGTAGGTCGACAGGCTGTCCTCGCGCGTCTCTTCTACGGAACGGACCCTTGGGCCCTCACTTTGCAGGTGGGTTCTCGTAACCTTCCTGGTGGTTAGGCGAATCTTCCGGATTAGCCTATCCAGCGCTACCTAGCACCCATGTGCTAGGGTACTGTACTTGTGGGGAAGATCTTCCAGATCTTTCCTGTTTATTAAATGACGTTGTTGTGTTATGTGTGATTAGGTCTGTGCAAACTAGCCGAAAACCAAACCAACCTACGTTGAGTGCGTAGGGTGGGATCCTGCCTGGAACTAGCGTTCTGGATTGGGGTCATCCAACCTGCTAGACAGGCGGCGACCACCACACTAGTAATAACTTTCGGATTGAGCGTACTGTTGGTGAGATTGTCCAAGAGGCTGAATTACCTAGTTTTTTTAATAGATATTATTCGACTGTGGTAGCTGGTCCTATTTCCACTAAGAAGCTGGAGGATTTTGATCCTGATCAATATCGAAACGGGGAGATTGGTGTAGCACAAGTTGATTTAGAGAGGACTAGAGAGCTGATTAAAAAAATAAAGTGTAATAAATCTTCTGGCGTTAAAGACATAAAGACCACATTTTTATAAAATGGCATTTGAATTAAGGCTAGACGTTCTACGGGTAATTATTAACAATTCGTTAGAGGATGGTGTATTTCCTAGTGAATGGACAATGGGAGTTATCTCACCACTACCAAAAATCGCACATCCGGTATCCCCTGGAGATTTACGTCCAATCACCACATTGACTATAATGTCTAAACTTTTGGAGTATGAAATTCATCATCAACTGATTCCACAATTGTTGAGTCGTGGTTGCTTTTATGAAAATCAGTTTGGATTCTTGATGGGGAGGTCCATGGGCCAGGCTGTGTTTAAGTTTTTAACTACGTTGTTTACTGGTGCTAATGGACGCCCAGACATTCTGTGTCCCTTTGTGGACCTCTCCAAGGCTTTTGATTGTGTACCTCATGTGAAGCTCCTGAGATGTCTTGCTGATATTGGTTGTACAGCACAAGTTCTTCGGTTATTGAAATCATACTTTATTACACAATCTCATGTTACTAGGATAGGCGACAATATGTCAGAAGCAATTAAGGTAAAGACGGGAGTGCCGCAAGGATCCGTTTTGGGTCCCGTTCTCTTTGTCTTATACTTGAATAAGTGTGTTGCACCTTTCTATGAAAAACTTAAATTGGATTTTCAATATAAATTGTTTAAACTACGAAAGTTATGTTTTTTTATTGATACCCCCAATATCCATAGCCATTCTTAAAACCATGATGTTAACAAAGTTAGAGTACTGCAGTTTTGTCTGTGTTGCTCTCAACGAGGGTCAAAAACAGAAGTCACAAATATTGTTGAATAATGCCCTGCGAACCTGCTTTCGCTGTGGCCCTGTTAGGAGATTAGGTATAACAACCATGTTACAACCAGCAAATATCGAGACTCTTGAGTTGCGACATAATCACCAACTATTATCCTTTGTGCACTGGTGGGCCTCAAGTACAGATAACCTGGTGGTAGAGAGTATTAAAATCACTAGAAGTACAGAGAAGATTAAAATAAAGTAAAACCGACTGAATACGGAAATGTTTAGGCGTTCACCATTAAATGTTGGTAGGTTATTGTGGGATATACTCCCGGTTGATGTGCAGCGTATCGATAATAGAAGACAATTTAAATTGAGGATTAAGTAATGTTAGTAGTCAGTTCCCTGTTGACATAAATAATGTTGTTATAAATATCATGCAGATTGACCTTTATCGATGTCCTCAGGTGAATACGTTCCAGTTGGTACTGACAGTTGATGGGAATCAGACTTACGCATTGTTCAACTATGGCAACATAACATTCTCATGGGCTGGTCAGGATGGGGCATATGCAACAGTAAGTATAATCGCTATGTTCCTTTCTGGTCGTTCTGATAGTGTCAATCACATTCCATAGTATTATAATTACATGTCTCCAACTCCAGTTTTGACCTTTTATACCCCTGTGGTGGGTGGGCGGTCTGTCTGCAACATAATTACTCCAAAGCAATCAACAAGTTGTCAGGTGATCTAAACCAATCAAGGTGCAAGGTAAAGGTCACTCAGTCCAGTGGTCAAGCCATTCTCCCAGCATGGTTGTCACAACACTCTCCAAGCCTAGTAGTCTCTACACTGTCTCAGCCTAGCCATAGTAACTGTTACAAAGCACACACAGATACCTTCAAATCTTTAGTACAGTGAAGGCCAAGGAATATTAGACAGACTACCATTAATCTATTCAATATATCACTCAGAATAAAGATGCAGTAATTATATAGAACTGCATCGAGAATCGTATAAATAGACAATACTCCACGAGTTTGGATGTACCGGAATCGTCATCAAGGCGAAGCCGAGTGACGTTTATGGCACATCCAAACAAGTGGAATATTGTCTATTTTACGATTCGAGTGCGGTTCTGGATTTATCTCACCCCTTTCTATGATATTAGATAGCATCAGAATATCAGAATAGTTCGAATATACCTAGCAAATACATATGACGTCATCTCACATATAATACGCCACGGCCCTGGCGTAGTGTTATCACTTTACGGGGGTGATCGTTGAGTATTTTTTTCTAATGTTATTTCTATGGCTAAGCTTGTACCAGGGGTGAAATAATATGTGCTGCAAAATCATAGTAAGGTTTTGAAAAAGCCAATTTTTCAGACCATATGATCAGCTTTATGATAATGAATAGATTTTACATGAAAAACAATTTTGGGGTTTTTAAGAGTTTATGATTCATATCTAGACATGCTTAAAATGAAATTTAGAATTTTAATTTTCTGATCTCATATGCTTAGAGAGTTTTTTTCTTTTTATGTTGTGGCATATACTTACGTCCAACAGCACATGTCACGGATATTATTATGTACCTATGCACAAAGCCAGTGTAAATACACACTGCTGCAATGGGTATAGTAAGTATGAACAGAATGCACTGTACGCTGTGAAACGTTGTACTGGTTACTTTGGATACCAACAGATTGCACGCTTTGAGTGACAAATTGCACGCTTTGAGCCTAACCTGCACGCTTTGAGCTACAGATTGCATGCTTTGAAGAAATAACGCATTTTGATTGGTCAAGAAGCCGACAACAGAATTCTAGGCGCAAGATTCAAAAATGGCGGAACGCTTCACTTCGCGTGTTCCATGGCGTCGTACAGTAACCACGGAGCGAGTTAGTGTGAAAATACATCAAACATTGAGGTGGAATACGATAACGAACCACGTGATACACTTTAGATAGCTTAGATATGCGAGAAATATCAATTTCGATATGTTCACGGGCCGAGCAAGCGACTCGTCGATGTCAACAAATAGCGGAGACACTGCACCGCTCGAGTATAGCTGTCTGAAGGGACGATCGAGTGTAGCAGGGTGATCACTCGCTAATTTATGTGGCGCTATAATGTATTCGTGCCTGCGCGGTGATCACTTCCGGTTATCAACATCCGGCGTGTCTGTTAAAGTGCACATTGTGTTTGAGAGTTGTGCCAAGTCACTTCGACGTCAAATTACGGTCAGTTTTAGCGAATTAGGAGCGAATTAAGGTATATAATAATATGAAACCATAGTGATGGTGCCAATACGGGGTAGATTTACTCGTTGTTTCGGAGAAATTCGTTCTGAACTCGCCGTGCTCATACTCGTACTCGTTGTTTCGGAGAAATTTGTTCTGAACTCGCCGTGCCGGCTCATTCAGAACGAATTTCTCCGAAACAACTCATAAATCTACCCCCTATTGTCACCATAACTATGGTTTCACATAATATTTACAATTATATTAATCTGTGAGGAGAGGGGAAGAATACAGAGTATATACAGTTATACAAATGACAAGAATACCTATATGGGAGATGAGTGATCATTTTTATTCACCCCTAACTGATTAATATAAAGTAGTACATGAAAGGAATAATAACAATTGAATAATAATAGGAAAAAAATACAAATAGCTCCAGTGCAGAGTAAGGTGTGACATGTTCGATTCGACGTGGCGTAACTGAATGAGTTTTTTTTTTCCAACCACGGACGCTCTTGCAGGGTCTACTGGAACGATTAAATTACGAACATAAGGTAGTCTCCGTCTGTTTTGTCGGCCTTGGCTTTACAATTCTTTGCCTATAGTTAGCGAGGCGAAGAAAAAATACAAATAGCTCCAGTGCAGAGTAAGGTGTGACATGTTACTCTGACCCGTGTTGAGAGGTGACTGCCCTGTGAAGCGCCGGCAGTGACCCTCGAAGCACTCGAGGTGACCCCTGGTGTACAATGAGGGGGTGAGTGGTGAGGGATCCCTCTGGTGATTAATACCCAAAACAACCTTAGTTATTTTACTCCATATAAAACACATGGCGTGGGCGGCCATATTTTATCTGTATTGAAAGTATGTAAAACTGTATGTAAAACATTCGAAAGTGGATGCCATTTTGGCTAAGAGTAGGTCAAACATATGCAAAACATAAAAAGACAGTCAATAATAGGCCAATGTATGCATGACATGACCTAGATAATGCAAGAGTAGGTTAAAGAATGCACTAGTTTCCCTACTTAATAATCCGAAGAAGTCGGTGACCACTACATTACTAATGGTCTTTAGTTCATTATGGAATTATACATTTCAATTTTAGATCTGAATGAACTAAACTAATAAATGACTACAGTACAAACTACACCCACGACATCCCTTAGAGGTGTCATATGTTACAATGATCTGGACGATGTAGGTCAGCATGTAACAACATTTAGGCCTTCCATTTTATCTTATCGTACAAAGGTTATGGCTGTATGACTAAAGATTTTATGTAATGAGCCCTAGGGTCGTGCAACCTTTTATGTGATTGTACGATGATTGTACACAGTTTATGAAACGATGCCCAGAACTTTACAATATGACAAGGAGAAGCCATGCAGATATGAGATGGCCGCCTGCCCCCACAATGGGTGAAGTAAAGTTATGCGGGAATGCGCTGCTCCAGACTCTGGAGTATCGCCCTCATTTAGAGGAATTGGATCTTATAATACGTTACAGGAGCAAAAGTGAATACGGAGTTGGTAGTAAACACAATATGTAACAGTGATATGTGATTTTTCTCATACTTTAAACAGCTATTTCCTCAGTATTGCTACGTGAGTGTATAATAATTTCTTTAGACTTGCTGATTTATGCTTATTTTGTACTTTCATAGGTTAGGATAGAATCATCACCAAATGAAACCTTCTCCCACAGTTCATCAGAGACGCCTGGAGTTGTTGACATTGACACAGATGTGTGTAACACTGACCGGGCCGGGCAGTGTTTGTACAAAGTAGATACTGGTCCGGTGACAGCCAACCTGACACGCAGCACAGGTAAGTATACTCACCGCTCACCGAACCTGTCAGAGAACCGGCCTTACAGTTATACCGGGTCTTTATATAGGTGAGGTAAAAAACTGAAAAACCTCACATAGTCTCATTACAAATGAAGAATCCCTAACTGTGGGATGACCAGGGCCTTGTTTGATCACCCATACTTCCAGTAGATGACAGTAGTGTTGAACATTCAAGTGAGGGACGACACCGTAGGCGAGGATATGCTGTTTGTGTTTATTGCTCCATGTCATACCAAAGTAGAAAATTCCTCATGATCTTGTTCAACTGATCCGATTTGTTGGTGAGGACAAAAGACAGTGATAAGACTGAGGGCAGAGTTAACGTGTGAAATAACCTGCAACTCACTTTTTATCTCATCAAAAGTTCACTATACCTTTCACTAGTTGCATGTGTTGCAATGATTCTGTCATTATCATTTGTTTGAATCTGCCATCTTTGTTCTAACATTTCAGAGAATTGTACAGCTGGTGGGACTTGTGCCTCATCAAACCAGACTTCTGGAGATCTGTGTGAAACAAGTAAATGAGTTAATTATCTAAAAGAAACACATGAGATCATGAAAGAACTTAACTATTGATAGGTGCCATGTAAATTTGAAAATGCAGAGGCAACTAAATATTTTCATAACCATCGGATAAATAGGGAGACTTAGTGTGGTTAAATGGAATCAGTACTGTGTTGTTTCGTGTTGGAAATACAACCAATAGACACGAAAGAACTTAACTATTGCTGATCTAATTTTTGGTGTGAATGTGTGCTCTGCACTATTGAACATCATGTTCATATGTTCAGGGCTTTTTGAGGGTCTATGAGAAGTAAAGGATAGCAGCAAAATGTGTCATGCTGTGAACTCATCGGTGTCAGATATAATCAGCTGCTACACCTCACCATGTGTACATGGATATTGGTGAAGTAGGTGGAGGGGTGCCTCACTACACCTCACCATGTGTACATGGATATTGGTGGAGTAGGTGGAGGGGTGCCTCACTACACCATGTGTACATGGATATTGGTGGAGTAGGTGGAGGGGTGCCTCACTACACCTCACCATGTGTACATGGATAATGGTGGAGTAGGTGGAGGGGTGCCTCACTACACCTCACCATGTGTACATGGATAATGGTGGAGTAGGTGGAGGGGTGCCTCACTACACCTCACCATGTGTACATGGATATTGGTGGAGTAGGTGGAGGGGTGCCTCACTACACCTCACCATGTGTACATGGATAATGGTGGAGTAGGTGGAGGGGTGCCTCACTACACCTCACCATGTGTACATGGATAATGGTGGAGTAGGTGGAGGAGTGCCTCACTACACCATGTGTACATGGATAATGGTGGAGTAGGTGGAGGGGTGCCTCACTACACCTCACCATGTGTACATGGATATTGGTGGAGTAGGTGGAGGGGTGCCTCACTACACCTCACCATGTGTACATGGATATTGGTGGAGTAGGTGGAGGGGTGCCTCACTACACCTCACCATGTGTACATGGATAATGGTGGAGTAGGTGGAGGGGTGCCTCACTACACCTCACCATGTGTACATGGATATTGGTGAAGTAGGTGGAGGGCTGCCTCACTACACCTCACCATGTGTACATGGATATTGGTGGAGTAGGTGGAGGGGTGCCTCACTACACCTCACCATGTGTACATGGATAATGGTGGAGTAGGTGGAGGGGTGCCTCACTACACCTCACCATGTGTACATGGATAATGGTGGAGTAGGTGGAGGGCTGCCTCACTACACCATGTGTACATGGATATTGGTGAAGTAGGTGGAGGGCTGCCTCACTACACCTCACCATGTGTACATGGATATTGGTGGAGTAGGTGGAGGGGTGCCTCACTACACCTCACCATGTGTACATGGATAATGGTGGAGTAGGTGGAGGGGTGCCTCACTGCATCTTGTTCTGTCGGAAAGATATAAGTATGTAAATCTCCCAGAATCAGAAATAATAATGATAAATAGATGTCCTTTTATGATGCTTTTGTGTTCCATTTAAGAAAATTACTTTCCTAGTAAAGATTTTGGACAATGTCAGGATGTTTTTTGTCATGTATATGGTAAAATCACATACTGATCAGATATCGTGTTTATCATTGGATTTCAATCTCTGTGGAATAGGAAAATAACAACTGAACTTGTTGGCTGGCAGAAAGCCTACTTGGCCACCCTTGACTATGACAAGAATCTGCCACTCTGGAGCCTTGATCAACTTATTCTTTCCCATGTCGGTTTGATAAAAAACATTATTGCAAGTATGAGTCTGTTGATTGTCCTGTTATTTGTTATCATCAAATAATTATAATCCTTGAGATGGGAGATGTTGTGGACCCAATTTCTGGGACTAATGATTTACATTGATAGAGAGGACTAGCCTTGCACGGAGTGAGATCATATAGTGATCAGATATCGTATTTAAGGTTGCTTTATGCTACAAAGCCTCATTGGTTCAATATAATACAAGAATACTCCAGACTATTTTAAATATGCTACTCTTTACACTTTGGTATTTTTCAGAGCGTTGCTTTCATGATCTATTTATGTTAATTGTCTTTCTACAGGTACCGTCAGTACTGTGGTGACTTCTACTGATGCAGGTAAGTAGAACACCCAGGATGAATCATTGTGAATCGATATTGTTAGATTTATCAAGCTGCTTTATATTGAATATGTTGCTCTAGCATACTTCTGAATTTGATCCAAGATTTCTATGTATGGATTGGGCAGTTCTAGGGTATAAAAATAAATAAATGGGGGGTATGTATTCATTATAGGACCTCAATATATATGTAATAGCAAAATAAAGACTTGATACGTAAACTTGTTTGCAGTCAAACGGAGATCCCTACACGGTAAATATGATGAGAATTTAGAGGCATAATCCACTTACTCCTTGTCCTGTTAGTTTATGAAAAAAACATTATTGAAGTTGCTCCATACTTCATCATCTTGAAATTAGTCTATAGTATTTGTGAATAAGTGATAATTCTCTGCTTAACATAGGAGATGTTGTTTCTGAATTCTTGCAGGAGTAGAGTGATTACAAAATCAAGTATCTAAGCCTAACAATGCTAAATCACAAATAACAAAGTCTATGTGTGGGTTGTTGGAAGCTGAAACTCTGTTAGATATATAATTTACTATTCATGTGAAATATCACGGGAAGGAGGAGGAGGAGGCCAGCTGTACTTACTGTTGATTCTGTGGTCTAGTTTTATGGACAATTAAATGGGTGATACATTGAGTAAGAGAGGACCGCCCAGACCCAAGAAGTAAATGAATGATCAGTTACATGTTGTACCATTCCGATTGCAAGAAACTAAAATCTGGGATAGATCAATATAATACAGAAATAAATCCAACTACTGTAAAGGCTGTACTCTTTGCCATTTGGTAGTCAGAACATTCATGACTTCAATTATTCTGCTCAATAATTTTCCCACAGGTACTGTCAGCCCTGCACCAACGTCTACTGACACAGGTATGTGGCTAGCATTAGAGTATATTCTCGCTAATTATGGGAGATGGTCCTTTTAGCGAGGTTGTCTTATAATGAAGCATTTTGTAAACATGAAACAAAAGGGAAACCATTGTGACTGACTCAAAATACATGATCGGTTTTGTAAAATGGTCGTTAGGTGAGAATCTACTGTTATGTTGTTTGATTTATCCATGGCAGTGCACATTGAAGAGATGCCCATTGAAGAATATAAGATACAATTAAATACTCCTTGTATATTTAAGGTAGTAACATACTGCAATATCACATTGGGGCAGCACAATACAAGAATACTCCAGACTATTTTAAATATGCTACTCTTTACACTTTGGTATTTTTCAGAGCGTTGCTTTCATGATCTATTCATGTTAATTGTCTTTCTACAGGTACCGTCAGTACTGTGGTGACTTCTACTGATGCAGGTAAGTAGAACACCCAGGATGAATCATTGTGAATCGATATTGTTAGAATTATCAAGCTGCTTTATATTGAATATGTTGCTCTAGCATACTTCTGAATTTGATCCAAGATTTCTATGTATGGATTGGGCAGTTCTAGGGTATAAAAATAAATAAATGGGGGGTATGTATTCATTATAGGACCTCAATATATATGTAATAGCAAAATAAAGACTTGATACGTAAACTTGTTTGCAGTCAAACGGAGATCCCTACATGGTAAATATGATGAGAATTTAGAGGCATAATCCACTTACTCCTTGTCCTGTTAGTTTATGAAAAAAACATTATTGAAGTTGCTCCATACTTCATCATCTTGAAATTAGTCTATAGTATTTGTGAATAAGTGATAATTCTCTGCTTAACATAGGAGATGTTGTTTCTGAATTCTTGCAGGAGTAGAGTGATTACAAAATCAAGTATCTAAGCCTAACAATGCTAAATCACAAATAACAAAGTCTATGTGTGGGTTGTTGGAAGCTGAAACTCTGTTGGATATATAATTTACTATTCATGTGAAATATCACGGGAAGGAGGAGGAGGAGGCCAGCTGTACTTACTGTTGATTCTGTGGTCTAGTTTTATGGACAATTAAATGGGTGATACATTGAGTAAGAGAGGACCGCCCAGACCCAAGAAGTAAATGAATGATCAGTTACATGTTGTACCATTCCGATTGCAAGAAACTAAAATCTGGGATGGATCAATATAATACAGAAATAAATCCAACTACTGTAAAGGCTGTACTCTTTGCCATTTGGTAGTCAGAACATTCATGACTTCAATTATTCTGCTCAATAATTTTCCCACAGGTACTGTCAGCCCTGCACCAACGTCTACTGACACAGGTATGTGGCTAGCATTAGAGTATATTCTCGCTAATTATGGGAGATGGTCCTTTTAGCGAGGTTGTCTTATAATGAAGCATTTTGTAAACATGAAACAAAAGGGAAACCATTGCGACTGACTCAAAATACATGATCGGTTTTGTAAAATGGTCGTTAGGTGAGAATCTACTGTTATGTTGTTTGATTTATCCATGGCAGTGCACATTGAAGAGATGCCCATTGAAGAATATAAGATACAATTAAATACTCCTTGTATATTTAAGGTAGTAACATACTGCAATATCACATTGGGGCAGCACAATACAAGAATACTCCAGACTATTTTAAATATGCTACTCTTTACACTTTGGTATTTTTCAGAGCGTTGCTTTCATGATCTATTCATGTTAATTGTCTTTCTACAGGTACCGTCAGTACTGTGGTGACTTCTACTGATGCAGGTAAGTAGAACACCCAGGATGAATCATTGTGAATCGATATTGTTAGATTTATCAAGCTGCTTTATATTGAATATGTTGCTCTAGCGTACTTCTGAATTTGATCCAAGATTTCTATGTATGGATTGGGCAGTTCTAGGGTATAAAAATAAATAAATGGGGGGTATGTATTCATTATAGGACCTCAATATATATGTAATAGCAAAATAAAGACTTGATACGTAAACTTGTTTGCAGTCAAACGGAGATCCCTACATGGTAAATATGATGAGAATTTAGAGGCATAATCCACTTACTCCTTGTCCTGTTAGTTTATGAAAAAAACATTATTGAAGTTGCTCCATACTTCATCATCTTGAAATTAGTCTATAGTATTTGTGAATAAGTGATAATTCTCTGCTTAACATAGGAGATGTTGTTTCTGAATTCTTGCAGGAGTAGAGTGATTACAAAATCAAGTATCTAAGCCTAACAATGCTAAATCACAAATAACAAAGTCTATGTGTGGGTTGTTGGAAGCTGAAACTCTGTTAGATATATAATTTACTATTCATGTGAAATATCACGGGAAGGAGGAGGAGGAGGCCAGCTGTACTTACTGTTGATTCTGTGGTCTAGTTTTATGGACAATTAAATGGGTGATACATTGAGAAAGAGAGGACCGCCCAGACCCAAGAAGTAAATGAATGATTAGTTACATGTTGTACCATTCCGATTGCAAGAAACTAAAATCTGGGATAGATCAATATAATACAGAAATAAATCCAACTACTGTAAAGGCTGTACTCTTTGCCATTTGGTAGTCAGAACATTCATGACTTCAATTATTCTGCTCAATAATTTTCCCACAGGTACTGTCAGCCCTGCACCAACGTCTACTGACACAGGTATGTGGCTAGCATTAGAGTATATTCTCGCTAATTATGGGAGATGGTCCTTTTAGCGAGGTTGTCTTATAATGAAGCATTTTGTAAACATGAAACAAAAGGGAAACCATTGTGACTGACTCAAAATACATGATCGGTTTTGTAAAATGGTCGTTAGGTGAGAATCTACTGTTATGTTGTTTGATTTATCCATGGCAGTGCACATTGAAGAGATGCCCATTGAAGAATATAAGATACAATTAAATACTCCTTGTATATTTAAGGTAGTAACATACTGCAATATCACATTGGGGCAGCACAATACAAGAATACTCCAGACTATTTTAAATATGCTACTCTTTACACTTTGGTATTTTTCAGAGCGTTGCTTTCATGATCTATTCATGTTAATTGTCTTTCTACAGGTACCGTCAGTACTGTGGTGACTTCTACTGATGCAGGTAAGTAGAACACCCAGGATGAATCATTGTGAATCGATATTGTTAGATTTATCAAGCTGCTTTATATTGAATATGTTGCTCTAGCGTACTTCTGAATTTGATCCAAGATTTCTATGTATGGATTGGGCAGTTCTAGGGTATAAAAATAAATAAATGGGGGGTATGTATTCATTATAGGACCTCAATATATATGTAATAGCAAAATAAAGACTTGATACGTAAACTTGTTTGCAGTCAAACGGAGATCCCTACACGGTAAATATGATGAGAATTTAGAGGCATAATCCACTTACTCCTTGTCCTGTTAGTTTATGAAAAAAACATTATTGAAGTTGCTCCATACTTCATCATCTTGAAATTAGTCTATAGTATTTGTGAATAAGTGATAATTCTCTGCTTAACATAGGAGATGTTGTTTCTGAATTCTTGCAGGAGTAGAGTGATTACAAAATCAAGTATCTAAGCCTAACAATGCTAAATCACAAATAACAAAGTCTATGTGTGGGTTGTTGGAAGCTGAAACTCTGTTAGATATATAATTTACTATTCATGTGAAATATCACGGGAAGGAGGAGGAGGAGGCCAGCTGTACTTACTGTTGATTCTGTGGTCTAGTTTTATGGACAATTAAATGGGTGATACATTGAGTAAGAGAGGACCGCCCAGACCCAAGAAGTAAATGAATGATCAGTTACATGTTGTACCATTCCGATTGCAAGAAACTAAAATCTGGGATAGATCAATATAATACAGAAATAAATCCAACTACTGTAAAGGCTGTACTCTTTGCCATTTGGTAGTCAGAACATTCATGACTTCAATTATTCTGCTCAATAATTTTCCCACAGGTACTGTCAGCCCTGCACCAACGTCTACTGACACAGGTATGTGGCTAGCATTAGAGTATATTCTCGCTAATTATGGGAGATGGTCCTTTTAGCGAGGTTGTCTTATAATGAAGCATTTTGTAAACATGAAACAAAAGGGAAACCATTGTGACTGACTCAAAATACATGATCGGTTTTGTAAAATGGTCGTTAGGTGAGAATCTACTGTTATGTTGTTTGATTTATCCATGGCAGTGCACATTGAAGAGATGCCCATTGAAGAATATAAGATACAATTAAATACTCCTTGTATATTTAAGGTAGTAACATACTGCAATATCACATTGGGGCAGCACAATACAAGAATACTCCAGACTATTTTAAATATGCTACTCTTTACACTTTGGTATTTTTCAGAGCGTTGCTTTCATGATCTATTCATGTTAATTGTCTTTCTACAGGTACCGTCAGTACTGTGGTGACTTCTACTGATGCAGGTAAGTAGAACACCCAGGATGAATCATTGTGAATCGATATTGTTAGATTTATCAAGCTGCTTTATATTGAATATGTTGCTCTAGCGTACTTTTGAATTTGATCCAAGATTTCTATGTATGGATTGGGCAGTTCTAGGGTATAAAAATAAATAAATGGGGGGTATGTATTCATTATAGGACCTCAATATATATGTAATAGCAAAATAAAGACTTGATACGTAAACTTGTTTGCAGTCAAACGGAGATCCCTACATGGTAAATATGATGAGAATTTAGAGGCATAATCCACTTACTCCTTGTCCTGTTAGTTTATGAAAAAAACATTATTGAAGTTGCTCCATACTTCATCATCTTGAAATTAGTCTATAGTATTTGTGAATAAGTGATAATTCTCTGCTTAACATAGGAGATGTTGTTTCTGAATTCTTGCAGGAGTAGAGTGATTACAAAATCAAGTATCTAAGCCTAACAATGCTAAATCACAAATAACAAAGTCTATGTGTGGGTTGTTGGAAGCTGAAACTCTGTTAGATATATAATTTACTATTCATGTGAAATATCACGGGAAGGAGGAGGAGGAGGCCAGCTGTACTTACTGTTGATTCTGTGGTCTAGTTTTATGGACAATTAAATGGGTGATACATTGAGTAAGAGAGGACCGCCCAGACCCAAGAAGTAAATGAATGATCAGTTACATGTTGTACCATTCCGATTGCAAGAAACTAAAATCTGGGATAGATCAATATAATACAGAAATAAATCCAACTACTGTAAAGGCTGTACTCTTTGCCATTTGGTAGTCAGAACATTCATGACTTCAATTATTCTGCTCAATAATTTTCCCACAGGTACTGTCAGCCCTGCACCAACGTCTACTGACACAGGTATGTGGCTAGCATTAGAGTATATTCTCGCTAATTATGGGAGATGGTCCTTTTAGCGAGGTTGTCTTATAATGAAGCATTTTGTAAACATGAAACAAAAGGGAAACCATTGTGACTGACTCAAAATACATGATCGGTTTTGTAAAATGGTCGTTAGGTGAGAATCTACTGTTATGTTGTTTGATTTATCCATGGCAGTGCACATTGAAGAGATGCCCATTGAAGAATATAAGATACAATTAAATACTCCTTGTATATTTAAGGTAGTAACATACTGCAATATCACATTGGGGCAGCACAATACAAGAATACTCCAGACTATTTTAAATATGCTACTCTTTACACTTTGGTATTTTTCAGAGCGTTGCTTTCATGATCTATTCATGTTAATTGTCTTTCTACAGGTACCGTCAGTACTGTGGTGACTTCTACTGATGCAGGTAAGTAGAACCCCCAGGATGAATCATTGTGAATCGATATTGTTAGATTTATCAAGCTGCTTTATATTGAATATGTTGCTCTAGCGTACTTCTGAATTTGATCCAAGATTTCTATGTATGGATTGGGCAGTTCTAGGGTATAAAAATAAATAAATGGGGGGTATGTATTCATTATAGGACCTCAATATATATGTAATAGCAAAATAAAGACTTGATACGTAAACTTGTTTGCAGTCAAACGGAGATCCCTACATGGTAAATATGATGAGAATTTAGAGGCATAATCCACTTACTCCTTGTCCTGTTAGTTTATGAAAAAAACATTATTGAAGTTGCTCCATACTTCATCATCTTGAAATTAGTCTATAGTATTTGTGAATAAGTGATAATTCTCTGCTTAACATAGGAGATGTTGTTTCTGAATTCTTGCAGGAGTAGAGTGATTACAAAATCAAGTATCTAAGCCTAACAATGCTAAATCACAAATAACAAAGTCTATGTGTGGGTTGTTGGAAGCTGAAACTCTGTTAGATATATAATTTACTATTCATGTGAAATATCACGGGAAGGAGGAGGAGGAGGCCAGCTGTACTTACTGTTGATTCTGTGGTCTAGTTTTATGGACAATTAAATGGGTGATACATTGAGTAAGAGAGGACCGCCCAGACCCAAGAAGTAAATGAATGATCAGTTACATGTTGTACCATTCCGATTGCAAGAAACTAAAATCTGGGATAGATCAATATAATACAGAAATAAATCCAACTACTGTAAAGGCTGTACTCTTTGCCATTTGGTAGTCAGAACATTCATGACTTCAATTATTCTGCTCAATAATTTTCCCACAGGTACTGTCAGCCCTGCACCAACGTCTACTGACACAGGTATGTGGCTAGCATTAGAGTATATTCTCGCTAATTGAAGAGATGCCCATTGAAGAATATAAGATACAATTAAATACTCCTTGTATATTTAAGGTAGTAACATACTGCAATATCACATTGGGGCAGCACAATACAAGAATACTCCAGACTATTTTAAATATGCTACTCTTTACACTTTGGTATTTTTCAGAGCGTTGCTTTCATGATCTATTCATGTTAATTGTCTTTCTACAGGTACCGTCAGTACTGTGGTGACTTCTACTGATGCAGGTAAGTAGAACACCCAGGATGAATCATTGTGAATCGATATTGTTAGATTTATCAAGCTGCTTTATATTGAATATGTTGCTCTAGCGTACTTCTGAATTTGATCCAAGATTTCTATTTATGGATTGGGCAGTTCTAGGGTATAAAAAATAAAAAATGGGGGGTATGTATTCATTATAGGACCTCAATATATATGTAATAGCAAAATAAAGACTTGATACGTAAACTTGTTTGCAGTCAAACGGAGATCCCTACATGGTAGATATGATGAGAATTTAGAGGCATAATCCACTTACTCCTTGTCCTGTTAGTTTATGAAAAAAACATTATTGAAGTTGCTCCATACTTCATCATCTTGAAATTAGTCTATAGTATTTGTGAATAAGTGATAATTCTCTGCTTAACATAGGAGATGTTGTTTTTGAATTCTTGCAGGAGTAGAGTGATTACAAAATCAAGTATCTAAGCCTAACAATGCTAAATCACAAATAACAAAGTCTATGTATGGGTTGTTGGAAGCTGAAACTCTGTTAGATATATAATTTACTATTCATGTGAAATATCACGGGAAGGAGGAGGAGGAGGCCAGCTGTACTTACTGTTGATTCTGTGGTCTAGTTTTATGGACAATTAAATGGGTGATACATTGAGTAAGAGAGGACCGCCCAGACCCAAGAAGTAAATGAATGATCAGTTACATGTTGTACCATTCCGATTGCAAGAAACTAAAATCTGGGATAGATCAATATAATACAGAAATAAATCCAACTACTGTAAAGGCTGTACTCTTTGCCATTTGGTAGTCAGAACATTCATGACTTCAATTATTCTGCTCAATAATTTTCCCACAGGTACTGTCAGCCCTGCACCAACGTCTACTGACACAGGTATGTGGCTAGCATTAGAGTATATTCTCGCTAATTATGGGAGATGGTCCTTTTAGCGAAGTTGTCTTATAATGAAGCATTTTTAAACATGAAACATAAGGGAAACCATTGTGACTGACTCAAAATACATGATCGGTTTTGTAAAATGGTCGTTAGGTGAGAATCTACTGTTATGTTGTTTGATTTATCCATGGCAGTGCACATTGAAGAGATGCCCATTGAAGAATATAAGATACAATTAAATACTCCTTGTATATGTAGCGGTTACCCTCTAGTCGCTGAAAGTGTGTTACCACTCTCCGCGAGTGCAGCCGACCAGAGGTTCCGAGACTAGTCGCTACCCTGTACCTTCCGT
Organism: Alentia gelatinosa; assembly: GCA_950022655.1. NCBI lineage: Eukaryota > Metazoa > Annelida > Polychaeta > Phyllodocida > Polynoidae > Alentia > Alentia gelatinosa. The sequence continues at coordinate 495,048 of OX465587.1, forward strand.
GCCAATACAGGTGGGTTCGGCTTTACCCACTGGAGAAGGGAGGGAGATCCGAGATCTACCAACTACCACTTAACCGCGAATAGAAAACCAGACTCCGGACAGTTTCAGTTTACCGTTCGTTTATTACTGGAAGTAATACACAATTCGTTGATGCTACGGGTCACCAACTAGCGCGGGAAGAGATACTGGTCTCTTCAACATTGAAAGGTGTTTCAACACAACCTAACCAACTCGTGAGGCTTCAGACGTTCACTCCGTAAAGAGGCACCGTGAGAAGTCCTATCAACCCGCTGTGGACTCGACCTTATATAGTGGCCGAGTTACGTAATGCGGGTGAACCCGCAGCATTTGCATACTGCGGGTCCGCCGGCCATACCGCACAGCAAGGATCGGCACTCGTGCCACCTAGTTCTAAAGTGAAACAACGCTGCTCGACTGCCCTGACCCCTACATTACCCCTCCAAGCTTTTACGAAGGGGGGACCGGCAACCATTGCGTTGCAAAGAGGACATCCCGAAAAAGTTTAATAACTAAGTCGAGCAGTTCTGAATACGTGTCTAACCATTCAAGAATCTTTTTACTGATACCGATGTATAATAAGGTTGAGATGGGAAAGTAAAATTTACACATTTTCAATGCTGAAAGAGGAAGACATAAGGGTAATACGGTATATAAAAACGGAGTAGCCTCGTTACCACCCTGGTAATAAATATAAACGTAACAATATCACCCGTCTCGCCGATGTTGTTGGCTTTTCCCTGGCTTCCTTGAGTATCGGGCGGAGAGGACTCACCTGCTCGGACCTACAAGGGGTCAGCCCTCACTAATGAGCACTCTGCCTCCCACTGTTCCGGAGTTGTAAGCCAGGGATAACGTAGTATTAGTGTCGAGCCTGGCAGACCCGTCAGCGTGGGGACCTACTCGATCCAGCCCCCTGCTTCCGGGCACCAGGCTTCCGACTGTCTTCCCAGCACAGCTCCAGCGTAGTTAGGGGGAGCAATTCCGCGAACCCCCCCCACCTTTTTGACTTCACATGGCCCGTCCCGCAGGTCATCATTGTGAAGAGAGTAACATGTGTATAAGGAGAAAGAAAAAGATAGCCAAGCACGTTTTCTTCTCCGTGTAGGAGTTCCCATCTCCGTAAAAAGTTGGTATCAGCGTCCTTATAGCGTGGCGCGCTATATCCATCTCTTGGATAGGAGTTGCAGGAACCACTGAAGGCCCCAACCCCTATCCACGCGGTGATTCACACTTCCCTCACTGGCAAAAGACCAAGCGAGTCCAGCGTGAATTACCCCACAGGGAACTGAAACCACTTGCCGAAGCCGGGTCTCAGCCCCATTTCTTACCTTCGCTTTCCGCGGTGTTAAACCGGAGTCTAACCCGTGAAAAGCACCACAGGCCGGAGTGTTTCGCAATGGGGCCCTACAACGGGGCTACCATCGAGAGACCCTTCAGCCTTCTGAAACTCAAGTTGTGCAGCGAAAATTCACCACGGGGGTGATTCTCCACGGCCCAACCCGAGGTCGCTTTTCTATTTTGATCCACCTGTACTACCCCTCCCAGCGACCACGGGGGCCGCTGATCACCACTTATATGGGGGACCAAACCAGTCACCCTCTCCACCTGAAACTGAATTCAGGCGTGGGTGATCCCCAGGTAAGAACTGCTTGAGTTAATATCTCAGGAGCCGGCGGACGGACAGGCACAGACAACTAGGGTTGAATATGTCGATCCATCCTCTGTGGCAGGAGTCGTCCTGCCTCTCTCCATCCCACAGTGATACCGGGGAACCTCCGGGGGTTCTCTAGATTCAGCGTAGGATGGACTGATGCTGCCTAGCTACAGGCCCTTCAGCCAGCTGGCCTCTCGCCGGAACAACCGGGTTGTTCATCGGCGGGGGCTTCAGCTGGAGGGGCAACTGTAGATGACGGGGTGGCGGGCCTCGTCGCGGCAGCCTGCTGACCAACATTTGGTGGTGGACTAAGCGGGTCTGTGACCCGGAACCTAGACATCACCGCATTCAGGGCAGCCGTGCTGATGTCGTCAGCGATGTCGGGAGAATCCCACATCACCGTTGAGGTGAACGGCAACGGGGGGAACATAGGTCCTAATTCTTCCAACTCCCGGCCAAACGGGACTTGCTGCTGCCGGGGAGGCACGCTAGCTGGTCTCGTTCTGACATGGGTCACTGGCGGCGGCTGCCTCAGAGAAACCTGTGGAGATTCCGAGGAACTTCCACCGGTGCTCTGAGACCGGTTGCATGGAGCAGTCTCCATGGCCGAAGCCTGGGACGACTGTCCGTCTAGGGCGTAATCCCTCTCGGGACCCCAATCTAACAATGCGCCTGCTTGCTGCATTGTCAGGGTTGGAGTCGACACAAAGTCGAGATATCGGCCCCTTCGACGCTGATGTAACAACCAGGCTGCTTCCGCACCTGCGATGTTAGACAGTTCAACGTCGAACATGCTCACCCCCATTACAGTGCGACACTTGTAGTCGTACTCCTGCAGGGCAAGCTCGGAACGCGCCAATCGCGCCTCAACCCCTGCTAGCTTTGCAGCCATGTTTTCCAATGGCACTTGCAAGAGGCTAGACATGCGCTGATGAGCGATGACGCACTCGTACTCCGCTACCCGCATCTGTGCTACCCTAAACTTGTTAGCATTGATAATCGACTGTTTATCAACGCGGTCCAAGTAGGTTTGCATATGATACGGGCGCCAATCTGTCTTAGCTATAGTAGCCAGTGTCAGATGTTGTTCGCCGGAGTACACATCAACCTGTTCCCCGTGTTTACCAGGCTTAGTCTCTTCCGCGGGCGGAGGTCTAGGCTGGCTCACTACCTTAGGGGCAGGGCGCAGTGGTGGGGGTAGAGAAGGGTACTCCTCTTCTCCACCACCTTCTGCGCCACTTTCCTCGCTAGGTTTGGGGACTTTTGCTTTCTTCGGGCGAGCACCAGCAGTGCTAGTCGACGCCGAAGCGTCAGACGAGACCGCTGTCTCTCCAGAACCCTTAGAGGATTTCTCCTCTTTAGGCGCACTCGACCCTTTCCGGCCAGGCTTTTCCTTCGCTGGGCCCGTCTTTGAGGAATTGAGAACATCCCCCAAAGTTACAGAGCCTGGTGTCTGGCTTCGCACTGACCGGCTCGACTTCGAGTTGTTGTCTGAGTCACTACTGGACTTAGACGAGCTCTTAGTCTTCTTTGCAGCAGGCTTGCGGTTCGTGGAGTCTACACTCCGGTCCCGTTTCGCGCTGCCACCACGCGCAGTGTCACGCAAGTGCTTCATCCGTTCCATATCCGGTGAGCTTATCCGCAGAGTCGTGCCGAAGCTACGATTCTGTTTCCAAGACACGGTATATTTCCCGTCAATAGCCTTGCGCTTAGGTTCGACACCCTTAGCCCGGGCTTCGGAAACTAACCCTACAAACTTATTAAAAAGCCGCATTGTCCTTTCCCTGCCCCGAACAGCACCGATCCCGTGTTCGTTCAACATGTGACGAATCATCCACGACCGGCGCGACGAACCCGAATCAGCTGAGCACCGTCCTGCATTACAACGGTACCAGGGGAACTCAGCTAAATGCATCTCTACGAGATGCCGCGCGTACAACCTTTTTGTGGCGTAGGCAGGTGATGTTTTCACATCCCCGCCCTGGCAACACAAAAAGACACAGTGCCCGCCGACAGTAAACTGTCGCAACGCAAAGTTCAACTTTTCCTTCTGGAGGATGTTGTACTTTTGGTTGGAGGCACTCTTGACTCCTTCCACACGGGTGATATACCACGTGTTTGCAGAGCCCTCGTCCTGAAGCCACTCTTCGTCATCAGACACGCCATCTTCTCCTACCGGTTCCGGTAGCCAATGGCGGTCTTTGACGCGGAGGTCTTCTAGACACTTCGCTTTGCGCCCAACCAGACAGCTCGGCAGCTTGCGGGCCACCTTACGCTTCTGAGCGCGCTTAGCACCGGGAATAAAATCACCGGTCTCACTGTCGGCGTCGGAACCATGGGCAAGACGCTTTGCATCGTCAAGATCCATGATCTTGCCCCAGTCTCCGACCCGACCACAATTGTCCACCACAGCGGATTCAGATTGTTCATCTGAATCTTGTGATGCACTCTCGTGCGGCTGTCCAGCTGACGTAGACGCGGGTTTCTCCGAGCCTGAAGACCCGGCCCCCTTCGTCTCCTTGCTGCCACCAGGTTTAGGATCCGAAGATCCCTTGCCTTTAGCAACAAGCTTGCCAGCACTGGATTTTCCAACTCCCTTACCCTTTCCTCCCTTGCGGGAGGAACTGGAGCTAGAGCGCTCATCGCGGGCCGCTTTGTCCGCTGCAGCTTTCGCTGCAGCGGCTTCCCTGGCCGCGCGAGTCTTGCGTCTACCCCTACGGGCAGTGGAGCTACTTACTGGCTTTTAAGCCGGTTTATCTTCCACGGAGACAGGTTCCGTCGACTTTTTAGCCGGCTTCGCCTTCTCCGTGGCACGCCCTTCAGCGGCCTTTGCTCCTTCCGAGGAAGTAGCCGGCTCCACTGACTCCATGGAAGCACCAGGGGTTTCGTCAACCTCCATAGTGCTCTCCGTAGTGGCGGGCGTATCTTGGCTAGTAGCCGGGGCCGGAGGTGCTACCACCAGGGCTTCAACCCTTGAGGGGGATACCACCGGTACAACATTCTCCGGGCCCTGACTAGCAACCCATCGATCCACTAACCCCTTCATAGCCAAAGCGCGTATGTCGGGATCAGGGATGTTCTGAAGTTCCCGGGTCCACCGGTCCCATGGACTGGCTGGAATACCCCCGGGAGCAGGAGGATCAGGTCTGCTGATTGGTCTCCCGCGGCCGCGACCAACGGGAGTCAACTTAGTTCGCTGAGCATCTCCTCTCTTCTCCGCTGCTTTCACCGGCGTAAACGTCGGTTTCGGCAAACGGGAAGCCTTGGGCTTAGCAGGAGTAGTTGAAACTGACTTCTGCCCGTACCCAGAGCTCTTCACATGGGAAAGGTCTAGTTTCCCACCTTTCACGGAAGCAACTCGGCCAGAGCTTTCAGCCGAAACTGATGTCTTAGGCGAACCGGGTCCTGCCTCTGCCACCGTAGTGGAAGGGTTGGACTCTCCGCGCTGTGCTGACTGGGTGTCGTCTGGACCGGAATCCAGAGCACCCGAGTCACCACTGTGACTACCCCCTAGGGAGTCGTCACTGCCCAGGCCGACAGACGCACTGTCTCCCGAGCTCGCAAGGCCCTCGGCCGGAGCCGAGTCCTGCGGGACCACCTCTTCCTCCGCGGGAAGGGTGGCCTCCTCTTTGCGTTGCTCAGCCAGGCTGAACGCAGCAATACACTCCAGGGGCGTCACTGGGACGCCACTTGGCCAGAGTGATCTGTTCTCCGAGAACAATGCCTTATATACAGGCTGTTGACCCCAATTAAAAGAGGTCATGTCCTCGACCAATGAGAGGTGTTGAGACGTTCATCATCCGAGCGACTCCACGCCCCCTCGACCGCGAACTGATCAAAGACGCCGTTACGTGTCATTTGATTCGTTCTTTCACACTCTCCCAGCGGGTACAGACACCGGCCACGCTTCACTGCGCCAAGCCGAATCAATGCGCGTGGGGGTTTCCAATTCCATCTGACCACCATTACTCATCTCAAGAAGGTATAAGTTGATGATCGAGAGATTAAAAACCATCAAATTAGAACGTTATGGCGAATAATGCAGCCTCTGGAGGGCCCTCTATGGGGAATCCCTTCGAGCAACGTCGGGACTGCTGCCATAAGTCCGTCTTTTATCGGGTTTCAACCGTCATCGCGTTCAATCAACCAACCCTAGGACTCGCAGGTTTGGCCAGCGTTTACTTCTCGTTGTGTTATTTTCGACAACAATTACGCACCACTACTCTTTGTAGCTGACCGCAGCTTTGCCGCGTATTCGGGCGCTGCGGCGGGTGGTTGAATTGTTTTCCAATTCTATTTTCATTTTTACTGATCTTCCATGTTTCGTATACATAGAACGATCAGTAGGGCCTTTGTAGTCCTCCGCTTCGGGCTTCAAATCCTCCCAGTCTTTCTCTCTCGAGTCAGACGGGGGTATCTTTACCTTACGCGGACGACCAGGCTTCCGCCGTGTTGGCGGAGGGCCCTTGCAACTCTTACCGGCTTTGACCCGGGACTTCCCTGCCCTGCGAGTTGGCTTCGCTGAAAGCGGTACCGGCTGGGGCGGGGACTCCGTGTTATCAGAGCCAGCTCTATTGCGCGTACAGTGCCATGTTCTCAATCGAGCAACATGCGACTTATAGCGCTTCCGTGTCCATTCATCTTCGATGACTACTGTCATTTCTGACAGCACTTCAACTATAACAAACGGACCATCCCAGTTTGGGGCGAGTTTTACATTCACTAACGGTGAGTGATATCGTATTACTCGGTCTCCAACCTGGAACTTTCTCGGCTTTAGTCGAACATCATGTCCCGACCTTTGCCACTCCGCGGCTTTCTCTAGGCCTCGCCTTGCTCGGTAATAAGCCTCCACAAAGCGTTCCCGAAGTTTTTCCACGAACCCTATAGGGCAGGGTATCTCAGCGGAGACTCCCGGCACCCCATAAACAATGTCTGCGGGCATCACAATCTCTTCTCCGAAGACAAGTAGATTAGGTGAACACCCCGTACTAGAATGAATAGTACCATTGTAAGCGTGTGCTATAAATGGTGCTAACTCATCCCAGTTACTGTGGCTTTCATTGACCATCGTGCGCAAGCACTGTATCAACGTTCGATTGAACCGCTCTACCATCCCATCTGATTGAGGACGATACGGGTTGGTGCGTGTTTTCTTGATCTCTAATATTCTACACATTTCCTGCCAAATTTGAGACTCAAATTCTCTTCCCTGGTCGGAGTGTAAAATACTCGGAGCTCCGAAACATAGCACCCAATTCTTCACAAGTGCTTCCGCGCAGGTAGCAGCTTTGTGATCTTTCATGGGATAGATCTGCACATATTTTGTGTAGTAATCCATCACCACCATCATGCAGGTATTGCCGTCATCGGACTCATCGATACCAGAAATGATATCGAGAGCAATGCGGGCAAACCGGACTCCAAATAGCTCTTGTTGTAAGGGCATCTTCCCTATGCCTTCGCCGGGCTTAACCCTACAACAGACCGCGCATTCTAGAATCCATCGCTCTATGTCGGCGTTCATTCCGGGCCAGTAGTAATGTCGCTTTATTTTAGCGGCAGTCCTCTTTTTTCCGAAATGTGCCGAACTTCTATGCTCATGACACAGAGTCAAAAGTCCAGGACGCAGTGCTATGGGTACAACCAACTGTAAATGTCTCCTTACTGGACACACTGTGGTTCTCATCCTATATAACACGTTATCCCTCACAGTCAACTCCGTCCATTGACTACAGAGTATTTGGAACTCCCGGTTCTGTATTGAGAGTTCCTTTCCTCGTGGTCTATGGAGGCCATTTTTTACCAGTTTAATCAACCGGGACATATTCGGATCACTCTGTTGAGCTTCTCGGGTCTGTTCCAGTGTCCACTGATAAAACGCGGGATCAGGATTACCCATCTGGTGCAACGCAGCCAAGATAGCATCATGTTCCCCACAGTCTACACAGTCGGGTCGCCCACACTTACGCAATGGTCTCCGGGAGAGACTATCCGCGTTAATGTGTGATTTACCGGGTCTGTGTTCTATCTGACAGTTCTTAAGTCCGAATTCGGATAAAGCTGCCAGCCATCTTCCGATCATTCCTTCGGCGTCTTTAAAGTTAAAGAGCCATTTAAACGAGGAATGATCCGTACGTAACGTGAAATCTCCACCTCCGAGGAAGTGTCGATATTTCCTTACGTATACTACTACAGCGAGAAGTTCTCTCTTTGTAGTACAGTAGTTCCGCTGTGCCTTATTCAAGCTATTACTTGCAAAAGCAATGGGAACTTCTACTCCGTTCTGTATCTGAGACAGTGCCGCTCCAATACTGTCATTGCTCGCGTCGGTATCAAGGATGAATCGACCCTGAGGCAATGGATAATGGAGGACCGGAGTCTCTTCAAACTTTCTCTTTAGTCCCGAGAACGCTTCCTCGGCCGCGGAATTCCATAGAATATCCTTCGACTTTCCGGCTTTGTCTTGGACTACATACTGTTGCAAAGCATGGGCAGTTTCGGAAAAACCCGGGATAAAGTCACGATAATATGAACAGAATCCGAGGAAAGATCTTACTTCTTTTATATTCCGGGGTCGAGGCCATTTGGCCACTACTTCCAACTTGGATGGGTCAGCGCAGATACCATCACCCGCAACTATCCTACCCAAGTACTCCACTGATCGTTTGAACAGTTTACATTTCTGAGGTTTGAGTTTCAAGCCGTAAGACTCTATACGTTCAAAGACCTCCGCTAGGTTATTCAGACATTGTTCCACGGTTTTCCCGAAAACAATTATGTCGTCTAAATAAACCAAACATTTCTTCCACTGCAAGCCTCTCAGCATCTGATCAATCATGGATTCAAACGTAGCCGGGGCATTGCAGAGGCCAAAGGGCATTACTGTAAATTCATACAGCCCTTCGTGGGTAGTGAAGGCAGTTTTCGGCTGATCCTCACTAGCCATCTTTACCTGCCAATATCCGGATTGGAGATCCAAGGTACAAAACCATTGGTTCCCCCCGAGAGAGTCGAGACTCTCATCGATCCGTGGTATTGGATAGGCGTTCTTTCGGGTGATACCGTTCAGTTTTCTGTAGTCAATACAGAACCGGCAAGTACCGTCCTTCTTAGTAACCATCACCACAGGGCTGGCCCAAGGGCTTTCGCTGGGTATGATCACATCTTGAGAAAGCATTTTCCGTAACTCCTCTTCCAAAGCTTCCCGCTTTATGGGCGGTAGTCTCCGGTAGGGTAGTCTAAATGGAATGTTTCCCTCTGTATCTATGTGGTGCTCTGCACGATCAGTTCTACCCAATTGGTCTCCTGGCTGCGTAAAGATCTTATTCCACCTTCCTAGCATAACTCTTAATTCCCGTTGCTCCGCGCTTGTTAGGGCATCTGCAGCAGTGATCAGAGTTTCTAGGGTCTCGTGCAGAACTGTAGACCCGGGATCTTTTTCCGAGTTTGTGTTCACGCACCCAATCCTCTCTTCTCTCGGGTCGTTGTCGATAGATGATATACCTAGAGGACGGACCTCCACTGTATCTACGGAGTTAGCCAATATTACTCGGCCAACAACGTCACCTTTCTTCAACACTATCCTCCCCGTAGTAGGATTACTCACGGGTATTGATCCGATCCGAGCTCCACCCATAAGGGTGTCCCAAGCCTGTAATCCTTTGTCTGGAAATAACATCGGATCAGGCTCAAACATAGCATCTGCCAACGGCAAGTCTCCTTCCCCAGCTATTAGCACATTTACCATCTGCTGAGGGGCGATGCTTACATCCTGCCTGACAGAGACCACTGAAGAAATCCGTCTACAGGAACATTCTACTTCCAGCTGTTCCGGGTGTTTAATCCGAAGCAGGCCTTGCTGAAGGTCCAGTGACACTCCATACAACGCTTGGAAGTCTATTCCAATTATTCCATTCTCTTCGATATCACTGAGTATGGGACTCCACACTAATTCAGTGTTACCTACTGAGATCGGGATAATCACTTTGCCGTAGCACTTCAACGGAGTACCATTAGCAGCCCTTGCACTTGCTTCCGAAACTTTACATTCCGGATCAAATTCAAAAGTCTTATATAAACTGTGGTTCAACACAGAGCGGCTTGCTCCCGTATCAACCAACAAATCTACTTTCAACCCCTGAATTCTCACAGGCACATACCATCGTCTCCCCCCTAGAGGAGAAGGCTGCTGAATAAACCGGGAAATACCATCGAGGGTCCCGAGGTCCCATCCACGCTGGCGTAACCATTGTAAGCAGGGATGTCTCGGAGATAGATAGCGAGAGCAAATTGTAGCAATCTGACTCGAAATCTCTTCCTCTCTGGTCCGAGTAAGATTCACTTTACTCGCTGGTTCTCCAGTTTGTGTACTCAGGCGTACAGTTGCAGGGGCTACTGTTTCGCCACTTACCGTAGCCCATTCTAGTTTACCGGATCCTCAGAAGGGGGAGGCAAAGCTAGAGGGCCGTCTGTGGTTTCTACAGCAGCCAGCTTCTGGGGACATTCCGGAGAAATGTGCCCAGTCTTTCCGCACTGCCAACAACGTCGCGTATCCAATTGGTTTTTCTCCAATTGCGATAACCTTTCGTTGATCTGCAGCAACAATTCCGTAACAGTAGGTGATTCCTTGGAATCTTTACCCACGGCCTGTTCTGTCACCTGAGGGTTCCCATTTCTGGGCCTCCCTGGATTCAACCGGCCACGGCCCCTACCGCGGAAACCACGGTGTCCGAGTACCATTGACCGCGCTGCGGAGAGTACATCCTCCATTTCGGGGTCGCTGGTTTCTTCGGTCGCCAACTCATCCTGTTCCCAGGATGGCGTTAGCATGGCAACCCGGGTTTTACTCGCAGGTTTTCCATACTGTCCAAACAGAGCACACCTTTGTTCATAGGCGTCCACTATTTTCAACACCTGTATGAGGGTCATACCAGACTCCCATTTCGAGACCACCTCTGTGCGGATGTCCTCGTCTCTGAGACCCTTCACAAACTGAGTTTGTAGATCCTCATGCAGTGCCGGTGAGTCCAGTCTAGTACCGGGGTAAACCTCCATCAGCAATTGCTGTAAGGCTAACCCGTAAGCACGGGCGGACTCGTCTTTACCCTGTATCCGACTTAGAAAAGTTGAACGAGGGTTCAGCGTTACTAGCTGCCCACAGTAATAGGACGCCACTTCTACAAGGGCATCCCATCCATGCGTAGTCGAACGCCGGTAGGCACGTAAAGCAGCCTCGCCGGGTCCATCTCGCAACGTTCTCATGAGGTACGGCAATGCATCCGTAGTACTCCATCCATTGCACTGGACATCCTCACAGAACCCGGCAAACCAGTGTTCCCACACCATTCCTTTACCAAAAGGCTTCGGAATAATGGCGTTACGTCTGGCCGTTTCTGCCGGTCTCACAATCGGGACATCCCTAGCCTGTGCTAGAGATCGATTGAACACCCGATCCGCGTTACTCTCCGCAAGTACAGGGTTAAGTCCTAATTCAGCTATCACGGAATTAGACAGTACTCCCCTATCACTAGCATGCGTAGAGTCTTTCAGAGAGTCCGTTGGGGAAGCGAAGTTCACCATCGGAGGTCTCCGATCTATTCGTGGCGGAGTAAACACACGAGGACCCGTTGCATTCCCTTGTGGGGAGTATACGTGATCCTTGGTCACACTCTGCCAACCTGGCGGTGGAGTCCTATACTTTAAAGCATAGTCTGCCTCTGCGCGCTGTGTGCGCGCCAATACCGCCTTTTCTTGATCCTCGGCCAAAGCAAGCTGTTCTTTCTGCACTCGCAGTGACTCAGCGGCTACCTTGGCCCGAGAATACACATCTTGCAACATCAACTTAGCAGTATCTTGCTCTTCGAGTAGACGCTGCTTCGCTTGACGTTGCTCGGCTTCATGATCGATCCGAGAATCGATCTTAGGCCGGGTTAGTGGGGTTTCCCCACGTTCAGGACCCTCTTCGGAATCGCCTATTCGGCTTACTCCTTCCAGGTCCTTTTCTTCCATGGAGTCCGCTCTAGGGGTCCCCATGTGGAGCACGGTTGAGCTTAGTTGCTCAGCCACGTTCCTCGCAGCCTTCTTCCGCGACTGGCTAGCAGCTGCCACTGGAGTACAGACATCTTGTGTCTTCTCCGGGCTGGCTACGCCTTCTGCGGCAGGGCTCTGCTCAGCGATCTTTGACCGGGTTTTTACACCCGGCTTCTCCGCCATCCTACCTCTCCAGTGATCTTCGGCTGTGCAAGCAGCCAAAGATCCTGGTCACGGCACCAATGTAGCGGTTACCCTCTAGTCGCTGAAAGTGTGTTACCACTCTCGGCGATCGTCAGCCGACCAGAGGTTCCGAGACTAGTCGCTACCCTGTACCTTCCGTGCCAATACAGGTGGGTTCGGCTTTACCCACTGGAGAAGGGAGGTAGATCCGAGATCTACCAACTACCACTTAACCGCGAATAGAAAACCAGACTCCGGACAGTTTCAGTTTACCGTTCGTTTATTACTGGAAGTAATACACAATTCGTTGATGCTACGGGGCACCAACTAGCACGGGAAGAGATACTGGTCTCTTCAACGTTGAAAGGTGTTTCAACACAACCTAACCAACTCGTGAGGCTTCAGACGTTCACTCCGTAAAGAGGCACCGTGAGAAGTCCTATCAACCCGCTGTGGACTCGACCTTATATAGCGGTGGAGTTACGTAATGCGGGTGAACCCGCAGCATTTGCATACTGCGGGTCCGCCGGCCATACCGCACAGCAAGGATCGGCACTTGCGCCACCTAGTTCTAAAGTGAAACAACGCTGCTCGACTGCCCTGACCCCTACATATATTTAAGGTAGTAACATACTGCAATATCACATTGGGGCAGCACAATACAAGAATACTCCAGACTATTTTAAATATGCTACTCTTTACACTTTGGTATTTTTCAGAGCGTTGCTTTCATGATCTATTCATGTTAATTGTCTTTCTACAGGTACCGTCAGTACTGTGGTGACTTCTACTGATGCAGGTAAGTAGAACACCCAGGATGAATCATTGTGAATCGATATTGTTAGATTTATCAAGCTGCTTTATATTGAATATGTTGCTCTAGCGTACTTCTGAATTTGATCCAAGATTTCTATGTATGGATTGGGCAGTTCTAGGGTATAAAAATAAATAAATGGGGGGTATGTATTCATTATAGGACCTCAATATATATGTAATAGCAAAATCAAGACTTGATACGTAAACTTGTTTGCAGTCAAACGGAGATCCCTACATGGTAAATATGATGAGAATTTAGAGGCATAATCCACTTACTCCTTGTCCTGTTAGTTTATGAAAAAAAACATTATTGAAGTTGCTCCATACTTCATCATCTTGAAATTAGTCTATAGTATTTGTGAATAAGTGATAATTCTCTGCTTAACATAGGAGATGTTGTTTCTGAATTCTTGCAGGAGTAGAGTGATTACAAAATCAAGTATCTAAGCCTAACAATGCTAAATCACAAATAACAAAGTCTATGTGTGGGTTGTTGGAAGCTGAAACTCTGTTAGATATATAATTTACTATTCATGTGAAATATCACGGGAAGGAGGAGGAGGAGGCCAGCTGTACTTACTGTTGATTCTGTGGTCTAGTTTTATGGACAATTAAATGGGTGATACATTGAGTAAGAGAGGACCGCCCAGACCCAAGAAGTAAATGAATGATCAGTTACATGTTGTACCATTCCGATTGCAAGAAACTAAAATCTGGGATAGATAAATATAATACAGAAATAAATCCAACTACTGTAAAGGCTGTACTCTTTGCCATTTGGTAGTCAGAACATTCATGACTTCAATTATTCTGCTCAATAATTTTCCCACAGGTACTGTCAGCCCTGCACCAACGTCTACTGACACAGGTATGTGGCTAGCATTAGAGTATATTCTCGCTAATTATGGGAGATGGTCCTTTTAGCGAGGTTGTCTTATAATGAAGCATTTTGTAAACATGAAACAAAAGGGAAACCATTGTGACTGACTCAAAATACATGATCGGTTTTGTAAAATGGTCGTTAGGTGAGAATCTACTGTTATGTTGTTTGATTTATCCATGGCAGTGCACATTGAAGAGATGCCCATTGAAGAATATAAGATACAATTAAATACTCCTTGTATATTTAAGGTAGTAACATACTGCAATATCACAGCACAATACAAGAATACTCCAGACTATTTTAAATATGCTACTCTTTACACTTTGGTATTTTTCAGAGCGTTGCTTTCATGATCTATTTATGTTAGTTGTCTTTCTACAGGTACCGTCAGTACTGTGGTGACTTCTACTGATGCAGGTAAGTAGAACACCCTATACAAATCGCTATGAATTAATACCGTCAGATTAATCCAGTTGCTTTATATTGAACATGTTGCTCTATGGTACTTTTGAATTCAATCTAGGAAAACTCATTTCTAAGTCTGAATTTCAAAAGTTCTAGGATATAGAAATGAATAAATAGAGGTCATGTGTCCATCATAGACTTTTAATATCTGTGAGGTGGGAATACACAGACACGGTATGTAAACTTGGTAGCAGACAGAAAGGGACGTCTCCATGGACGATTACAAATATGACAAGAAGTTGAAATTTTGGGAGTTTGATCCACTCAATCTTGTCAGGGTGGTTTTTGAAGTACACATTGCTGAAGGTACTTTCAATTAAAGGATCTTGAAGTTTGTTCATGGTATTTGTGAATAAGTTATAATTCTGTAATTAATAAAGGAGATGTGGGGTCTCCAAATTCTTGGCCTTATGACTTAAACTATCGAGAAGTACAATGATTCATACCAATTTCATATCAGAGATAAAAGAAATTTGCATAGGAGTAGAGTGACCAGAAAGTCAGGTGTCCAAACCTAATAAGTCTAAATGATCAACAACAAAAAATTATGTATTGGTAGTTGGAAGCTGAAACTCTGTTAGATATAGTTACTCTTGATGTGAAGTATCATGGGGAGGAGGAGGAGGAGGCCAACTGTACTAATTGTTGATTCTGTGGTCTAGTTTTAAATGGGTGATACATTGAGTAAGAGAGGGCTAGCCTAGCACCATAATGTAAATATATTATTACTTCAATTTTTCCTTTCAATTCTTTTCCTACAGGTACCATCAGCCCTACCCCAACGTCTACTGACACAGGTATGTAGCTAGGACTGCAGTACATGTGACTCTCATATGGACTATGATGCACCTCCTGATAAAAAATCAAAATCGCGTAGGAAGGTCACCTAATATTGGGGCAGTTGACCACGTTTCTGTGATTAGATGCTGATAAAAACCCATACAATGCGTGGTGGATTTGCATATCTCGCTGCCTCTGTTCTCCAATATTTGCTTTTTTTATCGGTGCCAAGCGGTGTCTAAATTTCTATCATAGTAGGTGGACGCCAGGCCTAAAATTGTCAATATGAGAGAAACCAGAATTCAAAATTTCAATGATTTATTCATCTTGAAGTCTGATAATAGCAGTGTCCTTCTTTTATTATTATTGAATGAGACGTAATTCCCAAATTGACACAGGAGACATCTCTGATTTCTGAATCTAATGCTGGACTATTCAGGAATTTTCCCAACAGCACTACCTCTTTGTCCAGATTTACACTTATCTAATTGAGAAATAAGGCTGTTCTTGTTAATTCAACTTTGTCCTATTGTAGTCAATTCCATAATAAGCATATTCCTGGTGGGTTACTTGGTAAAGCAGATTGTATTTGTTAATAAGATTTACCCATAGGTTATTTTGATTAAATACTTTTGCATGACCATCCACAGAGCTATGGCTACAACCCTCATACAAAAAATATCCAGAATATTATCAAATGTTGCGCTTTATAGGAGAAGTTATCTTGTTTGCATGGGTTAGTCAATGTTCCTGTTGTTCACTGAGAAAGTGGGTCAGCTTGAAACTGTTTAGGCAAATTCACTCTCGCCACCTGGTTGTAAAGTTTCTAGGCTATACCATAGCGGTTCTGCTCCTAACGGTCTATATACGTAGAATAGAGGTTTGAAGTCAACGCAAAGATGTTGTAGGTATCAGAATCCAGGTAAGACTGAATACTCTGGGTTTAATGCGGTTCTGTTTTATAGCAGTGGGACGCCTTTGTCTCCAGGTGGGGACGTTTATACGGGCGGTCGTGTTAGGCGCCAATTAGCGTCACCTTTGTAACAACGAGCGCGCCCGCATCTCCAGGAAGTTGGGTTCACAAACAACCGCCGGCCAAAGCCGGGTTCAAAGGGGGGATTATAACTACAGCAGGAAAGACCAATTAACCTGGCCAATGTCGGCCATCTTGGATTTGGGGGAAAGAATTCAGAATAGATTTAATATATATAATATAATTAATAATGCTGCTTTTTCAACGCAAAAATACCACAAAGTTAGAATTATCGACTGCAGATCTTTACATGGTGTTTCAACCCAACACCAACCTCCTCCTATCACCTTTAGATGTCACCACATTTCTGCCCCTCCTCTCTCCCTGCCATGCCATACCATTCCTACATTATTTTTACCCATCCCTCAGACATCCTTAATTCACAAAGACTTTTACTTATATCTCGCTAAACTTCGTAGTGGTCTCTATCTGCTGATTAACGTGTATTGAGTCCCCATCTATAGTCTATATGGAATCTTGTATGGCATCTCATAAGGTCATGATAATAAATATTGTTATTTCCCCAGTCAGTCATCTCTTCATTTCAGGTGTAGTCAGAGTTATGTTAAAACTTTTGTTTATTGTCCATTGTGTGAAGTTAAAGAATATCTTTATAATGGTAAGTGACACTGTCACCTGTGGAATATTACTACTGCTACCAATGGAAAATCTAACACAAGTTAGAACTGTTTGATTTTAATCGGTAAAAACTCTTTAAATGACATGTACAGCAAACTTTCACTTTAGTACACTGTGAGATGGAGACCTGTTGAAGATAATCAATGACACCATTCATGAAAATTACAAGAGATGTTTTTGACCTTAGATATTTCTTAACTTCAGGTACAACGCAACGGCTCCTCATTTTGAGCGGCATTACTGTCGTTGTGGTGATTGCTACCATCCTACCAATGGTAGTGGCCTGTGTCCTTGCCAGCCAGTTCCACGAGGGCCCTCTATATCAACAGCCAGGACATCCCAACATGATGAGAGGGAGAAGAATGAACCCGTGGCCTCACAGCAGACGAGATTTCCCATTACATTGGTAATATCCTGGGGCCTGTTTTTCAGTTGAGATCATGTCCACTTGAGATCCGCTGAGATCAAAAGTGTTTTTCAGTTGAGATCATTTGAGGTGATCTCAAGTTAAGACTAAGATAAGACCGTTTGGGGTGCTTTGGGTGTTTTTCAGTTGAGATGATCTCAGGGATCTCAAGTGAAAGGATCTCAACTTCAGTCTCAACTTGAGACCAGTTGATACTTGTCTCAACTTTTTTATCTGGTGCTAAAACTTATCAAAATTAAAAAATATTTAGAGCAAAGTGTATTGATAACCTGGCAAACGTATATTCCAAATTTCATAGTTTTATTGTGGTTATTATGACCATGAGAGACAATTGATAAGCAACATAAAAACGAGGCACTGCACCACTCAGTTAGTTTGTGCTGAACCTACTGTAATGCTCAAAGTCAGTTTCAACTTGAGATCAGTCTCAACCTGAGATCGGTCTCAACTTGAGATCGGTCTCAACTTGACATTGGTTCACAAAAGGTATTGCAAGGGACTTGACATAACAGTTTGGGGCGACAATAGGCAATTTAGAGGCTCTAGTTTACTTAAACCACAAGAAGATCACTATAGAACTTGAGATAGCTCTAAACTGAGGGCTAGGGATCTCAACTTGAGATCCTTGGAGTTGAGATCCCCTAAGATCGGCTGTGTAGACTTGAGACAACGTCTGAAAAACACTTTCCGCCATTGATCTCAAAGTTGGTCTCATGATTTTGGATTGATCTTAGCGGATCTCAAGTTGAGATCCTCTCGACTGAAAAACACCCCCCTGGAGTCAGGGGGCGATTCAAGGTCTGGGGACAGTGAGAAGGATGAGGTCAATGGGAGGAGAGTTTCTGGGAGGACAGTGACCAGGGTGGGAGAGTCATCACGTTAAATAAGTGTTGTCCATATCTTTTTTTTCCTTCTCCTGACCTGAATCACTCACAAGGACAGTGCCTGATGGAAGCTTCCCTGTGATTGGTTCTTCTTGTATCCGTCAGAGGCGCTGGTGGGGAGGCTGGGTTAGAATCAGTGGTAGTCGGAAAGTCCTGTGTTCAACCCCCCGGAAGGACATTTCAAGTGTCTATCCTTCTCTCTGTCCTTTATAAGGACAAACCATCTTTATTAGGTTTGGACCATCCTACGACAGAGCTAGGACTGTCATATGACAGTCACAGGAGAATCCTTCCAGATATGAAACGGCCGCCGCTGTCCTGCCACCAGAGATGTGTCATCATATGTTTCATGGCATAACCGAAAATAGAAATGTTGAAATGGGCAGCATTTTACAAAGACAAGGCTCT
Source organism: Alentia gelatinosa (assembly GCA_950022655.1). Classification (NCBI taxonomy): domain Eukaryota; kingdom Metazoa; phylum Annelida; class Polychaeta; order Phyllodocida; family Polynoidae; genus Alentia; species Alentia gelatinosa. Next base: position 513,273 of record OX465587.1, read on the forward strand.
CTGTAACAAGCTCCCTGAGATAATCAAGAACTAACATGACATTCACAAAATCCATGAGGAATCACATACAAAACTTGGGTAACCTAGAACAATCTACATTTGAATATAATCAGATGTAAGAAGAAATCTGATAAAATTAGACGAAACGTCACAATTCACTTTCCCCCCTACCTATCTCGACAAACCCACGATAAAAATTTTACAATCAATCAAATTGTCTGTTTTTTGTGGGTAACAAATACAAGCTTGATATGAATGAATAAAAAAAAAGCTAAATATGTGAAAAAATTGTGTGGTCCTGCCATTTTGGCAGGACCGATCACTGCTGACGTCTGGTGGACAGAACCAACACCAAATCACTCTCCACTCTCACCTCCCACTCTCAACCCACACACACAGTCCCCGCTCCCACTTCTCTTCAATCATTCAACCCTACCACACATATTTTATTTCACCCCTTTTTGGCGCACACCATCTCTTCACTCTACACCACAATACACAAGTCCGCAAAGTCCGGCAAAGGCCATTATCATGGCCCCTACAACAAGAGGATCGAGACGAAGGGAAGTGGTGAGAAATAGGGCCGATTCTTCTGACGATAGCTGCGTGGATACCGGCATGGAGGGAGACACCGAGAGCGACCATGAAGCGGCATCGTCTGGCCGATCCAGATACAGCCAGTACGAGACCGTGGATGAGGTGAGCAATTGCAGCTCCCGGTCGAGCGCACGTGTTGAGAAACTCGAGGGTGAGGTTCGAGGCCTGGGTAAAAAACTCGACCTTCTACTCCAGGCGAGTGTGGGACGAGGATGCGAGGAGCCTCCAGAGCGGCACCGCCATGACACCCGCACCGACCGGAGCGCGGGAAAAACCAGGCGGCCATTGGACCGGGACGAGGACATCCACGCGACCGCACGGATGCCACCCCCCAACCAAGGAGAGATTACGACTTCAACGGTTATTTGGAGGACAAGTTCGCACGCGAGTACATGCGGCCATTGCGCAGCGAAGGTAGAGTGGCATTGTCTTCATTGTCCGTCCACGCACCGCGCCGCCTTCGTGTTACGGTACGTGAAAGGGTACTGTGTGCATGGCTACGATTGGCCAGTCCCCTACGCGCAGGAGGGATATCGTGATTCGTTGTTCTATTTATAGCATCAGTTTGACAAGGGGGAATCTGAACGGTTGGTGTTTACATCGGGTGACTCGCGAGCGTAGAGGAGGAGGCAGAGGCAAACGGTCCGTGTAGGACTTATTTAGTAAAAGCTGAAAGAATATCGTGAATAAAATCATACAGGATGCAAATTACATTCATCCACGCCATCTGATCGTTTCCCGTACACGGGACCGTAAACTCAGTTTGGCGGGCCTCCCTCGCACCTCCCTCCGCCAACAGTTGTCCCCACCCGGGTGCAGCCGGACGACTCCCTCGGTGCTGTGCGCACACATCCCCCTGCCGTCCGATATCAAAACGCCCGTGTGTATCCCATCTTATTCACACCAAAACAGTTCTATTGAGAGTCTCTACATCAATATGAAAACATATTTATGATTTGACAGCTGCCACTGCCTGAAGTTTGTTTATATTGTAATAGCGCATGCGTGAGTCACTGATTACTGGCAAGCCAGATACTGAAGCTGGGACCAGCGAACCGCCATTATCGCGCTGCTTGCTGGGATCGACCAGTAGGAATTCCAACCTAAAATGGCAGCCTTTCACAGTCCCAGTTTGGGAGCATGAGCGCCCTGGCACCTAGCGACAACGGGACGTACTACAGTCTAAGCTCAGCAGTGGTGTGGTCCTGCCATTTTGGCAGGACCGATCACTGCTGACGTCTGATGGACAGAACCAACACCAAATCACTCTCCACTCTCACCTCCCACTCTCACCCCACACACACAGTCCCCGCTCCCACTTCTCTTCAATCATTCAACCCTACCACACATATTTTATTTCCCACCCACCCACAACCTTATTATCAATCATCCTACTTCATAGGCCGGTTATATCAATTTTATACATCAATTATCTATTGTTTTACTATGTATACCACTCTTATTATTACTTATTATTACTTCATAATATTTATATTATCTATTATCTCACAAACCATGTGTATCAAATACTCTTACTATACCTCTTACCAATACACATTTGTTTAACATTCTTATTATCACTACTTCATGTATTTATTTTATTTATCATTATTTTATTGTTATTTATCATAATAATAATATCAATAAATATTATTTACCCCAGCTGCCTCGTCATCTTCTCTGTTCCTAGCTCAGCAGTGAATCAATAATTGCTAACACCCCTTCTATTGCATATTCTCATTATGTATGTTTTCTGTACAAAGACTAGGTTCTTGAGTGTTCAGATACACTGCAAAGTTTAAGGAAAGGTTTAAGACTTTCAGAATAATGAACAAGGAACGATGATAAAAATCGCCTCTGATTGTCCTAGGCAGGGTACTGTTTAATAAAAGATCGTATCATACAACCACAATCAAATAGATACAAAATCAAGGTTAATAAATCCTTCATTCCAGGTTGACCATGAGTGGGGCGTAACAAATCTAACACTACTTGAATCAATAGTACAATGAGTATTGTTTATCCTGAATCTCCAATGATCATTAGATCTTATTGAAAGGAGAGTGAAAGGAGAGGGAGTGGAGAGTGAGAGGAGAGTGAGAGGAGAGTGAGGCGACAGTGAGAGGAGAGTGAGAACTAGGAGAGTGAGGAGTAGGAGAATAAGAGGAGAGTGAGAGGAGAGTGATAACTAGGAGAGTGAGGAGTAAGAGAGTGAGAGGAGACGAGAAGATGACGAGGCAGCTGGGATAGAGTAGGAGAGTGAGAGGAGAGTGAGAACTAGAAGAGTGAGGAGTAGGAGAATAAGAGGAGAGTGAGAGGAGAGAGAGAGGAGAGTGAGGAGTAGGAGAGTGAGGAGTAGGAGAGTGAGAGGAGAGTGAGAACTAGGAGAGTGAGGAGTAGGAGAATAAGAGGAGAGTGAGAGGAGAGAGAGAGGAGAGTGAGGAGTAGGAGAGTGAGGAGTAGGAGAGTGAGGAGTAGGAGAATAAGAGGAGAGTGAGAGGAGAGTGAGAGGAGAAAGGGGAGAGTGAGAGGAGAGTGAGGACTGGGAGAGTGAGGAGTAGGAGAATAAGAGGAGAGTGAGAGGAGAATGAGAGGAGAAAGGGGAGAGTGAGAGGAGACGAGAGGAGAAAGGGGAGAGTGAGAGGAGACGAGAGGAGAGTGAGGACTGGGAGAGTGAGGAGTAGGAGAGTGAGAAGAGAGTGAGAGGAGAAAGGGGAGAGTGAGAGGAGAGTGAGAGGAGACGAGAGGAGAGTGAGGACTGGGAGAGTGAGGAGTAGGAGAGTGAGAGGAGAGTGAGAGGAGAAAGGGGAGAGTGAGAGGAGAGTGAGAGGAGAAAGGGGAGAGTGAGAGGAGACGAGAGGAGAGTGAGGACTGGGAGAGTGAGGAGTAGGAGAGTGAGAGGAGAGTGAGAGGAGAAAGGGGAGAGTGAGAGGAGAGTGAGAGGAGACGAGAGGAGAGTGAGGACTGGGAGAGTGAGGAGTAGGAGAGTGAGAGGAGAGTGAGAGGAGAAAGGGGAGAGTGAGAGGAGACGAGAGGAGAGTGAGGAGTAGGAGAGTGAGGAGAGTGAGTGGAGAGACTAATGGCGGGCGTGTCACTCTCCGACCCGGGACCTATTCGTCAGGGAGCGGAATGGAGATCGGCGTCCGGCAATCACGACTCGGGGTGAGAGAGTCGCGGGCCTCACGATCAATCACTGCTCAATGCACGGGAAATGGGCGCCGAGTGGAGGTCGCATTCCGCCAGACAAACCCGTCTCCGAGACCAGAGCCCAGTGGCCGCGGCGTGTGGCGTATGAGCGGCGTGTTGGCGGCGTACGCCGTGTGGGCGGTGTGTGTATGACGTGTCGTAGAGCGGCGTACGCCATGTGGGCGGCGTGTTGGCGGCGTACGCCGTGTGGGCGGTGTGTGTATGACGTGTCGTAGAGCGGCGTACGCCGTGTGGGCGGTGTGTGTATGACGTGTCGTAGAGCGGCGTACGCCGTGTGGGCGGCGTGTTGGCGGCGTACGCCATGTGGGCGGCGTGTTGGCGGCGTACGCCGTGTGGGCGGTGTGTGTATGACGTGTAGAGCGGCGTACGCCGTGTGGGCGGTGTGTGAACGGCGTACGCCGTGTGGGCGGTGTGTGTATGACGTGTAGAGCGGCGTACGCCGTGTGGGCGGTGTGTGAACGGCGTACGCCGTGTGGGCGGTGTGTGTATGACGTGTAGAGCGGCGTACGCCGTGTGGGCGGTGTGTGAACGGCGTACGCCGTGTGGGCGGTGTGTGTATGACGTGTCGTAGAGCGGCGTGTGGCGTAAGACGTGTCGTAGAGCGGCGTACGCCACATCAAACTCAATAGCATTCAAACGAGTTGGAGAACAACAACTTTGACCAGTTGCTTTCTGTATTTATCTCAGCCTTGTACACACTAAAAGAATGGACAACACACAGGATATATAGACCATGGAGAACAGACTGCAATACTCGTAGGGGCATGGAAAACGAGTTCCCAACGTTAAAGCATATATAAAGCAATTAAGCTCTGTTAATTAATTCATAACACTAAGCCCCGCCCTATACATTACCTCACCCCCGGTATTTTTTCTCCATAGACTTTACATTGGAAACTCGTACTCAACGCCCGTGGAGTATGGTTGACAAATACTCAATGGGGGATGATATCACATATTTTAGCCAATTAGACATTGATAGGTTTGAGATAAAATCTGAACCGCACTCGATCCATAGCCACTGATAATATGCCATTCATTTTGGTTTGCTACATAAAATCACTCGGCTTTGCCTCGTGAGATGACTCCGCAACCAAAACTTATGGCATATTGTCAGTGGCTATGGATCTCGATGCAGTTCCTTATTATTACTTAGCATGCGTAAAGCAGGGCTACCAAGGGCATTCATTCACCAGGAATAGCGAGACACTGTTAGGCCCTGTGTGCAGGTACACTGGACAACTTTGAGGCAATAGTCGCCTATGACAGCTCTGCTCCAATGCTAAAGAATAGGAGCAGTGTCAGGGCATCGCTACCTGCGCTGAATGTCAGACTGGAGCTATAAAACCCACACCTAGAGAGCTGCACTCTCCCAGCAGAGATTTTGCGCCCTACTTCCTGTGGCCGCTTATATCTCTGCCCCAACCTGCCTGTTTGGGCTCAAATCTGGCCCATACTCCAGTTTTTTAAACATCCTAAATTCTGAGTGCCTTTGGGGGTATTTTGTGGTTTACATGTAAATAGATATGCACATACATGTATTTATATGGTAAATGATATACACTCATTTCTGTTATTTGTTATACCAAATAAGGCATAGTCTTAGGCATTACTTTCTTCATTGGAAGGCACCTCATGTGTTACAGGGTTTTGTTTGTCAACATAACACATTTGTTCACTTGAAGGGGCAGTCTAATCAACTGTAGATTCACATTATAAAGTGGTTTAAAGTTGAAAAAGAAACAACTGGATTGTCTCTGGAGCTCATTTAACAATTCCTATATTTCCCAACTCATAATATAGGAGTTGTATGAGTTTCGTAACTTTTGAAAGATGCCTTGTTTTGAATCCGAAATGTTGGCTGGTTCCCCCTGTCCTAAATAGATACCCTGAGAACCAGCGTATGACGTCACTGGGTTGAGGCAGAGATTAAGCCAGCGCTGGTGCCGCGAAATATCTGGGGGGAGAGTGAGAGAGCTGAGGGCAGTCAGACACGCCCAACACTCAGCAGTGCACAAACAGCCGCGATTACCAACTACGACAAGCATTACCAGCATTACAATGACCACAACAAGAAAATATGGTAAACAATACTATATATACCTAATATCTATGTATTTGTGTATATCTGTGTATCTGTGTATCTGTATTTACACAGCATAATCTCACTGTATTTTGCAATGAATTCGCAAAGCCAGGTGAGAGACAGTTAGCAGGGCAGTGAGGCATGACATGAGGGTCACGGTTGAACTCGTCCTGTGTAGGTGATTTGTAAACATGATAGCTCCCACCCTGTGGACTGACCACCATGCCCCTGAGAGTGGCTCCTATATATACACCCCCACACAGCGCAGACTGCGACATGGGGACGGGGTGAACGGTCAGTGACAGGTGCACAACACACATACCGCCCCCTCACACAGTGAGAGGGCGTAGGCAGAGGAGGTGTGAAGCGCAGCGCCCCCTATACAGACTTGGTTCATATATACGATCGCGGCTGCCTCACAGCGCCACTCTCAAACATGCCAGCAAGGGGGAAGGAGCTCTGAGAAGAGCCCACACCAAGACATGCAAAATGCAAATAGCTCTTGTGTCATGAATAACAGGCCGATTTTGAAAAACAGAACATTGTTAGAAACCTAAGACATGGGCCTATTTAGTGATATACATGTCATATACCTGTGCTATGGCTAAGGTTTCCTGTCATAGGTTGAACATTGGAATTTGTGAGAAAAAAGGCTGTATTCCACAACACAAAACAACCATAAAACGTGGAGCTCTATTGAGCTCTATTGTGGTTTTGAATAAATTAGATGCCACTCTATCAATATCTGAAAAGATTTTTGATAGAGCTCTAACAGTTTGTATGTAGTAGCTGTTACTATTTAGCCTATTTTCCCTACACTTTAGCATAGGAATCTGCATCAGCTGTCATTTGAGTCCTTGCCAAAACAATAGGGGGCGCTGCGCTTCACACCTCCTCTGGGGCATAGGTAAAGTATTCACCCCTGATCTCCATTCAGGGATGAACAGCTGTTCTATGTAAATAGGCGAGACACTTTGCAGTTTGGGAACCAGCGAGGAAGACTGAACAAAATGGCTGGACTTGAGAACCAGCCAAGCTCCACTGGAAAACTACCTCTAAATACACAGTTATAAAGCCAATGGTCGGGATGAATCGGGAACCCCCGTCGATGTCTTTCAGGCTTCATGTATCCATGCAAACGTTACCTTGACAGTCACCCGGTATAGAAAATAATCCTACAACTCAACTATCACAAAAAACTGCATTCAAATAACTTTTATCATTAAGATTATTTCCCTTATTTTAGCTTTTTAAGCCCGTGGGATAAAACTACCAGGGAGGAGATAAAGTGGCGTATAGCGGCGTATAGCGGGCGGCGTAGGGCGGGCGGCGTAGGGCGGGCGGCGTAGGGCGGGCGGTGTAGGGCGGGCGGTGTAGGGCGGACGGCGTACGGTGTAGGGCGGGCGGTGTTGGGCGGGCGGTGTAGGACGGGCGGTGTAGGGCGGGCGGTGTAGGGCGGGCGGTGTAGGGCGGGCGGTGTACAATGGGCGGTGTGCGGCGTACGGTGTAGGGCGGGCGGTGTAGGGCGGGCGGTGTAGGGTGTATGGTGTAGGCATTCTGAGCTGAACCTCATCTGAGATACACGGAGAGGGGAGGACGAGGTGTCCAGAATCAGACACCGTCACAGAATACACGGAGAGGGGAGGACGAGGTGTCCAGAATCAGACACCGTCACAGAATACACGGAGAGGGGAGGACGAGGTGTCCAGAATCACCGTCACAGAATACACGGAGAGGCGAGGACGAGGTGTCCAGAATCAGACACCGTCACAGAATACACGGAGAGGCAAGGACGAGGTGTCCAGAATCAGACACCGTCACAGAATACACGGAGAGGGGAGGACGAGGTGTCCAGAATCAGACACCGTCACAGAATACACGGAGAGGGGAGGACGAGGTGTCCAGAATCAGACACCGTCACAGAATACACGGAGAGGCGAGGACGAGGTGTCCAGAATCAGACACCGTCACAGAATACACGGAGAGGGGAGGACGAGGTGTCCAGAATCAGACACCGTCACAGAATACACGGAGAGGCGAGGACGAGGTGTCCAGAATCAGACACCGTCACAGAATACACGGAGAGGGGAGGACGAGGTGTCCAGAATCAGACACCGTCACAGAATACGTAAACAATAATCGATGGTTTTGTGGACAGGCGGCCGTAAACCACGAAAGGTTGACGCGGAGTAATACACGAGCGCTATAGATCAAAGAAATAGTTCCTAATGTTATACCCGTTAAAATGGCAATTACTGGGTCTGATTTATTCGAAAAGATGGATAATAAATGCAACAAACGATGGTTTTGTGGACAGGCAGCCTTAAACCACGAGAGGTTGACGCGTAGTAATACACGAGCGCTAGCGAGTGCATTACAACGTCAACCTCGAGTGGTTCACAGAGCTGCCTTTCCACATAATCATCATTTATTGTATTTATTATCCATTATTTCTAATAAATAAAACCCAGTATCTGCCATATTAAAGGGTATCACAATAGGGACTATTTCTTTGCTCTATAGCACTAAGGACTATTTTCCCGTATACCATGGTTTTGAGGCCGTATACCACAGGTTTGAATCCGTATACCACAGTTATGGTATTTGACAGGTTTTATACAATGGGTCGTGGTTTACTGAGTCCCCGTACATTTTCAATGGGGACTTTGTATACGATGGATAATATAACACCAGCTGTATTCTGAAAGTGGCATGAGAATATGGAGCGATGGCCAGCGGCTTGGCACAAGCCTGCTCTCACCTGTGCGTTTTGATTACCCACCAAATGCGTCCATAGGAAATACAAAGAGCACCTGGAAACAGCTACCAGGAGATTCCGGAAAAAAAAGTCCAAACCATGATAAAGTCAAATCATCATTTACTTCGAAACAAGTTTCATGGATATTCATTCAATATAAATTATTTACAATTAGTCCTAGTAATCTCATTTACCATCAGATCTCACTGTCTTACGACGTTTTGCATGCTAAAATCACAGGTTAATGGGAACCATATTATTGGTGTAAGTCTACACCGAATTACTGCTTGTTAGTGCTGTGGTGTCTGGAACTAAATGGCTAATAGAATTGCAATAAATTTGTTATCAATCTTGTAGGTTGGTAATAAATACAATAATAACTGGTTTTGTATACGAATGACCGTAATCCCCTCGTAGTTGACGACGTAATATCTTCGCTAATCTCTCAGATATTAGTACGCGTCAACTACTCGGAGATTACGGCCACTCGTTCACAAAACCAGTCATTATTGTGTCACTCAGATATTACTATGCGTCAACTACTCGGAGATTACGACCACTCGTACACAAAACCAGTCATTATTGTATCTGATGAAGATTATTAAATTATTAATACCATCAGAAGCACACAAGTGAAGATAAAATAAATTTGAGAGTTAAATAAAAGGCCGCGCACCGAACAGTTTAAAAACAGTCCAATATACCACGGCATGTCTCTGTGTAACTATCTTAACGCTGGATATCAAAGAATTGGAAAAATCGATACATTCCGCTCTTTGGTCAAACACTTATTTAATATTGACGCCGGATATTTATCAAAAATTAACGGAATAGATCGTTATGAAATTAACACCCTATTGAGTCGCATGACCAGTTTAATCACCATTTAGTATTAGTTATTGAATGAATGATCCCTCATTCCTATATACCTATGAGCGAACGGTAAGGCTTGGAAAAATTACTGCCCGCAGCTACGCCTTGGGCAGTAATTTTTCCGAGCCTTACCTCGTAACTTTGACTCATTCCCACCGGAACATAGTTTCCCTCTTTTCCGTCGCAGCCTACTATGTGTACATGTTGTATATTGATTTTTTCTTTATCAATGTATGAAAAACAAATCTGTGAGAAAGGATGAGATTACATGTTGTCTAACATGAGTATCACATTTATATTCTCTGCGTCACATGACCAGGTTGCAATGTTTTATCCTGCACACGTATTATGTTATTTGTATATTGTAATGCACAAGTCTGTCTAATGTGTCCATGTCTTTGTATAGTACTGCACCTGTTATGCTGATACATGGAAGAAAGCCTATATAGGCGAATATATTTTGCTTCAATTGAATAAAAAATCAAAAAAAATCTATAAAGAATTATCAATGGAGACTTTAAGAGTCCCCCATCCTGATCCAAAGCCCTGTGGTGTAGAAATTCCTGTCAGGGTGGGGTGTCAATGTGGGTGTCAGGGCGGGGTGTCAATGTGGGTGTCAGGGCAGGTCTCAGGGCGGGGTGTCAATGTGGGTGTCAGGGCGGGGTGTCAATGTGGGTGTCAGGGCGGGGTGTCAATGTGGGTGTCAGGGCAGGTGTCAGGGCGGGGTGTCAATGTGGGTGTCAATGTGGGTGTCAGGGCAGGTGTCAGGGCGGGGTGTCAATGCGGGTGTCAGGCCAGTTGTCAGTGTAAGTGTCAGGGCGGGGTGTCAGGTGGGTTATCAGGACAGGGTGTCAGGGCGGGTGTAAGGGCAGGGTGTCAGGTGGGGTGGGGTGTCAGGGTGGGGTGTCAGGTGGGGTGGGGTGTCAGGGTGGGGTGTCAGGGCAGGTTTTTTTGGTTTTTTAAGGTTGTTATTTATACTGGAGTGTATAAGAGCTTGGTAAGTAGGACCTATCCTCGCTGGCTCCAGTTTCAACAGTCCTCGTATTGCCCTATGTCCAGATTATGGACTTACGTTTTTACAGGTGTCACTTAAAATCTAATTGATAAAGTACTTATTTCTAACGTCCAGAAAGCTAGTGAACTTACATGCACATAGGATATTATTAACCTATTTCATAAAGATTTAAAACACGATACAATCATTAGTTTCGTCATCACAAACATAGTCATATCATCAACAGGTCAAGTTGAGTGTTTCACGATCCAATTTCAGTTGTCATCAATACTATTTTAAGAAACTTTGGAAGGAAGAAAAACATTGATTTCATATTTTCATTTAGGTTATAGCAGTATTTGTTTATAGAAACATCCAGATAAAAATAGTTTGTAGTTGGTGTCCTCCACCGCGTTAAATCAATAAAAGATTTAAAAATTACCTCCCTAGTCTTTGTGTCTTAAGCTGAGATCTAAAAATATTTTAATCCTCGTCATTCAACAATTTCAATTTAAGTTCTTGCTTAGTAAATTTCTTGAAAGTGCAGCTATCAGGAATATTTCTATGCTCCTTTTTGAGAGCATTCCAATAAAGGGCATATAAAGGTTGTCAGGGCGGGTTGTCAGGGTGGGGTGTCAGGGTGGGGTGTCAGGGTGGGGTGTCCGGGCGGGTGTCAAGACAGATGTCAGGGTTCGAGTGTCAGGGTGGAGAGTCAGGGTGGGACATCAAGGTGGGGTGCCATGGTGGGGTGTCAGGGCGGGGTGTTAGGGCGGGGTGTCAGGGCAGGGAGTCAGGATTGGGAGTCGGGGTGGGGTATCAAGGTGAGGTGTCAGGTTGGGGTGTCAGGGCAGGGTGTCAGGGCAAGTGTCAGTATGGGTGTCAGGGCAAGTGTCAGTATGGGTGTCAGGGCAAGTGTCAGTATGGGTGTCAGGGCAGGTGTCAGTATGGGTGTCAGGGCAGGTGTCAGTATGGGTGTCAGGGCAGGTGTCAGTATGGGTGTCAGGGCAGGTGTCAGTATGGGTGTCAGGGCGGGTGTCAGTATGGGTGTCAGGGCGGGGTGTCAGTGCAGGGTGTCAGGGTGGGTATTCCGGGTGCAGCACCACTTTTGACTGGGCCTCTTGGCACTGCTGGTTACGGCTGTACTTGCAGCATCTGCGGTCACCAGTCGTGTGTCCAGTTCATGTCCCAAGTCCTAGTGATTGAGCACCAGTCATGGGAAGGCATGTACTCGGGCTGTGGCCGGTCAAGTGCCGCATGCAGCCGCATTATGAGCCATGGAGTCCTCACACTAATGCGCAGCCGCATTATGAGCCATGGAGTCCTCACACTAATGCACAGCAGCATTATGAGCCATGGAGTCCTCATAATAATGCACAGCCGCATTATGAGCCATGGAGTCCTCACACTAATGCACAGCCGCATTATGAGCCATGGAGTCCTCATACTAATGCACAGCCGCATTATGAGCCATGGAGTCCTCACACTAATGCACAGCAGCATTATGAGCCATTGAGTCCTCATACTAATGCACAGCAGCATTATGAGCCATGGAGTCCTCACACTAATGCACAGCCGCATTATGAGCCATGGAGTCCTCACACTAATGCACAGCCGCATTATGAGCCATGGAGTCCTCACACTAATGCACAGCCGCATTATGAGCCATGGAGTCCTCATACTAATGCACAGCAGCGTTCTGGCCGCGTCCTCCACGCAGTGCAGTGCGTCTACTTACAGCGCGTCTACTTACAGCGCGTCTACTTACAGTGCGTCTACTTACAGCGCGTCTACTTACAGCGCGTCTACTTACAGCGCGTCTACTTACAGCGCGTCTACTTACAGCGCGTCTTCTTACAGCGCGTCTACTTACAGCGCGTCTACTTACAGCGCGTCTACTTACAGCGCGTCTACTTACAGCGCGTCTACTTACAGCGCGTCTACTTACAGCGCGTCTACTTACAGCGCGTCTACTTACAGCGCGTCTACTGACAGCGCGTCTACTTACAGCGCGTCTACTTTCAGCGCGTCTACTTACAGCGCGTCTACTTACAGCGCGTCTACTTACAGTGCGTCTACTTACAGCGCGTCTACTTACAGCGCGTCTACTTACAGTGCGTCCACTTACAGCGCGTCTACTTACAGCGCGTCTACTTACAGTGCGTCTACTTACAGCGCGTCTACTTACAGCGCGTCTACTTACAGCGCGTCTACTTACAGCGCGTCTACTTACAGCGCGTCTACTTACACTGCGTCTACTTACAGCGCGTCTACTTACAGCGCGTCTACTTACAGCGCGTCTACTTACAGCGCGTCTACTTACAGCGCGTCTACTTACAGCGCGTCTACTTACAGCGCGTCTACTTACAGCGCGTCTACTTACAGTGCGTCTACTTACAGTGCGTCTACTTACAGTGCGTCTACTTACAGTGCGTCTACTTACAGCGCGTCTACTTACAGCGCGTCTACTTACAGCGCGTCTACTTACAGCGCGTCTACTTACAGCGCGTCTACTTACAGCGCGTCTACTTACAGCGCGTCTACTTACAGCGCGTCTTCTTACAGCGCGTCTACTTACAGCGCGTCTACTTACAGCGCGTCTACTTACAGCGCGTCTACTTACAGCGCGTCTACTTACAGTGCGTCTACTTACAGTGCGTCTACTTACAGCGCGTCTACTTACAGTGCGTCTACTTACACTGCGTCTACTTACACTGCGTCTACTTACAGCGCGTCTACTTACAGCGCGTCTACTTACAGCGCGTCTACTTACACTGCGTCTACTTACACTTTGTCTACTTACAGCGCGTCTACTTACAGCGCGTCTACTTACAGCGCGTCTACTTACAGCGCGTCTACTTACAGCGCGTCTACTTACAGCGCGTCTACTTACAGCGCGTCTACTTACAGCGCGTCTACTTACAGCGCGTCTACTTACAGCGCGTCTACTTACAGCGCGTCTACTTACAGTGCGTCTACTTACAGTGCGTCTACTTACAGTGCGTCTACTCACAGTGCGTCTACTTACAGTGCGTCCTGCACACGCCGTGAGATGCACAGCCCGCCAAATAAAAAAACACCTTCTGGGTCCTTGACCAAAGTTTTCATGCTGACAAATGAAATCAAGGCACTCATTGATATGGTTGGAATCCCAAACCCCTTTGTAAGCCCCCATCTGATTGGACTTAACGGTAGGACTCGGGAAGGTCAGCAGGAGGTTGACTATGAGTCTTAAAGGCATATAGATGAGTCTTAAAGGCATATCGGACAATTTACCTCGAAAATTAAAACGCATGTCATTTTCCTGGAATTCTAATATAATGATCTCCAAGTGTTGTAGAACCCATATCTAACTTAAAGATCGGGGGCTACGGTGCTATTCTAAAGAGTTTGATTTGACACAGTAAAACCCATATCATTTTCTTCCAACCCTCACAGAATATAATAGATGCATTATACCACAGATTAAAGATTTTAAAAGTACAGGTCACGGTCATTGTTTTTGAGACATTCGAAGAAAATCATATTTTTCAGTCCATTTCCAATGTAAATCAACCAAATGAAAACGGGCCCATTTTACCTCTATACAAAATATTATATCTGACTCGTTTGGCATTGGAATAAATCACAACGAAACAGTTTAGACTGATAATTATCAATATTCAAAAATCACCAAGTGGCGCCATTGTGAATTGTAGGAAATGCCTTTAACCCTTACGCCGGGTGATGCCAGGGCTGGCCGGGTGATGCCTTGAGGCATCATTTACTAAATATTCGGGGTTTTTTCAAATAAAATTGGAAATAATGGCTCAATAAACACGAAACGTTCACAGAATGTAGATATAATATAATACTTGTTATTTCAGGTGAAATAGAAAATAGTTTTAAGTATCACGTGTCAGGTCACGTGATGCAAAGATCAAAATGTTCATAATAGGCTATGTACCCGGCCTCTAGCGGCATTCGCTGGCACTAGTACCCGGCAATGTGACCCTCTTCACACTGGCGCCATCTTGTAATGGCCGCCTATGTACGTCAATCGAAAACGAGGCGAGCCCTCTCCACTCAGTCCTGAGCAATGATAAAAATACTACTGTTTCTCTAACTTGAAAGATGGAAATCGCTCTCAGGTCATAACTAATCGGCCGATTTGTATAAACAATACATTGTTAGAAAGCTGAGACTTGGACCTATCTGTTGGGATATTCATGATATACCTGTGGTATATCTATGATTTCCTGTCATAGATTGAACATCAGAATTGCTTAGGTAAAAAAACACAAACATATTACTTTCCTGCTTTCACAGTGATTTCATGAAAAATCTATCGCGATGACCTATAGATATTACCATTCTATCTTCTTAGGTACCTGAAGACGATTAAAATGATACCTATATTGCCAGTCTGTGATAAATATTTCCTGAGATAATGGAGCATCAAATATTGTGATAACCTACTATATTAGAGTCAGTATTACTTGTTGGGCCAAGAATACATCTATTACAGATCTACCTAATTTTCTTAAATATAGACAATTCTCAAGAGTGTCAGAGAAGGAGATTTCTTTATGATTACACCTAGATATTCCAGATTTCCCCGACAACAGTCAATTTCCCTGATATTTCTCAAAACTTAAATTTTTGCTGAAAAATTCCCAAAATTCCTGACAATTAACTGATGCATCATTAGTCCATTAACTCAGGAAATACCTATCTCAACCTGGTAATATTGGTATCATTTTAATCGTCTTGAAATGCCTAATAAGATAGGATGTTTATTTCTATAGGTCATCGTGATAGATATTTCATTAAATCACTCTGAATACAGGAAGGTAAAATTCTTTTTTTACCTAAATAATCCGGATCTATTACTGGAAATCGTAGCCATAACACAGGTATATGATATCATACCAACAAATAGGCCCAAGCTTAAGCTTTTTAACAATGTTTTATTTATAAAAATCGGCCTGTTATTCACGACATAAAAATGATTTACACTTCTACAGTTACTCTGTTCTTATGGGACTGAAGCCATGCTGCAGATACAGTAGAGGGCTCGCCTCGTTTTCGAATACCAGTGTGTTGCTGTTCTTGGCAAGCAGAGCCTAGATACATGCAACCAGCGCAACACGATTGCAGCGCCACGCTTATGTGCAAGTGGTGACATTGATGGCACCTCTTTTCAGTTTCACCTGGACTGATGGCACCACTTGCCTAGACTGATGGCACCACTTGCCTAGACTGATGGCAACACTTGCCTAGACTGATGGCACCACTTGCCTAGACTGATGGCAACACTTGCCTAGACTGATGGCACCACCTCATTTTTTACCTGGACATGGGAACCACTTGATAGATATAGTAATAAGGTACAGTAGTCCTGTAATAACAGCGTTTCCAGTTTAGTTTTCAGAGTTCTTTCTGGCCACGGCCGGGTCTCTGGGGGACTTTTAATTAAGCGATATATACCATATAAACCTCTGTTCTTATAGGTATCTTCTTATAATACAAAATCCACTCTAACTGCTAATGTTAAGGGTCAGGGGTAAGTCAGGGTTTGCCCGCCGTGTGGCCGGCCGGGGCCGCGGGTGGCCGGCTAGGACCACGGGCTGCCGATGCCGAGGGGCCCTGAGCTGGGTTTTTTTTTAAATTTTAAATCATCACGTAAATTCTTTATGTGAATATAATCTGGCAATAACCATCAGTCTCAGTGAGTGGTGCCGTCAGTCTGGGTAGTGGTGCCATCGGTCTAGGAAAAATGTTGCCATCGGTCTGAAGAGGTGCCATCAGTCCAGGTGCCATCGGTCCAGTAATCGGCCCCATGACTGTAGCCATGCCGTGGGTACCCGGCGCGAGAGGCTTAAGGACAACAATGTACCAAAGACCATTGCCAGGTCGCTGTAAAGCTCAACTGAGTTCCTACTTCGTGTTTAGCTGTCTGAGTTTTATCACATGTTATACGCCCTCCAGAGGTTACTAAACTCCCTATTATCGCCCAGGGTAAATACAAGTTCTGCTCACGGTTGACTGGGCAGACCACGACCACATGAACTATCGTTTTCCCATTTATATTTGGAGAAACTGAATATTATTTCGGATCTGCATGTAGAAATAGCTGAAATTTCCATTTCTGATATTGTACTTCCGATTTGAATATTCATAAAAACCGTTAAACTGCGATAATTGTGGGTTACGGTTCAAGGGTCTATCATGATACAACGTCGGCAACCAGCGAACACCGGAACTTGTAAACAGACTGGATTACGGGATACCTCAATAGGGCCTGTACATGGCGTCCCCTCACACTGTTTGGACGTCCTCCGTGAACCGTCTGGGCCCTCTTTTATTTTCAACTCTCCTGGGGGAGGAGAGTCGCCACGAGGGATAGCTCCACGGAGGATATTTTTGAGGAGATCTCCTCAATCTCGTTCGATTTACCCTGTCCTCGGGAGGGGGAGAAATCCTCGGCCGTAGTCTCCTTTGAAAGAGCCCCAGGACAAAATTAACCTGTAGGAGACTTTTGAGGAGACTTGAAAGAGAGGCTGTGTATACTGCAGGTGGTGGCACATAGTGTTATTTTTGGGAACTTATTTCATCATTTATGAATGTATGTAAATCTTAGTAAATAGCACAGAAATTCTCCATCTGAGACCTCCAGGTTTTATTAAAATCATAATAAATATATTTCCGATAGTTCGAATGAATTAAATGGCTTTTATTTGTTATTTTGAATCACCCACAATACCCCTAGACGTGTCGCCCGCCAGGAGAGCTGCAGGACACTTTTCCTCAAACTTTCACAGAATATAGTACATATTTAGTACTACTCAGGTTTTAAAATTCATTTGTCACCATCCTTGTTTTTGAAAGAATTGCAGAAAACCATATTTTTCAGTACACTTCCCTTATAAATCAAGCAAATGTAAATTGGTCTATTGTACCTCTTAAAATTAGAATGAATCCCAAGAAACCAGTCTTGTCTAATATTTGACATTTTTCAAAAATCACTAGGTGGCGCCACTGTGGATTGTAGGATATGCCTTTAATGGCACCTTTAAGTGGCCTTTTTCCTTTTACAACTTACCATCATACTCAGTATACTTTGAAGAACTCTGAGTACTATTTTTCAGTCGCGACGATCGTTGGTCAAGAATGATAAAGTTGGGACAGGACTTGTGAGTTTGTTTGGGAGGTTGATGGCGGCAAGTGTTGTTAGGACGCGAAGAACGTCATTGTTCCTACACTCAGAGACTCGGGTTTCAACTTACAGTCCTGGGGGCCGTTTAACAATCTAGGGTCGTACCTCATACAAGCGTTATCATTTAATAACATTCTAGTCTTTTCACAAAGACAGTCTTAGCCGTCCATAAGATCCTCCATAAGTGTCGAATAAAGTTGGCCCATATCGTCTCTAGGTCTCTATGGCATAAGGAAAAGGTTCTTCATGTGCGAGCCTAGATTATTAAACGGGACCCAGGTGTCATTATGAAGTTTGCTTGTATTGACATTTGATTTAATTCATGCCCTACCTTGTGATAGGTCTTCTCATAACACTCATTGCCATACTGCAACTCACAAATACTGCCGTGTAGCATCATCTAAGTCCAGTTAGAAAGAGTGAAGTATTATAGCACTGATAAATGAGATTCGTGTTTAAAACGAACTGGCAGATATTCATATACTAGAAGGGAGAAACAAAGACTGGAGCACGCAGTGTTACAAGTATCATTCTCTTTATTCTCTTTACTGTTTACAGCCTTCTGAAGATACTCAATGCAGGCTGCACCCTCAACATGGTCAAAGAAATATGAACAAATCAATCAACAAGCATCACTCTGCGACAAAGGGATATAGAGACAGTATGCAGTATGACATCATGTCACATGACAGTATGCAGTATGACATCATGTCACATGACAGTATGCAGTATGACATCATGTGACATGACAGTATGCAGTATGACATCATGTGACATGACAGTATGCAGTATGACATCATGTCACATGACAGTATGCAGTATGACATCATGTCACATGACAGTATGCAGTATGACATCATGTCACATGACAGTATGCAGTATGACATCATGTCACATGACAGTATGCAGTATGACATCATGTCACATGACAGTATGCAGTATGACATCATGTCACATGACAGTATGCAGTATGACATCATGTCACATGACAGTATGCAGTATGACATCATGTCACATGACAGTATGCAGTATGACATCATGTCACATGACAGTATGCAGTATGACATCATGTCACATGACAGTATGCAGTATGACATCATGTGACATGACAGTATGCAGTATGACATGTGACATGACAGTATGCAGTATGACATGTGCCATGACAGTATGCAGTATGACATGTGACATGACAGTATGTAGTATGACATCATACATGACAGTATTCAGTATGGAATGTCACATGACAGTGTGCAGTATGACATCATCTCACATGACAATATGCAGTATGACGTCATCTCACATGATAGTATGCAGTATGACATGTCACATGACAATATGCAGTATGACATCATCTTACATGACAGTATGCAGTATGATATCATCTTGCATGACAGTTTGCAGTATGACATGTGACATGACAGTATGCAGTATGACATGTGACATGACAGTATGCAGTATGACATCTCACATGATAGTATGTAGTATGACATCTTACATGACAGTATACAGTATGACATCTCACATGACAGTATGCAGTATGGAATGTCACATGACAGTGTGCAGTATGACATCATACATGACAGTATGCAGTATGACATCTCACATTGCAGTATGCAGTATGACATCATCTTACATGACAGTATGCAGTATGACGTTATCTCACATGATAGTATGCAGTATGACATCTTACATGACAGTATGCAGTATGACATCTCACATGACAGTATGCAGTATGACATCATACATGACAGTATGCAGTATGACATCATCTTACATGACAGTATGCAGTATGACGTCATCTCACATGATAGTATGCAGTATGATATCTTACATGACAGTATACAGTATGACATCTCACATGACAGTATGCAGTATGACATCATACATGACAGTATGCAGTATGACATCTCACATGACAGTATGCAGTATGACATCATACATGACAGTATGCAGTATGACATGTCACGTGACAATATGCAGTATCCATGGTGGTATGTAGTATGACGTCATCTCTCAGGCATTCTTGCAGGATAATTGATATAATATGATACAATATCACAAGTATTCAGTTGACCGTCACAGTTCATGATTCGTTGATTATCACAGCGTGTGCGATCCCTCACAGAATCACAGTTACAGATTCTCTTTGATTCACCACCTTAGATAAGTGTAAACTCAACAACGTGCTAGATATAATATATATGTATACATTCGTAGCCTGAAACATGCCCTTATATGGTAGTAAAATAATTCTCCCACACTCGTGAGTAATCTTCCTCAATAGTTTGAATTAAGTTTTTATTTTCACAAATAATGTACAAATAACCATGAAGATAAAATCTCACTTATGAGGACAAACAATTATGTGTGATACAAAAAGGTTGAATGTGCTTTTAAGCCTACCCATACAACAGGGAAATAAGGAAAGCACAATAGTAGTTAACACAAAGGAACTAAATACAACACAGAGCTGCTGTGGGTGTCAGGACGGGTGTCAGGGTGGGGTGTCAGGGCGGGGTGTCAGGGCGAGGTGTCAGGGCGGGGTGTCAGGGCAGGGTGTCAGGGCGGGTATCAAGGTGGGTGTCAGGGCGGGGTGTCAGGGCGGGGTGTCAGGGCGGGGTGTCAGGGCGGGGTGTCAGGGCGGGGTGTCAGGGCGGGGTGTCAGGGCGGGGTGTCAGGGCGGGGTGTCAGGGCGGGGTGTCAGGGCGGGGTGTCAGGGCAGGTATCAAGGTGGGTGTCAGGGCGGGTGTCAGGGCAGGTGTCAGTGTGGGTGTTACGGAGGGTATCAGTGTGGGTGTTAGGGCAGGTGTCAGGGCGGGGTGTCAGAGCGGGTGTCAGTATGGGTGTCAGGGCAGGTGTCAGGTTGGGGTGTCAGGTTGGGGTGTCAGGTTGGGGTGTCAAGTTGGGGTGTCAGTATGGGTGTCAGTGCGGGTAGTCCGGGTGCAGCACCACTTTTGGCTGGGGCTCTAGGCACCGCTGGTTACCATTGTACTTGTAGCATCTCGCGGTCACCAGCCGGGCATCCTGCGCGCGTCCCAAGTCACGATAGATGAGAGCCAGCAGCTGGAAGGCACGCACACGTGATGTGTCCAGGTCGAGCGCTGCATGCAGCCGTGTCATGGCCAGATGACGTAGGCCGTACGTCATGAGCCAGGAGCCCTCGTACTCCAGCACAGTGGCGTTCCTGCCAAGCGGGATGGAGTCGGCCACGCGGCGCAGTGCACCGGCCTGCAGCGCGTCCTGCGAGCGGCGCAGCACTCGCATCGTGCCTGACCGGAAGACCTCGTCAAATCCCGTGCTCACCAGTTTGCGTGAGACTTTGAGCAGCAGGTAGTTGTAGTGCGGGTGGTCGACGAGGGTTCTCAGCAGGAGCGGCGAGTTGTCGGTGGTGATGAAATTGGAGACCCGGCTGGTGACGGACACGGCCACCGTGCGCCGCGAGGACAAGAAGTCACTGCTGGGAAACACCTTCCGCGCCGTCTTGTCGAACTCCAGGAACTCGTTGTGGAACAGAGAGAACATGGGAACATCTTTATGGAGCACGGAGTACGCGGCGGTCTCGTGAATACTGCGGTCACTGAACACTCCACTCACGTCGGGCTGCTGGCGAATGAAATCAAGGCACTCATTGATATGGTTGGAATCCCAAACCCCTTTGTAAGCCCACACCTGATTGGATCTATCGGTGGGACTCGGGAAATTGAGCAGGAGGTTGACGGCGAACAGCACAAAGACCATGCGACCATGCAGGCGCAGCATGTGGCCCCAGCCCCGGGCGGCGTCCACCAGTCTCCTGTACAGTATGGCGAAAGACAAAGCACAGCTCACCTGGAACAACACGATCACATTATGCAGGAAGCGAATCTCTTTATGGCCTTTCAGGCTGTAAACTATAAACAAGGAGCCTGTCGCTAAAACTAACCGGACCAGGCATTTGTCAAGTTGCCGTCCTCTGTCCGTATCTTCAGCAAACAGCAGTTTATAGATGGCGCACAGGAAGGTGGCGGTCACCAACACCGTCTGCACCCTGGTGACGATGTTGTAGTTGAGCACGAAGTCGACGTACGTCCCAGAGCTGGCCAGGCCGAAGATGAGGCTGGGCAGGTCAGAGAGCACGTTGAAGCGGAACCACTGGACGGGGGAGAGCAGGAAGACGCCGTAGGTGAGCAGGTCGTCGACGCCGCCGAGCAGTAGACCCGCCCCGCCGCCCGCCGCCACCAGACCCACCTGGCGGGCGTGGCGCGCGGGGCGCAGGAGCACGTCAGTGAACAGGAAGAGACCCAACACGGCCAGGAAGAGCGTCACGTCCACGCGGATGTAGCACAGAACCAGCAACACCAGACCCACCAGCGCCGCGCCACCCGGACCTGCCCTGACCGTCCCGGAGTCGTCTGCCCGCCCGTCTGCCCGCCCGTCTGCCCGCCCGTCTGCCCGCCCGTCTGCCCGCCCGTCTGCCCGCCCGTCTGCCCGCCCGTCTGCCCGCCCGTCTGCTGCCCCGTCTGCCCGCCCGTCTGCCCGCCCGTCTGCCCGCCCGTCTGCCCGCCCGTCTGCCCGCCCGTCTGCCCGCCCGTCTGCCCGCCCGTCTGCTGATCTGTCTGCTGATCTGTCTGCTGATCTGTCTGCTGATCTGTCTGCTGATCTGTCTGCTGATCTGTCTGCTGATCTGTCTGCTGATCTGTCTGCTGCCCTGTCTGCTGATCTGTCTGCTGATCTGTCTGCTGATCTGTCTGCTGATCTGTCTCTGGGTACATCCGACATCCCATCTCCTGTCCCATCACCCAGCCCACCTCCTGTCCCATCTCCTGTCCCATCACCCAGCCCACCTCCTGTCCCATCTCCTGTCCCATCACCCAGCCCACCTCCTGTCCCATCTCCTGTCCCATCACCCAGCCCACCTCCTGTCCCATCTCCTGTCCCATCACCCAGCCCATCTCCTGTCCCATCTCCTGTCCCATCACCCAGCCCACCTCCTGTCCCATCTCCTGTCCCATCACCCAGCCCACCTCCTGTCCCATCTCCTGTCCCATCACCCAGCCCACCTCCTGTCCCATCTCCTGTCCCATCACCCAGCCCACCTCCTGTCCCATCTCCTGTCCCATCACCCAGCCCACCTCCTGTCCCATCTCCTGTCCCATCACCCAGCCCACCTCCTGTCCCATCTCCTGTCCCATCACCCAGCCCATCTCCTGTCCCATCTCCTGTCCCATCACCCAGCCCACCTCCTGTCCCATCTCCTGTCCCATCACCCAGCCCACCTCCTGTCCCATCTCCTGTCCCATCACCCAGCCCACCTCCTGTCCCATCTCCTGTCCCATCACCCAGCCCATCTCCTGTCCCATCTCCTGTCCCATCACCCAGCCCACCTCCTGTCCCATCTCCTGTCCCATCACCCAGCCCACCTCCTGTCCCATCTCCTGTCCCATCACCCAGCCCACCTCCTGTCCCATCTCCTGTCCCATCACCCAGCCCACCTCCTGCCACCGACATCACCTCCTCTGCTTGGAGCTTGCAGTGGGCATTGCCGTTCACGTCCTTGGTGGGCGTCCCGGAACAGGAAGTGGTGCTGGCGTCACTCTCACCGGAAGTGACGTCAGAGAGGTCGGGGGAGTTGCCGCCGACGATGGTGTCGTGGTTGAGGAGCGGGTAGAGCACTGACAGCGCCATGAACAGCGCCGGCGACAGGAAGCTGTTGACGAGCGTGTGCGTGCCCAGCACCGCCAGGTGGTCCGAGAAGGAAACCAATATGGCGGCCGAGGCGGCGATGTCGGCGGAGTGTGTGAGGGCAGCGGTGAAGAGGGAGACAGCGAGCGGAAGATGTGCGGCTACCACGGCATGCACCACCTTCCCCACCTACAACAGGGAAACGTAAACCACGTCAGTTACAATCACCAAGCACAACCTTCCCCACCTACAACAGTAAAACGTAAACCACGTCAGTTACAATCACCAAGCACAACCTTCCCCACCTACAACAGTGAAACGTAAACCACGTCAGTTACAATCACCAAGCACCACCTTCCCCACCTACAACAGTGAAACGTAAACCACGTCAGTTACAATCACCAAGCACAACCTTCCCCACCTACAACAGTAAAACGTAAACCACGTTAGTTACAATCACCAAGCACAACCTTCCCCACCTACAACAGTGAAACGTAAACCACGTCAGTTACAATCACCAAGCACCACCTTCCCCACCTACAACAGTAAAACATACAGGAGGTTCGTTACTTTTATTACCCACCTTACGGCGCTATATACGTTGCAAAACCACTATCCCTTCACTATCTGTGTGCTATTCACTGTAATACTGGAAAAGGAGCAGGGTGCCAGTGTCTTAATTACCTTCTGGTTGACCTTCTGGTGCTTGATAAGTTTTGATCCTAGACTCAGGCAGTTGAGGAAATGGCAAGTTGACTGGGTGCAAGTGGGTTACAGAAAACTATCCATTGACTGAATGTAACCCAAACCTTTCCATTGTTATTCACATATAATTGCACGCTCATTCATCAATGATGAACATACTATTTGCTCCTATTTACGGACTTGTTATGGTGGTTTCAATGCTCATTTCTGACATGCATGACAACATGGTTTATGATTAGTCGGCAGACCTGCTGATTGAAGCAGACCTCTGGACATGGTGCCCGCATCGTATTGTAATTACTGACATTTATCTGACTGGATGATTTATGATAATTACGTGTGCTCTGTTCGCTGTTTGTGTGGTAATGGCTGCCCTAGGTTAGAGGGAGTGTCTATTTATAGACCTTCTTACCTCGCAGGTACAGATGCAGTGTTGCCTCTCGAATTGATAAACAATTCCTTATTATTATTATCATTTTTTATTTTTTATTTTATTGACATCTCAACATCTGATACAGTATCAGTTCTTCCTGCTGGGATTTGTGGACTAAACCACACAACAGTTGTAAACCCGTAGAAGCACAGTTATTATTTGATTGTAAAATTATTTTCTCATTTGGTGATCATTATATCGGTCGCTGGGACCTCCTTTGATCGCCTGTGGGTCCCTGTAAGGTCCCATGTTTTGAAAAAAAAAGTTCTTGCCATTTCCTCAACTGCCTGAGTCTAGGATCAAAACGTATCTAGCACCAGAAGGTCAATCAGGTATTTCCGACACTGGCACCCTGCTCCTTACACTGCACGAACATCATTATTTTACATGTGAATGCGCCCGGCGTATATAAGTAGGTATTTTGCGTATAGAAGGTCGTCCTATTCCCCGTGTGTATACGCCTTATAAGCATCCAGTGAAGAGGGCTTCACTGAGAGTGGGGTGGCGGAGGTGGGGGGGGGGGGGGGGGGGGGGCTTCCTACTGAGGACACCTGTACTTCTACCAACACAAACGGGCGGGAGGCGGTGGGGGGAGAGGATATTTCCTCTCATATACGCCGGGTGTGAAATACAGCCAAGACGCGTCCGTATATAAGGCCTGGGCGTATATATATATACATATATATGAAAACAAGTCAATATTCAGCCAATACATGCACTTCTGCGATGGCGTATATATATATATGAATAGAATAGTGGTTTTCGTGCGGTGTTATATCCAGCGACTTACAGAGTGACTGACACACAACAGGGTGAAAACTTTTATTCAACAAAATTCGATAAAAAATCGAAAAAGCGGGCCAATGGGAAAAACTAAAATTCCGTGATAAAGATAAAGACCTAAAAGGTTAGTTACAAGCCTAATAAGACTAGGCAGTCAAAACTATTGAGCAAGAAGAGAGAAAACACAAAATACGCTTTCTCCCATAGTGAATATACAGAGCAATTCCCCTCACACACACCAGAGGGCGAATACATAACCACAGAACTGAGTTCCAGATTTCTCCACCAGGAGTATTCAGGATGCGTATTTAGACGCGTGGAGGCGCCACCGACTCCGCGCACACCCAAACCAGCGAGGTACAGGGGTAACCATTGGTTAAGAGGCTTTCCCGCCGCTCTTTGTCTGGTCATCCAGCCAATGAACGTCCTCGATATACACCACGTGACCAAACCAACCAATGAAGGTCTTTCTCTGTTAGAATATTCACAATATATGAATATTAATTAGACCCTGAGCGCCTAACTAGAAGCGTTAGGTCAGTCACTTGCTCAATAGTCGCGGTGGCGCCTACGCCTTTCTATTACTAATTCCTTATTATTTCACGATTGTGTGTTGATAATGTGTGAAGGGTGTAATCGTATCTGACGTGCACTATCCGGTAACGTTTTAACTGTAGCCGGCAGGGCATCCTCTCCAGGCGTTTCCCTTAAATGTTCATTAATGAATATGTAAAATGGTTGAATGATCGTTTTGGTATATCCTCTATATTGATCTAATAAACCATGTTGGTTCTTGTCTCTACAACACCTTTACCTTGACTCCACCTCAGTTACGTATATTAACCACTGGAGATGGGAATAACTAGGAACAGGAACTGCGCTTTTACACACTGCACGGCTCGTAGGTTGGCGGGGGAGAATGAGGGTTAAAATGGGCCCGGGAGACATGACATCGATGTAGGCCAAGTTAACTTATAATTACAGATTAAAAACATTCAAATTGTCATCATTTAGTTCAGAATACAGCTGGTGTTATATTATCCATCGTATACAAAGACCCAATTGAGTATGTATGGGGACTCAGTAAACCACGACCCATTGTATACAACCTGTCAGATACCATACCTGTGGTATACGGATACAAATCTGTGATATATGGCCTCAAAACCATAGTATACGGGAAAAATAGTCCCTTTGTGCTATAGAGCAAAGAAATAGTCCCTATCATAATACCCCTCAATATGGCAATTACTGGGTTTAATTTATTCGAAAGGATGGATAATAAATGCAATAAACGATGGTTATATGGACAGGCGGCTCTGTAAATCACTCGAGGTTAACGTAGTAATACGCTCACTAACGCTCGTGTATTACTAGGCGTCCACCTATCGTGGTTCATCTGATGACGGGTTCTGTAGCCTGCTCCACCCTCTCCCGGGTCTGCACCACCCTGTCGGCCAGTGTTCACACTCTCACACAGTGAAATATGACAGTTATTAACGTATCTAACAGACAGAAACATTGAAGTTGGCCACACATAGTAGTGGCTTTATCAGACCTGTTTGTGATAAAGCCCTGGGAACGTTCAGCGCTGTGTTGTGTCGTAAGAGATTTGTCAATTCTTTGGTAACGTGTTAAGTGGCCGCCAACACGGGAACACGCTTACAAAGGTGGACCAGCTGAGTGGCCGCCTACACAGGAACACATTTACAAAATGGCGGACCAGCTGAGTAGCCGCCTACACGGGAACACACTTACAAAATGGCCGACCAGCTGAGTGGCCGCCTACACGGGCACACGCTTACAAAATGGCCGACCAGCTGAGTGGCCGCCTACACAGGAACACATTTACAAAATGGCCGACCAGCTGAGTAGCCGCCTACACGGGAACACACTTACAAAATGGCCGACCAGCTGAGTGGCCGCCTACACGGGAACACGCTTACAAAATGGCCGACCAGCTGAGTGGCCGCCTACACGGGAACACGCTTACAAAATGGCCGACCAGCTGAGTGGCCGCCTACACAGGAACACATTTACAAAATGGCCGACCAGCTGAGTAGCCGCCTACACGGGAACACACTTACAAAATGGCCGACCAGCTGAGTGGCCGCCTACACGGGAACACGCTTACAAAATGGCCGACCAGCTGAGTGGCCGTCTATATAGGAACACGCTTACACAATGGCCGACCAGCTGAGTGGCCGTCTATATAGGAACACGCTTACACAATGGCCGACCTGTTGAGTGGCCGCCTGCACGGGAATACGCTTACACAATGGGGGACCAGCACTCTGACGTCACACTCACCAGGAAGGGGCTCCAGTCACCGCCCATGACGTCACTGACGTGGAACGCCGCCATGTAGAGACGCGGATAGAGCCAGGAACGCAGGCTGTACATGCCCATTTCCGCTTCCTGTTTGTCCGCCAGTGACGTCACCTCGTTTCCGGGGGAATGCGGCGGCAGGAATTCGTAAGGCCGGAAACCATAGCCGTAGACTTCTGAATGCGCAACTGCAGCAGGAAAAAGAAAATACAAAATTAGACGTGATTCTACTCTCCTTGTATGAACGCCGAATAGTATAAGAAATATGATTCAGGGAATAGACAGGGTTTTACAGTCACTTTACTCTCAATATATGAACATAGTCCACCGAATAGTATAAGAAATATGATACAGGGAATAGACAGGGTTTTACAGTCACTTTACTCTCAATGTATGAACATAGTCCACCGAATAGTATAAGAAATATAATACAGGGAATAGACAGGGTTTTACAGTCACTTTACTCTCAATGTATGAACATAGTCCACCGAATAGTATAAGAAAGTAGTGCAGACAACAGATAGGGTCTAACGGTCATTCTACACTCAACGTATGGATTATGTCCAGTGAGTAGTATAAGAATATAATACAGGGAACGTACAGGCTTTAACGGTCATTCTGCACTAAATGTACGCATATAGTCCGCTGAGGAGTAGAATGAATGTAATAAAAAGAATAGACAGGGTTTAATGGTGATATTGCACTCAATATATGAACATAATCAATGAGTATTATAAGAAATGTAATGTATGAATGAAGTCAATGACACTGCACGAAAACCACCATTTTACATATATATACGCCATCGCGATAACGCACGTATCGGCTGAGTATTGACTTATTTTCATTTATATACGCCTCTTAACTGCGTCTGCGTTTCGGGCGTCTACGAGACAGTTTCCATATGTAGACGCGCGCGACTTGGCTGTCTTTCACGCCTGGCGTATCCAAGATAAAATATGCTCTGCGTGATATATATACGCCAGGCGTATGTGTATGTGTATGTGTACCGAAAATTAAAAAAGTCTGCTACCTCCACCATGCCCGTTGTTGTTTTTAGACCCGCCGACCCCCGTCTCCTGCCACCCCCCGTCACCCCCCGACTTCCCCCCCCCCCCACCACCCCACGCCACCCCCAGCCGCGTTTGTACAGGTTGACTCAGTGGGAAACCCTCCCCCACCCCCACCGCCCGCCCATGCCCACCGCTGCCCGCCGCGAGGTGTTATGGTGTCGGGTGGGGGCCGGGTAGACATGTGGTGTGAATGCGGTACACATGTGCAGCCGTATTCACACTTGTGCGGCCGCTTTCACACCTGTGCGACCGCATTCTCAGGGAGTAAGATGATTTCATGATTCAACCTCAAGTCTGAAGAGGGTGATTATATAGTAAGCCTGATTGTCCACACATTGAAATGGTGTTTGGAAGTAAGATCTTTTAGAAAAACAATTAAAAAACAACATAATGCAAGGTTTACTATGTTTAATTAATCAATTTATACTTAATTAGGTTTTTATAAAATAAATTGGTAATATAAAATTGCAATTTTCATATAATACAGACTTGGATGGTTAATGGAAAATGAAATATGCTACCACTGATGTCCCCAAGTGGCAGAGGTCGGAATTATTGGATAGTGGCGTAAATAAATAGAATCAGGCGTATATATGACGTATATAAGATCGCACCATGGACACGTATATATGCCACTAGATAAGGCGTCTACGAGACGGATAACAGGTCGAACTTCTAGACGCAAAATCGTACTGATAGACGCATTTCGCATACATATGTAAAGTGGTAAGTTTCGTGCAGTGTGAGTAGTATAAGAAATATAATACAGGGAATAGACAGGGTTCAATGTTTAATAGACACTCAATGTATGAACATAGTCCCCTGATGAGTATAAGGAATATAATAAAGGGAATATGCAGGGCGTAACGGTCATTCTGCACTCAATGTATGATACCAAGTAGTATAAGGAATGTAGAATAATGTGGTGCCATTTCCCTTCACTACTGACGGCAGGAGAATGAGTTGAGAGTTTAGAGACGTGATCTTAATCAGCTTGTTTATGTTGATTGTGATGAATACTTCAACTCCAGTAAACAACCTCTCATTATGACGTAAACCGGCCTGGGTTTGAGCGCATCTTGTACGGACGATAATCCGGCTGGACGATACGATCTATGAAGCGAGGGGCGACCTCAGGGACGACTCAAGGTCAATCTCGTTTAACATCGTTGGTAGCGCCTATCAGGGGCTGTTGAATAAAGTTCGTTCGTTTCTGGTGCTGGTCTGAATGATACGATAACTCCAACGATAAACGACATCCTGGACAATGTTTACCATTCAGTGTTGTATGACAAAAAAGAAGAAATCTTATAAATGAAAGTATATATCACCTTATAAGACCTTTAGATTACTTTTATGATCAATACATCTGATGTTTACAGCACATTATTTCATACAACACTTTGCCCAAAAGACAACTCTACGACATATTTTTGTTGTTCGTAGTTTATTCGACGGCCGCCTGATGGTTCCTGTGTTTGCCGCGTGGTGGCGTCTCTCTGTCGCGCAGATTAATCTCGCTGTAGAGACTTCGGAGGCTGCCAGGTCAAACTTGTTTTCCGATGTAAAAAGAAAGCCAGTAAAACAGCGGAATGTCCTCGGCTGAATCTGAATATCGACTGGAGATTGGGTCGAGGCCGTTTCCCGGCAGAACGCGGCCGGCGCTGCAAGGTCAAGGTCATCTGGGCAGAGACATGCGCACGACGGACTTCCTGTTACTGTCAATCATCAGCCGATCGACGCAGATATTTGTGACGTTTTCAGCGACGCGCAGCTCAGTGCACAGAGAGCCCGCCATGTGGCGCCACCGTCACTCATAGTCAACAATAACGCTGTGTAGTGTGGTGAATGTATGTAACAAAGTACATACACAAGTTCCAGGTTCATTGTAGATGTTTAATAGTTGTACTTCTTCGTTGTGTTACATTGTAGAGGGTTCTGTGAGAGGCAGCACAGGGCAGCTATCAGTGCCCTGCCTGCTCCTCTCCCGTGGCCGGCTGGTGTTCGACTCCCCGCTGTGTAGTGTGGTGAGAGCCCACAGTGTGGCGCTGTGTAGTGTGGTGACTGTCCGCAGTGTGGCGCTGTGTAGTGTGGTGACTGTCCACAGTGTGGCGCTGTGTAGTGTGGTGAGAGTCCACAGTGTGGCGCTGTGTAGTGTGGTGAAAGCCCACAGTGTGGCGCTGTGTAGTGTGGTGAGAGCCCACAGTGTGGCGCTGTGTAGTGTGGTGAGTGTCCACAGTGTGGCGCTGTGTAGTGTGGTGACTGTCCACAGTGTGGCGCTGTGTAGTGTGGTGAGAGCCCACAGTGTGGCGCTGTGTAGTGTGGTGAGAGCCCGCTGTGTGGCGCTGTGTAGTGTGGTGACTGTCCACAGTGTGGCGCTGTGTAGTGTGGTGAGAGCCCACAGTGTGGCGCTGTGTAGTGTGGCGAGAGCCCACAGTGTGGCGCTGTGTAGTGTGGTGACTGTCCACAGTGTGGCGCTGTGTAGTGTGGTGAGAGCCCACAGTGTGGCGCTGTGTAGTGTGGTGAGAGCCCACAGTGTGGCGCTGTGTAGTGTGGTGACTGTCCACAGTGTGGTGCTGTGTAGTGTGGTGAGAGCCTGCTGTGTGGCGCTGTGTAGTGTGGTGAGTGTCCGCAGTGTGGCGCTGTGTAGTGTGGTGAGAGCCCGCTGTGTGGCGCTGTGTAGTGTGGTGAGTGTCCACAGTGTGGCGCTGTGTAGTGTGGTGAGAGCCCACAGTGTGGGGCTGTGTAGTGTGGTGAGAGCCCGCTGTGTGGCGCTGTGTAGTGTGGTGACTGTCCACAGTGTGGCGCTGTGTAGTGTGGTGAGAGCCCACAGTGTGGCGCTGTGTAGTGTGGCGAGAGCCCACAGTCAATAATTTCGCTGCTCATCAAATATTCACAACAATCTCCAGCAATAAACCATAAAACAAACACTGGACGCCCAGACGTCGGCCTTTATTTGGACTTCTACAAAAGCGGGCGGCAATAAATATGTCCGTCTATTTACGTGGGCACCAGCGGCCCGCTTATTTGTCCATATCATGAGCAGCCTTTATCGCGGGGTCGGCCGGGTAAAAGATGGCGGACGTGACGTCACGGGCGGCTGGTCACGTGGTCTGTGGGCGTCTCACATCAGTCTCAGTCTCTCTCCGGAGTCCGGCGGAGATGATAAACACGACTGAGAGATGTGGAGGCTGAGGTTCAGGGAGGTAGCGGGAGGAGGAGGAGGAGGTCAGAGTGAGGGACGGTCTCTGTACTGGTCACTAAAGACGAGCCGAGGAGGTCAGAGTGAGGGACTGTCTCTGTACTGGTCGTCTGGTCACTAAAGACGAGCCAAGGAGGTCAGAGTGAGGGACGGTCTCTGTACTGGTCACTAAAGACGAGCCGAGGAGGTCAGAGTGAGGGACGGTCTCTGTACTGGTCACTAAAGACGAGCCGAGGAGGTCAGAGTGAGGGACGGTCTCTGTACTGGTCACTAAAGACGAGCCGAGGAGGTCAGAGTGAGGGACGGTCTCTGTACTGGTCACTAAAGACGAGCCGAGGAGGTCAGAGTGAGGGACGGTCTCTGTACTGGTCACTAAAGACGAGCCGAGGAGGTCAGAGTGAGGGACGGTCTCTGTACTGGTCACTAAAGACGAGCCGAGGAGGTCAGAATGAGGGACGGTCTCTGTACTGGTCACTAAAGACGAGCCGAGGAGGTCAGAGTGAGGGACGGTCTCTGTACTGGTCACTAAAGACGAGCCGAGGAGGTCAGAGTGAGGGACGGTCTCTGTACTGGTCACTAAAGACGAGCCGAGGAGGTCAGAGTGAGGGACTGTCTCTGTACTGGTCAATAAAGACGAGCCGAGGAGGTCAGAGTGAGGGACTGTCTCTGTACTGGTCAATAAAGACGAGCCGAGGAGGTCAGAGTGAGGGACGGTCTCTGTACTGGTCACTAAAGACGAGCCGAGGAGGTCAGAGTGAGGGACTGTCTCTGTACTGGTCGTCTGGTCACTAAAGACGAGCCGAGGAGGTCAGAGTGAGGGACGGTCTCTGTACTGGTCACTAAAGACGAGCCGAGGAGGTCAGAGTGAGGGACGGTCTCTGTACTGGTCACTAAAGACGAGCCGAGGAGGTCAGAGTGAGGGACGGTCTCTGTACTGGTCACTAAAGACGAGCCGAGGAGGTCAGAGTGAGGGACGGTCTCTGTACTGGTCACTAAAGACGAGCCGAGGAGGTCAGAGTGAGGGACGGTCTCTGTACTGGTCACTAAAGACGAGCCGAGGAGGTCAGAATGAGGGACGGTCTCTGTACTGGTCACTAAAGACGAGCCGAGGAGGTCAGAGTGAGGGACTGTCTCTGTACTGGTCACTAAAGACGAGCCGAGGAGGTCAGAGTGAGGGACTGTCTCTGTACTGGTCACTAAAGACGAGCCGAGGAGGTCAGAGTGAGGGACTGTCTCTGTACTGGTCAATAAAGACGAGCCGAGGAGGTCAGAGTGAGGGACTGTCTCTGTACTGGTCAATAAAGACGAGCCAAGGAGGTCAGAGTGAGGGACTGTCTCTGTACTGGTCGTCTGGTCACTAAAGACGAGCCGAGGAGGTCAGAGTGAGGGACGGTCTCTGTACTGGTCACTAAAGACGAGCCGAGGAGGTCAGAGTGAGGGACGGTCTCTGTACTGGTCGTCTGGTCACTAAAGACGAGCCGAGGAGGTCAGAGTGAGGGACTGTCTCTGTACTGGTCACTAAAGACGAGCCGAGGAGGTCAGAGTGAGGGACGGTCTCTGTACTAGTCACTAAAGACGAGCCGAGGAGGTCAGAGTGAGGGACTGTCTCTGTACTGGTCACTAAAGACGAGCCGAGGAGGTCAGAGTGAGGGACTGTCTCTGTACTGGTCAATAAAGACGAGCCGAGGAGGTCAGAGTGAGGGACTGTCTCTGTACTGGTCGTCTGGTCACTAAAGACGAGCCGAGGAGGTCAGAGTGAGGGACGGTCTCTGTACTGGTCACTAAAGACGAGCCGAGGAGGTCAGAGTGAGGGACGGTCTCTGTACTGGTCGTCTGGTCACTAAAGACAAGCCGAGGAGGTCAGAGTGAGGGACTGTCTCTGTACTGGTCACTAAAGACGAGCCGAGGAGGTCAGAGTGAGGGACGGTCTCTGTACTGGTCAATAAAGACGAGCCGAGGAGGTCAGAGTGAGGGACTGTCTCTGTACTGGTCACTAAAGACGAGCCGAGGAGGTCAGAGTGAGGGACGGTCTCTGTACTGGTCACTAAAGACGAGCCGAGGAGGTCAGAGTGAGGGACGGTCTCTGTACTGGTCACTAAAGACGAGCCGAGGAGGTCAGAGTGAGGGACGGTCTCTGTACTGGTCACTAAAGACGAGCCGAGGAGGTCAGAGTGAGGGACGGTCTCTGTACTGGTCGTCTGGTCACTAAAGACGAGCCGAGGAGGTCAGAGTGAGGGACTGTCTCTGTACTGGTCACTAAAGACGAGCCGAGGAGGTCAGAGTGAGGGACGGTCTCTGTACTGGTCACTAAAGACGAGCCGAGGAGGTCAGAGTGAGGGACTGTCTCTGTACTGGTCACTAAAGACGAGCCGAGGAGGTCAGAGTGAGGGACGGTCTCTGTACTGGTCACTAAAGACGAGCCGAGGAGGTCAGAGTGAGGGACGGTCTCTGTACTGGTCACTAAAGACGAGCCGAGGAGGTCAGAGTGAGGGACTGTCTCTGTACTGGTCACTAAAGACGAGCCGAGGAGGTCAGAGTGAGGGACGGTCTCTGTACTGGTCACTAAAGACGAGCCGAGGAGGTCAGAGTGAGGGACGGTCTCTGTACTGGTCGTCTGGTCACTAAAGACGAGCCGAGGAGGTCAGAGTGAGGGACTGTCTCTGTACTGGTCGTCTAGTCACTAAAGACGAGCCGAGGAGGTCAGAGTGAGGGACTGTCTCTGTACTGGTCGTCTGGTCACTAAAGACGAGCCGAGGAGGTCAGAGTGAGGGACTGTCTCTGTACTGGTCGTCTGGTCACTAAAGACGAGCCGAGGAGGTCAGAGTGAGGGACGGTCTCTGTACTGGTCACTAAAGACGAGCCGAGGAGGTCAGAGTGAGGGACGGTCTCTGTACTGGTCGTCTGGTCACTAACGACGAGCCGAGGAGGTCAGAGTGAGGGACTGTCTCTGTACTGGTCACTAAAGACGAGCCGAGGAGGTCAGAGTGAGGGACGGTCTCTGTACTGGTCACTAAAGACGAGCCGAGGAGGTCAGAGTGAGGGACGGTCTCTGTACTGGTCACTAAAGACGAGCCGAGGAGGTCAGAGTGAGGGACTGTCTCTGTACTGGTCACTAAAGACGAGCCGAGGAGGTCAGAGTGAGGGACTGTCTCTGTACTGGTCAATAAAGACGAGCCGAGGAGGTCAGAGTGAGGGACTGTCTCTGTACTGGTCGTCTGGTCACTAAAGACGAGCCGAGGAGGTCAGAGTGAGGGACGGTCTCTGTACTGGTCACTAAAGACGAGCCGAGGAGGTCAGAGTGAGGGACGGTCTCTGTACTGGTCGTCTGGTCACTAAAGACGAGCCGAGGAGGTCAGAGTGAGGGACGGTCTCTGTACTGGTCACTAAAGACGAGCCGAGGAGGTCAGAGTGAGGGACTGTCTCTGTACTGGTCGTCTGGTCACTAAAGACGAGCCGAGGAGGTCAGAGTGAGGGACTGTCTCTGTACTGGTCACTAAAGACGAGCCGAGGAGGTCAGAGTGAGGGACGGTCTCTGTACTGGTCAATAAAGACGAGCCGAGGAGGTCAGAGTGAGGGACTGTCTCTGTACTGGTCACTAAAGACGAGCCGAGGAGGTCAGAGTGAGGGACGGTCTCTGTACTGGTCACTAAAGACGAGCCGAGGAGGTCAGAGTGAGGGACGGTCTCTGTACTGGTCACTAAAGACGAGCCGAGGAGGTCAGAGTGAGGGACGGTCTCTGTACTGGTCACTAAAGACGAGCCGAGGAGGTCAGAGTGAGGGACGGTCTCTGTACTGGTCGTCTGGTCACTAAAGACGAGCCGAGGAGGTCAGAGTGAGGGACTGTCTCTGTACTGGTCACTAAAGACGAGCCGAGGAGGTCAGAGTGAGGGACGGTCTCTGTACTGGTCACTAAAGACGAGCCGAGGAGGTCAGAGTGAGGGACGGTCTCTGTACTGGTCACTAAAGACGAGCCGAGGAGGTCAGAGTGAGGGACGGTCTCTGTACTGGTCACTTAAGACGAGCCGAGGAGGTCAGAGTGAGGGACGGTCTCTGTACTGGTCGTCTAGTCACTAAAGACGAGCCGAGGAGGTCAGAGTGAGGGACTGTCTCTGTACTGGTCACTAAAGACGAGCCGAGGAGGTCAGAGTGAGGGACGGTCTCTGTACTGGTCACTAAAGACGAGCCGAGGAGGTCAGAGTGAGGGACTGTCTCTGTACTGGTCGTCTAGTCACTAAAGACGAGCCGAGGAGGTCAGAGTGAGGGACTGTCTCTGTACTGGTCGTCTGGTCACTAAAGACGAGCCGAGGAGGTCAGAGTGAGGGACGGTCTCTGTACTGGTCGTCTAGTCACTAAAGACGAGCCGAGGAGGTCAGAGTGAGGGACGGTCTCTGTACTGGTCACTAAAGACGAGCCGAGGAGGTCAGAGTGAGGGACGGTCTCTGTACTGGTCACTAAAGACGAGCCGAGGAGGTCAGAGTGAGGGACGGTCTCTGTACTGGTCACTAAAGACGAGCCGAGGAGGTCAGAGTGAGGGACTGTCTCTGTACTGGTCACTAAAGATGAGCCGAGGAGGTCAGAGTGAGGGACGGTCTCTGTACTGGTCGTCTGGTCACTAAAGACGAGCCGAGGAGGTCAGAGTGAGGGACGGTCTCTGTACTGGTCACTAAAGACGAGCCGAGGAGGTCAGAGTGAGGGACTGTCTCTGTACTGGTCGTCTAGTCACTAAAGACGAGCCGAGGAGGTCAGAGTGAGGGACGGTCTCTGTACTGGTCACTAAAGACGAGCCGAGGAGGTCAGAGTGAGGGACGGTCTCTGTACTGGTCACTAAAGACGAGCCGAGGAGGTCAGAGTGAGGGACGGTCTCTGTACTGGTCACTAAAGACGAGCCAAGGAGGTCAGAGTGAGGGACGGTCTCTGTACTGGTCACTAAAGACGAGCCGAGGAGGTCAGAGTGAGGGACTGTCTCTGTACTAGTCACTAAAGACGAGCCGAGGAGGTCAGAGTGAGGGACGGTCTCTGTACTGGTCACTAAAGACGAGCCGAGGAGGTCAGAGTGAGGGACTGTCTCTGTACTGGTCGTCTGGTCACTAAAGACGAGCCGAGCACCGCGCTGTCAACTCATCCCCTGTGCGCGGGTAATTCGGACCTGAATATTGAGTCGTGTTCCTCAGAGTCTGAAGCAAGCTATTCACAGTCTCAGGGACTCCGGGCGGGGAGGGGGGGGGGGCAGGGGGGGGGGGGTCAAACACTCAGCGGGAACCGGAAATAGCGTGGGGCAGTATGGGTCAGGGTGGGGCAGTATGGGGTGTTGTGGGGCAGTATGGGGTGTTGTGGGGCAGTATGGGGCGTTGTGGGGCAGTATGGGGCGTTGTGGGGCAGTATGGGGCAGTATGGGGCGTTGTGGGGCAGTATGGGGTGTTGTGGGGCAGTATGGGGCGTTGTGGGGCAGTATGGGGCGTTGTGGGGCAGTATGGGGCGTTGTGGGGCAGTATGGGGCGTTGTGGGGCAGTATGGGGCGTTGTGGGGCAGTATGGGGTGTTGTGGGGCAGTATGGGGCGTTGTGGGGCAGTATGGGGCAGTATGGGGCGTTGTGGGGCAGTATGGGGCGTTGTGGGGCAGTATGGGGTGTTGTGGGGCAGTATGGGGCGTTGTGGGGCAGTATGGGGCGTTGTTGGGCAGTATGGGGCAGGGTGGACCTGTGCTTGGAGATCTCTCTATACACCTGTCTGGTGCTTGGAGATCTCTCTATACACCTGGCTGGTGCTTGGAGATCTCTCTATACACCTGTCCTGTGCTTGGAGATCTTTACACACCTATCCTGTGTTTGGAGAGTGTACAGACGTCTAACCATGCCGCTTCACGTTGCCATGACTACGCTCCACACCTGGCAGAGGCCTCGCCTAATTAGTGACCGTTAGGCGTGGTAACGCCTAATTAGTCTCCGTTCGCCGGCCTAAGCGACTCTTTGTCTAGGCCTACATAATTCAGTTGTTTGCATGCGGCAGTAAACATTTAAATCATTAACTCCTGTTGTTAGAGAGAGCTGGAGGGAATTCCCCTGAATGGTAGCTCTCAGATGGGGAATTAAAGTGTGATAAATTCCTACTACGACTGTAAACTGTAAATTATAACTGTATCAGTGTCCTACAAGAGGACAGATAGCGGTAAAGTGTGATAAAGTCCTCCTACGACTGTAAACTGTAAATTATAACTGTATCAGTGTCCTACAAGAGGAGAGATAGCGGTAAAGTGTGATAAAGTCCTCCTACGACTGTAAACTGTAAATTATAACTGTATCAGTGTCCTACAAGAGGAGAGATAGCGGTAAAGTGTGATAAAGTCCTCCTACGACTGTAAACTGTAAATTATAACTGTATCAATGTCCTACAAGAGGAGAGATAGCGGTAAAGTGTGGTAAAGTCACCCTACGACTGTAAACTGTAAATTATAACTGTATCAGTGTCCTACAAGAGGGGAGATAGCGGTAAAGTGTGATAAAGTCACCCTACGACTGTAAACTGTAAATTATAACTGTATCAGTGTCCTACAAGAGGGGAGATAGCGGTAAAGTGTGATAAAGTCACCCTACGACTGTAACCTGTAAATTATAACTGTATCAGTGTCCTACAAGAGGAGAGATAGCGGAAAAGTGTGGTAAAGTCACCCTACGACTGTAAACTGTAAATTATAACTGTATCAGTGTCCTACAAGAGGAGAGATAGCGGTGAGGTGTGGTAAAGTCACCCTAGGACTGTAAACTGTAAATTATAACTGTATCAGTGTCCTACAAGAGGAGAGATAGCGGTAAAGTGTGGTAAAGTCACCCTACGACTGTAAACTGTATATTATAACTGTATCAGTGTCCTACAAGAGGAGAGATAGCGGAAAAGTGTGGTAAAGTCACCCTACGACTGTAAACTGTAAATTATAACTGTATCAGTGTCCTACAAGAGGAGAGATAGCGGTGAGGTGTGGTAAAGTCACCCTAGGACTGTAAACTGTAAATTATAACTGTATCAGTGTCCTACAAGAGGAGAGATAGCGGTAAAGTGTGATAAAGTCGCCTCGTAACGGGCTCACCACCTGACGGTACACTCAGCAGCTGCCATTGACTCACCATCATTGTTTTACACCATGCATTATTCAATGTCGCAAAAAGAATGCTCATCACAGCTGATGACAATTTATGTCAGATGATCTCGTTATACAGGATTATGCGCAGTGTCTGCAGTGAGAAATCATTATGTTCAGTGAGGTGTGACTCAGACTGACTCTCAAGTCCTGTGTTCAGTGAGGTGTGACTGACTGTCATGTCCTGTGTTCAGGGAGTTGTGACTGACTGTCATGTCCTGTGTTCAGTGAGGTGTGACTGACTGTCATGTCCTGTGTTCAGTGAGGTGTGACTGACTGTCATGTCCTGTGTTCAGTGAGGTGTGACTGACTGTCATTTCCTGTGTTCAGTGAGGTGTGACTGACTGTCATGTCCTGTGTTCAGTGAGGTGTGACTGACTGTCATGTCCTGTGTTCAGTGAGGTGTGACTGACTGTCATGTCCTGTGTTCAGTGAGGTGTGACTGACTCTCATGTCCTGTGTTCAGTGAGGTGTGACTGACTGTCATGTCCTGTGTTCAGTGAGGTGTGACTGACTGTCATGACCTGTGTTCAGTGAGGTGTGACTCAGACTGACTGTCATGTCCTGTGTTCAGTGAGGTGTGACTCAGACTGACTGTCATGTCCTGTGTTCAGTGAGGTGTGACTCAGACTGACTGTCATGTCCTGTGTTCAGTGAGGTGTGACTGACTGTCATGTCCTGTGTTCAGTGAGGAGTGACTCAGACTGACTGTCATGTCCTGTGTTCATTGAGGTGTGACTGACTGTCATATCATGTGTTCAGTGAGGTGAGACTGACTGTCATGTCCTGTGTTCAGTGAGGTGTGACTGACTGTCATGACCTGTGTTCAGTGAGGTGTGACTGACTGTCATGTCCTGTGTTCAGTGAGGTGTGACTGACTGTCATGTCCTGTGTTCAGTGAGGTGTGACTGACTCTCATGTCCTGTGTTCAGTGAGGTGTGACTGACTGTCATGTCCTGTGTTCAGTGAGGTGTGACTGACTCTCATGTCCTGTGTTCAGTGAGGTGTGACTGACTCATGTCCTGTGTTCAGTGAGGTGTGACTGACTGTCATGTCCTGTGTTCAGTGAGGTGTGACTCAGACTGACTGTCATGTCCTGTGTTCAGTGAGGTGTGACTGACTCTCATGTCCTGTGTTCAGTGAGGTTTGACTGACTCTCATGTCCTGTGTTCAGTGAGGTTTGACTGACTCTCATGTCCTGTGTTAGTGAGGTGTGACTGACTGTCATGTCCTGTGTTCAGTGAGGTGTGACTGACTGTCATGTCCCGTGTTCAGTGGGTGTGACTGACTGTCATGTCCTGTATTCAGTGAGGTGTGACTGACTGTCATGTCCTGTGTTCAGTGAGGTGTGACTGACTGTCATGTCCTGTGTTCAGTGAGGTGTGACTGACTGTCATTTCCTGTGTTCAGTTAGGTGTGACTGACTCATGTCCTGTGTTCAGTGAGGTGAGACTTACTCTCATGTCCTGTGTTCAGTGAGGTGTGACTGACTGTCATGTCCTGTGTTCAGTGAGGTGTGACTGACTGTCATGTCCTGTGTTCAGTGAGGTGTGACTGACTCTCATGTCCTGTGTTCAGTTAGGTGTGACTGACTCATGTCCTGTGTTCATCGAGGTGTGACTGACTGTCATGTCCTCTGTTCAGTGAGGTGTGACTGGCTGTCATGTCTTGTGTTCAGTGAGGTGTGACTGACTGTCATGTCCTGTGTTCAGTGAGGTGTGACTGACTCTCATGTCCTGTGTTCAGTGAGATGTGACTGACTGTCATGTCCTGTATTCAGTGAGGTGTGTCTGACTGTCATGTCCTGTGTTCAGTGAGGTGTGACTGACTGTCAAGTCCTGTGTTCAGTGAGGTGTGACTGACTGTCATGTCCTGTGTTCAGTGAGGTGTGACTGACTCTCATGTCCTGTGTTCAGTGAGGTGTGACTGACTGTCATGTCCTGTGTTCAGTGAGGTGTGACTCAGACTGACTGTCATGTCCTGTGTTCATTGAGGTGTGACTGACTGTCATATCATGTGTTCAGTGAGGTGAGACTGACTGTCATGTCCTGTGTTCAG
This sequence comes from Alentia gelatinosa, assembly GCA_950022655.1. Lineage (NCBI taxonomy): Eukaryota > Metazoa > Annelida > Polychaeta > Phyllodocida > Polynoidae > Alentia > Alentia gelatinosa. The sequence continues at coordinate 554,357 of OX465587.1, forward strand.
TGAGGTGTGACTGACTGTCATGTCCTGTGTTCAGTGAGGTGTGACTGACTCTCATGTCCTGTGTTCAGTGAGGTGTGACTGACTCATGTCCTGTGTTCAGTGAGGTGTGACTGACTGTCATGTCCTGTGTTCAGTGAGGTGTGACTCAGACTGACTGTCATGTCCAGTGTTCAGTGAGGTGTGACTGACTCTCATGTCCTGTGTTCAGTGAGGTGTGACTGACTCTCATGTCCTGTGTTCAGTGAGGTTTGACTGACTCTCATGTCCTGTGTTAGTGAGGTGTGACTGACTCTCATGTCCTGTGTTCAGTGAGGTGTGACTGACTGTCATGTCCTGTGTTCAGTGGGTGTGACTGACTGTCATGTCCTGTATTCAGTTAGGTGTGACTGACTCATGTCCTGTGTTCAGTGAGGTGAGACTTACTCTCATGTCCTGTGTTCAGTGAGGTGTGACTGACTGTCATGTCCTGTGTTCAGTGAGGTGTGACTGACTGTCATGTCCTGTGTTCAGTGAGGTGTGACTGACTGTCATGTCCTGTGTTCAGTTAGGTGTGACTGACTCATGTCCTGTGTTCATCGAGGTGTGACTGACTGTCATGTCCTGTGTTCAGTGAGGTGTGACTGGCTGTCATGTCTTGTGTTCAGTGAGGTGTGACTGACTGTCATGTCCTGTGTTCAGTGAGGTGTGACTGACTCTCATGTCCTGTGTTCAGTGAGATGTGACTGACTGTCATGTCCTGTATTCAGTGAGGTGTGACTGACTGTCATGTCCTGTGTTCAGTGAGGTGTGACTGACTGTCAAGTCCTGTGTTCAGTGAGGTGTGACTGACTGTCATGTCCTGTGTTCAGTGAGGTGTGACTGACTCTCATGTCCTGTGTTCAGTGAGGTGTGACTGACTCTCATGTCCTGTGTTCAGTGAGGTGTGACTCAGACTGACTGTCATGTCCTGTGTTCATTGAGGTGTGACTGACTGTCATATCATGTGTTCAGTGAGGTGAGACTGACTGTCATGTCCTGTGTTCAGTGAGGTGTGACTGACTGTCATGTCCTGTGTTCATTGAGGTGTGACTGACTGTCATGTCCTGTGTTCAGTGAGGTGTAACTGACTGTCATGTCCTGTGTTCAGTGAGGTGTGACTGACTGTCATGTCCTGTGTTCAGTGAGGTGTGACTGACTGTCATGTCCTGTGTTCAGTGAGGTGTGGCTGACTCTTATGTCCTGTGTTCAGTGAGGTGTGACTGACTCATGTCCTGTGTTCAGTGAGGTGTGACTGACTGTCATGTCCTGTGTTCAGTGAGGTGTGACTCAGACTGACTCTCATGTCCTGTGTTCAGTGAGGTGTGACTGACTCTCATGTCCTGTGTTCAGTGAGGTGTGACTGACTGTCATGTCCTGTGTTCAGTGAGGTTTGACTGACTGTCATGTCCTGTGTTCAGTGAGGTGTGACTGACTGTCATGTCCTGTGTTCAGTGAGGTGTGACTGACTGTCATGTCCTGTGTTCTGTGAGGTGTGACTGACTGTCATGTCCTGTATTCAGTGAGGTGTGACTGACTGTCATGTCCTGTGTTCAGTGAGGTGTGACTGACTGTCAAGTCCTGTGTTCAGTGAGGTGTGACTGACTGTCATGTCCTGTGTTCAGTTAGGTGTGGCTGACTCATGTCCTGTGTTCAGTGAGGTGAGACTTACTGTCATGTCCTGTGTTCAGTGAGGTGTGACTGACTGTCATGTCCTGTGTTCAGTGAGGTGTGACTGACTCTCATGTCCTGTGTTCAGTGAGGTGTGACTGACTCTCATGTCCTGTGTTCAGTTAGGTGTGACTGACTCATGTCCTGTGTTCAGTGAGGTGAGACTTACTGTCATGTCCTGTGTTCAGTGAGGTGTGACTAACTGTCATGTCCTGTGTTCAGTGAGGTGTGACTGACTCTCATGTCCTGTGTTCAGTGAGGTGTGACTGACTCTCATGTTCTGTGTTCAGTTAGGTGTGACTGACTCATGTCCTGTGTTCAGTGAGGTGTGACTGACTGTCATGTCCTGTGTTCAGTGAGGTGTGACTGGCTGTCATGTCTTGTGTTCAGTGAGGTGTGACTGACTGTCATGTCCTGTGTTCAGTGAGGTGTGACTGACTGTCATGTCCTGTGTTCAGAGAGGTGTGACTGACTGTCATGTCCTGTGTTCAGTGCGGTGTGACTGACTGTCATGTCCTGTGTTCAGTGAGGTGTGACTGACTGTCATGTCCTGTGTTCAGTGAGGTGTGACTGACTGTCATGTCCTGTGTTCAGTGAGACTGACTGTCATGTCCTGTGTTCAGTGAGGTGTGACTCAGACTGACTCTCATGTCCTGTGTTCAGTGAGGTGAATGACTCTCATGTCCTGTGTTCAGTGAGGTGTGACTGTCATGTCCTGTGTTCAGTGAGGTGTGACTGACTGTCATGTCCTGTGTTCAGTGAGGTGTGACTGACTGTCAAGTCCTGTGTTCAGTTAGGTGTGACTGACTGTCATGTCCTGTGTTCAGTGAGGTGTGACTGATTGTCATGTCCTGTGTTCAGTGAGGTGTGACTGACTGTCATGTCCTGTGTTCAGTGAGGTGTGACTGACTGTCATGTCCTGTGTTCAGTGAGGTGTGACTGACTGTCATGTCCTGTGTTCAGTGAGGTGTGACTGACTGTCATGTCCTGTGTTCAGTGAGGTGTGACTGACTGTCATGTCCTGTGTTCAGTGAGGTGTGACTGACTGTCATGTCCTGTGTTCAGTGAGGTGTGACTGACTCTCATGTCCTGTGTTCAGTGAGGTGTGACTGATTGTCATGTCCTGTGTTCAGTGAGGTGTGACTGACTCTCATGTCCTGTGTTCAGTGAGGTGTGACTGACTGTCATGTCCTGTGTTCAGTGAGGTGTGACTCAGACTGACTCTCATGTCCTGTGTTCAGTGAGGTGAATGACTCTCATGTCCTGTGTTCAGTGAGGTGTGACTGTCATGTCCTGTGTTCAGTGAGGTGTGACTGACTGTCATGTCCTGTGTTCAGTGAGGTGTGACTGACTGTCATGTCCTGTGTTTAGTTAGGTGTGACTGACTGTCATGTCCTGTGTTCAGTGAGGTGTGACTGATTGTCATGTCCTGTGTTCAGTGAGGTGTGACTGACTGTCATGTCCTGTGTTCAGTGAGGTGTGACTGACTGTCATGTCCTGTGTTCAGTGAGGTGTGACTGACTGTCATGTCCTGTGTTCAGTGAGGTGTGACTCAGTCTGACTCTCATGTCCTGTGTTCAGTGAGGTGTGACTGACTGTCATGTCCTGTGTTCAGTGAGGTGAGACTGACTGTCATGTCCTGTGTTCAGTGAGTCGTGACTGACTCTCATGTCCTGTGTTCAGTGAGGTGTGACTGACTGTCATGTCCTGTGTTCAGTGAGGTGTGACTGACTGTCATGTCCTGTGTTCAGTGAGGTGTGACTGACTCTCATGTCCTGTGTTCAGTGAGGTGTGACTGACTGTCATGTCCTGTGTTCAGTGAGGTGTGACTGACTGTCATGTCCTGTGTTCAGTGAGGTGTGACAGACTGTCATGTCCTGTGTTCAGTGAGGTGTGACTGACTGTCATGTCCTGTGTTCAGTGAGGTGTGACTGTCATGTCCTGTGTTCAGTGAGGTGTGACTGACTCTCATGTCCTGTGTTCAGTGAGGTGTGACTGTCATGTCCTGTGTTCAGTGAGGTGTGACTGACTGTCATGTCCTGTGTTCAGTGAGGTGTGACTGACTGTCATGTCCTGTGTTCAGTGAGGTGTGACTGACTCTCATGTCCTGTGTTCAATGAGGTGTGACTGACTCCCATGTCCTGTGTTCAGTGAGGTGAGTCTCTCATGTACTGTGTTCAGTGAGGCGTGACTCTCATGTCCTGGTTGTAGACGAGTTGTTGGTCATGGTTCACTGCACACAGACTCAGTCAGCTGTGACTAACAGACACGTTAGGAGGGTGGAGAACGGCTACAGGTCGGGGTCAGTCCTGACCGGGGAAAACATCGATGAATCTGTACCCGCCGACCTCCCCTCCCGCAGCGGCCGACAACCCTCTGTGTGTATCCTGTACTGTTATACAGAGAACCATTCTACAAGTCCATTCAGTACAGCTCTTATCAATGTCAGGACATTCTGAGACAAGTCCGGCTCATATCAATGTTAGGATATTCTACGACCAGTACAGCTCTTATCAATGTTAGGACATTCTACGACCAGTACAGCTCTTATCAATGTTAGGACATTCTACGACCACGACCATGCTGATATGTGCAGCCTTAACATCAGATAACAAGGAGAGTGTTTACAATCACAGCAGCGAAATCACAAGAATCCCATTCTATATATCTATGTCATAGACAATATGCATCGTTTCTTTGAGAGCCAGCCATAAAGCATGATAGGTTGACACGTAGTAATACACAAGCGCTAGCACCTCAGTGGCTTACAGAGCCACCTGTCGGCAAAACTATCGTTTGTTACATTTATTATCCATCTTTTTCAAATGATTTAAACCCAATAATTGTCATATAGAAGAGTATAACAATAGGGATTATTCTTTTGGGCTACAGCACAAATGGACTATTTTCCTGTATACCCGGGCTTTGAATCCGTATACCATGGTTATGGTATCTGAGAGTTTTTAAACAATGGGTCGTGGTTTACTGAGTCCCCATACATTCTCAATGGCTACATTGTATTCGAGGGATAATGAATTTAGTGATGCAATGTTGTTGAGCTTTTGACCACAATAGGTCATCGTTATTCTCTCTATGTTTGTTTAGGGTGCACAGTTGGGCTGACCATTGTCAATCTATAACTGTAAGTGAGGTTATCATGCGTCACCGTCATTCATATCGTCTTGCTGCACACGGACTTAAAAGTCCGCATCACATTCACGTGGTCTTACTGCACACAGACTTAAAAGTTAGCATCACATTCACGTGGTCTTACTGCACACGGACTTAAAAGTCAGCATCACATTCACGTCTTGCTGCACACAGACTTAAAAGTCCGCATCACATTCACGTGGTCTTACTGCACACGGACTTAAAAGTTAGCATCACATTCACGTCTTGCTGCACACAGAATTAAAAGTCAGCATCACATTCACGTCTTGTTGCACACAGACTTAAAAGTCAGCATCACATTCACGTCTTACTGCACACAGAATTAAAAGTCAGCATCACATGGTCTTGCTGCACACAGAATTAAAAGTCCGCATCACATTCACGTCTTGCTGCACACAGAATTAAAAGTCAGCATCACGTGGTCTTGCTGCACACAGACTTAAAAGTCCGCATCACATTCACGTCTTGCTGCACACGGACTTAAAAGTCAGCATCACGTGGTCTTACTGCACACAGACTTAAAAGTCAGCATCACGCGGTCTTACTGCACACAGACTTAAAAGTCCGCGACACATTCACGTCTTGCTGCACACAGACTTAAAAGTCCGCATCACATTCACGTCTTGCTGCACACAGAATTAAAAGTCAGCATCACATTCACGTCTTGCTGCACACAGACTTAAAAGTCAGCATCACATTCACGTCTTGCTGCACACAGACTTAAAAGTCAGCATCACATTCACGTCTTGCTGCACACAGGATAACTCTGCTCTTGGTGAATGTTTATCACAGATGGTACATCATTCCTAGTGATGCGAATCCGGGCCACTCTACTAAATCTCTCCTAACTGCCAACTAAAAGCTGTACATCTGGGTAAAATAAAGCGTAGAAGAGTGTAGTCCCTGTCCTAGTGAGGTGGCAGGTCGAAGTATTGTAGAACATCTCTATCTAAGGATGTGGTTATATTTACAGTGTCAGTCCATGTATTAGTCAGGAGATCTACGTGTATAGAACGTCGCCATCTAAAGACTGGTTTTATTGCGCTATATACATCGTCTAGAGGTTAGAGTGGTCACATTGAACTTCCAGAAAACTATTTCTGTACTATCTGCGTGCTGTTCACTTTGATATTCAGAACAGAGCAGGGAGCCAGTGTCACAGTCTCTTAGAGGCATGCCCAGCTGACCAAGACCAATCACTGGAGACCAAAATTCCTCAAGACCCACTGGTGTTTGATCTGTTTAGATCCAATCCTAGGACGTTGTAGAAATGGCAAGTTGACTGGGTGCAAGTTGGTTACAGAAAACTATCCATTAACTGAATGTAACCCAAACCTTTTAATTGTTATTCATTTATTATAATAGCACGCTCATTCATCGATGATGAACATACTGTTTACTCCGAGATTACAGTGTAATCTCCGTCCATATCTTAGTGATGACACATATCTGGGCCCTGTCGTATCTACGGGCCACTGACTGGAGATGTTTCTGTTGAGACAGCCGCACTCCAGTAAAGATGTTATTTCGGGAACGTGGGAGAGATACAAAGGTTACTTGGCCACTTGAGTGGTTCTGGGGGCGTGTCGTGGACTGAGGGACGGGAAGGAGGCTAAGTCAACGAGAAGATCTCAGCACACAGTGTCAGAAACACCCGCCACCCCCCACACCCCCCCTCACACTCCTCACCCCCCCCTCACCCCCTCACACTCCTCACACGCCACTCGCCGTCAAAATAAACCGCGCCTATAAATATCCCCGCATTGTGGGCGCTGGGCCGCCCCCTGACACCTCACACACCCCTCACACACATCTCACACCCCTCACACACCCCTCACACACCTCACACACCTCACACCCCTCACACCCCTCACACCCCTCACGCCCCTCACACCCCTCACACCCCTCACACCACTCACACACCCCTCACACCCCTCACACCCCTCACACCCCTCACGCCCCTCACGCCCCTCACGCCCCTCACACCCCTCACACCCCTCACACCACTCACACACCCCTCACACCCCTCACACCCCTCACACCACTCACACACCCCTCACACCCCTCACACCACTCACACACCTCACACCCCTCACACCCCTCACACCCCTCACACACCCCTCACACCCCTCACACCCCTCACACCCCTCACACCCCTCACACCACTCCATATATATATAGATGGTGCCATACATATTACTTCGAATCCATCGCATCAGTGAGGCATACCCTGTATTTTATTTGCCATTGAGTGCGATGAATCTATCGCAGTTGGTGCAAAAAATACCATCGATATGCCGCCGATGGACAATAACAGGTGTGTGACGATCGTTTGCTCCAGTGAGACCAGGCTTAAAAGTTCCCAACAGTTGTTGTAGTCACAGCACCATAATAAGTAAGAAACTGATGAGTGTTTGGTCGGAGTCCCCGTTCCCTATCGAGTTTGGAGTGCGCAGGTGATAGCCGAATGAATATTCCGAAGCGCCCCAAACAAGATGGCGAACGGGGACTCAGACCAAACAAATATATATATATGTTTCTGGTTTTATCTTAGCCTGGACATATATATCTGTTTATCGCCCGTGGAGTACGAGTTACCGTATTCGCACGCCTGTTGAGAACGACTTTCTAATTTTAAGGCTATAGACATGTATACCCTGCTGAGATAAAGAACAGTGCTCCGTGAAGTCACGCTCCGTCCACCACCACCTCCCTCACAGCGCCCCGACACGGTCCAGTGACTACCCAGGTCAATGAGTGTCACACAGTCCCACCTAGTCACCCGTCTACCTAGTCACCCGTCTACCTGGTCACCCGTCTACCTGGTCACCCGTCTACCTGGTCACCCGTCTACCTGGTCACCCGTCTACCTGGTCACCCGTCTACCTGGTCACTCGTCTACCTGGTCACCCGTCTACCTGGTCACCCGTCTACCTAGTCACCCGTCTACCTAGTCACCCGTCTACCTGGTCACCCGTCTACCTGGTCACCCGTCTACCTGGTCACTCGTCTACCTAGTCACCCGTCTACCTGGTCACCCGTCTACCTGGTCACCCGTGTCTACCTGGTCACCGGTCTACCTGGTCACCCGTCTACCTGGTCACCCGTCTATACGTTTATAGAACTGCAGCATCACAGTAACATGTATGTACACACGGTATACCGCGTGTTTTATTTCCTGATTGAGACTGCTTTACGGTCTAACAACATAATGGCGGCTGTCAGTGGGAGTCATCCTACAGCAGCTGGAGGTTGTAGACAGGGAATGCTCATTAACCTAATTAGAGTTCTCATTAGGGACGTGCACGGCGACTCGACGTCTACCTGAGTCGGGACCAGACATGCTGGTGTGTGTGAGAGACTACCTGGGGCCCGTTTAATAATCTAGGGTCGTACATGTAGACCCCTTTTCTGTACCCATACAAGGGTTGTTGGTTAAGAATAGAGGGAAACTATGTTCCGGTGGGAATAAGTCACAGTTACGAGGTAAGGGTTGAACAAAATTACTGCCCAAGGCGTAACCGCGGCCAGTAATTTTTCCGAGTCTTATCGAGTAACTTTGACTTATTTCCACTGGTACGTGGTTTCCCTATTCCTATATACCTTCAATTGCCGGCTAATATCGGTAAAAACCGAATGTCTCTGAACGTCAACCTGGGTGGTAAACGTCAACCTGGGCAGTAGACGTCAACCTGGGCAGTAAACGTCAACCTGGGCAGTAACTTCAACCTGGGCAGTAAACAAAAGTTATTCCACCCCCAGCAGCGTAAGGTAATCATAGGTTGTTCGCTCATAGGTATATAGGAATATTTAAGTCTGTTCGCTAAGACAGTATAAGCCATCCAGAAGGTCGTCCATTAGTGTTAAATAAAGTTGACCCACCTCGTCCCTGGGTCTCTATGGCATACAGAAAAGGGTCTCCCTGTACGATCCTAGGTTATTAAACGGGCCCCTGGGGCCTGTTGAATAAGATACGAACCACAAAAAAATATCTTAGAATTGTCTTTGGGACCATAACGTTGTATAAAATAATGTGGTGTACGCTTAAGATGTTTTGACAATGAGAGTAACCTAAAGGTCTTACAAGGCGGTGTTTACAAATACGTTCATTTTAAAAATATCCTCTGTTCTGTCATACAACACTGAATGGAGAACATTGTCCTGGATGTCGTTTATCTTTGGAGTTATCGTGTGTACAATCACTCACCCCTATACAACGGGACGACCATGGAACTAACTGGTGAACAATAAGCACAACGCCTGGCAAATCGAGATGCCTTTAAAATACAGAGGCACAACGCATATCACTGAACCAACTCCGCGGAAACATAATGAGATAAGTGTTTCCTACCTGGCCCAACAGAAATCTACTGTGATAAGTTAATTGATGTTTGTGATGCCTCAGTAAAGTGACCATGCAAGCAACAGGAGATGCAGGAATAAAATAAACCGGCCTCATGGCTACTGAACTATCACAACGGCCGGTCTAACTGACCCGTAAAGTTGCCGAGATGTCAGTTCATCCTGAACTAGCCACAAGGCTGTAAACTTACTGCACCGGGAGGTCTAACAACCCACTAAGGTGTATGTTTTGACGCTACATAAATGCTATTATAGTTATGTGGTTATGCTATTTCATAGCAGTTATAGTGTGTATATCTCCTTGTCCTTTTCTACATGGGACGGGTTAGGCTGAAACTTATATGAGTCATACTGTCAATAGAGATAAAAAGAAATGGTCCAGCACCAGAAACAAAGGAACTTTATTCAACAGCCCCCTAGTTGCCTGCCCCGATGAACAATGGGACAGGTAACGCACAGCTTGTGCAACGAGTGAACGACCTTGACCTCACGCTGGTTGCCCTTGTTATTTGGAGCGGCGGGAACCAGCTAAATTTCGCTTGGCCCTATCCCACCGGGGAACCAGCATCAGAACCAGCGTAATAGATCTATATCTTTGTTATTTGACAGGGAACCAGCTTAGTTATACATCCCACAATGCGCTAGAAAAATGGTGGGCCTTACCTGGCCTAATATGTGAGCAAGCACATAGGCCTTCTCTGTCTGCGTACTGGTTACCAGGATACAGATGTAGATCGTAGCCTGAGGGCCAGCTCAGAGATGTAGATAACTCTCTCTCTCTTCTCTCTCTACAGACTGTAGACCAGCTCAGAGATGTAGATATCTCTCTCACTTCTCTCTCTGTAGACTGTAGACCAGCTCAGAGATGTAGATATATCTCTCTCTTCTCTCTCTGTAGACTGTAGACCAGCTCAGAGATGTAGATATCTCTCTCACTTCTCTCTCTACAGACTGTAGACCAGCTCAGAGATGTAGATATCTCTCTCACTTCTCTCTCCACAGACTGTAGACCAGCTCAGAGTTGTAGATATCTCTCTCACTTCTCTCTGTGTAGACTGTAGACCAGCTCAGAGATGTAGATAACCCTCTCACTTCTCTCTCTGTAGACTGTAGACCAGCTCAGAGATGTAGATATCTCTCTCACTTCTCTCTCTGTAGACTGTAGACCAGCTCAGAGATGTAGATATCTCTCTCACTTCTCTCTGTGTAGACTGTAGACCAGCTCAGAGATGTAGATATCTCTCTCTCTCTTCTCTCTCTGTAGACTGTAGACCAGCTCAGAGATGTAGATAACCCTCTCACTTCTCTCTCTGTAGACTGTAGACCAGCTCAGAGATGTAGATATCTCTCTCACTTCTCTTTCTGTAGACTGTAGACCAGCTCAGAGATGTAGATATCTCTCTCACTTCTCTCTCTATAGACTGTAGACCAGCTCAGAGATGTAGATATCTCTCTCACTTCTCTCTCTGTAGACTGTAGACCAGCTCAGAGATGTAGATCTCTCTCTCTCTCTTCTCTCTCTGTAGACTGTAGACCAGCTCAGAGATGTAGATAACCCTCTCACTTCTCTCTCTGTAGACTGTAGACCAGCTCAGAGATGTAGATATCTCTCTCACTTCTCTCTCTGTAGACTGTAGACCAGCTCAGAGATGTAGATATCTCTCTCACTTCTCTCTCTGTAGACTCTAGACCAGCTCAGAGATGTAGATATCTCTCTCACTTCTCTCTCTGTAGACTCTAGACCAGCTCAGAGATGTAGATATCTCTCTCACTTCTCTCTCTGTAGACTGTAGACCAGCTCAGAGATGTAGATATCTCTCTCACTGTTCTCTCTGTAGACTGTAGACCAGCTCAGAGATGTAGATAACTCTCTCACTTCTCTCTCTGTAGACTGTAGACCAGCTCAGAGATGTAGATATCTATCTCTCTCTTCTCTCTCTGTAGACTGTAGACCAGCTCAGAGATGTAGATAACTCTCTCACTTCTCTCTCTGTAGACTGTAGACCAGCTCAGAGATGTAGATATCTCTCTCTCTCTTCTCTCTCTGTAGACTGTAGACCAGCTCAGAGATGTAGATAACTCTCTCACTTCTCTCTCTGTAGACTGTAGACCAGCTCAGAGATGTAGATATCTCTCTCTCACTTCTCTCTCTATAGACTGTAGATCAGCTCAGAGATGTAGATAACTCTCTCACTTCTCTCTCTGTAGACTGTAGACCAGCTCAGAGATGTAGATAACCCTCTCACTTCTCTCTCTGTAGACTGTAGACCAGCTCAGAGATGTAGATATCTCTCTCACTTCTCTCTCTGTAGACTGTAGACCAGCTCAGAGATGTAGATATCTCTCTCACTTCTCTCTCTGTAGACTGTAGACCAGCTCAGAGATGTAGATATCTCTCTCACTTCTCTCTCTGTAGACTGTAGACCAGCTCAGAGATGTAGATATCTCTCTCTCACTTCTCTCTCTGTAGACTGTAGACCAGCTCAGAGATGTAGATATATCTCTCTCTCTTCTCTCTCTACAGACTGTAGACCAGCTCAGAGATGTAGATATCTCTCTCTCTCTTCTCTCTCTACAGACTCTAGACCAGCTCAGAGATGTAGATATCTCTCTCACTTCTCTCTCTGTAGACTGTAGACCAGCTCAGAGATGTAGATATCTCTCTCACTTCTCTCTCTGTAGACTGTAGTCATCAGAGTTCCCGCTCTGAGCTGTCGTGGACTTGGAGATCACCCAACTATAAAGTTACTTATAAATAACGCAGTGGCATCAGATCTCAGAAATGTGGCCATAACGTCTGCACGCTATACGTCATATATTCACCACGACTGTGATGGGAGAGTGATGTAAGCCTTATAACCACTAAGACTGTGATAGGAGAGTGATGTCTTAAAACTACAAAGGTTCTGGTAGGTGAGTGATATACGTCCTACAAACCCTGGTATTGTGATAGGAGATTGATGCTAGAACCACCAAGATTCGTGAACAAGATGACCTTCATACTGACAGGTGAAGGGTGAATAAGATGACCTTGACACTGACAGGTGAAGGCTGAGTAAGATGACCTTGACATTGACAGGTGAAGGGTAAATAAGATGACCTTGACATTGACAGGTGAAGGGTAAATAAGATGACCTTGACATTGACAGGTGAAGGGTAAATAAGATGACCTTGACATTGACATGTGAAGGGTGAATAGGATGGCCTTGACATTGACAGGTGAAAGGTAAATAAGATGACCTTGACATTGACATGTGAAGGGTGAATAGGATGACCTTGACATTGACAGGTGAAAGGTAAATAAGATGACCTTGACATTGACATGTGAAGGGTAAATAGGATGGCCTTGACATTGACAGGTGAAAGGTAAATAAGATGACCTTGACATTGACATGTGAAGGGTAAATAGGATGGCCTTGACATTGACAGGTGAAAGGTAAATAAGATGATCTTGACATTGACAGGTGAAGGGTAAATAAGATGACCTTGACCTTGACACCTGACGCTGACTCACCTTCCAGTGACTGGAACACCTCGTCGGGATGTAAGATCCACCAGTGCGTCTTGCCGGTAACCAGCCACACGCGTGACGTCACAGTCAGCAGGTGGAGGGCCAGAACGAGACCGGGCCACCAGAGGGCGTAGCGATCAGCGTCCTGCCATGCACTGCGCCGCTCGTACTCCACCGTACTGCCGCGCTCGCCGCACCCCTCCGCCCCGCCCGGGCTCGCCGCGGTGTCCGAACGCGCCCGCCCCGCGCCGCGCACCCCGGGCCGCGCTTTACGAACACGCCCGGCGGGCTGGTGAGTTCTGGGCGCGGGCTGGCGCCGGGCGACGCCGCTGGACCGTCTGCGGGTCTTTTTTGAGTTCTCCATGACTGGTGTAAGTCAGACGAGGCGAACATCGCCCCAACTCACGGGATCTCCTGCCGAAACAATGTAAACAAACATGAGTTATCATAGTGATTAACTGGGTCTAACAGTGACATGTACTCAATGTGAGAATGTAAACAAATGTCAATAAATCAAAGTAAACAGGGCATGTCCTCAGTATCCAAATTGGTGTGAGAACGTCAACAAACGTCAGAGTTAACTAGGTCTAACAGCGGCATGTAATCAGTATCCTACCCAGTGTGAGAATGTAAACAAACGTCAGTCACGTAGAGCGGCACATCTACACAGAGTCCTACTCAGTGTGAGAATGTAAACAAACGTCAGTCACGTACAGCGGCGTACACACAGAGAGTCCTTACTGGTATCAGACTGAGTCCGGTAAACAGACGGCTAACACATGACCCCCGCTGACACCCCCACACAGAGCGGTCTACCTGGTATCAGACTGAGTCCAGTAAACAGACGGCTAACACATGACCCCCGCTGACACCTCCACACAGAGCGTCCTACCTGGTATCAGACTGAGTCCAGTAAACAGACGGCTAACACATGACCCCCGCTGACACCTCCACACAGAGCGGTCTACCTGGTATCAGACTGAGTCCAGTAAACAGACGGCTAACACATGACCCCCGCTGACACCTCCACACAGAGCGTCCTACCTGGTATCAGACTGAGTCCAGTAAACAGACGGCTAACACATGACCCCCGCTGACACCTCCACACAGAGAGTCCTACCTGGTATCAGACTGAGTAAACAGACGGCTAACACATGACCCCCGCTGACACCTCCACACAGAGCGGTCTACCTGGTATCAGACTGAGTCCGGTAAACAGACGGCTAACACATGACCCCCGCTGACACCTCCACACAGAGCGGCCTACCTGGTATCAGACTGAGTCCAGTAAACAGACGGCTAACACATGACCCCCGCTGACACCTCCACACAGAGCGGCCTACCTGGTATCAGACTGAGTAAACAGACGGCTAACACATGACCCCCGCTGACACCTCCACACAGAGCGTCCTACCTGGTATCAGACTGAGTCCGGTAAACAGACGGCTAACACATGACCCCCGCTGACACCTCCACACAGAGCGTCCTACCTGGTATCAGACTGAGTCCGGTAAACAGACGGCTAACACATGACCCCCGCTGACACCTCCACACAGAGCGGTCTACCTGGTATCAGACTGAGTCTGGTAAACAGACGGCTAACACATGACCCCCGCTGACACCTCCACACAGAGCGGCCTACCTGGTATCAGACTGAGTCCAGTAAACAGACGGCTAACACATGACCCCCGCTGACACCCCCACACAGAGCGGCCTACCTGGTATCAGACTGAGTAAACAGACGGCTAACACATGACCCCCGCTGACACCTCCACACAGAGCGGCCTACCTGGTATCAGACTGAGTCCAGTAAACAGACGGCTAACACATGACCCCCGCTGACACCTCCACACAGAGCGGTCTACCTGGTATCAGACTGAGTCCAGTAAACAGACGGCTAACACATGACCCCCGCTGACACCTCCACACAGAGCGGCCTACCTGGTATCAGACTGAGTCCGGTAAACAGACGGCTAACACATGACCCCTGCTGACACCTCCACACAGAGCGGTCTACCTGGTATCAGACTGAGTAAACAGACGGCTAACACATGACCCCCGCTGACACCTCCACACAGAGCGGTCTACCTGGTATCAGACTGAGTAAACAGACGGCTAACACATGACCCCCGCTGACACCTCCACACAGAGCGTCCTACCTGGTATCAGACTGAGTCCAGTAAACAGACGGCTTACACATGACCCCCGCTGACACCTCCACACAGAGCGTCCTACCTGGTATCAGACTGAGTCCAGTAAACAGACGACTAACACATGACCCCCGCTGACACCTCCACACAGAGCGGCCTACCTGGTATCAGACTGAGTCCAGTAAACAGACGGCTAACACATGACCCCCGCTGACACCTCCACACAGAGTGGCCTACCTGGTATCAGACTGAGTCCAGTAAACAGACGGCTAACACATGACCCCCGCTGACACCTCCACACAGAGCGGCCTACCTGGTATCAGACTGAGTAAACAGACGGCTAACAGATGACCCCCGCTGACACCTCCACACGGAGCGGTCTACCTGGTATCAGACTGAGTCCAGTTAACAGACGGCTAACACATGACCCCCGCTGACACCTCCACACAGAGCGTCCTACCTGGTATCAGACTGAGTAAACAGACGGCTAACAGATGACCCCCGCTGACACCTCCACACGGAGCGGTCTACCTGGTATCAGACTGAGTAAACAGACGGCTAACACATGACCCCCGCTGACACCTCCACACAGAGCGGTCTACCTGGTATCAGACTGAGTCCAGTAAACAGACGGCTAACACATGACCCCCGCTGACACCTCCACACAGAGAGTCCTACCTGGTATCAGACTGAGTAAACAGACGGCTAACACATGACCCCCGCTGACACCTCCACACAGAGCGGCCTACCTGGTATCAGACTGAGTCCAGTAAACAGACGGCTAACACATGACCCCCCATGACACCTCCACACAGAGCGTCCTACCTGGTATCAGACTGAGTAAACAGACGGCTAACACATGACCCCCGCTGACACCTCCACACAGAGCGGTCTACCTGGTATCAGACTGAGTCCAGTAAACAGACGGCTAACACATGACCCCCGCTGACACCTCCACACAGAGCGGCCTACCTGGTATCAGACTGAGTAAACAGACGGCTAACACATGACCCCCGCTGACACCTCCACACAGAGCGGCCTACCTGGTATCAGACTGAGTAAACAGACGGCTAACACATGACCCCCGCTGACACCTCCACACAGAGCGGTCTACCTGGTATCAGACTGAGTCCAGTAAACAGACGGCTAACACATGACCCCCGCTGACACCTCCACACAGAGCGGCCTACCTGGTATCAGACTGAGTAAACAGACGGCTAACACATGACCCCCGCTGACACCTCCACACAGAGCGGTCTACCTGGTATCAGACTGAGTCCAGTAAACAGACGGCTAACACATGACCCCCGCTGACACCTCCACACAGAGCGTCCTACCTGGTATCAGACTGAGTAAACAGACGGCTAACACATGACCCCCGCTGACACCTCCACACAGAGCGGTCTACCTGGTATCAGACTGAGTAAACAGACGGCTAACACATGACCCCCGCTGACACCCCCACACAGAGCGTCCTCACGGCCGTAGACTCACCTCTCAGTATTCCACCTCTGTGCTGTCTGTAGAGCCTCCTGCAGATACTCCAGTAGCAGGTAAGTCCTACAGTCATTAACTATACGGCGCCACTCTACATACTCCGTGGAGTCCCCTCTAGATACTGTAGTCCTGGAGATATAGTCCACTGTAGGTACTCCGCTTCTGTAGATATATAGCTACTCCGGTGATGTATATACACACATAAATATACTCCGTGGAGTCTGGACACTGTAGAGTCCAGTGAAGTTATTCTGGTACAGTAGATACTCCGTGGACACTCGCGTGTATGTTCTGGATTCCCGCTTTACTCTGTAGAGTTCACTGTAGATATTCTGTCTATACTCTGTGGAGTCTCTCTATATGTTCTGGATTCCTGCAGCCGCTTTACGGCGCCCCGCAGTCCCGCGCTGTGGGAGAGAAGCTTGTAAACGGAGCAGACGACTTTACTACCAGCAGGCTGGAACCAGCGCGTATCAGAACACGGAGAACTCAGAACACGCCGGGCACAGTCCACCACCGGCCGGCTGGAACCAGCGTAACGCGGAGAACTGGGAACACGCCGGGAACCGACCAGCGGCAGACGACTTTCTGACGGAGACGCCGCGTCCCGGTCAGAGTCCGCGTCCCCCCCGTGACGTCACCGTGTTGATAGCGCGTCCCGCTCCACCAATCAGCGGCCAGCTTACATGCGGCCTGTTGCGTCATGCGCGTTGCGTTACCATGGTAATGACAGGTGCACTGTTGACACAGGACTCGGAGCCGGGGGGGGGGGGGGGGGGCGGGGGGGGGGGGGGGGGGGGCGGCATTGAGGGGGGGGGGGGGGGGCTGGAGGTCTGGACTGTGTACATTACAGCAAAGATCTAAACTACATTACGACCACGACTAACCTGGACACCCAGTCTCTAGACATCACTAAAGAGCACAGAGTCATCGCTAGTTCAGCCATCATCCACCAGGAAATTGTAAGATAGTGCCCCAAAGAATATCTTTGATAGAATCCATTGATGATTGGGCTCGCCCCCTTGTGTTTTGGATGGCATCGGTGGGTAAGATGGCCACCTCCATAGCACAATAGCTATGTGCCCTATAGAAGAATCCTATGAAAGTTTATGGTCAGAGCTTGTATCTCGTGGAGTTTGAATTGCGTAGTAATCCACAAAGTAAAGCTGTGTGAATTACGTAGCGATTCAAACAAGATTGGATGGAGTTCTGACCCTAAACTTGAACGGGTTTCTTAATTTATCTCACCCTTCATATTGACTAATGGACTAACCTTTGTGACATAATCCCCCATTGGATATATCTCATGGGCGTTGCATACGAGTTCCCAATGTTAAGTCTGGAGAAAAAATACCAGGGTGAGATAAAGCCAGGTAATGACAAACCTGGAAGCTCAGTCTGTGTTTGTTTGGGTAGTTGAACGTCCAATTTGTTCAATTTGAGTACATGGAAGCCAGGTAAAGACTAACCTGGAAGCCTGGTATTATAACCAGGTAACGACTATCCTGGAAGCCCGGTCTGTGTATAATTACAGTCAGGTAACGACTATCCTGGAAGCCCGGTCTGTGTCTGTTACAGTCAGGTAACGACTATCCTGGCAGCTCGGTCTGTGTATATTACAGTCAGGTAACGACTATCCTGGAAGCCCGGTCTGTGTCTATTACAGTCAGGTAACGACTATCCTGGCAGCTCGGTCTGTGTATATTACAGTCAGGTAACGACTATCCTGGCAGCCCGGTCTGTGTATATTACAGTCAGGTAACGACTATCCTGGAAGCTCGGTCTGTGTATATTACAGTCAGGTAACGACTATCCTGGCAGCCCGGTCTGTGTATATTACAGTCAGGTAACGACTATCCTGGAAGCTCGGTCTGTGTATATTACAGTCAGGTAACGACTATCCTATAAGCTCGGTCTGTGTCTATTACAGTCAGGTAACGACTATCCTGGAAGCTCGGTCTGTGTATATTACAGCCAGGTAAAGACTAACCTGGAAGCCTGGTATTATAACCAGGTAACGACTATCCTGGCAGCCCGGTCTGTGTATATTACAGTCAGGTAACGACTATCCTCGAAGCTCGGTCTGTGTATATTACAGTCAGGTAACGACTATCCTGGAAGCTCGGTCTGTGTATCTAGCATTCATTGATCACCCTCATTGTATGTGACATGTATGAAAAAAGCGTTAAATTGACGAACTTCCTCACCTTATTCACGGCACACGACACAGTGTTAACGGGGCGAGTAATAAAAGCCATCACCACAGCTTTAAGACGGAGGTTGAATCAGCACAGCTTTAAGACGGAGGTTGAATCAGCACAGCTTTAAGACGGAGATTTAATCAGCACAGCTTTAAGACGGAGATTTAATCAGCACAGCTTTAAGACGGAGATTTAATCAGCACAGCTTTAAGACGGAGGTTGAATCAGCCACAGCTTTAAGACGGAGGTTGAATCAGCACAGCTTTAAGACGGAGGTTGAATCAGCACAGCTTTAAGACGGAGGTTGAATCAGCACAGCTTTAAGACGGAGGTTGAATCAGCACAGCTTTAAGACGGAGGTTGAATCAGCACAGCTTTAAGACGGAGGTTGAATCAGCACAGCTTTAAGACGGAGGTTGAATCAGCACAGCTTTAAGACGGAGGTTGAATCAGCACAGCTTTAAGACGGAGGTTGAATCAGCACAGCTTTAAGACGGAGGTTGAATCAGCACAGCTTTAAGACGGAGATTGAATCAGCACAGCTTTAAGACGGAGATTTAATCAGGGGCCACACCTGACCACCAGGCGGCGTGGCAGTGGCCGTCCCGGGCGCTCCGTTTGCGAGTTCTATTTTATATATTCGCTCTGTTTGCGAGTTTTATTTTCTATATTCGCTCCGTTTGCGAGTTCTATTTTCTATATTCGCTCTGTTTGCGAGTTTTATTTTCTATATTCGCTCCGTTTGCGAGTTCTATTTTCTATATTCGCTCCGTTTGCGAGTTTTATTTTCTATATTCGCTCTGTTTGCGAGTTTTATTTCTATATTCGCTCTGTTTGCGAGTTTCGTTTTCTATATTCGCTCCGTTTACGAGTTTTATTTTCTATATTCGCTGTTACTTTTTGCAGCGTACGCCGAGGGACGGCGATTAGTCGAGACGCCGGGACTAATTGATTTGTGTTCTTCCGCCCACAATGGTCGCTGAATTGCGCCACGGCTCATTGGTTCACATCTCTACGAGCACACCCCCCCCCCCCGCCACACCCTCTCACACCCCCCGCCACACCCTCTCACACCCCCCCCCCCCGCCACACCCTCTCACACCCCCCGCCACACCCTCTCACACCCCCCGCCACACCCTCCCACACCCCCCGCCACACCCTCTCACACCCCCCGCCACACCCTCTCACACCCCCCGCCACACCCTCTCACACCCCCCCCCCCCGCCACACCCTCTCACACCCCCCGCCACACCCTCCCACACCCCCCGCCACACCCTCTCACACCCCCCCCCCCCCGCCACACCCTCTCACACCCCCCGCCACACCCTCTCACACCCCCCGCCACACCCTCCCACACCCCCCGCCACACCCTCTCACACCCCCCGCCACACCCTCTCACACCCCCCGCCACACCCTCTCACACCCCCCGCCACACCCTCTCACACCCCCCGCCACACCCTCTCACCCCCCCCCGCCACACCCTCTCACACCCCCCGCCACACCCTCTCACACCCCCCGCCACACCCTCTCACACCCCTGTGCCCCCTGCACCCCCTCAAAACCCCGCTATCCCCACTGCGTGTGTGGCATGTACGACATGTTCATTAATTGTAGAATCAATAGAGAGGTAAATGTCCGACTCAGTATCATCATGAGGTGGGGACCCTGTTGTGATGATTTTGTTTTACAGCACAATGTCTGGTATTGTTTAGTTATAATCTATTCTGTAACTGTTACCCCCCCCCCCCCCCTACCTCCTCCCCTCCTCCCCCCTACTTCCTCCTCCCCCTCAGCATCCTCTCCCTCACCTCTCTCCCCCTCCCCCTCCACTCCTCCCCTTCCTCCTCCTCCTCCCCTCCCCTGCCTCCTCCGCCTCCACTCCTACCCCTCCTCCCCCTCCTCCTCCCCTCCTCCCCTTCCCCTCCCCCTCCACTCCTCCCCTTCCTCCTCCTCCCCTCCCCTGCCTCCTCCCCCTCCTCACCTTCCCCTCCACTCCTCCCCTCACCCTTCCCCTACCTCCTCCCCTCCCCTCCCCCTCCCTCCATATCCTCTACTTTCCCCCTCCCCCTCCGTCCCTATCCTCCCCTCACCCCTCCCCTACCTCCTCCCCTCCCCTTCCCCTCCCTCCATATCCTCTACTTTCCCCCTCCCCCTCCCCTCCACTCCTCCCCTCACCCCTCCCCTACCTCCTCCCCTCCCCCTCCCTCCATATCCTCTACCTTCCCCCTCCCCCTCCGTCCCTATCCTCCCCTTTCCTCCCCCTCCCCCTCCTTCCCTATCCTCCCCTTCCCCTCCCTCCGTATCCTCCACCTCCCCCCCTTCCCCTCCCTCCCTATCCTCCCCTCCTCCCCCCCTTCCCCTCCCTCCGTATCCTCCACCTCCCCCCTTCCCCTCCCTATCCTCCCCTCCCCTCCCCTCCCCTCCCCGTCCCTCCATATCCTCTACCTTCCCCCTCCCCCTCCGTCCCTATCCTCCCCTTTCCTCCCCTCCCCCTCCCTCCCTATCCTCCCCTCCCCTCCCCCCTCCCCTCCCCCTCCTCTTCCTCTCTCCCCTCCCCCTCCCCTCCCTATCCTTCCCTCCCCTCCCCCTCCTCTTCCTCTCTCCCCTCCCCCTCCCCTCCCTATCCTTCCCTCCCCTCCCCCTCCTCTTCCTCTCTCCCCTCCCCTCCCCTCCCCGCTCTCTGGGGCCTGCTGGTGGCGCCCTCTATCTGCTGTACTAATACGAGCCGGGGTCACAACTCCCCCTCCTCTTCCCCCCTCCCCTCCCCCCTCCCCTCCCCGCTCTCCGGGGCCTGCTGGTGGCGCCCTCTATCTGCTGTACTAATACGAGCCGGGGTCACAACTCCCCCTCCTCTTCCCCCCTCCCCTCCCCCCTCCCCTCCCCGCTCTCCGGGGCCTGCTGGTGGCGCCCTCTATCTGCTGTACTAATACGAGCCGGGGTCACAACTCCCCCTCCTCTTCCCCCCTCCCCTCCCCCCTCCCCTCCCCGCTCTCCGGGGCCTGCTGGTGGCGCCCTCTATCTGCTGTACTAATACGAGCCGGGGTCACAACTCCCCCTCCTCTTCCCCCCTCCCCTCCCCCCTCCCCTCCCCGCTCTCTGGGGCCTGCTGGTGGCGCCCTCTATCTGCTGTACTAATACGAGCCGGGGTCACAACTCCCCCTGGTGGCGCGGCAACAAGTCCCCCGTGAACTGCCCCCAACAGTCCGGCCTGCCAAGCTGCCAACATGCCAAACCGCCAACGTGCCAAGCTGCAAAGTGGGCAGCAGTCTGGGGCCAGGCGCTGTGTAAGGTGTGAGGTGTGAGGTGTGAGAGTAGTGAGGTGTGAGGTGTGTGAGGTGTGTGAGGTGTGTGAGGTGTGAGGCGTGTGAGGGGTGTGAGGTGTGTGAGGTGTGTGAGGTGTGTGAGGTGTGTGAGGTGTGTGAGGTGTGTGAGGTGTGTGAGGTGTGTGAGGTGTGTGAGGGGTGTGAGGGGTGTGAGGTGTGTGAGGGGTGTGAGGGGTGTGAGGTGTGTGAGGTGTGTGAGGTGTGTGAGGTGTGTGAGGTGTGTGAGGTGTGTGAGGTGTGTGAGGTGTGTGAGGTGTGTGAGGTGTGTGAGGTGTGTGAGGGGTTTGAGGTGTGAGGTGTGTGTGAGGTGTGTGTGAGGTGTGTGAGGTGTGTGAGGTGTGAGGTGTGTGAGGTGTGAGGTGTGGGGTGTGTGAGGTGTGAGGTGTGAGGTGTGAGGTGTGAGGTGTGAGGTGTGTGTGGTGTGTGAGGTGTGAGGGGTGTGAGGGGTGTGAGGTGTGTGAGGTGTGTGAGGTGTGTGAGGTGTGAGGTGTGAGGTGTGAGGTGTGTGAGGGGTGTGAGGGGTGTGAGGTGTGTGAGGGGTGTGAGGTGTGAGGGGTGTGAGGTGTGTGAGGTGTGAGGTGTGTGGGGTGTGAGGGGTGTGAGGTGTGTGAGGTGTGAGGTGTGTGAGATGGGAGGTGTGTGAGGTGTGAGGTGTGAGGTGTGAGAGGTGTGTGAGGTGTGAGGTGTGAGGTGTGTGAGGTGTGAGGTGTGTGAGGTGTGAGGTGTGTGAGGTGTGAGGTGTGAGAGGTAGGAGATGGCTAGTGAGGTGGGAAGGAGACAGGTTTCTCGACACCGGCTCCCGTCCCCAGAACTTAACATAAAGAATAGCGGGAAAGCTGCCAGATTAGATTCAGAACTCACATATCATGGTCTAATCGTGAGAACAGCGAACACGTCGCTAGCAGAGAGAGATTAACGAGGGTTTATGTCGACGTGGCCGAGATAAAGGTAACTACAACTGGTATTCTACATTCTCACCCGAGGTGAATACTGCATGTGTCTGTGTAGGCTGAAGGCCTCGATAAGAAACACGTCTAATAATGAACAGTGTGAGTAACAGATTGAGTTTTATTGTGGTTCTGACGGCCATAAACAACGAGGTGTTGATAAAGAGTCATTCACGAGCACAGCTGAGCATACAGATCTGTTCACCAGAAAAATAAACAGTTTGAGGCTGAGCTGTGAGCCGCCATCTTTGATATCTGCATTTCCTGGCAGTGCCACGCAACGCCTAGACTGGTTCCCTGTCCCAATGAAATATGGGACTGGTAACGCCCAGCTATAAGTGACTTAGACTGGTTCCCTGTCCCAATGAAATATGGGACTGGTAACGCCCAGTGCAAGCGACTTTGAACTTTCGCTGGTTCCCTGCTTATTTGCAGTGGCAAAGATGACCCTCCCACTCCCCCAGCAGGATCTCTGCTAGGAGAGTGCCTCTCTCCCTCATGAGGTCCTCCAAATACCTTATTTCTACTTGTTTATGATAAAGGATAATAAAAAAATGAAGTAATGGCAAACTTTCAGAAGATAAAAGATGATTTATTAGAATATTTCAACAAAGCTAATACTAGTTGAACATTGTTACCCATGATGTGTGAAAAGAGGCAGAAATAAAATAAAAACGTCCAACCATGACGTTCTCCGAACCTCTTTGGAACGAAAAATCAAACACTGTTAGTGTTACCCATGATGCACCAGAAAAGTGGAGGCATTACCCATAGTGCACCAAAGAATGGCTGGCGTTACCTTGACTACTATGTGAGCACATAGACCAGGCTTCCAGGTGTTACCTGGCCTAGTATGTGAGTGAGCACATAGGCCAGGCTTCCAGGCGTTACCTGGCCTAGTATGTGAGTGAGCGCATAGGCCAGGCTTCCAGGCGTTACCTGGCCTAGTATGTGGGTGAGTACATGGGCCAGGCTTCCAGGCATTACCCGGCCTAGTATGTGGGTGAGTACATTGGCCAGGCTTCCAGGCATTACCCGGCCTAGTATGTGGGTGAGTACATAGGCCAGGCTTCCAGGCGTTACCTGGCCTAGTATGTGAGTGAGCACATAGGCCAGGCTTCCAGGCGTTACCTGGCCTAGTATGTGGGTGAGTACATAGGCCAGGCTTCCAGGCGTTACCTGGCCTAGTATGCGAGTGAGCACATAGGCCAGGCTTCCAGGCTTCACGTTGCCCTGCTTTGACTGCGGTCTTTTTCAACACGTGAGGAACAGAAACCGTCATTCCCCTCACGCCGAGACTTCGTGTAACTTCCATGAGGGAGTTGGCGATTTGGTGAAGGCAGTTTGAGGCGCTTCGTGCTGTTCTCTAATGGCGGACGAGCCCTGAGGTTCAGCTGAGTGATAATTACCGCCTAGATAAAACACGACAGGCCTGACGCGGGCCTAACGCGGGCCTAACGCGGGCCTAACTAGGCGCGGGAGGATTTCCTGTCAGAGTTAAGACATCACGTGATGAGCGGACACACAGACAGACTTAAGGGTGGCGTCCACCAACCACGACAAGGCT
This sequence comes from Alentia gelatinosa, assembly GCA_950022655.1. Taxonomy (NCBI): domain Eukaryota; kingdom Metazoa; phylum Annelida; class Polychaeta; order Phyllodocida; family Polynoidae; genus Alentia; species Alentia gelatinosa. Next base: position 578,772 of record OX465587.1, read on the forward strand.
ACGACGAGCGCCGACAAGAAACTTCCAATCAGCGCTTGTCGCAGCCTTGTCATAAGAAGGGGGGCTTTATGACAGCGTTGTTGGAGGGTGTCGGGAAGTGCACGCTCCACGAAAATCTACTATCGTAGACCTCTGCAACACGCTCCCGACACGCCATGACACTCCACGACAAAGGTCCAGTCGTAGGAAAAATTCGAACATGTTCAATTTTGTCGTAACCTTGTTGGAAGGCTCCTGACAAGCTTCCAGTCGGAGCCTGTTGTGGCCTACAGCAGGAAAGACCAATTAACCTGGCCAATGTCGGCCATCTTGGATTTGGAGGAAAGAATTTAGAATAGATTTAATATATATATGATAATTAATAATGCTGCTTTTTCGACGCAAAAATACCACAAAGTTAGAATTATCAACTGCAGATCTTTACAAACGTCCCTCACTCTGAGTTCGAAGAGCAACGGAGAACTTTAAAAGAAAAGAATGTGCAGTCGCTAAAACCAACCTAACCACCTTGCTCCGTCTCAGAGCAGTCGTGCGGCTGCTGAGACCAGCGCGGGAACGGTTAGTTCGTCGAGCGAACGCAGAGGCGCCACCAGCGCGCGCTCACGATCCCTCGACCAATGAAAAGGCAACAGTGCCCAACTTCCGGTCACCACCCAGAAACAACAAAAATGGCAGCGGCCACATCTCGGCGTGTCAAACAAACGGGTCTTACACAAACAATGGCGGCCATCGGATCTTCAAACACGGTAGGTTTAACCATTGAGGCTAATTGGAAATTGGTAGTAATTCTACAGGAGGAATTGGTGGCGCCACCTTGCGCTTACGCGATCGCCTCGCAGATGCGCACCGTACTCCACAGAGGGCGCCTCCAGCGATCTTCAAGCCAGCGTTTGCTTCGGAAGCTGATTTAGGTGCTCACTCAAATCACTCGCAAAGATGGTTAAAAACACTCCAAAGCGTAAAACGAAGGACCAGACAAAGGTAGTTGAGGACCAAGACCACGACGATATCGTTTTTAGCGACAAGTTCGCGAACTTCGACAGAAGATTTAGCGTTTTGGAAACGGCCCTCGCGGAGATAGCGGCAAAACTGAAGTGCAATGGCGCCTGCACAGATCCAGGCACCTCAGCAAATAGGAGTACATCGCCTCCCTCGATGCAAGCGCCAACGGCAGAGACACCTCAGTCACGAGTTCTCCAGGGCATCACAGACGGTATGGAGAATGCTTTGATAGAGAAGGTGGTGGCATCGGCCCCCACTCAACAAGGAGGAGTCCCGACCGCGCTGGCAGCCTACGCAGGAACGTCGGCCGCTACGCTGGGCATCATGGCACCCGACAACACGGCGGCAGCGCTCGCACAGCCGGCATCCCAGGGCACCACATTCCAGGCCGCGCTCTTGGAGCAGAGACGTGCGGCAGCCTTGGTGCCGCCTATGACCGTTAGGCCGGCTAGGCCCGACGACGAGGTGGAGGACCAGGTCCGAAAAATACTGGAGACCACGGCCTCGAGGGTCAATGAAGCCGGTAAATGTAAATTCTTTCCCCATTTGTATGTGCATCGAGGCCCGGAGAGAGCGAAGACAGGCCTGAACGAACTCACATTGGCAGAATATGCATGGGCATTGTTACGCATTATAAATAACACTGATTTCCCCCCCCCAATACGTGGCACCTCTGGTGGCACACCTGGAGGATGTCCTCGAGGACGCCCGCTAATTCGATTTCTCACAGGTCCGGCGGTGGTCCGAGAGGGTATTTGCTATGGTCAGCGAGGGCCGCCTACGCTTAGGCTGGCTCGAGGACAATCGCATTCAACTTCTCAGGGTGGCGATCTCACAAGTCTATGCCGGCCGCATAACCTATGCGGTCGATAACGCAAAGGGCAAAAAGGCTAGGGACGACACAGCAAGGCCATGCCAGCCGTTCAACAAATCGGGGGGGTGCGATAAGCCCCCCGGCCACGTGGAATCGGGCATTCGCATGAACCATATCTGCGCCTACTGCGCGGTGTACACGGGGGCATCCAACGGCCACTCGGAGATAGCCTGTAGGGTCAAGCAGAGGAATCTAAGCGCGGCAAGTCCCGCAAGCGCTTCACGCATCTCAGATCAAGTCTCCACCCCCTACCCAGGTTTTTCGTCGGTAGCCGAGGTGCCTCCTCAACCGTCCCGCCTCGCTTCAGCTGAATATGTACAAGAGTTATTCGTTGGTTCACCCGCGCCTACGGCCTACATTTTGCCTACGGCCGATGCACGTGTTCCGGGGGGTCGTGGCCGTCGCTGTCCCGGCGCGCCCCCCCCCCACTGATTACTATGTTGAAAATACCCTCCATGTCCACGACGTGGGTGCGTCCAGCACCTCAGCAGATGAACCACTAGAGGGCGCCGCAGGCGCGTCGACAGATACGGCAGGTGGCGCCGCAGGCGACAGTGAGGACGCGGCAGGTACCCCCCCGGTTCCTCGGGTTGCGCCCCTACGGTGTGGGCCTGCCGCCTACGCTACTGTCGTGAAGTCAATCTGGCCTCGCCCTGCTCATGGACTGTGGGGGGGGGCACGAGGCAATTGAGAGGGCCTACAGCGAGGTCCTGGTCTCGGGCCTCCCGAATTACCTCGGGGCTCGGATACCCGTTCCCTCGGGCATGCGGATTGACGCATGGAGGGCGGCCCTAGTCGACTACCACGATAATCAGGTCGTCAAATTTCTGGAAAACGGCTGGCCGTTGGGATTCACGGGCGCCAGCCCCCCCATCTCCACTCGTCGCAACCACGCCTCCGCGGAGAATTACCCCCGCCACGTCGCGGCCTACCTGGAGAAGGAACTCGGGGAGGGGGCGTTGGTAGGCCCGTTCCGGGACCTACCCTTCAGCCCTTGGTCGGCCGTATCTCCCCTCATGACTCGTCCAAAGAGGGGATCCTCCAGCAGGAGGGTAATAGTCGACATGTCCTTCCCCCCCGGGGGCGGGGTCAACGCGGGCGTGGAGATGGGCTCCCACCTGCCGTACGCTCAGACATGCACCCCCCTTCCGGTCGCCAACCTCGCGGAGAGAGTTTGGGCATTGGGAAAAGGGGCGTGGCTCTGGAAAGCCGACATGGCCCGGGCATACCGCCAGCTCAGGGTGGACCCTCGGGACCTCCCCCTCCAGGTAGTCGCGGCCGAGGGGAAGTACTACATCGACCTGTGCTGCCCGTTCGGCGACCGCCTCTCGGCCTCGGCCTGCCAGAGGGTCACATGCGCAGTCACCTTCCTCCTGGGCCGTGGGGGCCACCACGCGTTGTCATACATTGACGACTTCGCGGGCGCCGAGGCCACGCGCCAGGAAGCGACGGACGCCTACATCGCCTTCGAGGGCCTCGCGGGGCGCTTGGGCCTGGTCCTTGCCGCAGACAAGTGTAGCCCTCCGGCCCAACGAATGGAGTGGCTCGGTATTGACATAGATACGGTCGCGATGACCCTGCGCATCCTGGAAGACCGGCTGGCCGACGTAGTGAGGGAGTGCAAGGCGTGGATCTCCCGTAGGGCCATCACTCGAGCCCGCCTCCAGTCCATCGTCGGTCGGCTAATATACGTCGCCCGATGCGTATCCCAGGCCCACAAGTTCGTCGCCCGTGCTCTCGCCTTCCTACCTCGGGTCCCGGGGGTGGGGGTGGCGACCATCCCAGCCGCGGTAAAAGAGGACTTTCACTGGTTTACCCGTTATGCAATGGCCGCCAACGGCTTGGTCCTGGTATCTCCACACCGAGAACCGTTTAGTATCTTTGTGTCTAGTAGGGACGCGGTCATCGTCGCTGAGACGGCCACCGCCAGCTTGCGCCAGGAGGCGCCCGGCACCGCGGCCGCCCTCGGCCCCGGGTCGCGCTTCCATGCGGTAGCCATTCTCCAGGGCATTGCTACGCTCGGCGTGGGGCCGACCGTCGCCTACGGGGCCCTCTACACCCAGGCCCTAGCCAATTCCTTTCGGGCCCCGGCAACGGCCGCCAACTATTTATCAGGAGCTCGGACCTGGATACGCCGCCATGGCGGGGACCCGGCACCGCTGTTTGCGGACGAGGTCCTCGCGGTTCAGCGCGGTACCAGACGCCTCTCCGCCCACATCTCGGCACCGGCCCCTGCAGTTCGCCTTCAAGAACTCCGGCATGTGCTTCTCTACTTATCCAGGGCCGGGCCCTCGGCCCTCGTCCTCCGGGCGGCACTCCTTATAGCTTACTTCACTTTTCTACGGGCCTCGAACCTTGTATCTCCGTCACTGACCTCGTGGGGCGGCCCCCACACCCTTCAGCGAGCGGACCTACAAACCCAGCATGGACGCCTCAGGATCCACGTGAGATCGACGAAGACACGGTCACGTGCGGCCCCCCCTCACGTGGTCGATCTCCCGCTTGGCGGATCCGCTGATCTGCCCGGTAGACGCCTACAGGAACTACGTCGCGGCAGTCCCGGCCCCTCCACGGGCGCCAGCATTCATCCTCTCATCCTCAATGCCGCTTACCTCTCGGCCGTTGTGCGCAGTGATGCGCGCCGCCTTGGCGGCCGTGGGATTCCTGGCGGCCGAGAGAGTAACACTCCACTCCTTGCGGAGGGGGGCAGTCCACGATGCCGTGGCTGCGGGGGTTCCCCAGAGTGTTATCTCCCATCATGGCACCTGGAACACTGCCTCGGGCATTAGGCCTTACTTACCCCCGTTGGGAAAGACGTCGACCCCTTCCCGACTGTAATAATAAGTTTGGCATTTATGCCTATGCCCTTTGGCATAATTTCTCACGTTTGAGAACCTTTTCATATTTCAGGATTATTTACTATGGACACTCAATATTCATGTTTTATCTAAGATTACGATGTTCACCTTCCCTGTAATCTACAGTTGTAATGACACATGAACCTGTTTCACATGAATAAATATCCTGTAATTCCAATTCTGCCTCCGTTATAATTGAGGCTAATTGGAAATTGGTAGTAATTCTACGGGAGGAATTGGTGGCGCCACCTTGCGCTTACGCGATCGCCTCGCAGATGCGCACTGTACTCCACAGAGGGCGCCTCCAGCGATCTTCAAGCCAGCGTTTGCTTCGGAACCCGCCCACCCTCACCTTTTCGTCAAGGACTCATGTTATAGGGCTTTATGCCTATGCCCTTTGGCATAATTTCTCACGTTTGAGAACCTTTTCATATTTCAGGATTATTTACTATGGACACTCAATATTCATGTTTTATCTAAGATTACGATGTTCACCTTCCCTGTAATCTACAGTTGTAATGACACATGAACCTGTTTCACATAAATAAATATCCTGTAATTCCAATTCCGCCTCCGTTATAATTAACACACATAGAACACTCGGGTAAAGAGTAACAGAGATGATAACAGAAATACAAGTTATATTTTGAGAAAAATGTCACTGCGGCCCGCTCGGCGTCAGAGCTCCGACCGTGTCCGGGTTATAGGTACTCGGCTGTACAACCAGTCGCGAGTGTAGAAAATGGCTAGCGAATGTCTTTATAAAATATAAATGCGTAGTCCATTTTGATATGAAGCTGGGATACGAATGTCTGTGCCCTGTCGCTTCAGGATGTTGGTTATATTAAAAATATAAACGGGTAGATCACAGAGATCACACAGTGTATGGCGAGCGGCCTTCGGCGTCAGTGTCTCTTGGTTGACTCGCTCGCCAATCTTAGGAGTGGAGTCAATCGCGCCAAAACACACTTTAGCACGATTGATACGATTGTTACTCTTGTAGGGGTATGTGCGCGTAGAATTAGTCTGCCAAGTGCAGAATACACATTGTTCCTTGATGACAGGTCAATCGTGACGGAACTCCGCGTCCCGGGCTACCGAAGTGCGACAGCTGGCGGTCTGAGCGTAGGTGCCAGCCCGAGGCCGCCGCCCATGCGAAGCACTTCGCGGGAGGATCGGAGCCCGTCATGTCCAAACAAGGTTTAAAAGAGATGTAGAAAAATAGATACGAGTAACACATACTCAGTTCACACGTATTTGTACACATTTTCCCACTGTAAACGGTAAAATAAAACAATTCACAACTCTCAGGCTCCTCACCAGCTTACATCCTGGCAGCCATTTTGAACTCGTTATATAAAATGATGACAATCGCCGTGAAAGGCATATCATAAGGTAGCAGCGGGGTGCTCGAAGATAAATAAAAACATTTTGGCGTCGCTGAGGACGGTAAATATTACGATAAAAACTGATAAGGCGGTAAATGACACAAAAAGGACGAGCTCCCGTGGTAAAGATTGTAGAAATATGCTGTGGCCGTATTATATACATATATATACATGGTGATAAAACATAATATTGGCGTTTTCAGCGTGGATCTGAGCAATACGTTAAGGCCTGGACATCGCCATCTTCTACATATAGACTGCAGCTAGTGCCCGACTTCTGGTGACCACGGGAGATCAAGCCGCGCCACTCGCTACCCGCCTGACGTTCGCTTACAGCCTTCATCCCTACCCAAGTCTACTCAAATTACCGAGGAGTGGTGAGATAACACTGTGGCCTAAACATAATAAATTGTAGAGCCCTCCCGATTAATCCCCGATTTATAGAAATTTCAGTGGCCTAAAATATCGGCCCATCTCCAGCTATTGCATACCTGACCGATAGTAACTCACTGTATCACTACTTGTAGCCTAATTTAGAGTCTAGAAATCAATATAAACGATATTTCTCGTTATTTACTTAAATTTTCTGTAATTTCTGGGTAATACTTACTATTTGCACGCGGCTGGTATGCACTAGATGATTATAATTTCTTAAATTTTTGGTTTGTAACTAACATTTCTACCTGTCTCAGATCCACCTTGATACTAACCATGTCGCCTCGTTGGGCTATTCAAAAAGACATAAAATGACATTTGAAAATGCATAATAATATTAAACAATTCTGGCCAATAGACTAAGGAACCGACTCTAATTAAGAAAATCATTTTAGAATTAAGTAATACTTAGCGCAGGGCTGTGATTGTAGCATGGTCGGTTCCTTATAAAATATAAAGCATAGCATATTATGTATAGGCAGGAGCTCGTCAATAAAAATAAATAGGTGTCATTGATATACATTGTAAATTGGAAAAGAATATAATGTCTTGCTGTGTGGCCACGTTAAGTATAGGAAAAACCCAAACATATTGTCGTGCAGCGTGGCCACCTTAAGTATATAAGAATCGTGCAGCGTGGATATTAAAAAATAGGGGGTTGTGAAGCAGCTGAGAGTGGTTCTTTCTAAAATTGCAAAAATTTCAATCGGTGCCAGGGGATACGTAGGCATCATACGTACTTCACTCCCCCAACAATCAAATTTTGGCAATACTCAAAATTACTCACTCACTCTCGGCGTGCCCACCCAAGAAGAAAATTAGCGCGGCAAAGCACGGTAAGTAACATGTTTGATATATGTAAAAAAATTGTTTTCAAGAATAGTAGGGCAGGCCCCATCATGGACTCCTCCCTGGGCGCAAAGGCCCTTAAAAATCGTTAAAACGATACTAAGACAAACGATATCGCACACACACGATATTACACATAACAGTACATACACAGACAATTTAGGCTGAGCTAGGCCGCGGACCTCTCGTGCTCCTCGTGCCTCTTCAAAATCGCTGTACACAAAAACACACTCATCCTTCGGCCAAAGGGTCTGGGGCGAAGGGGCTGGCGATAAGGCCTTTAAGGCCAGCCTTTGACCGCCAAACACAGGACCAAGGTCACTTCGAATAACCAAGGCCCCTAACGATGGCCGAGCAACACTAGCCACGTGGGTCTCAGCGACCCTGCAAGCACCCCACGGGTTTCACCAAGCAATCAGTCCTATTCATTCCAATCTCAAAATCGTGGCCATGCCAGTTGTCATTCATAATCGTTCATCAATCGGTCACAATCGGCGGTCAAGTCCTTGGCGTCAACATGTTTCTATAAAAAAAAATAAGGGGGAACGGGGTCTACAGGTTTTTCAAACGGGGGGGAGCCTGGGGTAGAGGTCTTGGGGGCGTAGGTCCATGAAGGATCCCACTAGCCGTTCCAGCGTTGGGCGTAAGCGAAGGGGAGGTATAGGGGCGGTCAAGGTCTCTGTTCGTATTGGGACAGCGGGTAGGGATTGGGGGGAGGGTTCGGTCTGGGGATCTTCGCTCATGATGCTGGGTGCAGGGAGGGACAGGAAGGGGGATGCTGGCGCCGCTTGTAGGCTCTGTATGCCGATCTCTTCTCGTGGGCGGTCTTCTTCAGTCGGCCTCGGCGGACTCCGCACACAGATCAACCTACAGCACCAGCGAGTTACGGGGATACAACACAGCTTTTTGTATCGCACGCAACAGACGGTTAGGAGGATGAGGATTATTAGGAGGGATACGGATGAGGTGGAAATGAAGGGGACAGAGGATAAGATGGAGGTCGGGGGGCGTAAGCCCTGTAGGCGGCCTACTTCCATTACGGGCAGGATTACGCGGGGAAGGAGTTTGAGGGGTTCGGCAAAGGTGGGAGGAAGGGTGCGGGGCCAGGATATATTGAGGGGGGAAAGCTGTAGGGGGCGCCAGAAGTGGAAGTTGAGGGTGTGGTGCCCAGCCGCGATACCATGTAGGCGCCACCCACGCGACTCCAGCGAACATCCTGGTGGTAGGTCGACGAGGGTGGGGCCGTTGACGAGCAGATTCACGGGTGGGCGGCCGGTGCAGAGGCGTAGCACGGAGGTCGACTGGTAGGCGACTACCACAGCTTGTCGCCCTCCGGCCTGGGGCCTCGACACTACGGCCGTCGCGTTGTTTCGGGCAGTGATGGCGATGTGGCATGAGGTCGGCTTGGTCCCGCGCACGAGTGCCGACTCGCAGGACCGTTCGGTATACACCACCGTAGGCCTGCACACTCATGGCTGCCGACCTACGCAGACATCGGGGACGAAGGACATGGAGGACGACGAGCTCACGGCCAAACGGGGCCTACCCTGGACCGTCCGCAGGTGGGACGCGTCCAGCTGCACGGGGAAGTACTGCAGCTTGTACACCAGGTAGGCCTCGCTCGTGAGCCCGGGAACAACAACATGGTATATCAACTCCCGTCCCTCCTCCCAGATGGGGTCGATGTCCTCGTCTACACAGGGAGGGGATGGTGGTTGGATCATGACGGCGACAGTCCAGGCGGCACGACCGCCCGTGTAGACCAACACGCCATCGTCCGAGAACAGGTCCGCGTCGAGGAAGGGGGCGTACAAGCACACTAGAAATACGGGCATCCACATGATGATAGGGTATAGATGGGGTTACTCACTGGCGTAGAGATGGTAGGGGGCGACAATGCTGGGCGATGGCCGCTAGTATCTCGGCTTCGTCCGGCGGCTGGAGGATTTGGCGTTTTGCAGTCTCTGCTTCCAACGACCGGGTGAATGAGCGTGTGATACGGGTGAAGTGACTGAGCGGGGCCGCTGCCCGTCTTTTAAGGTCGTCCCGCGTCGCGTGGGTGGGTCGACCCGGGAGCGGGAGGGAAGAGACCGGACCACGCAACAGTGGGGGGGGAGGGGGCGTTTCGGATTCAGCCGCACGTTTACGATTGCGGCTGGCATCAGGGGGATTAGGGACATGTGGTACGGGGGAATGGGAGCGGATTAAGGATGTGGGGGTGTTAGCCCGAGGAGTGGGGGCGGCCGAGGACGCCAGGGAGTTGGGGCCCGTAGGAGGTAGTGGGAGTAGATCGACGGCAATGTTGTCGGAGGAGGTAGACCGGGCCGGGACATCTGTGGAGGTTAATTGCATGGGGGTTGTAGAGGGGGGACGGGATGCGTCGTTGCCTGGGATTAGCTGCATGGGGGATGCAGGCCAGGTTGGTTGAGTAATTGGGACTGGGGATTAGTATCGACAGCTGGCACGCTGGGGTTGGGTATCAAGGCGAGGGGTAACTGGATGCGCGTCTGGGGCGGCCGGCCGCGTGGCCGTGGTGTGGGTGGAGGCATCGCAGTCGGGGGGCGCGCCCGCTGAGCTCGGGTGAGGTGGGGGCGTAAGCCCTCCCAGTCAAGTCCCGGCTTGGCCGCCTTGACGTGACTGCGATTAACCGTCCGCCGTTTGTTTGTTGGGCCCACCACGTGCACCACGTTGCCGGATGCCCGCGTCACGAGGTATCCGGGGTCCCAGCGGGGGTCCAGAGGGCCGGGCTCGTGGACCCGCAGGAATACTTTTGTGCCAGGTTCTAGGGGGAGGGCGTTAGCTTGTTTGCTTAGGCGATTAACGTTAGCCTGCTGTGCTACCGCCGCGTTGTGGGCGGCTTCCTTCAAAGCACGCGAGTGCTCGTCCACACGGAGGGCGAGGCGGGCCGACGAATCCCCTAGCAGGCGATCTCGGAGGTGGGAGAAGGGGGGAGGAGGGCAACGACCAAATAGGAGATAGTAGGGGGAAAAGCCCGTGACGTCACTGGGGGTCGTCCGGTGGGCGAGAAGCACATCCCCGAGGTGGTCCTCCCACTCACAAGCACCGGCGTTTACCACTTTACGCAACATATCCTTTAGGGTACGGTGAAAACGCTCTACACGTCCGTTTGCTTGTGGGTGGTAGGGGGTGGTATGTCGCACCTCGGTGGCAGGTAGCCCTCCACTGTCGTGTTTTTGAATTCCAATCCGTTGTCCGTTAACACGACAGAGGGGGAACCGTAGCGGGGGATGTACTCCCGGGATAGGGACAAATAAATTGACTCAGCGGTCTTATCCTTCAGGGGGAAACAATCAACATAGCCAAGGACGCGATTCGCTCCGCAGGGGGCGCATCGTGCGAGAACGGAGAATACCTGTCGCTTCATACCTGGCCATTTAAAATGGTCGTGAAGTCGTCCCAACGTTTTCCTCATTCCTTGGTGGCGGTCTGGATTAAGTTGGCGCGAATTTCCGACGGGGGAACTAGGCGAGGGTAAGCCGCGAGGCCCGAGGGCGGTTTGAGGGTAAAGAGGAGGCCATTGCTGACCAAATAATCCTCCTGTTCCTCGAGACCGTACCGGAACTCAGGCATCGCTGCTTGTCGCGCTCAATACCCTGGTTATCTTCTTGTACCAAGATGGCGCCGAGGCAATAACCTGAGGCATCGGTGTAGAGTTTGTACGGGCTACCGGGGTCCGGGTACGCGAGGGTCACCGTGTTGACGAGGGCATCGCGCAACTCTTGCCACGCGGTCTGGCACTCTTGATTCCAGTGGAAGAGGGCGTACTTCCTAGTCAGTGCGACGAGGGGTCGGACAATATCGGCATATCTGGGTATGAGCTGCCGATACTAGTTGGCCGACCCTAGCAGCCGTCGCACCGCCTTTACGTCCTCCGGGGGTACCATGTCGCGAATGGCTTCCACTTTGTCAGGATCCGAAGAGGCGCCGTCCGCGCTGACTACGTAACCAAGGAGTTTCACTCGGTCTACCCCGAAGTGGCACTTGGATTCCTTGACCACGTGGCCGTAGGAACGAAGGGCCTCGAGGACGGCCGCGATGTGGTGGTGGTGTTCCTCCTCAGTCCGGCTGTAGATTACCAGGTCGTCGAGATAGACCATAACGAACTTACGCAGTGGGGTGATTACCTTATTCATAAGCCTCTGGAAGGCAGCTGGCGCATTGCAGAGGCCAAACTGCATCCGCTTAAACTGAAAAAGGCCCCGATGCGTCGCTATGGCCGTCTTCTCTACGCTGTCGGGATGCATCGGCACCTGCCAGTATCCGGACTTTAAATCCAGGGTCGAGAACACTTTCGCACCACCTAGATTATCAACAATGTCCTGGATACGAGGCAGGGGGTACACGTCGCGACGAGTAACTGCATTCAGTCCTCGATAATCCACACAAAACCGGACCGAGCCGTCCTTTTTAGGGACGAGGGTGAGGGGCGAGGCCCAGGGGGAGGAACTGGGCTCGATTATGCCCTCCGCGAGCATCTTGTCTAGTTCGCGATCGACGACCTCGTGCTTGGCGAGGGGAAGCCTGTACGGCCGTTGATTAATGGGGGGATGATCGCCCGTATCGATCCGCATTTAGACCTCGGTAGTGCACGTGAGGGGTCGGCCGGTGACCGGGAACACATCGGGGTATTGCCGCTTCCAATACTCGGCCTCGTATACCAGCTGACCAATGTGTCCCTCGCGTCGCACCAACCGTCGCACTGCATGGCGACGACCACAGAGGGTTACGGATTTATTAGGGGAAGCATAGTCCACGATCGCGTGAGTAGCCTCCAACGCGTCGTCCCCTAATAAAAGATCGTGGGACATATCACCCACCACATTAAAATCGCACGGTCGCCCGTACAGCTTCAAGTTAACCGCCTCGCAGACGGAGATGCCGTGGCCGGTGAGGGATTTGAGTCGCGCCGGGGGTCTTTCGCTCTTACCCACCGCTCTCTCTTTGACTCGCTATTGTTCTCTAGTTCCCGTTTCCGCCATTGGGGGGCAGTACAATAACTGCAGTGTGTTTTCTATCTTTAACCACTAAAAACCCGTTGAAAAGTGAAATAATCTTTATTGAAATGCTTGGTATATACTTTGGATAGACAACAAAAAAGTTTCTTAAGTCTTGATGGAAAGAAAATAATTTTGTAGCGAAACCCTTGGTTGCTGAAAGTGTAGAACCACTCTCCGCGTTCGTCAGTCTACCAAGGGCCCGAGACGATAGTCGCTACCCTGTACTTACCATGCCAGTACGGGTGGGTTCAGATTGACCCACTTGAAAGGGCAGGGAGATGCGGGATCTACAACCTACCGCTACCTATGGACACAAAACCAGACTCCAGACTATTTCAGTATACCTTTCTTTATTTCGGTATGTTTCCAGTCGGTTGGTGCTACGGGGCACCAACTAGTGCGGGAAGAGATTCTGGTCTCTTCAACGTTGAAAGGTTTCGATGCAACCTTACCAACTCGTGAGGCTCCAGGCGTTCACTCTACAGAGATGCACCGCGAGAAGTCCTGTCAACCCGCTGCGGACTCAGTCTTATATACTGACTGAATTACGTAATGTGGGCGACCCTGTAGTATTTGCATACACGGGTCCGCCGGCTTTACCGCACAGCAGGGATCGGCACTCGCGCCATTTAGCGTAAGAGTGAAACAACGCTGCTCGACTACCCTGACCCCTACATTTTTTACAGCTCTTTGAAATCGTAAAATTCTTTGGTGACTATTTCAAATACCATGTCTGCGGGGTGCTGAGGGTAAAGTCACCCAATTTGTGCCAATTGTTTAGAAACCCCCCACACCTAGGGCCATAAAAACAACTGTTCTGTATAGGAACATAGCTAGACTCTACCAACAAATAGCAAATAGGTTCTAAGTGTGCTGGTCTTTATTGGGGGCGGCACATTTTGTCTGACATAAGAACTTTGGGGCTGACCAGCTAATATCTCTGATTTTCAGGTAGTCAGTCTTGATCATACGCTATTAACCAACGTAATTTGTGAATCTAATTTGAATTACGTGGGTAATAAAGCTTTAGCATGGAGACTCTGTATAGTGTGGGTAATAAAGGCTTAATATGGAGACTCTGTATTAGGTGGGTAATACAGGCTTAGTATGGAGACTCTGTATTGGGTGGGTAATAAAGACTTAGTATGGAGACTCCATATTGGGTGGGTAATAAAGGCGTAGTATGGAGACTCTGTAGTAGGTGGGTAATAAAGGCTTAGTATGGAGACTCTGTATTGGGTGGGTAATAAAGGTTCAGTATGGAGACTCTGTATTATGTTGGTAATAAAGGTGTAGTATGGAGACTCTGTATTAGGTGGGTAATAAAGGCTTAGTATGGAGACTCTGTATTGGGTGGGTAATAAAGGCTTAGTATGGAGACTCCATATTGGGTGGGTAATACAGGCTTAGTATGGAGACTCCGTATTGGGTGGGTAATAAAGGCTTAGTATGGAGACTCTGTATTGGGTTGGTAATAAAGGCTTAGTATGGAGACTCCGTATTGGGTTGGTAATAAAGGCGTAGTATGGAGACTCCGTATTGGGTTGGTAATAAAGGCGTAGTATGGAGACTCCGTATTGGGTGGGTAATAAAGGCTTAGTATGGAGATTCCGTATTGGGTGGGTATTAAAGGTTTAGTATGGAGACTCCATATTGGGTGGGTAATACAGGCTTAGTATGGAGACTCTGTATTGGGTGGGTAATAAAGGCGTAGTATGGAGACTCCATATTGGGTGGGTAATAAAGGCTTAGTATGGAGACTCCGTATTGGGTGGGTAATAAAGGCTTAGTATGGAGACTCTGTATTGGGTGGGTAATAAAGGCGTAGTATGGAGACTCCATATTGGGTGGGTAATAAAGGCTTAGTATGGTGACTCTGTATTAGGTTGGTAATAAAGGTTTAGTATCGAGACTCCATATTGGGTGGGTAATAAAGGTTTAGTATGGAGACTCCATATTGGGTGGGTAATACAGGCTTAGTATGGAGACTCGGTATTGGGTGGGTAATAAAGGCTTAGTATGGAGACTCCGTATTGGGTGGGTAATAAAGGTTGAGTATGGAGACTCTGTATTGGGTGGGTAATATAGGTTTAGTATGGAGACTCTGTATTGGGTGGGTAATACAGGCTTAGTATGGAGACTCCGTATTGGGTGGGTAATAAAGGCTTAGTATGGAGACTCCATATTGGGTGGGTAATAAAGGCTTAGTATGGAGACTCTGTATTGGGTGGGTAATACAGGCTTAGTATGGAGACTCCGTATTGGGTGGGTAATAAAGGCTTAGTATGGAGACTCTGTATTATGTTGGTAATAAAGGTGTAGTATGGAGACTCTGTATAGTGTGGGTAATAAAGGCTTAATATGGAGACTCTGTATTAGGTGGGTAATACAGGCTTAGTATGGAGACTCTGTATTGGGTGGGTAATAAAGACTTAGTATGGAGACTCCATATTGGGTGGGTAATAAAGGCGTAGTATGGAGACTCTGTAGTAGGTGGGTAATAAAGGTTTAGTATCGAGACTCTGTATTATGTTGGTAATAAAGGTGTAGTATGGAGACTCTGTATTAGGTGGGTAATAAAGGCTTAGTATGGAGACTCTGTAGTAGGTGGGTAATAAAGGCTTAGTATGGAGACTCTGTATTAGGTGGGTAATACAGGTTCAGTATGGAGACTCCATATTGGGTGGGTAATAAAGGCTTAGTATGGAGACTCCATATTGGGTGGGTAATACAGGCTTAGTATGGAGACTCTGTATTGGGTTGGTAATAAAGGCTTAGTATGGAGACTCCGTATTGGGTTGGTAATAAAGGCGTAGTATGGAGACTCCGTATTGGGTTGGTAATAAAGGCGTAGTATGGAGACTCCGTATTGGGTGGGTAATAAAGGCTTAGTATGGAGATTCCGTATTGGGTGGGTATTAAAGGTTTAGTATGGAGACTCCATATTGTGTGGGTAATAATGGCTTAGTATGGAGACTCTGTATTGGGTGGGTAATAAAGGCTTAGTATGGAGACTCCGTATTGGGTGGGTAATAAAGGCTTAGTATGGAGACTCTGTATTGGGTGGGTAATAAAGGCGTAGTATGGAGACTCCATATTGGGTGGGTAATAAAGGCTTAGTATGGAGACTCCGTATTGGGTGGGTAATAAAGGCTTAGTATGGAGACTCCATATTGGGTGGGTAATAAAGGCTTAGTATGGAGACTCTGTATTGGGTTGGTAATACAGGCTTAGTATGGAGACTCCGTATTAGGTGGGTAATACAGGCTTAGTATGGAGACTCTGTATTGGGTGGGTAATAAAGGCTTAGTATGGAGACTCTTTATTGGGTGGGTAATAAAGGTTGAGTATGGAGACTCTGTATTAGGTGGGTAATAAAGGCGTAGTATGGAGACTCTGTAGTAGGTGGGTAATAAAGGGGTAGTATGGAGACTCTGTATTGGGTGGGTAATAAAGGTTGAGTATGGAGACTCTGTATTAGGTAGGTAATAAAGGCGTAGTATGGAGACTCTGTATTAGGTAGGTAATAAAGGCGTAGTATGGAGACTCTGTATTAGGTGGGTAATAAAGGCTTAGTATGGAGACTCTGTATTAGGTGGGTAATACAGGCTTAGTATGGAGACTCCATATTGGGTGGGTAATACAGGCTTAGTATGGAGACTCCATATTGGGTGGGTAATAAAGGTTTAGTATGGAGACTCCATATTGGGTGGGTAATACAGGCTTAGTATGGAGACTCCGTACTGGGTGGGTAATAAAGGCTTAGTATGGAGACTCTGTAGTAGGTGGGTAATAAAGGTGTAGTATGGAGACTCTGTATTACGTGGGTAATAAAGACTTAGTATGGAGACTCTGTATTGGGTGGGTAATAAAGGCTTAGTATGGAGACTCTGTATTAGGTGGGTAATAAAGGCGTAGTATGGAGACTCTGTATTGGACGGGTAATAAAGGCGTAGTATGGAGACTCCGTATTGGGTGGGTAATAAAGGCTTAGTATGGAGACTCTGTAGTAGGTGGGTAATAAAGGTTTAGTATGGAGACTCTGTAGTAGGTGGGTAATAAAGGTTTAGTATGGAGACTCTGTAGTAGGTGGGTAATAAAGGTTTAGTATGGAGACTCTGTAGTAGGTGGGTAATGAAGGCGTGGTATGGAGACTCCGTATTGGGTGGGTAATAAAGGCGTAGTATGGAGACTCTGTATTGGGTGGGTAATATAGGTTTAGTATGGAGACTCCGTATTGGGTGGGTAATACAGGCTTAGTATGGAGACTCGGTATTGGGTGGGTAATAAAGGCTTAGTATGGAGACTCCGTATTAGGTGGGTAATACAGGCTTAGTATGGAGACTCTGTATTGGGTGGGTAATACAGGCTTAGTATGGAGACTCCGTACTGGGTAGGTAATAAAGGCTTAGTATGGAGACTCTGTAGTAGGTGGGTAATAAAGGCGTAGTATGGAGACTCTGTATTGGGTGGGTAATAAAGGCGTAGTATGGAGACTCTGTATTGGGTGGGTAATAAAGGCTTAGTATGGAGACTCCGTATTGGGTTGGTGATAAAGGCTTAGTATGGAGACTCTGTATTGGGTGGGTAATAAAGGCTTAGTATGGAGACTCTGTATTGGGTGGGTAATAAAGGCTTAGTATGGAGACTCTGTATTGGGTGGGTAATACAGGCCTAGTATGGAGACTCTGTATTGGGTGGGTAATAAAGGCGTAGTATGGAGACTCTGTATTAAGTGGGTAATAACGTATAGCACTCCCACATTCACCAGGGACTGGACCTTACGTCACAGTCTGTGAGTTTTTTGCCGCCAGCGCCGAACCCGCGAAAATATGGCGCGAAAAAAAAGGTCGTCTGCGGAAATGACAGAGCAGAGCGGTGCAGTGATGACTGGATGAGCGGTGCAGTGCTGACTAGAGGAGGGCGGACGAAGCTGAGTGAAGCTGAATGAAGCTGAATGAAGCTGAATGATGTATTCACAGGTTCAGAATGACGGGCGGCGAAACGCCCGCCATAGTGAGAGCGGAGCCAGCACTCGGTGCGTTTATATCACAGAAGACGGAAAAACATAGCGAAAAAACTGATGCCCACCTAAACCTCCGCGGATTGTAGTCTGACATGTTTATCAAAACGTCGACGACTCTAAATTGGGCATTGATGAGGCAACCTCATTTCGGAGTAAGATCAAATGTATTACCTTACTGGTACATACTCACATACCGCGTTTCTTTCGATAAAAATATTCCACGAGCTCGCTAAGCGAGTGGAATATTTTTATCAAAAGAAACAAGGTATGTGAGTATGTACCAGTAAGGTAATACATTTTTATCTTATTATATACCTTAAAATATAAGTATTTGATGAATTACATAAGGAAATATGACAACGTCTGAGCTGGATTCCAAGTGTGCTGGTATATCTCTTGACATCTTAGTGAAAGTCAAGCACAGAATATGCTCCAAGCACATTTTTAAACTCTTTTTTCCCCTTCAACTCCTGTCATTGTGCAAGTCACTGCCCGCACTTCCTAAGTAGGTCAGTGCAATCAGAATTTGTAGGGTGGTAGATCATTTTATACCACCATACTGTGCCGGTATATATTTAATACCAATACCCTTGCAGAGGTTGGTATTTGTGTAATATACTGGCACAGGTATATAATAAGATCTAAAAGAAAGTCTCTAGTATTAATATTTGTATTAAAAACACCAAATTCAGGGCTGATGTTGGGTGTGCGTACAGTAATATCAGGGAACGTCATTACTGTGGACGAAACGGTTCCCGTTCAAGGTTAGTTGTCGAATGCATACTGCCTGAGACCATAGACGGAAGGCAGTATAAAATCAGCGACTGACCGAGAACGAGAAGCATTTCGTCCACAGTGAGGACGTTTGCCTTTTACCATGTACCTCACATCGATGAAAAACGCCATTTTAATGACTTAGTAAGTCAAATATACGTGTGTGCGAATGTCTCTCAAATACTGCCCGCTGCTAGGGGTGCAGTAATAACAGGTGCTTTCAGAGTGGGAGACCTTTCCCAGGTGTTGTGTCTGGCTTTCTCTCCTCTAACTCTCCTGAAAACGTTCTTCTTCAACTCCAGCGAACACCTCCCTGCTCCAGAGTTTTACCAAATTAAACTCATAGTCAGGGGACTTCTCCGTGACTTCACAGAGGTGTTGAAGGAGGAAGGGTTTCAACCTCGGAATCATCAGTCATTCTAATATTGCCCAACACACATTCCGGCACATTGAGATTCCCAAGTAGCCAACTCGACTTAAGTTTCACAAGTCCGATGACTTAAGGGTAGGAGAGACCTGTCGAGGTACAGCGACACGCTGTCATGGCTGCCGGAACTGTCAGGGTGATGGTGTAAATATAGCATTAAGCCCAATTCACATCTACCGATTCAGTGTTGAACGCTTAGTTCCCAAATCATATCGGAGTCGGTGAACTAGTCACCCCTCGGCCTGTGTCAGCCATCCAATCAGGGGCCATTTACCAACGTTCCGTTGTCGGCGACTTGATTCATCAACATGTTGATAAACTTTTGGCGAGCGATTTAGGAATATTGAACAACAACTCATCGGCAACAAAAGAACATCTCAAGGAGGGGGTTTCACTAATCGTTGGCTGACCCTTGCCTAGCTGTCCTACATCTACCGACTAGGGCTGACTCCGTTAGGATGCCTCGCCTGAGACAAAGTACCTTTCCTTTGTCGCCAACAAAGGTACCTCAATGTTACGAAATCGGTAGATGTGCATTGGGCTTTAGAATATTGTGAGATGTGACGGCAGCTCATGAATTCTACACTGAATGCGATTTAACGCGCAGTTGGTACAACTTCAGGATGTCACTGACTGAGAGTTAATCCTATATATCACCTGCCAAAGGCTGAGTGAATATCTGTATTTATTATACGACACTGGTTATTACCAGTTAGTGGTCCTTCATTAACCAGGGACCTGTTTCAGTAGTCTCGTGACATTAGGCCTAGACAGACATCAACAGTGGCACCAACAGTGCAAGCAACAGCGGAAAAAGACTAGCAATTATCTGAAGATCGAAGTGGCCAATCTTCTTCATATTTGGAATGATTATAGATTATATGTATCCCCTACTCATGTTAAAGTATCATTGCTTAATTCCTACGAGAAGTGAGTGAAACTCTGTGTGTTATCGACTGCATCTTGTGATCTGTCCGTATGGTGTCACAGACGCCATCTAGACATGTCACGAAACTAGAAAAACAGGTCCCAGAACCTACTGGTACTCCCGGAACTAGGTTTTACTGGATAGAAACCAGTTTCAACGCGCTACATGAAGTACGACACCGGCAATAGAGGGCGCCACTCTGTGTCTAAGTCTCATTCCTAAATTCTAACTCGAGACCAAGCATGACTAGTTCTTGGATATAAGTCGAGAAAATGTATGCCCATAAGACAGCGACATTTTCCACAGATTCTCCCCGAACCGATCACCGATTATATTCGGGAACAATAATGTCGCTGTCTTACACCCTCAACGACGCTTGCAGGATTCGTCTTAAACAAACACACTGTAAGGTACATGAATCTCAGCAGGATTTGTCTCAAACAAACACACTGTGAGGTACATGAATCTCAGCAGGATTTGTCCCAGACACGCACCCTGTGAGGTACATGAATCTCAGCAGGATTTGTCTGAGACAAACATGAGGTATGAGGTACATGAGCCCCATCGTGTACATCCTACTTTGCAGCCTTTTTATACAGTGTTCTTACTTCAGTGATTTGAATTTAAGTTTGATAAAGGAGGAAAAAACCTGAGTAAAGTAAAGCAATGATATAATTTATGTTCATTTTTATACACCTAAATAGGAACTGTCTAGAAGCTGACCCAATCACGATAGGCTACGACTGCAAATAGCCAAATCGTAGCCTATCGCGAGGAACCCAATAATTCAAATCGTGGACATGAACATAAATCGTGACGGTCGGAACGGCTTTGGAGGACCAAAAACATACATATATATCACAATGTAATTATCATATTTATATAAATTAATTACCCACTGTCTAACTTGTACTTATTCTCTGCGGAGTTGGGTTGTTTTTATATAAGGTAGGCGAGTGGTTGTTATTTTGTATATATATAAGGTAGGCGAGTGGTTGTTATTTTGTATATATAAGGTAGACGAGTGGTTGTTATTTTGTATATATAAGGTAGGTGGTTGTTATTTTGTATATATAAGGTAGGCGAGTGGTTGTTATTTCGTATATATAAGGTAGCTGGTTGTTATTTCGTATATATAAGGTAGGCCACCGTGTGAATTCCACTTCAGAACTATTTACCTACTATATCTAAAAAACTATGATTCTGGTAGAATCCGCTTGGAGTGTCCCCCGCACATAGAGACAAAGTGAACCAGACCTAGGCCTGGAGACTGAAGAGCCAGGAGAGTGAGATTCTCGTGTAGTGAAAACTCGAACCTGTTCTTCTTCTTTTTATAGGACTATACTCAGACTAACTTCTACTCTGATTCATTTTGCGCCATGTCGAAATCAAAGTTTAGTATTGTAGTTTTCTTATCTACTTTTCTCGTGAGAAACCAATGAGATCTCAACTTAAAAAGAGTGTTTCTGACAGGTGTTTCAGATTCTGTATGTGACGGGCGTAGACACGGGACCGTCCCACGACTACCCCATCCTGTACTCCCTCGACCTCCTGAACCACGCCGTCAACTTCCTCCTCTACTGTGTCAGCGGCTCCAGCTTCAGGACCGAGCTCAGGATCATGTTCAGATGCGTCGCGCCCTGCTGTCCGACGCGCCAGACACCAGCCGACGGCACGGTTATGACGTCACTAGAGGCACGGTCCTCCTCCGCGCCTTCTCAAGAGGAGAGTTCCACTAACAATCTGAAGAGCAACTCTGGGCAGCCTTCGTCTCTGACGGAATCTAAAGAGGTGTATGATAACCCGGTAACAGTAGAGGATGGTGCCCCGTAGCGAAGGCTTTGTCTTCTTTTTAATTTAAAAATTTTTAATTTGGACAAACAACCAATTCTGACATGGGACAGTTCTTCCAGGGATGGTGAAACACCCGGCAGACTAATAGCATTGCGGTGGGAGACAGACTCGCTACAGATAAGCCTCGTTGTTTCAAACATCCCGCAGACTAATAGCATTGTGGTTGCAGACAGACTCGCTACAGATAAATCTCATTGTTTCAAACACCCCGCAGACTAATAGCATTGCGGTGGGAGACAGACTCGTTACAGATAAATCTCGTTGTTTCAAACATCCCGCAGACTAATAGCATTGCGGTGGGAGACAGACTCGCTACAGATAAATCTCGTTGTTTCAAACATCCCGCAGACTAATAGCATTGCGGTGGGAGACAGACTCGCTACAGATAAATCTCGTTGTTTCAAACATCCCGCAGACTAATAGCATTGCGGTGGGAGACAGACTCGCTACAGATAAATCTCGTTGTTTCAAACATCCTGCAGACTAATAGCATTGCTGTGGGAGATAGACTCGCTACAGATAAGCCTCATTGTTTCAAACACCCCGCAGACTAATAGCATTGCGGTGGGAGACAGACTCGCTACAGATAAGCCTCGTTGTTTCAAACACCCCGCAGACTAATAGCATTGTGGTTGCAGACAGACTCGCTACAGATAAACCTCGTTGTTTCAAACATCCCGCAGACTAATAGCATTGCGGTGGGAGACAGACTCGCTACAGATAAATCTCGTTGTTTCAAACATCCCGCAGACTAATAGCATTGCGGTGGGAGACAGACTCGCTACAGATAAGCCTCGTTGTTTCAAACACCCCGCAGACTAATAGCATTGCGGTGGGAGACAGACTCGCTACAGATAAGCCTCGTTGTTTCAAACATCCCGCAGACTAATAGCATTGTGGTGGGAGACTCGCTACAAATAAGCCTCGTTGTTTTAAACACCCAGCAGACTAATAGCATTGTGGTTGCAGACAGACTCGCTACAAATAAGCCTCGTTGTTTCAAACATCCCGCAGACTAATAGCATTGTGGTTGCAGACAGACTCGCTACAAATAAGCCTCGTTGTTTCAAACATCCCGCAGACTAATAGCATTGTGGTGGGAGACAGACTCGCTACAGATAAGCCTCGTTGTTTCAATCATCCCGCAGACTAATAGCTACATTATCATATTTGTCATGGTTTGGCAGAGAAAATAATGTTATGTATGTATTTGAATATACATGAGAGAGAGTTTTGCGCACTCAGAGTCGGAAAGCCTTGCCCCAGGCCGAGCTCGAATCTCCAGGACATGATGTAGTCAAGTCTATCATTTAAATGCCTCCTTAGTGTGTTATATTTGGGTTCTTTGTCGTGTAAATGCAGCTGACATAAATAGACACACACACCTACTTGTAAGGCATGGAACATAAGGGACCTGTTTCACTAGTTTCGTGACATGTCTGTGACACCATACAGACATTGAGGTTGTCTAGTTTCGTGACAACACAAGTAGCTGCCCTCTGGAAAAGACAGACCCCAAACATAAGAACTAGACAAATCTACACATCATGGAGCTGTTTCACTAGTTTCATGACAAAAGTGTTAGACAGATATGAAAAGCGGCACCAACAGTGCAAGCAAGAACCGACAAAACAAGTCTAATGTCTAGTTCTTATGATACTGGGACCTGTTTCAGTAGTCTCGTGACATTAGGCCTAGACAGACATCAACAGTGGCACCAACAGTGCAAGCAACAGCGGAAAAAGACTAGCAAATATCTGAAGATCGAAGTGGCCAATCTTCTTCATATTTGGAACGATTATAGATTATATGAATCCCCTACTCATGTTAAAGTGTCATTGCTTAATTCCTACGAGAAGTGAGTGAAACTCTGTGTGTTATCGACTGCAATCTTGTGATCTCTCCGTATGGTGTCACAGACGCCATCTAGACATGTCACAAAACTAGAGAAACAGGTCCCTGGCAGGTCTCAGTCGGGAGACCTACAAATGGGGACTACCCTTTGTACCATATCTATTACCATAAATCTCATATAATCGTGATCAGTATTAAAATGGGTTTCGGCAAATCACTGTAGATAGTAAAAGTAACAGATATTTCCCTCGTCAGTTATAAAGAATTGGAATGGAGACTTGAGGTACACAGAAGCACTTGGCTGTGTTCATCTTTTAATCAGTTCCTGCACTGCGGCCATTTGTAAAGCGTGTAAACGTCCAGAACAATAACCCCAGATTTAACGCATACGGCTGGACAGAGTTGTGCCGATAATAATGAGGCGATAAAGACGATAGCCGGCAAAACACCACAGCCGCATTTCATCTGAGTGGGAGGGATTTTGACAGGCCTTGATTTGCTGCTGGCCTCACACCCTCGTGATTCGTATCGATAATAACGGACTATTTTTACCTCCTCAATCTGCACTTAGAGCAGCCTCCGCTCGTAAAAGTGGCCGGTCATTTGTCGCCGAGACATTGCCGCCCGCCGTACACCGCCCGCCGCCTGCCGCCCGCCGTACACCGTACACCGTACACCGTACACCGTACACCGTACACCACCCTCCGCCCGCCGTACACCGCCCGCCGTACACTGCCCGCCGTACACCGCCCGCCGTACACCGTACACCGTACACCGCCCGCCGTACACCGTACACCGTACACCACCCTCCGCCCGCCGTACACCGCCCGCCGTACACTGCCCGCCGTACACCGCCCGCCGTACACCGTACACCGTACACCGCCCGCCTCCTGCCGTACACCGCCCGCCGTACACCGCCCACCGCCCGCCGTACACCGCCCGCCGTACACCGCCCACCGCCCGCCGCCCGCCGTACACCGCCCGCCGTACACCGCCCGCCGTACACCGCCCGCCGTACACCGCCCGCCGTACACCGCCCGCCGTACACCGCCCGCCGCCTGCCGCCCGCCGTACACCGTACACCGCCCGCCGTACACCGTACACCGCCCTACACCGTACACCGTACACCGTACACCGTACACCGCCCGCCGTACACCGTACACCGTACGCCGTACACCGTACAACGCCCGCCGTACACCGTACACCGTACACCGCCCGCCGTACACCGTACACCGCCCGCCGCCTGCCGCCCGCCGTACACCGTACACCGTACACCACCCTCCGCCCGCCGTACACCGTACACCACCCTCCGCCCGCCGTACACCGTACACCGCCTGCCGCCTGCCGCCCGCCGTACACCGCCCGCCGCCCTCCGTACACCGTACACCGCCTGCCGCCTGCCGCCCGCCGTACACCGCCCGCCGCCCTCCGCCCGCCGTACACCGCCCGCCGTACACCGCCCGCCGTACACCGCCCGCCGTACACCGCCCGCCGTACACCGCCCACCGTACACTGCCCGCCGCCCGCCGTACACCGTACACCGCCTGCCGTACACCGTACACCACCCTCCGTACACCGCCCGCCGCCCCCCGTACACCGCCCCCCGTACACCGCCCCCCGTACACCACCCGCCGTACACCGCCCGCCGTACACCGTACACCGTACACCGCCTGCCGTACACCGTACACCACCCTCCGTACACCGTACACCGTACACCGTACACTGCCCGCCGCCCGCCGTACACCGTACACCGCCCGCCGTACACTGCCCGCCGTACACCGCCCGCCGCCCGCCGCCCGCCGTACACCGCCCGCCGTACACCGCCCACCGCCCCCCGTACACCGTACACCGCCCGCCGTACACTGCCCGCCGTACACCGCCCGCCGCCCGCCGCCCGCCGTACACCGCCCGCCGTACACCGCCCACCGCCCCCCGTACACCGTACACTGCCCGCCGCCCGCCGTACACCGTACACCGCCCGCCGTACACTGCCCGCCGTACACTGCCCGCCGCCTGCCGCCCGCCGTACACCGCCCGCCGTACACCGCCCGCCGTACACCGCCCACCGCCCCCCGTACACCGTCCACCGCCCACAGTGTTTACCTCAACCTTTATCCTACCCCTAATAAAAATCTCCATAGGCTTAACATTGGGTCACTGTATTCGGTCTGGAGTTCAGAAAAATTTAAAATATCGCTCTAGTGGGATACACTTGACAAATGACGTCAATTGTTATTGTAGAAGTAATTTAGATGGGCGGGGTAGGATAAATTCTAAACCAAACTCGAGTTAGTCTGTTATTGTTCATCACTCCGGCAAGATCGCGTATAACTGCTCTCGGCTTCACCTCACGCAGTAATACACGATCTTGCCGTGCAATAAACAACAACACGACTAACTCTTGTTTGGCTTCTTCATAGTATCACAGTGAGAAGGGGTGAGGTAGGTGGAGTGGTAGGTATAGGACACAGGGACTGAAGCCAGTCTATGTACTGGTGAGGAGGGGTAAGGTAGGTGGAGGGGTAGGTATAGGACACAGGGACTGAAGCCAGTCTATGTACTGGTGAGGAGGGGTGAGGTAGGTGGAGGGGTAGGTATAGGACACAGGGACTGAAGCCAGTCTATGTACTGGTGAGGAGGGGTGAGGTAGGTGGAGGGGTAGGTATAGGACACAGGGACTGAAGCCAGTCTATGTACTGGTGAGGAGGGGTGAGGTAGTGGAGGGGTATGTATAAGACACAGGGACTGAAGCCAGTCTATGTACTGGTGAGGAGGGGTGAGGTAGGTAGAGGGGTAGGTATAGGACACAGGGACTAAAGCCAGTCTATGTGCTGGTGAGGAGGGGTGAGGTAGGTGGAGGGGTAGGTATAGGACACAGGGACTGAAGCCAGTCTATGTACTGGTGAGGAGGGGTGAGGTAGGTGGAGGGGTAGGTATAGGACACAGGGACTGAAGCCAGTCTATGTACTGGTGAGGAGGGGTGAGGTAGGTGGAGGGGTAGGTATAGGACACAGGGACTGAAGCCAGTCTATGTACTGGTGAGGAGGGGTGAGGTAGGTGGAGGGGTAGGTATAGGACACAGGGACTGAAGCCAGTCTATGTACTGGTGAGGAGGGGTGAGGTAGGTGGAGTGGTAGGTATAGGACACAGGGACTGAAGCCAGTCTATGTACTGGTGAGGAGGGGTGAGGTAGGTGGAGGGGTAACCATAGGACACAGGGACTGAAGCCAGTCTATGTACTGGTGAGGAGGGGTAAGGTAGGTGGAGGGGTAGGTATAGGACACAGGGACTGAAGTCACTCTATGTCCTGGTGAGGAGGGGTGAGGTAGGTGGAGGGGTAGGTATAGGACACAGGGACTGAGGCCAGTCTATGTACTGGTGAGGAGGGGTGAGGTAGGTGGAGGGGTAGGTCTAGGAGGGGGAGGCAGGTGGAGGGGTAGGTATAGGACACAGGGACTGAAGCCAGTCTATGTTCTGGTGAGGAGGGGTGAGGTAGGTGGAGGGGTAGGTATAGGACACAGGGACTGAAGGCAGTCTATGTACTGGTGAGGAGGGGTGAGGTAGGTGGAAGGGTAGGTATAGGAGGGGGGGAGGTAGGTGGAGGGGTAGGTATAGGACACAGGGACTGAAGCCAGTCTATGTACTGGTGAGGAGGGGTGAGGTAGGTGGAAGGGTAGGTATAGGAGGGGGGGAGGTAGGTGGAGGGGTAGGTATAGGACACAGGGACTGAAGCCAGTCTATGTACTGGTGAGGAGGGGTGAGGTAGGTGGAGGGGTAGGTATAGGACACAGGGACTGAAGGCAGTCTATGTACTGGTGAGGAGGGGTGAGGTAGGTGGAAGGGTAGGTATAGGAGGGGGGGAGGTAGGTGGAGGGGTAGGCATAGGACACAGGGACTGAAGGCAGTCTATGTACTGGTGAGGAGGGGGGAGGCAGGTGGAGGGGTAGGTATAGGACACAGGGACTGAAGGCAGTCTATGTGCTGGCGAGGAGGGGTGAGGTAGGTGGAGGGGTAGGTATAGGAGGGGGGGAGGTAGGTGGAGGGGTAGGTATAGGAGGGGGGAGGTAGGTGGAGGGGTAGGTATAGGAGGGGGGAGGTAGGTGGAGGGGTAGGTATAGGACACACACACACACACACACACACACACACACACACACACACACACACACACACACACACTAATTAAATCCCATCTCGTTATCCCAGCACCAAACTCACACACATACCCACACACCCACCTCTTGCCTGCCCTACCACACACACACACACTCACATACATACAAACTCTCCCACGCTCTCCTACAGCCATCGACGCATGCGCACCCAGCAACCAGCCGACCACTTCCGGCGTCGGGCGGCGTTCTGCAATATTCAATATCGACGGCCATTTTGTCTGTCACTCCCGCTAGGTGAAGGCCATTAGTCTGAAGGTCAAGGTCAAGTCTGCCGCCTGAAGCGTGCCCCGGGGGGGGGAGGGGGGGGGGGGCGGGGGGGGGGAGGGGGGATGATCGGCCGCCATATTGATTTCGCAGACCGTCGTTACGAGGCGCAATTATAGCCGCAGATCACGTGGTTTCCGTTCAATCACTCTCCAAGCCGAGCTCTGCTGGGTATAGCGATAATAAGGCGGAGTGTTGTGACGATTATAAAACAGAGTATCTGTTTGTTGTGACGATTATAAAACAGAGTATCTGTTTGTTGTGACGATTATAAAACAGAGTATCTGTTTGTTGTGACGATTATAAAACAGAGTATCTGTTTATTGTGACGATTATAAAACAGAGTATCTGTTTGTTGTGACGATTATAAAACAGAGTATCTGTTTGTTGTGAAGATTATAAAACAAAGTATCTATTTGTTGTGACGATTATAAAACAGAGTATCTGATTGTTGTGACGATTATAAAACAAAGTATCTGTTTATTGTGACGATTATAAAACAAAGTATCTGTTTGTTGTGACGATTATTAGACAAAATATCTGTTTGGTGAGACGATAATAATACAAAGTATCTGTTTATTGTGACGAGTTTAAAACAGAGTATCTGTTTATTGTGACGATTATGATACAAAGTATCTGTTTGTTGTGACGATTATAAAACAGAGTATCTGTTTGTTGTGACGAATATCAAACAAAGTATCTGTTTGTTGTGACGATTATAGAACAAAGTATCTGTTTGTTGTGACGATTATCAAACAAAGTATCTGTTTATTGTGACGATTATAAAACAGAGTATCTGTTTGGTGAGACGATTATAATACAAAGTATCTGTTTGGTGAGACATGGTGAAGCCGGACATGAACATAGTTTATATGTTTGATGCAGCGATGAGATAATAAAGTTGGGCACAGACATAGTATCCATCCATGAGAGGATGATAAAAGCGCACACACAGACAAAGTAGATCTATTTGGTGTAGTATTTGTAGGGGTCGGGTCAGTCGAGCAGTGGTGTGTTGGTTTACGCTACAGGATGCGGGTGCCAATCTCTGCTGTGTGGTGATTCCGATGGGCCCGTACATGGGAGTGCTACGGGTTTGCCCGGATTACGTAACTTGGTCTGTGTATAAGGCCGAGTCCGCAGCAGGTCGACAGGTTACTCTGTGTGTTCCTCAGCGTTAAACAAACCCCTTGGAGCCTCATGGTTGGGTTTCTCCAAACCGTTTTGAAGGTTGAGTGGGGAACTTGCTTCGGCTTGTGGACTCACTCACCCAGCTTTACTCGGCACTCCGGTACTGAGGTACTGTATACGGAGAGGTATATTAAAGATCATATATCTAAGATCTAGGAGTCTGGTTTTGTATCCAGTAGGATGAGTGATAGTTGATTCGTCATCTTGTTACTTACCGAAAGATAACTGAACCAACCTATGTATTAATACATACCTCTGTGCGAATGTCAGTCAAATACGACCCTCTCACGGGAGTGTAGTATATCGCGACTACGGCCCACTATGGTGCGCTTCGTCGCACTGCAATCTTATATCGTGCGTGTAGCCTACTCGCTGCTACTCGATAAGTGTGCGTATTCGACGTCATCGGGACCACTGTCAACATGGCGGAGGACATTGAATCGCGGATAATGATCAAATATCGAGGCATACAACGGGTGACGATAAACTAGAACAGTTTAAATTGCGTAAATTTGTGGATGTCATCAATAATAACAACACTGTTTCGCAATGGGCGACGCACAGACACGCTTACGCTGATTCCCGGGCGATATTTCAATCTTCAATCGCATCCTCTGTTAAGTGCATGCTTACCGAATATCGGCCAAACATCCGCTAAGCGAGTGACGGCCTAATTTACATACTATCGCGCATGCGCAATGCGCACAACCTGCGCAGCTTCCGGTTTGTAGCAGA
This sequence comes from Alentia gelatinosa, assembly GCA_950022655.1. Classification (NCBI taxonomy): domain Eukaryota; kingdom Metazoa; phylum Annelida; class Polychaeta; order Phyllodocida; family Polynoidae; genus Alentia; species Alentia gelatinosa. The sequence goes on from OX465587.1 coordinate 608,424, forward strand.
CAGTGTCAACATGGAGTGGTTATGACTCGAGGACTCGGTAAATGGCGTCTTTCTGATCGAATTAATGTATATAATAATAAGAAAATGCCCTGACTGTGTCTAGAACTATGTGTTAGTTCTCGGTCACCTATCGCCGACGTTCGCCCCTCCGCCTGCGACGTCAGGGCGAACTTCGGCGATAGGTGACCTCAAACTAAGACATAGTTCGGCCACGGTTAGGGCGTTTTCTCCTATTATTACATACCTATGGCCGAACGTCTATGAGATACTACCTGCTACTAGAGGTTCGTATAAACATTGTTCGGGCGCACTGTGCCCAAAGTGAATGTTCAGGCGCACTGTGACCATAGTGAATGAATCAGGTCAATAGCTACATAAAATAAGAATATAACATGGCGTTTCTCTTGATATTTAGGTATGTAATAATAAGAAAACGTATTTACTGAGCCCGTAGAGATGCCATTCTCGGTCTTTTGATGCCATGAATACGTGCCTCCACCTCGAAAGGTCATCCCTCTCAGTAGCCACGTTTTCTCTCAGGGTAGCACAGTCTCACTTTGTCCTCGGGATGAGATTTGAGAAAGAACAGAACCGACTGCCCGCTACACAATGATATCATGAAACATCACGAAATTTCATATGATCGTTTGTATGGCATGAGTTGTCTTTGTGGAATGATATCACAAAGCGGAGCTGAGCGATATCTGTAGCAGAAGTACAGGAGCGCCATGTATAAACAATCATAATTCTTCCATCTATACGAAGAATTACAAAGAGATTATCAAGAAACATCACAAAATTTCATGATTGTTTGTATGGCATGAGTTGTCTTTGTGGAATGATATCACAAAGCGGAGCTGAGTGGTATCTGTAGCGGAAGACAATGAATGGCATGTGAACAATTATATGAAATTGAGTGCTGTTTAGATTTGATCCTACCCTGTCACATGTTTTTAATTTCATATGTCACCAGTGGCATATAAATATTTTATGGCATAACCGTGGCATACAGGCCCACCATGTTAAATCTATGGGGATTTATATGAGGGGTATGATAAGCCCGACATCTTTGCTACCCACCACATATAAAACGTGTGAATTCCGTCGGATCCGCTTGGAGTTTCTCCCGCACATAGACACACAGTGTACCAGACATAGGCCTGGAGACTGAAGGGCCACGAGAGTGAGATTCTCGTGTAGTGCTAAACTTAAACCGGATATTGTTTCTTGTACTTTGACAACATCTGCCGTGGACGTGCGGAGGGAGACGCGCGGGCGGGTTACGAGGCGATCATTTGTCGTCTGCTCTCGTTATTGACGCGTTATTCCGCTATTATCGCCCGTTAACACGTGACGGCGTAGTGTTAGTGTGTGCCGCTAGGGGGTGATTGGAGCACGTTTATTGTTTTACCACCTCGTGTGACACGGAATCCTGAATGTCGTTATCTGGTTCGTCTACACATCATATTACGACATGCGCACAGTTCCGTGTAAATCTGGGTAAACGATGCCTGCAGACATGGCCCTGCGCGGACAGGTTAACTCTCGGTGATTCCGGCCCCTCGCCCACTCCGCACCGACCATCTCGGCCCGGTTCTCACGGCCCGGCGAGGGGTCGTTCAGGTTATTGGCGGTTTGATCACACACATTATATCTCCATGGCCGGCGGTCTCTGAGTGCACGTGTACTTAGACCCCGGAGGCCGCCCGCTGGCCAATAATAGTAATACCATCCGCAGCAACCAGCATCCTTAAAGGCGTACCTTACAGCTCACAGTGGCGCCACCTGCCACCTTAAAGGCGTACCTTACAGCTCACAGTGGCGCCACCTGCCGCCTTAAAGGCGTATCCTACAGCTCAGTGCCGCCACCTGCCACCTTAAAGGCATACCCGACAGCTCACAGTGGCGCCACCTGCCACCTTAAAGGCATACCTTACAGCTCACAGTGACGCCACCTGCCACCTTAAAGGCATACCCTACAGCTCACAGTGCCGCCACCTGCCACCTTAAAGGCGTACCTTATATCTCACAGTGGCGCCACCTGCCACCTTAAAGGCGTACCTTATATCTCACAGTGGCGCCACCTGCCACCTTAAAGGCATACCCTACAGCTCACAGTGGCGCCACCTGCCACCTTAAAGGCGTATCCTATATCTCACAGTGGCGCCACCTGCCACCTTAAAGGCGTACCCTACAGCTCACAGTGGCGCCACCTGCCACCTTTAAGGTGTATCCTATATCTCAGAGTGGCGCCACCTGTCACCTTAAAGGCATACCCTACAGCTCACAGTGGCGCCACCTGCCACCTTAAAGGCGTACCTTACAGCTCACAGTGGCGCCACCTGCCACCTTAAAGGCGTACCTTACCGCTCACAGTAGTGCCACCTGCTGCCTTAAAGGCGTACCTTACAGCTCACAGTGGCGCCACCTGCCACCTTAAAGGCGTACCCTACAGCTCACAGTGGCGCCACCTGCCACCTTAAAGGCGTACTTTACATCTCACAGTGGCGCCACCTGCCACCTTAAAGGCGTACCTTATAGCTCACAGTGGCGCCACCTGCCACCTTAAAGGCGTACCCTACAGCTCACAGTGGCGCCACCTGCCACCTTAAAGGCGTACCTTACAGCTCACAGTAGCGCCACCTGCTGCCTTAAAGGCATATCCTATATATCACAGTGCCGCCACCTGCCACCTTAAAGCGGACCCGACAGCTCACAGTGGCGCCACCTGCCACCTTAAAGGCGTACCCTACAGCTCACAGTGCCGCCACCTGCCACCTTAAAGGCGTACCCTATATCTCACAGTGGCGCCACCTGCCTCCTTAAAGGCGTACCCTACAGCTGACAGTGAGACACGGCCGTGTTGAGGTTGTCGGGACTGTCGGGGTGATGGGGTGAACCCAGCATAAACGTCCTGTCAAGTTTCATCGTCAGTGAATACATTGTCTGAACAAGAAGACGTAAAATCTATTGTAAATCTTTAAACACGGTCTTTCACCGAGAAGTGAATCCAAACCGTGGCCTGTGTGAAGTAGAACGTGGAACTGTGGGATTGAGAAGTGATACCTGTGCGCATGCCCGTAGCGACTCGGTGAACTGCTTCCGGTGAGCACTTGGTGCTCGTTGAGAATCAGGAAATTCAGAGTCGGTCTTCAATCAAACCTCCCCCCCTACTACTCCCCCCGACCCCCCCTACTCCCCCCCGACCCCCCCCCCGGCGCATGCGCGCTGACTGTCGGCGCTGATTGCCGGCGACCCGCGGAGCGGTACCCAGCGGACAGTAATCAGCGAGTCAGAACTCACCCGGAACCAGCTCCGAGCTACAGATCTCACCTGGTGAGTAGTGAGGGTGGGGTGAGAGTGGGGTGAGGGCGGGGTGAGGGCGGGGTGAGGGCGGGGTGAGGGTGAGGGTGAGGGTGAGGGCTGGGTGAGGGGCAGGGTGAGGGCGGGGTGAGGGCGGGGTGAGGGCGGGGTGAGGGCGGGGTGAGGGTGAGGGTGAGGGTGAGGGCTGGGTGAGGGCGGGGTGAGGGTGAGGGTGAGGGCAGGGTGAGGGTGGGGTGAGGGCAGGGTGAGGGCAGGGTGAGGGTGGGGTGAGGGCGGGATGAGGGCGGGGTGAGGGTGAGGGTGAGGGCAGGGTGAGGGTGGGGTGAGGGCGGGGTGAAGGCGGGGTGAGGGCGGGGTGAGGGCGGGGTGAGGGCGGGGTGAGGGCAGGGTGAGGGCAGGGTGTGGGCGGGGTGAGGGTGGGGTGAGGGTGAGGGTGAGGGTGAGGGCGGGGTGAGGGCGGGGTGAGGGCGGGGTGAGGGCGGGGTGAGGGCGGGGTGAGGGTGGGGTGAGGGTGAGGGCGGGGTGAGGGCGGGGTGAGGGCGGGGTGAGGGCGGGGTGAGGGCGGGATGAGGGCGGGGTGAGGTGAGGGTGAGGGCGGGGTGAGGGTGAGGGTGAGGGCGGGGTGAGGGCGGGGTGAGGGTGAGGGTGAGGGCGGGGTGAGGGCGGGATGAGGGCGGGGTGAGGGCGGGGTGAGGGTGGGATGAGGGCGGGGTGAGGGCGGGGTGAGGGCGGGGTGAGGGCGGTGTGAGGGCGGGGTGAGGTGGGGGTGAGGGTGGGGTGAGGGCGGGGTGAGGGCGGGGTGAGGTGGGGGTGAGGGCGGGGTGAGGGCGGGGTGAGGGTGAGGGCCGGGTGAGGGCGGGGTGAGGGCGGGGTGAGGGCGGGGTGAGGGCGGGGTGAGGGCGGGGTGAGGGCGGGGTGAGGGCGGGGTGAGGGCGGGGTGAGGGCGGGGTGAGGGTGAGGGTGAGGGCGGGGTGAGGGCGGGATGAGGGCGGGGTGAGGGTGGGATGAGGGCGGGGTGAGGGCGGGGTGAGGGCGGGGTGAGGGCGGTGTGAGGGCGGGGTGAGGTGGGGGTGAGGGTGGGGTGAGGGCGGGGTGAGGGTGGGGTGAGGGCGGGGTGAGGGCGGGGTGAGGGCGGGGTGAGGGTGGGGTGAGGGTGAGGGCGGGGTGAGGGCGGGGTGAGGGCGGGGTGAGGGCGGGGTGAGGGCGGGGTGAGGGCGGGGTGAGGGCGGGGTGAGGGCGGGGTGAGGGCGGGGTGAGGGCGGGGTGAGGGCGGGGTGAGGGTGAGGGCCGGGTGAGGGTGAGGGTGAGGGCGGGGTGAGGGCGGGGTGAGGTCGGGGTGAGGGCAGGGTGTGGGCGGGGTGAGGGCGGGGTGAGGGTGGGGTGAGGGCGGGGTGAGGGTGGGGTGAGGGCGGGGTGAGGGCGGGGTGAGGGCGGGGTGAGGGCGGGGTGAGGGTGGGGTGAGGGCGGGGTGAGGGCGGGGTGAGGGCAGGGTGTGGGCGGGGTGAGGGCGGGGTGAGGGCGGGGTGAGGGCGGGGTGAGGGCGGGGTGAGAGTTGGGTGAGGGCGGGGTGAGGGCGGGGTGAGGGCGGGGTGAGGGCGGGGTGAGGGTGAGGGCGGGGTGAGGGTGGGGTGAGGGCGGGGAGAGGGCAGGGTGAGGGTGGGGTGAGGGCGGGGTGAGGGCGGGGTGAGGGCGGGGTGAGGGCGGGGTGAGGGTGGGGTGAGGGCGGGGTGAGGGCGGGGTGAGGGCGGGGTGAGGGCGGGGTGAGGGCAGGGTGGGGTCACGCAGTCTACATTCACCCCCATCAAAGGGTCAGACATCACAAAGTTCCACAGAGACACCTTTCAGTGCAGCTAAAACACCAGAGGTGTCAGTCTGATAAACTACATTGTGTCTCTTTCTGTAGACAGCCAAAGATCAGAGAACTTCTTTACTCTCTCTGATCTTATGTAAAGTGCACAACTCTGTGTTTTCAGTTTTCTACAAACTTTATAAAAGGACTTGCCTTTTGATGCTGTGCCTGATATGAGCGCTGACTGAGTTATTCATATCGTTAATGTACTGAGGGTTACAAATAAACTGATACCAGACTTCACCATCCTATACGTACTATCATACTGTGAAGTGCAAAGTAATCTGATATGAGAGATACGAATTACAAATAAACTTCTCTGATACGACTGAGTTATTCGTATTGTTAATGGACTTAGAGTTATTAATAAACTTCTCTGATGCAGCATGTTGTTCACCTGGGACCTGTTTCACTAGTTTCGTGACATGTCTGTGACACCATACAGACATTGGGGTTGTCTAGTTTCGTGACAACACAAGTAGCTGCCCTTAGGAAAAGACAGACCCCAAACACGGTCTGTCTGGTTTCATAAGAATTAGACAAATCTACACATCACAGGATTCACATCATTTCGGGTTTATGATATTGTCACATTATCCAATGTCTGTATGGTGTCACATTTATGATATTGTCACATTATATCTACAGTTAATTTTTAAGGAATTGAGATAAACTTTTACTTACCGTTTACGCGGATCGACCAATAATCTTCGTTATGAAATGTGACTTCATTTTGTCCGTTCTTGCTTGCACTGTTGCTGCCGCTTTTCATGTCTGACTTAACACTTTTGTCACAAAACTAGTGAAACAGGTCCCAGGTTTTATCTCACCCCTGGTTTTTTCCCCATAGACTTAACATTGGAAACTCGTACTCAACGCCCGTGGAGTATCGTTGAAAAATACTCAATAGGGGATGATGTCACACATTTAAGCCAAATAGTCAGTGATAGGGGTGAGATAAAATCTGAACCGCACTCGATCCATAGCCACTGATAATATGCCATTCATTTTGGTTTGCTACATAAAATCACTTGGCTTTGCCTCGTGAGATTACTCCGCATCCAAAACTCATGGCATATTGTCAGTGGCTATGGATCTCGACGCAGCTCCTGATTAATACACGTTTGATATGATCCTTACAGACACGGATAGCGCATCACAGTGAGCGGACGACTCCAGTTCCGTTAAAACTTCCCTCTGCTCTCATTGCCGCAGGTCGCGGGGAGTGGAGAGGCGGCCTCACGAGATTGAGGTTAATTGCCAGTCAATATCTCAGCGGCTAACGAGGGCTCGGCTTTTCGTGCCCGGAGAAATGTGAAGGACACCAGAAATGCCTGCCTTCATACCATCTCCCGACTGTAGAGAAGTCTCAAGTCTTCACCTTCAACTTGACAACGTCTGAACTCAACGTTTATCTGAGCATCTCGACGTTTATCTGAGTATCTCGGGTGTTTATCTGAGTATCTCGACGTTTATCTGAGTATGTAGACGTTTATCTGAGTATCTCGACGTTTATCTGAGTATCTCGGTGTTTATCTGAGTATGTGGACGTTTATCTGAGTATCTCGGTGTTTATCTGAGTATGTCGACGTTTATCTGAGTATCTCGACGTTTATCTGAGTATCTCGACGTTTATCTTAGTATCTCGGTGTTTATCTGAGTATCTCTGTGTTTATCTGAGTATGTCGACGTTTATCTGAATATATCGACATTTATCTGAGTATCTCGACGTTTATCTGAGTATCTCGGTGTTTATCTGAGTATCTCGACGTTTATCTGAGTATGTAGACGTTTATCTGAGTATCTCGACGTTTATCTGAGTATCTCGGTGTTTATCTGAGTATGTCGACGTTTATCTGAGTATCTCGACGTTTATCTGAGTATCTCGACGTTTATCTTAGTATCTCGGTGTTTATCTGAGTATGTCGACGTTTATCTGAGTATGTCGACGTTTATCTGAGTATGTCGACGTTTATCTGAATATATCGACATTTATCTGAGTATCTCGACGTTTATCTGAGTATCTCGGTGTTTATCTGAGTATCTCGACGTTTATCTGAGTATGTAGACGTTTATCTGAGTATCTCGACGTTTATCTGAGCATCTCGGTGTTTATCTGAGTATGTCGACGTTTATCTGAGAATCTCGACGTTTATCTGAGTATCTCAATGTTTATCTGAGTATGTCGACATTTATCTGAGTATATCGACATTTATATGAGTATCTCTGTGTTTGTCTGAGTATCTCGACGTTTATCTGAGTATGTCGACGATTATCTGAGTATCTCGACGTTTATCTCAGTATCTCTGTGTTTGTCTGAGTATGTCGACGTTTATCTGAGTATGTCGACGTTTATCTGAGTATGTCGACGTTTATCTGAGTATGTCGACGTTTGTCTGAATATCTCGACGTTTATCTGAGTACACTCGTTTTCTTTACTTTTCTCAAATGATATATGCCAAAAATAGTTTTGTTCTCCAATCTTATCTGTGTGGATGATCTATTTCTCAAGAGGACGATGAGAATTCTTGAAATATTATGTATATAGACAATAATTGATGGTTTGTGGACAGGCAGTCGTAAACCACGAGAGGTTGACGCATAGTAATACGCGACCACTAGCGAGTGTATTACTACGCTTCAACCTCTTGTGGTTTACAGCCGCCTGTCCACAAAAAGATTCAGAGGTTTAAAGGTATATACGTTAAGAGTACGGGCAGACCGCGTATAGGGAGAGTGAATATGGATTACGAGGAGCAGGTAGCATCTTCATCATTGATGAAGGAGCGTGCAATTATAAATGAATATCAATTAACAGGTTTGAGTTACATTTAGTCTATGGATAGTTTTCTGTAACCTACATGCACCCAGTCAATTTGCCATTTCTGCAACTGTCTGAGATCTAGGATCCAAACATGTCAAGCACCAGTGGGTCAATTAGGTATTTCAGTCTTGAGTGATTGGTCATGGTCAGTTGGGCATGCCTCTAAGACACTGAGACACTGGCACTCTGCTCCTTCCACAATATCACAGTGAATAGCACGCAGATAGTAAAGGGGTATTATTCATGCAGTTTGCTGGAAGTCTATATATGACCACTCTAACCTCTAAGTAAGGTATATTAAAGAAGAAACCAACAAGTTTTGGTCAAAGTCGTCGTTCTTCACGAGTTTGATGCGGAGTGATATGAGCGAGGCGACAGCCTAGTGAATATCACGTAGCATTCAAAGGAGTTGGAGATTGACTTCTTTGACCAAAACGAGTTGCTTTCTGTATTTATTTCACCCCTGTAGACAATAAAATAATAGATAACCCTCAGGATATAAACCATGGAGAACGGAATGCAATACTCGTAGGGGCATGGAGAACGAGTTCTCGATGTTAAGCCTATGGACGTTTATTCGAGGGGTGAGATTTTAAAGCACGCTCTAAAGGGCACAATCCACCAGGCCGATTTCTCACCCGATCAATTATTCCTGGGCCCTTAAGAGGAAGCTCACGTATTGTAATTCATTTAATTCTGATAATAATAGTTTAATAAATGACCATTTTCAAAGATTTGAGAAGTTCTAGGGCATCCGATAATAATCGGCGATTGTCTGGCTACGGAATCGGCTACCGTCGGTCCAGTGGAACACCCCCTTAATAAAGATACACAGTGACTGCGCCACTCTCAGAAGGCGTCACACAGCGCCGCTGGATCTGCTGTGAGCGTCCCTCTCAGCTCTGATTGGTCTGGTCACATTTATACCCGGCCGCCATTCATCTACACCGTCTATTGAACTCGCCGACAGTCCACATTAATAAAATATCGGCACCTGAATTCTCTGTTCCTGGAGTCTATGCCCTCTTTTCTATGGGAAGGAAATGAAGTGTTGGTCCCGCAACCAACTTCACCATCAATCGTTTTTAAGCTTTTAGAGATGGTTGTAACTTGTCAGTATTAGTTCAATAGTTCCCCATCTATTCAGCAGTAACAATAAACTAATGCCTAATTTCCATTGACCAATACGTGTTTTAGACCAAGTAAAGCGTTATTGTTCACCTATTTATTTATTGACGGCAAACATTGGTCAATTCAACTCAATGATAAATGCACGATTATATTTTTGTTAGTATCACAGATTTTGAATTGAATCGTATTGTACTGAGTATATAACGTACTTAAACCTTGATCTCCGATTTATCCAGGACACTTCCTGACTATAACTCACTGTGACTGATGAATTTGTTGGATTGTGGAATTTTTCATTTTTGATACTTTTTTTTTGTTTTATTGCGCCACTGACCGATGTGTCTAAAGTGTCGCAACCAACGACAATATTAGACTTGTAACACAGGTATAGTATGTGCTTGCTTTTTCAGATGCCAAACTTGATTGAATTAAGGAAATATTTGAGGAGACTTTTTCTATTCATCTGGAGTATCTATACATGAAATTCCATAATTTTCCTGTGGTTATTCCGTTGGTGAGAGACATTGTTGTAAAGCACCATATTTTAGTTGACGGTTTCAGGCACTGCACCACTCTGCTGCTTTTGTAAAACCTACTGCAGTGCTCGTCCAATCTGTAAGCATCGCTTATACTGATTGTCATCACTGTAAAACACCATGCATACTTCTATGCATTACAATGATGTTGGTGCGTTCTACGATCGTTATTCCTGCCTAATTATTCATATCACAATCTTTTCATCTTAGAGTATTATTGTACCCATGAACTGCCATATTTCATCTTGAAGTATTATTCTACCCATGAACTGCCATATTTCATCTTAGAGTATTATTGTTACCATGAACTGCCATATTTCATCTTGAAGTATTATTGTACCCATGAATTGCCATATTTCATCTCGAAGTATTATTGTACCCATGAATTGCCATATTTCATCTTAGAGTATTATTGTACCCATGAACTGCCATATTTCATCTTAGAGTATTATTCTACCCATGAACTGCCATATTTCATCTTAGAGTATTATTGTTACCATGAACTGCCATATTTCATCTTGAAGTATTATTGTACC